>CM070075.1:3309718-4509718 GCA_036250285.1 Pyrocoelia pectoralis | reverse complement strand
ATATTGCTTTGTGCCACACTGAATGGCAGAAATTTAAATTCTAAAAGGATTAAAAATGGTGTATGAAATTCCCTTCCCATCTTGGGTAAGCTTGTACGGTGGCATTTAGAACTAAGAGTGAAAATTATCAATAAAGGAAGTTCAAATGCACGTTATAACTTTAGCCATCTGACCTTAATTTTTGTTATATCATAGCGTGGAAAATACATAGCTATTTCTTAGTAATACCAATATTATATTCATGTGTTGATTTAAAGGTGTTTTACATATTTCGCCTGAAAAACATTGACAGTTTTGCAATCGATTTTTCAGCCGCTTTTACAGCATTAGTGTAGCACAACGATAAACAATCTTCCTAACAAAAAAATACTGATGAAGTGATTACCAATCAATATTTAAACAACATGTGATGTTTTGTTTAAACTGTCAATCCATCAATCATACATGTGCATGAGAAAACAATTTTTTACATTCAAAAATGACGTCAAGTAAGACTAGTAAACTAGGAGAAATTGCATTTCCAATGTAAAGTAAATATTATAATGAAACGCGATAAAGTAACTAATCATAAGCTATAAGAAAAGAAAACGCCCACGTACTGAAAACGTATGATATAATTTGCTTATTAATCTATCACCCGCACATACACGACACAAAATTTTATTTCTCTTAGAAATACCACAATTTTTTTCGCTACCTCAAATATCCGGATTTCTACGTAAAAACGGTCTCCTTCCTATTTCTTGAACTAAGCAGATGAACGAGTATAAAATAGGGTTATTAAACTTCAGGGTTTAATGTACGATACCAGGAAAACGATGAAGAAAAGAATTCGCAAAATTGCCATTTTTTATGTTGATTGTAAAATTTTTTTGACTCTTCGTTTATTAATTAAATGATTGCAACTACACTAACAGATTTTTAGTGTAATTTGCTAAAAGCCGCCCCCCCTTTGATAATTATCACTTTTTAACAATTTGTTCAGCATTTTCATCATGTTGATTATAAGAGTGCCGATTAAATTTGTTATATTACATTTTTTTAAACTTGTAATGCATACTAATCTAGTAAAAGTCAAATGCAAAGAATTTTCTGACATACCTAATTGGAAAAGGCGTTTTTCTGCTTGTCATATCCTGTATTTATCATTTACTCGAATTGCGTGCATATAATGTACCTTATAATTGAAGAATTTGTATGTAAAGAAGTTGTATTCAAAATCTCTGGGTAAAAATGATCGTTTTTTCCATCATATTTAGCTAGTTTGAGTCTGTGACAAGCAAATTTTCTATTTTACGAAATATAAATTGATTGCAAGTAATTGAAAACTTTATGTTGTTTCCTAAAATGAAATTATCTTATAAACAAATGTTTCGATATAGAAACCGAATGCGTAACTAACCTATTATTTCCCAACCAAATCGACACATAAACTTGTTGTGGTTTAATTGTAAATACTTATTCGTAAAATGATGCGATAATTTTATTCGGCAAAAAACCTCAATATTCTGTTCGTAAAGCAAGACGAAATCTTCTATTAATTTTTTTATTGATCCAAACATTTACAGATATTTTAGCGGCATCACTCTGGTTTCTTATTTTACTAAGATGTTTAAATAACTGGAAAAGCATTGCTTACAAAGGATTCGAAGATTTCTTTACATGAAAACCTAACGCTTGAGAACGTATTTATTATTTTTCAGCGCTTTGGACCAAGGCAAATTGGCGATGCATAGAATCCAAAATTGATCCTGTGCATAGAAGTGTCCGTTAACCAATTATTTTGAAGTTTTCTAGGTGCATACATTGAAAGTAAGAAAGACAAATTATGACGAATCGTGCATCATTAAAGATATTATGTTCATTCGGTGCGGCTCTAGTACCACCAAGAATCTCGTGAAACCAAAAAGGTGCAAAACAGGTGAAAAAGAAATTGACAACTGTTGCCATCGTTGGAGCGGTGTACCAAAGCAAGCAAAGAATACAAATTCATCATAATAAGGAAAAAATGAAAAAAATAGTCTACACTACACTATACAGCGAAAGAATAACCAGATCGATATAAACATACATAGATAACCGTCAACAATTGTAGGGATTTAGCAATGAATCATTTCATAATCCTCCAATCAATGGAAGAATCCTGTGAAATAGCAATCAAAACGGTTTAAAGGAGGAAAACAGACAGATGGATGTAAAAGCAAAAAAAAACGGAAAAACCCGAATGGATGAATGAAGAAACATTTAAATATAAAATGGAAAAACGGAATACTACAGCGAAATTGTTATGGGCCATCGTGTACCACCGACTGTAGGTTTATTATAACAAACTGTAGGATATCGTCATTTTTTCAGTATGACTGTACGATGATCTTAGGCACTGTGTACTCACAAAATTTAAGCTAATCAATTATTAACACTTCTGTCAGTAGTACATGAGAAGAACGAGATGTGTCTCTGCCCATCCATCAATTTTCAAGCACAGCTGCAACTGTAAGTCCTTTCCTGTAGATCATCATCTTTAAAATTAAAATTGAGGTGGTTACAAACGAAACATTTACGCTTTACTTCAAAATTGTCCTTTTAGTAGGAGAGCTAGCGATCCATTTAACTAACCCGTTTCCCACAAAGCCAGAAAATTTTTTAATGATGTTTTATTATCAGTCAATGAAGAAGTACCGATTTGGCAAGCATCTCGCGGTTGTGTCATCATCCCTTAAATTTTTGAAAATGTCAAAAGAAATGTTTTTTAATTTACTCCCACAAAGCTACAATTTTAATATGTTGTAATTTACATATGTTTAAGTGTAAAAAAATTGGTCAACCTATTTTGAGGGTTGCAAGTATGTGCCAGACAATAGCAAAGTTGTCATCGGGATGGTAGGTAATTCATAACCTGCTCCCACAAGGCTCAAATTTTGAGGGAACATTCTTTCAATTGTTTAAAAAGTATATGTAAACAGCCAGAATATTCTAGCGGTTGCAGGTATCTGCCGAACGAGTATACAGTATGTTCCCGGATGAGTTCACAATAGGTGAGATGAACCAACAATTTTCGAACTGAAATTTCATATTTTGGGATTCCGCTCTACTTGGTCTAAAACTTATTTTTAGTTTACTTTCGATTTTTTAAAGTAAAGTTTGAGACTTAGGTGTGTTAACAATTAAATTTTAAAATCAATTATGTATATCAATACCGGTGTCATATATGAAAATGTGTTCAACAGCAAATTTATTCATCTCAACACTCTTAACAACAAAGCCTTCGGTACCAGTTCTCTATCTATTGCCGTTAACGAGATATGCATACATTTATATTTAACTTTTGAGCTCAATTATCTGGATAACCATTCGTGATATCAAAAAGTGAATTGTATATTCGTAATTAGCCTGAAAATTTACATTTACAACGTGTGACGGGGACACACACAGACAGACTTATTGAATTTAGTAACCTATAACTTTAAGTTTGGATGAAAATATTATTTCGGTAGTAGCAAAGTCCTTGGTAGTAGTATGAAAATAATAACAGTTAATGTAAAAAACTTCAAAGTAAATTCTCCTAATGACCAATTACATTAATTTATTAGCGGGATTTTTGAGGAAACGTTTCTGCGCTTTTTAAAATAATTTAATTTAATAATAATTTAAAATACGCGGGCTCTTCGAATCTGACAAATCCTTTTTTTAAGCTGATAGTACTGTTACTGGCATCTGTGTGTCAAATTTCATGCCGATATCTGCATTTGTCAATAGTTGCGCACGTGTTTTGTGAACAACAAAAAGTTAATTTAGCGATTTTTACTTTCTCTGATTTTCTTGAGCAAAGAAGTTGCAGTAAATTTTGTTTTCGGAATGAAATTTCTGCTACGGACTTCATAAAAACCGTAACACAGGATGGTAACATAAGAGCATTATTTGAGAGATTGAAGTCTTTGAAGTTTGTAAGGGTGGTCAAAACAAAATTATTACCTATTCATAAGATACAAAGCCATTAAAACGAACAGTAAATAAGTAACAGTAAATTTCCCAACTGATAAATGTGCTCGAAATGCATCTTAAGCGCCTTTTGCTGAGCTGCCGAGGTTATGTTTTTAGTGTAACAATTCTTCCAAAAAATAATATGTTGAATAGAATAATTCATAAATGTAGAGCGTGGTATCAATAATAACATTACCAAGAACAGCTGACGTACTTTGTGTTTTCTTGCAATCTCTTTAAGAACACATGATAAGATTACTAGATTATAATTTACATTATTGATACGATAACAACAAAACTTACTAAAGGTCAATGAGAGTAAAGAGTGCTTTTAACTACGTTTTCTTTAGCAGAAATAACAAATAAACGATTTTAAAGTAAGAAAAACAATAAACGACAAGCGTCACGGTGAATCGGCAGATTTTGGTGTTTTCAATTGATACAATCAAATTTTGCCCTTATGTGTTTTGTTCAGATTATTATATTTTGATCTGGCGTGTTCTAAAACGATATACTGCGCCACCTATCCTTGAGATTAATGGGTAAACATTAGTGGGCAAATAACCTTAACCTATTACAATGTAGGAAGGCGCAGGAGAAATTTGTCAACAAAACCGCTACTGATAAGGGGTTAATAATCATCGCGTGATGTCAAAGGTGTGTCGTATTACTTGGTTAAATTCATGACGTCTTCCGTAAAGTTTTCTACGCATTTTAGACAAACTACTATGATTCAGAATTCAAAAATTGTTCGTCAATTGTGTGAATTATCACGGTTTCCCAAGGGGACTCCATTAGATCTTAAAGTTTCCATTCACAATAATTTATGTGGGAGGAAAGTTTTACTAGTGAAAAAAATTGAACTTCTCTCGGAATATTAATGCTTGATGCATGATAAAATGCGGTTTTGATAATCGTGCCACAGACGTATCCTTATAGAATGGTTTCTGGTTTCGTTAACAACAGATGGCGATATGATTTACATTATGCACACGAATACACTTATTCATACAGAGTAAAGGATTCCATGTATTTAGTACAATCCAAAAGATCTTCAAATAATAGTAGAGTGGCGCTTTAAAAACCGGTCACGTGTCGCAAAAACCTAAAAAAACCGTGGTCTGAACGTGATGAAGTACCAAATTTCACGTGCAACGTGAATGGTAAAAATGATAACAACCGCTCATGAGTGAGAGGAATGTAAGTGCCAACAAATTTTCAAAAATACAAATTTTATTTAATTCCGCTTCAGAATGCTGATCGATGAGAGAAACCATCTGAGCCGATTCCAAGCCCGTACAAAGGAGGAACCTATCGTCGTAAAAACAATATTGTCAAAACACCCGATAAAAAAACTTGAAGACAAAGGCCTGGGTGACATCGAGTATAAAAAATACAGATGGCTGGCGATCGGGAATCGCAAGACCTAGAAGAATGTTACAAAGCAAAAAATTCTCGTATACAGGTCGGCATCATGGCAAAATTCTTAATAAGCAATTATTGGCTCCGAAAATTACTTTAGAGTAAAAACATTTAAAGGTTCTTCTAGGGGACATCAAGGTATTAATTTTCAATTCTCGTCATTCTAAAATTTGAAAAATAAAACTCACACTTTGGAAATATACTATGTTTAGTATAAATAACTTCGAATAATTAACATAAAAAGTACAACAACAATTTATTTATAGCAAACAAAATTTACAGTAAAAAACCAGAGAATTGAGAATTCAATTAAGCAAAGTGCCTAATTATAAATAGAAAAACAGCAAGAGGTTGTTTTCAAATTTTCTAGCAACAATTGAGAATAAATGTTAAAATTATCCATCGTTCGAAACACTTCCTTCACGTAGTTCCTGATAGTAATGGAATTTGTATGACTGGAATTTATGTTTGGTAAAATTATTAAAAGATCAAATTCGCCGCAAATATTGAATTTGGATGTTTAGCTACGGAAACCAAAACGTTGAAGGTGTTCTTAATTTCTTTATCTTCATTTTTATTCTGAACGTCGTCCTCGTTACGCTTGCAATTATTAATCGGTGTACCTGTAATTTCAGATTTCCTTAATGTTATAGCTTGGCAACAAAAGAACACTTGTGAAGAAGACATCGCACATATTTTTAAAGCTTTTAAAAGTAATTTATATTTGGTACCCACTCCATCATGTAGCACATATTATAACAGAGACCGTATTTTGTGTCGCTTTAAGAAATCTAAAATGACAGCACGTGGCAAATGGTGGCTGAAGAGATAATCATAGAATTAGAGGGTAATAATTCTGTTGACCTTAAAATGCGCTAATAAAGTGGTTCCGCAATTTTTTTACTTCCCAGAATGATAGAGTGTGCTCTGAGTTAGTGAATGTTAAAAAATTTAATGTACTAAGATAAAATCTAGTCGATAGCCAAAACTACTAAATGTAACTTATTATAATGCTGTTGTTAAAATCTTTTCCGGTTTTTATAACATTAAAAATAATGAAGCACTTTTAAGTTACTAATATAGATAACAGCTATAAAACTTAACAGGTTTTATGAGATGAAAGGGAGTTGGACTTTTTCAAAAATAAAAGTAGGTCTGAATTCAATACGACACATCCTTGATCGATTCAAACAAACAAAAACTTCCTTTCTCTTGTTCTTCCTTACTAGTGTCGGACTGTGGGTGAAAAAAGGTGGGTTCCCCCATACGGTACTTGAATACTTCCTAATTAACACTACTCTATAAGGTAGAAAGTTTGCCTTTGTGTTTACTCTTTTAATAAATGCAATTAAGCTACCTATATCTGATCGTAAGGTTTTTTTGAATTAGAGTGCATTGCCTTTTTAATAATGAAGTGTTAATTTGATCATTTAGATTTAGTGCATAAGAATAATGCTTGTAAAACGTTCACGTTTCGCCTTAACAAGCACTTAAATCTGAATAAGATCTATTCTGCGAGATACATGTATAATTATTACTTAATTTAATTATTTAAAAATAAATCAAACATTGACTGAGAGATTTACGTATAAGAACTAACAAAAAAACCAGTAAGTAACTTTGCACGAATCAAATTATTTGAAACAATATTTTTCGATTATCTAATCAAAAAAACAATACTGTAGTAAAGTTCAGTATTAATTAAATATTCATTTTACAAATAATTATACTGAAAGAAAAAAATTAAATCGAGCAATTCGTCGAAGAATATTGTAGAAGATTTAAAAGATAAAGACCGTTGATGTTGATGAACAACTTATAATTTTTTAACTCTACTAACAGATACATCGGGGAAATAATAGACATTTTGAGCTTTTCGTTTGGACCCTGGCACGAGAAATTATGTGCTCTATGCCTCTGCCTTGTGGGACTTGCTCTGTCCACTTCTTGTAACTTACTTCACACTACTACCTTTGTTTCATTCACGTAGTTTGGATCTTCCATATTTCCGCCGTCACAATCGTCAGTAGTCAGTAGGGGATGGGGTTCATTCATCGTTACCTACATTCAAATGTAAATGAGTGAATAGGTTTATCGCTTGGGACATCCACTTGATCAGTGTATTATTAAAAACCATATAAGAATTGTATCTAATTTGGAAATACTGCAACTGACGAAAAGTTTTATGGTTCTACCAACACTAGAGATGAACTTTCATATTACTAGACCAAAATCTGACGACCCACACAACGCACCCAATGGATGTAGCGCCGAATCAAGTCAAATGTCAATAAGGATGATTAGATGAATCGATGCGACATCATAATTCATGCGGTCACCATCAGAAAGGACATGCAAATCTAATGATTTTGTTAACTCAAAACTTGAGAAAAGCGTTTCAGTTTGTTTGGGATAATTGGGATAATAAATATCTAAATGCAGTCCATAGTTTATTATCGAAAATGTAAGAGCATTTGTATTCGGTACTTAATGGTATGAGAGTTGGAACACAATAAGCTGCAGTATCCTAATGACAGTAATATACACAAATTATGTACACTTGATGTACAATGTGGTATATTTTAAATCTCAATTTGCTGTTGACACTTATCTTTACTTAAATAGATATTGGTGGCGACGTAAATTTCAGCAATTGCTAAGAAGAGCATAGAAAGAACATGGACGTATTTTGTAAGTGTATAATACAAGCGAAATAAAATTGATAATATCAGGGTAAATGGGGCTGGTGAAGACAATCTAAGAAAAGTTAGGAATGTCGTTACTTACTATAAATATTAAGTGATCCTTACCCTGACTTAGAGACTCCAAAGAGGCATTTTTTCTACGTTTAAGAAGGCATTTCAAACAATATTTATGATATAGATCCAGCTAACTTGGTGTGGTGTTGGTAACACACAAACTAAAATTTTATTAGTCTTGGAAAAAGTAAAAATGAGCAAAAATTATCATATTGTCAAATTCTTTACTCCACTAAGCATTATAATGATCTGGGTGGTGTGTAGATGGGAAATTAAGTTCTTGGTCATAGATTTGCCAAAGAGGTTACGAATCTTTAAAAGATCACGCCAAGACGGCAAGAATGGTAGCTGCGGTGACGGACGACAGCAGGAGCAGCATTAAGATGGAGGGTTTTGGATACAATCGTTCGCTAAATCATCCTCCACCGTTTACGCATGAATGAAGTAAATTGAAACGGGGTTTTCACAATTCCGGACTAATATCCTGTTGAATGACCACCACCAGAGAGAAAAATCTGCGGAAGTGAAAACAACCGGCACAGTATATTTCTCTAAAAGGGAGTCGATGGAGTGGTCCTTAACATGACAAAAAAACCGCCAAGATAGTTCATTGTTTGTCAGTCACAAAAAAAGGGTTATCGCTACGATCTTTTGAAATTATGAAGGAACATTTTTATAAACTGTAATAAACACCACAACCAAAAAGAGATTATGCAACACAACGTACGACAAAACAATTGGAGAAAAATACGTGCAACGCTGATTAGGTACTGCTGGTATTACTCGAGCAAGTTCTGATTGAGGTTCTGAACAAATCGAACATCTCCTGAATATTGAATTGAATATTCAATCAACGATATATGTAAATATAATTATTAGGAGTATTGAAATTGTTACTATAAGTATAATAAGCGCACTACGATCAGAAGCGATTGTATCGAAAAGTAGAAATATATTTAATTTTGAACATTTGAACCTTACTTTCATTAGCAGAAAGAGGGTTGATTAAGTATAGTATATACAGCGACTTGGATCTTGGATTTTTGATGAAAAGTAGTACCAAACATTTTGTTAACGTTGTATCTTGGCAGCTCTTCTAATTTTTAATTCCGAAATACGAAAAAATGCTAATCACTTGATTATCGTCGCAAATCTGACCAAATCCTCTGTCGGTGAGCATCACATTACAAAGTTTACTAGGTCTGGTAGTGTAGCATTGATTCACTCTTATGTGAAAATCGGTGCAAGTCATGATGCATCTACAATACAAGAAATGCGTTTTAAAGAACCTTTATCACAAAATCAGCAATTACAGTTAAATGAAGGTCAGCAGCTGAGTGCCGTTTACAACAATTCTAATTTAATAACTAAATTTTATATTAATAGAACAATAAAAACTCAAACTTAGTATTGTATTTAAATTTTCTTAATTATATTCTGTTGATGATAATGTTGTTATTCATGCAAGGAAGTGATCAAAAATTATTATCAAAATATGTCTGTGGGAAAAATTGGCGAGTACGTCGCATCTCACAGGACGAACTTATGATAACTGTTAGATAACACCCTTCGCTTCCATGCAATAATACGATTTTGATTAAATGGTTCCCGTATATTTTGCAACATTTCAGGAGTAATTAGACGGCATTCATGTAACTCCTTTAAAGATTCTGGAGCAGTGGAATAAACTTTACTCTTTACATGACCCCATAAAAAAATCCAATCCAAAGGGTTGTTTACCCTGTACCTAAGGAGCGAAACAATGTTGTCAAATGGTAGTAAAAGTACCTAGCTTCTCTAAAAAAAACAATTATCCGCGCTTTTTTTAGTTTTTAAATGCCTCAAACACTTTCCTCACTTTCCATTTTTGCAACTTCAATTTTTTGTTAAAAATTAAAAAAAACTAAAAAAAACTAGTGCACTGAATTCACAAAAGAAAAACCTTTTAAATGACGTATCACTTGCCCCATCATCCCTATTTAAATTTTAGGGGTTGTTCTCACAGTGCTAAGGAATGAAATCATTTCAGGTTGAAAATCATGACAAAAAATGTTCTCCTTGACATAAAAATTGATGTGTTTTTACATTTCTCAAAAAAAATTGTTTCTACGCAGAATCCCGTCTGTTACCTTTCCGTTGGCCCACTCTGTATGTAAAGCGCATATTGATTAATGAAACACTTTTTATTAAAAAAAACACCCTTCCCAAAAAATATTCAGTTTCTAATTTACTGTCTAAACATAAGCATGCACATATTAATTACACGCATTTTATTGAAGTAGTAGATAGTTTTTAACCAACTTCAAAACTTCAAAGCTTGGTTACTAAATTCGTCCGGATGTCTGTGTGTCTGTGCGTTGGTCGATGTTACAGGGTTTAGAAAACTGAAAATGGTGTCATCTTATAAGAAATTTATTGCTGATTCCAAATCTCTGGTTAAGGCAAAATACATACCCTAAAATATCTCGAAAACGACACATCCAATTACAAGAAGAAAAAAACAAATTTCCTTTATTTTTTGAAAATTTAAATGGGAATACTTTCTATTTATTGCACTTTTGGATTCTCCATAAAAAATTCTCAAATTGCAAAATTGCACCCCAACTCCAACCCCTTTTTTGGAGGTGGAAAGGAGGAAAATTGCATCTGTCCGCAGAAAAACGATCTTTCTTTACTTTTTTTTCTTCCAACATTTTTTTGTGATTTACAAATTGTCCGTCACCCTCTGCGCTCCCATCCCCCTTAAGGGTGGAAAGAAAAACAATGACTCATTTGTGCAGAATTCGAGTGCTTGTGTCTGAGGTGGGGGTGCCATAATTAGTTACAGATTTGAAGTTGGTTGAAATTAGAATTCTAAGAGAATTCGTAACTTTTGATAGTACTTATTTAATCTTAACACTAGGCATCATTTTCCAACATGTTCATAAAGTGTATGCTAAAACATCCCCCTCTCTCTCTGTTGACGAGCCGATGAACAAGACAGAACCACATTCTCATTTGTATAGGTACTTCGAATGCAAAACTGAACGATATCTTAGCACATTAAATAAGCTTTTGCATTTGAAAGTACCACTTCGCCTTATTTTATTTCAAGCAGACGATAAGACAAGGTCACAATTCCACTACACATAAACAAAATTGTTATTTACTTGTCAGTAAAAAGTTCATTGAACTTTGTAATTAATAAATTAGTCATTTTTGAATTATACAACTTCAAATAATTTATTCAATAGCCGAAGGAGTTGAAATTTTCAAAATGACGACCCGATTAAAAAAGGCGCCATGATTATACACCAGTTTTTATATTTATTTAATTCTAATATCTAATCTATGCATATAATATATTGTCATAATCCCGCTACAATGAGACTGTAGCATAAGATGCTTAATTATTCGTTATACAGTACTAACTTCTACTTTTCCAAAAGACATCCAAATCTCACTTCAAAACGAAAGTAGCTACAATTTTCTACAGTAATGTTACACAAAAACGAAGATTAAAGCAAATAACTTCAATTTAAAAGCTCTATAATAAACAAAGTAAAATCTTTCTCTCACCCCTCTTTTTGTAAACCATATTATAGTCTTTTGCCCAATTTGAACGTCTATTGTATCTTTACTTCCATGTTTAGCTCTTTCTGTATACAGTTTTTCATGGATGCCATCAAAATGTTGGGATTATTTACATCAATTTTCATACCTTTTTGCTTTTATCTTCAACATTCTTTAACTCTTTCTTGATTTTCTTATTTTTTCGCGTTACATGGTTGATTTGTTGGTTGTCTTCCCTAGTTTTGTATTAATTTTGAGATTTCCCTTTCCGTATTCCTCTTATTTCTTTAATCTCTGGTGTTCGCGTTCTTAAATCCCGCTTCCTTTGGAGTAGTTCTCCCTTTGGAATCTTTTTTCTGCTGTCTATTTTTTATATTTCGCCTCTCTTCCGGTTCTATTTCGAATTTATAAATGTTTCTTATGCCGGTTCTGCTTTTTAGTCTATACTTTACTGTTATCCCAAACGATAATACCACCGCTACGGTAGAATCATCAAAAATGAGTGATGTTCCTATGCTAATTAAGTTTGAAACGTCATTTTACTTTTTATTGTCAGTTTCTATACGCAATGTATAAAATAACTTCTTCTGTAAGTTTTAAATTTTAGTTACAATTTTAATGTTTGTTAAAAAAACTTCAAGTATTTATATCTACTGACAGTTGATTTAAAATGTTACTTGAATAAAAGTGTACATTGAAAATAAAAGAACTTTATAATTTCTTAAATTTTGATGAATAAATTTAAATGTTAGGATACTTTTAAGCAACTAACATTTTAAATGGTAGAATCAAAATGTTTGTTGATAATTTTAATTAGTGGGCTTCGATCGATGGCGTTATTTCGAACTATAATCATTTTAATTCTACCATTTATAATGTTATTTGCTTAAAAGTATCCTAACATTTAAATTTATTCATTAAAATTTAAGAAATTATAAAGTTACTTATTTTATTATCAACTGACATTTTTATTGAAGTAACATTTTAATTCTACTGTCAATATAAATACGTGAAGTTTTTTAAACAAGCACTTAAAGTGTAGTAAAAATTAATAATATACATTTTATTCAATCTATCAAATGTTTTCTTGCTTCATTATTAAATATTAAATTTGGTTTATAGCATTTCAAGCAAACTTTAATTTTTATTAAGTAAATTTTTATGACTGTCTATTTATTTTAGTATATTAAAAGTGTTTGTTAAAAAGCTTCACACATTTAAATTGTTAGATGAAAATGAGTTTTTTGATTTAATATATTCCACCCAAAAATTTGTAACAGTCGTTGTAAAACTTTTCATTTAAATTGAGAAGCAAAATATATGAACAAACATTGGAATTCATTTTTTATTTAACAAACAAAAAATAACAACTAATTTAAATTAAAGAATTAAAATGTTACATGAATTATAATGTTTGTTAATAATACTTGTTCATTAACTTCAAATAAAGAATTAAAAGTATCAACAATCATATTAATTCTGAATTAAAATTTTGTTAATAATTTTAATTGGTTCCTTCGATGGGTGGCAGTTCTTGAAACTACATCGGTATAAGGAAACATATGTAAATTATAGTTCGAAATAAAGCCACCGATCGAAGCGACCAATTCAAATTATCAACAAACATTTTAATTCAGAATTAATAGATTGTTGATCAGTTTAATTCTTTATTTATTTATATTATGGGCCGAGATTAGGAACAGCGAATTTCTAAGCACCTCTACGCGCATCAACCGCTTTGGTTATTAGCACTACCCTTACTAGAATTTTGTCCGACTAAAGGACTAAAGGACTTTCAAGCAGAAAGCATAAATTTCTAGTAGAAAATTTTCAAAAACATTTAGTTACAAGTTCATTTTATAATAACATAAATAATAATTAGCAAATGCGTTTTAATAAGTTTATAAGTTTATAAGGAAATCAGTGCAACGCTTGGTGGATATATGTTATGACATGACGGCAACGACCAACCAAGACTCGAGGAGAATCAACCAAGAACATAGAGGCTGAAAAGATTATGAGAGAATGCAAATAAATCAAATACAGGTATTCTAAGGGATTTCATTTTCGGCCAGCAATCAAATTCATCTGATTGTGGAAAAAGTTTGACTCTGACCACTCGATATACCCACATGTAGCTTTATTTAAGAAGTAATTATTCACAAAATGGCCACGTTTAATTCAACATTTCTTCTTATGGCTTAATCACATATGTTCTAAGGTATCGAACTTACTTTTCAATCTGATTTTGAAGTCAATATGGCCTTTTCGTGAAAATTGAATTCATAGGTGAAGCGTACATGTGCGCCGTGCGTATATGTATAGTAAAATTTCTCCACTTTCATATGAGGAGAAATTAGTTATTACTTATTAGGTATCTTCCTCAGAGGATCGCTCAAAAATAGATTCCTGTGAATCCGTCAACAGCACCTCTCATATTAATCCAGGATCACCTGGGTTCTTTACTTTGTCCTGTTTATGACGTTAGTACAGGGTCCGGCAGTGAAACGGAAAGATTTTAGGTACGGTTTGCAGAGCGCCACGAAGTGGTGGGGAAGAAAGTAGCCGACTTACCAAGATCTGCATAATTTGCCATTTAGTTTACATTAGAGCGTTGGACGGGTGAGCATATATTTTTTTGAGAATGAGGTTGAAAATGCCGTTACCGTTAATTCTGTGCGATACGTTGCAATGATACAGAATTTTCTCACACTTTTTCAACAAGTCACACTGCACGAATTTCAATGATTGCTGTAAATGCTATTGTTCCCAGGGCGTATCGTTTCTCGAAACTGGGATATCAGTTGGCTCCCTCGGTCTCCCGATCTAACCGCCTGCGACTTCCTTCTTTGGGGATACCTAAAGACGAATCTGTTTGCAATGCAATGAAGGGTAATCCCAGCTCTTAAACAACGGATTCGTGACGCGACATACCTGCAATACCTTTCGATATGCTGCGCAGTGTTATACAAAACTTTCAGGAACGACTCCAAGAATGCATAAATTGTAACGGAGGACATTTGGCGGTTCTATTTTTTGACATTGTAAACCAAATGGCTGCTCTCTTATTTCCCATTAATGTATTAAAAATTATTTAAAAAAATGTTCTTTAACAATAAAATTATTTACGAAATCTTTCCGTTTCACTGCCGGACCCTGTATAAATACTCCATTATACAGGGTGAATGAGACCACCCGTATCAGTCTTTTATTTAAAGAACGGTGAGTCGTAGAGAGGTGGGGTAAAAAAAGTGATTATAAAAGCCATAATAAAGAATCGAATGGTGATATCATTATTTCTCGGAGAAGTCAGCATTCCTCCAGAAGGCCTCCAACTCCAAAATTTTAAATGGCACCATAAGTCGAAAAATCTATTGTTTAAAAGATTGTTAAAAAAGAAGAAAGTTTTATAGGAAAAATTATTTTATTACTACCATCTCTTTTAAGTAATATTCGACTAAAGTTGTTAAATTTGAAATTCATTGTTAACAAAAAAAATTGAAAAGTAGACTTTTGAAATTTAGTTACCAATGTTACATGTGTTCAAAATATCTTCCATTTACTGCTAAGCACTGTTGATCTCTTCTAGGTACACTATCAGTGGCTTTAATAAGTACTTCTTGAAAGGGAAGAACACATGTAACATTGGTAACTAGATTTTAAAAGCCGACTCTTCAATGTTTCTTGTTAACAGTGAATTTCAAATTTAATAACTTTAGTCGAATATTACTGAAAAGGGGTGGCAGTAATAAAATAATTTTTCCTATAAAACTTTCTTCTTTTTTAACAATCTTCTAAACAATACCTTTTTCGACTTATGGTGCCATTTAAAATTTTGGAGTTGGATGCCTTCTGGAGGAATGCTGACTTTTCCGAGAAATAATGATATCACCATTCGATTCTTTATTATGGCTTTTATAATCACATTTTTTACCCCACCTCTCTACGACTCACCGTTCTTTAAATAAAAGACTGATACGGGTGGTCTCATTCACCCTGTATAAAACTTACTACCTACTTATCAAAATATCTGCGCAAAACATATAAAACGGATAGTACTATCACTTCCAACAACATTTGAATGGTGCGCAACGCAAAGGACAAAATTGGCTAGTGAAATAATGTTTTTTATACGCACTTGTAAATGCCTGTTTATTTTCCACTCGCATTATATCTACTAATTATCTTATAATCATCTTACATCATTCAAGATGATCCTTTCAATTTTCTAGCTATGAATAAAAGGTGTACTATATATTATTTCGTATCACCCCGTTAGAAACGTATTGAACAATTTCACCTACGCCTACGGACGGACATAAGTCTTCATTGCATCATCAAGTAGTACAAGTTTAAGATTTTGACTAGATATTATTTTAAGAATAGGACCGAATTTTCAAATAAGTTTCCTGAATTTTACATTATTTGGATAAATTCAGGAAGGGAAAATCGCGGGAATATCTGTTACCTTTGCTAAATATCCAGACTTATACTTATACTTATACTTACACCATAAAATCGAATATAAAACATTTATGGGGCATAGAGAATATCAATGAAGAAACTCATGAAACCATTTTGAAAGCATTTAAATGATCAGTCGTAATTGAAGAATTTCTACTAACTGTTTCAAATTGAATATTTCTTGTAGATGATAATTCCAATTACCTAGAATTATATGATACTTCGTTAAGCAGATGATAATTTAATCCTTTAACATTTCCTTCCTGTAACACAAAACAAATTTCAACCAAATACTAAATGTAAATAGAGTAATTTCCAGAAATTCTAGTTTATAGCCAACGGGCGCGTAGATTATTTTATCTAATGAGGATATAAATATTTACAGTTTTAAGTCGTTATCGATAATTTTATAGATAACTTCATTGAGAATTATTTATACAGTGATAGATTATAGTGTACAATTACGTGTGATTCATTATTTTTGTAATGTAATCCGTCTTTTTCTTGCTTTTTTAAGAATAAATTGATTAAGTTGAATTTAGCGGTAAAAATTGATGGCGCCGACCTAAATGCAATCATTCAGAAAAACCCCATATAATATTTAGGTCAATAATCTCGATTTCCTTAACCCCGTGCTTTCTGTTATGAACACATAGTTTTTCTTCGAAGATATTTGCTTTAAATGATATCACGATTTGTTTTCAACGCGTTCCTCTGCATTTAGTATTTCGAGTTGCGTAGGCATGGTGACGTATAAATAGCAAAAGACGTGAGATTGTGCAGGAACCGAGGAAATTTTTGTATAAATTCCACTGCAATTTTAAGTGTGTCAAGCGATTTTATAATTATAAAAATTTGGAAGTGAAAACGAATGTTGCTTAAAAAATCCTTGACACGATGCTAATAGCGAGCAGAAGATAAATTGGGAATTTTAATCACTATTTTTCAATTTAACGTGAGTCAAAATTATCTGAATATTCTTCAGGTAGCGCAAGAACTGAAATTTTCTAATAGCAACAAATTTTTATTCTATTCTTTACAGTAAGCCATTATGTCAGTTTGAAAATTTATGACTTGATAAAATTTATTACGAGATTGTAAAGTTATATTATAGGACTTTATTTGAATATTTAATTAATTAATTTTAATAAAACGTCGCTTAGTTTTTGTGACCTGGTAATTGTGTGATCGAGAAAAAAATCAATAATCCTAATTTATGTAAACGCGTAAAAGTGGCCAATAAAATTAATCTAAAAAAAAATTGGAAGTGACATGCGCATGACCTTTTAACTTTACAAATAAATTTCACATAAAAATTCATTTCAACTTTTTACAATCTACCAGAAATTCTAATAATTGTCGTTTTCTATAGCTATAACAAAAACCATTTAGAAGTGGCGCCCATTAATCATTGATAGGGTATAGAAAAGTGGAAACCCATTCCACAAGTGAATTAATAATGTGGATATCATTTACAGGTGGATTTAGTATTTATTAATGACCTTGGCAATCTGATAGAGCAATATCAAGGCTAACCTTTCTTACACTAACTTAGTAAACTATTTATATACCTATATGTGCTCATTGTTGTATTTCATTACTTCGTTTTAACGCTATAAGCATTTATTTTTCCTAGCGATTCGTTTTCACTGATCGGATATTGTAAGAATTACAATAAATCGAATGATTCGAACTTTAAATAAAAATCCCCCACAAAAATGTTCGGTTAACAATCAACTAAGCTTTTAACAATGAATTACTATCGTTGTTTTCGGTTGAAGGCAGTAGATAAGGTTGTTTTGTGCAAATGGGGTAAATCCCCAAATTCATCTATGACAGTTTTTGACAACAAAATCTTATCATCCTGTGTAATGATCCAAACGAACTATGCACGATGATTTGTTTATAAGGTACTTGTGATTCCGAAAGTGTTACCTTTAAACCTCTGACTGAATGAATAAATTAGAATAATTTTATTAATGAAGCTTAAAAGCCAATTCAATTTAATTAGCATGGAGGATGGAAGTATTTTGATTGTTCCCTCTCGCTTAATCCCTTCATGGTATTATTGGACAAAAGATATTAAAAGAATGGAATTTCTTGATTCATTTACAATCACCGATGCTTTAAAGTTAAATATACATTTCTCCATAGAAACATTAAATAATTCCTTACGTAACCAAATTTACGAACCCCCATAACGAAAAAAGAAGAGCACGGTCGAACTCTAGCTATTAAGTATAGTCATCATTATCACCAACATTATGCCCTTTTACTTGCTATACACTAGCTATTTACTGAATTCATACGAAAGTGTGATTTGATTGAACTGGCAGAGAAAATCAACGCTAGGCTTAACAACTATCCTAGAGAGGCTCATTTGTGAAAACCAAAAATCAATTTTCCCATTCTTCCATCTGAAGGATGAATTATTTAACGAATTTTTGTGACACCAATCACATTCATAGAAGTCCCATAGTACCTAATACTACTAATACTACAGATAATGGAGTGGACAGTACCATCTTTTACAGGAGAAAAAACTTATTTTTTTGGCAACCTAGAATAAATATTCTCTTGACATTGGAATTGTGAAATTTTGGTTTCATTTGCAGCTTTGGTACGAGAAATAAACTAAAAGCGAATTGAAATTGTGTTCGGAAAGGGTGACCAAAAAGTTAATGGTGGTTACACTATTTAGAATTGAACTTAATACCTTGAGACATTCTGTGTAATTTGGAAGCCAAAAATAGTTATAAAAAATTCACTAGGTAAACGTACAATCGATTACTTGCGAAAACTGACACAAGTGTTCCCTAGATACGTGTCTTTAGTATATAAATACATAGTTTTTATATGAGAGTAAATATTATATTGAAAAATGTATGGCAAGACCAGAAACGCAACACCACGAGAAAATTGTTTCGTTTTCTACTCATTTTTTATATTTTTGGCTTCAAAATTACACAAAATGTTTCAAGACGACTATACAACTAGCCTTTCTAATTATTTCAGTTGTTTTTTTAAATCTCTAGCACAAACTCATACCAAGTAACTTATCTGTGCTCATATTTTCAACGTAACTTTTTCTTTAGTCACTAAAGTACTGCTTACCTTACTGTTGTACAGCAATTATGATAAGGTGGTATTTAACGAATTTGTTGATAGTATGGGCCAACAGTATTTTGTGCATTTTGGTAGAAAATAAGCTTTTGAAACTTGTAGTTATGTGTAATAAAAAGGTGATTGTTTCTTTTTGCAAGATCACTTTTTATCTTACTGTCGGTTAAAGTAGCAGTTAGTTCCTTTTGAATTATATTCGTTTTACCTCGTAATATTTTCATCTTCATTTCCATTTCGAAATTTGTTTGGGTTTTGAGTAAACGTTATTTTAATAATTTTAGTTTTGATTTTTCTGTATCATGTAAATTTACCAATTTGATATACCGTGTGGTTTCAAAGTCTGGAACAAAATTTATAATTCCAAAATAATTATTTTTGGAAAACTCTCTCGTACAGGTCGATTTTTATTTTTTGTTGGGCACATTTTAGCATAACATATTGGAAGATACTTTGCATGTTCCTAAATTAGAAAAAAACTTTCTTCCTGCAGAAACGGCAACCAACAAAAACTTTAAAGTTATTTTTGCCAGTAACAAAATTGCAGTAGGTAAATGCTGAATGAACACAAGCATTTTAATCGGGCTTACAACGAGACCAAGACGTATAAATTTTAATGCTCTTATAACCACTTGGTTTGTGAAGCTTTTCAGAAAGCGAGAAAGCTTAAAGACGACGTTTTTAAAAAATGTTAAATATTCACAAATGCTGGAATACCAAATTGGAATTATTTGAAGATTTTCAAAACAGATGAAGGTACGAGTTTGTCAAGTTTAAATGCAAATATAATTTACGCAAAAATGGCATAATTCACCAAACTAGTGCACCTCATACTTTCACACATAAGTGACATTAAATTAATTGTACATGAAGAAATATGAGTTAGGTCATTTTAAATCTTTAAATAATGAAGGTCCGTATGAATACTATTATGTTAAGGAACTAAAAATCAGTACCTAATTTAGAAGGTTCTGTAGAAAAATCTTACACTTAGCGTCTTACACAGAATGACAGAAAAAAAATTTAAATCAGCAGAGCTTTAACTGTTATGCGGGACTTCATTTATATTTTAATGCACCCTAATTGTTTAACACAGTGAGACTGAGAATAGTACAAATACTACAAGGAAAGGATAATAAAGTGCGTATGTTGCAGTGACTCCTTGTGGAACGCTTTTATTTCGAGGGTGTGTATTCGTAGTGTAGTAGTTAAAGAATACCTCTATCTGTTGGGAAACCACAGACGGCATTACGGAAGTATTCGAGCGTGTTTAAGTTTGTCTGTGAGTATTTGAAAGGTCTCCGATTGAGAATATCGTAGACTGTCAAATACGCGCTGTGATTCGTTATCTTAGTGCTAAAGGCGTGAATGTGGCTGAAATTCATCGTCAGATCAGTTATGTCTACCGATCAAACATTATGAATGATGGGATGGTACAAAAATGGGCAAGAACTTTTAAAGATCGCCGTACGAATGTACATGATGAGGAACGAAGTGGACGACTTTCACTCATTACTGATGACTGAGAGAGAACCGACCGCCTTACGATTTCGTCCTTATCAGATAAGTTTCCTGCAGTGTCAAAAAGTGTGCTTTTTAAAATTGACTTTGAGATGGGGGGGACAGCCAACTTGTAGCACGTCACGCTACGAGTTTTTAAGCTTAGGGTAATCGCAAAATAAGAAAATCATATGAGATGGTACAGATTCAGACAAGTTTATTAATGTTGCTTCGAAATTTTGTATTCCTTAGTTTTTCCAAATCACTAGACTATGCCGTCTTATTTTTTTAAATTATAGTTAATATCCTGACGTAAAAATTTTGGTGGTTATAAGCCGGCGTTAAACTGTTAAAGTTAAATGGATGCCTTTATAATATATCCTTAATTAAAAAATGTATATCAATTTAAATACGACCCTACTCCATTGCTTTCACAGATAATTAAAAAAAAACAATTTTGTTACTGAATATTATAATAGCTACTAAATTAATTGACTATCGCATTGTAAAAGTGAAAATAGTTCAATTACTTGCATTATTTGTACAAATTTCTTGAATCTAATTCTATTTTCAGTAATCTAATATCGTCCAAAGGTAGCCTGTTGATTCTATGAGAAATATTCTGGGCTGCAAAGTTTTTGTGCAAAGTGCATTTATGAATAAGAGAAAATACGGATAAATGTTCGTATTAGATGCATAATTTTGCGGTGTTTATAACCTGGAGAACAAAACTTTAAGCTGTAAGTTAGTTAAAAGTTGAATATTGTGTTTAAGGAATATATCAGCTCCTCAAATTTCTCTGAATAGTAAAATAATGTCAACGCTAATTCAAACCCAAAATAATAAAAGATCACCTACCTTGGGATTCGCCAGTGAATCAATCCATCGAAGACCTAAAATGTAAAAAAATAATATATTAGTACTGGTATATTCATCAAAATTTTGAACTTACCAACAGAAAATTCACGTCCCGCGTTATTAATGGAAATGTTCATACACTTTGTAATTAAACGCGTAGGTCACGAATCACTTTATAATTACGATAGTTATGAATTAGTTGATTTAGTAAAGCACATCACTCAAAAAGGTTTTACCGTGTTCATCAACGAACGAACTAATACTGTTTTGCCAAAAGTACGGCAAATTGATATTCAATTAATTTTTCATTGACAACATACCACACTTACCGGTCGTTATCTTTTACTTCAGTTCTAACGCACAACAGGTGCGCTTTGTATCGCAGGTGTCGCTTGCGATAAATTACTTTCACTAGATAAATAGGTATGTTATAGTTATAATTCAAAAATTTAAACGATTTATTGCAACATTGGAATGGGTTATAATTTCTTGAAGAGCGTCAAAATTATTATAATTATAAACGGGGGTACACGCGATTTTCGCGTTTTGCGTGCTTTGGGGGGAGGGGGTATCTGTGATTGTAGGTTGTAATAGCTTTTGTTTTAAAATGTCACACCTTGTTGAGCTGGCTTAGTTGCTTGAAAAAAGAAAAAAAATTTACGTTTTTGTACCTTTTCAGATTTTTGACCCTGTAGGTGTCTGTAATTTAGCAAGTTATTAAAGTAACTAAAATAAAGGATTACATTTACTTACATTTGACGTAAAAATCACAAAAATGGGTTGATATTTGGTAAAGATATATTCGTTCCTACCTACTTAGTAAATTTTTACCAATTATTAAAAAAAATGTAAAATGCAAACTTTTTGGAATAGATTTGAGACCAAAAATACGTACATAATGGCCCTTTCACAATGTTAATTACGTCTTTACACATAGTCTTTGCTCAAAAATTAACGAAAATATAACAAATTCCGTATGAACTTCATAAGGATAGTTTAGAATGAATTTTGAATGTAAAAGAACTCAATTTGGACACTGGCAACTTTTTGGGAATACGAATGGCCTTAGGGACAACGTTTTAACATTCATCTTTAACTATAGTAAAACTAAAAATACCATAAAACATAAAATGTACAAATAGAAGCTGGTCTAACGTTGCATAACATCTGTTTTATAGAAAGACCTTCTCTACCTTAAACAGTTTCAAATTTTTGTTTATTTTACTAACTAAAGGCCACCATTTACACGTATATGTACAGCAGTAAATATGGATTTTACTTCCTCTTAATTACAATATAAGTTGTATATTTAGAAGTATAGTCAAAGTATAGGTATTCTCTTTGGTATAGTGTAACGTAACAATACACTTGCCACCTACTTTCATCTATAGATATTAAGTTAAATATGTAGACAAAAACATTTTTCTCGGTGAAAACATTCGACTATATATGTTACCTACGACATCGTTCATCGTTCAAAATCTCTAAATTCGAAATAAGCACACAAACATGTACATTTCGAAAGTTACCGAAAGAAGGTATCGGGACACATACCTAAATTAGTCTACGATGAATGCTGTTACTACTTTTTACATCATTTTAACCATGATAATGTTAACGCGAGGCATAATAGAATCATTTTTCATCATTTGAATAACTTTTCAACTTGAAATAATTAAATTTCCATGTTATCGAGAAAAAGTTTCCGATACTTGTCATTTTGAAAATTTTCGCGAAAATACTTTCTGGCATTGTTTTAATGTTCGAAATGGGTTAAGGACCTCGGACAGGCAAACTTTGCATGTTTACACAAAATTTTCACCCAAAAATAAGCACAAATGGCGAATTCTATTTTACACGTAATCTCCATAAGGAAACTTTGAACGTATTTTCTAAGTAAAGAAAATATATTTAGACACAAATACCGCTTGAATAAGATGACGGACTTTTATACTAAAATGTTTAAAACTTACTTTGAAAAAAATTAGTGCAGATATTTACGTAGTTACGGGGTATCTATAATTGTAGCTTGTAGCATTAATTTGTAGGTTATAATTTTATAAATTTATAATAGCTTTGGTTTTAAAATATCGCATCCGCATTCGTCGGGATTCGGCGACTGTCGGAAAAGTGCACAGCAACACAAACATATACACACGTCTCGGTTATTATATAGTGATTACTCGACTCGACACTCAAATGATTTCGATATTTCACTCGGCGTTCTGCCTTCTCCTTCAACGTTTCTCTTGTTCGAGGAGCACCCGTTTATGTAAAAAGATCGATCTTTTCCTTTGTAATTTTCGAGCAGATTTTCTAATTTTGCCTAGAGCAAAATTTCCATTAAAAAAACCAGGTGAATTTGCGTGGGATTGTAGTGGAATGTGAATTGAAAATAATATTACCTACTTGATTGTTATGGATATTATGAAAACGAAGGGGAAGTTAAAAAATATTCATAGAGGACGACTTGACGCAAGAGAAGAGGGAGATACAAACAGAAATAAGAAACATAGCAAGAGTAAAAATAGAGGAAGGAGGAACAACGAAGATAGGATAGAGTATATCAATATTTTGTTACCATAAATATTCAACAGTCACTCTATTTGGCAACTTTTATTGACATTACAATTTCTGAGAGGTTACATAGCCACTAAAGCAGGAATGTCGGTTGCTACAACCTTAGAAAGTTTTTCATAATACTTAGGTAATGAATTGCTTACCTTCCAACAAAAATTTTGAATGAGAGAAGTTTCCGAAGAAAAGACCGCTTTAGCTGAGGATGACATATTTACGAAAATTATTAACCGCCGCGCCGCGCCGATGCGATTTGAATACAAAACCGAGATCTATACAACGCGCTCATGTAAGAGCCCAATATTTCTTCTCCGAAAAACTTACGACTACAGTTTTTTTGAAAAAATTAAGAAATTGTACAATATATTACGAAATCGCACAACAATGCGTACAAAAAATACCATTAAAAAGCTGCTGTACAGCTGAAAGTGAGGAATGCACGACAAAGCTCCAAAATTTAGGAAGTAATCGGCGATTGTTTTTTGAAAACCTACAATCTGTATTTCTACCAAACGACACTGTTCACTGAGGTGGGGGAACTCTGTTTTAAATAATAGTAAGCAATTCAGTTACATTCTTTTTTAAAAATGTTCCAATGCGTTTCTACACTGCTTTACAAATAATGATAATTGACAATGAAACATAGTGTGGAAACTCATTGAGCCATTTTAAATAAATATTTCAGTGGAATTATTTGTTACTATTACAGTATAATTTAAATAACCTTATACAGATATATTCAAATCCATCTCATGCTTTGAATTTCTATTCTGCTTTAATTAAGGAGTTTCTGAGGTGATTCGCTTCGTATTTATCACCTGCCAAGGTAGCTTTATGCAGTCAATTGATCTGGCGGTGCTGTACCATTTAACTTAGTGATCTTTTTTACAGTGTAGCAGAAGAAAATATGAGCGACAAAGAAGCAATTACTTAGAACAAGTTGTACAGTATGACCCAATTTCTATGGAATTAAATGGGTAACTTTCTTATGAGCGCACGTGAATGAAAGCCTAGGTAAGTATTCTTTTTTCTAACTTTAGTAATCAATATTTGTTTCCCATGGAGAAGAATGGTAGATTATTACTGCCAACTGAAATGAGATGAGCATGAAAAAGTACATAACCCATTCCCATTTATCTGCGCTAATAAGACAGTTAGTTGCCCATTAATCCCATCAAAATTAGACCATACCTTCTGAGGAGACTTTATGAACAAGGTGTGCCCAGTGGTTACCATTTAACTTTTGTAAAAATCTTTTACGGAAAAAATTAGTCTCTGAATTGCTGTTTTGTCATTTTTAAGAGTTTTTTACTTTTGACAACCAAAAGTGAACAACAATAAAAGTTTATTATTATAATGATATACAAACAACAAGCTGAGGTAAGATAAAGATTGTTTTCTTTTTAATTTCCGAATTCTCATAAATAGCATCATTGCCAGATAATGTGAATGATAAAGTTAAAAACAAAATTATCCACTTTGGATGAAATTCGAAAAGAATGAGCTTTGCACAGTAACTTATCAAAACAAACTTTTCTACCTGTTTGAGTGGTTTGTACACGTGCTAAATTAACTGACCTTTACGGAAACTTTCGATTTATAGAAACACGATAAAAGCAATGGAGATATAAAAATTAAAGATGCCCTTGACAATGTGAGGGAATTAATCTTATCTAAAGAGAGATAGAATTTGCAAAAAAGCTTTAATTGCCTTCTAAGTGATAACAGCTAATTTAGTTTTTATTATTAATTGGCAAAGTTTTTTACTAAATCACATCTTACTTCATCAAAATATGGATTTAACTTGCTATATTTAAAGCAACTTTTTCTCTAATATTAGATACTTTTATGATCTCAGTAATAAGAGAATCATGTTTTTGATAAAAATAATTCTAGCTTTTCCCACATTTGGTACAATATACGATTGTTAATAAAAACGTGTAAACAAGTTTAATACCTTATTATTTACAAAATTTGTCAAAAATGATGTTTACTTTTAATTACAACTACGATTCCAACGAAAAGGCGTGAGAAGTTTCACAATCGTGTTTACGGAATTTAGAAGGGGTCATTTTTATATTTCAAAATCGTAGTAATTTTGAGAAAAATTGGCTACTGTAGATGACGGACCGAAAATTGGGAGAAAGTTTTCAGCAATTGGCAACACATAAAAGTATGCAACTGCGCTTTTACATTTCGAAACAGTTTATCCTGAGAGGTCAAGAAAAATTTGGAAGAAGCCATTAGCAACCTTAAAAATATAGTCACGAATTTGATAATGGCATAGGTGAAATTACACACTTAAGTTCACAATTTATCATTATTATTTGGACATATTCAACGTAATGGTTACGATCTATTTACGGAAATTTTTATTTCCTCAAGGTCGTATAATATATATAATTTTTTTTTAAATATCCGGTAATAAGACTTTATATTTTAAGTAGGTTAACTTTAACTTTATGATAATTATAAAATTGTTGGTAAATGGATTAAGATAGGGATCTCGGTAATGAAATAATTGAAAATAGTAATAGTTCAAGTATATTTAATATCATTTTAATAATTAAACTAGGTTAAGGAATATAAAAAAGAAATTGCTAAAGCACGATGCGAAATTATCTGGATAATTGCCAGCTGTTGTAAAAAAACTA
The DNA here is from genome assembly GCA_036250285.1 of Pyrocoelia pectoralis. NCBI lineage: Eukaryota > Metazoa > Arthropoda > Insecta > Coleoptera > Lampyridae > Pyrocoelia > Pyrocoelia pectoralis. The sequence goes on along the minus strand of CM070075.1, from coordinate 4,482,831 downwards.
GCAAAACTGCCCTATCCCAAAGTTTCGTAAGTAAAGATAGGTCACATTCTGCAGATGAATAAATTTTAATCCGGTTCGACCTGGTATGCTTACAAAAAATTGCGTGTGCTTATATATTATTTGATGCTATTTTAAGTTACTTTTTTTATTACGGTCTGTTTATTTGCGCTAGGAATTGATTTATCATCATCGATTATGTCAGAAAAATTTAGAGCTTCAATTAATCCGTTTCTATTTTATGATTATACTGAGTTTTTATAATTCAGTTTGATAATTATGTCTACTAATTAAATACCAAGGTTATACAAGTGAAAATTATTCGCATTAATTTTAAAACATATCGTTGAGAAAACACCTGAAATGTTCACTTTTTTCGAATACAGGTTAAACTCCTACATTCTATAATGTTCACACTTCCCCCAAATTTTTTTGTTTATTTTTTATTGTTTATTTCACGCAATATGAAATCAAGAAAACTGACAAGGGTAAAAAAATGTCTCTCCTTGAGCAAGTATATCTGCATGAATTAGATAGCGTATCAATAAATTACGAACTATCTAATGTTATGTGAAGTGCTTTTGTTATTAATTAAAAAATCTTGACATACTTCTCGAAAATACTTCGTTAATCGTGCTACGTACTAACGGCACTAATAGTTGAATAAGGAAATGAAAATTGTCATGAAAAATACCGTAGATAATAATGATAAACGTGAACAAAATATTTTTTAGATAACATTTTAATCTAAATTTCGGAGATTGAATCGTTTGGCATGAAATAACTACTGAGTTCGTATAGATAAAATATAATTTACTACTCTCAATCAAAATCCTTATCAGGGAAAACAAAATGAAAAATTTAGGTCTATAAATATGAGAGTGCATACATAAAATGATACACCACGTTGGTATAAAGCATATAGTGTTATAGTCCAAAAAAAATTTACTTTCGGTTATGAATTTAAAATCGAAGAAATAAGACACAAAACCGTCGATTGTTCACGCAACCCTCTTTTTTATATGAAAAATACCGATTAAAGTGTAATAAAATCTTATAACAAAAAAATTGATCAAGTAACAGTAAATATAGTTATGCCTTAGGAAGGGAAGTACCTAAAAATGATTGCGTAAGAAGAAAACTAAAGAAAGAGGCACAATTTTAGAAAGATGTCCATGAATGTAAGGAACATGGATACTAGACAAACGGCTATAGAGACTTAGTGACAACGTATGATCCCACGTGGTAGCTGTGAATGTCGATCATATAAAGCAGTACAACGTTTTTATGTCCTGATTTATTAATATTACCAAGTTTCTTTAAATTGAGACTTCACTAATAATGATATTTACAAATTTATTCGAAAATAAATATGAACTGAACCCCAAAAGTAAATTTAGAGAAAAGTAGAAATTTCAGTTCAGTAATTGTGGAAATCAACAAATCGTTAATCACAACATAATGTACATAACCTAAATAGTTGATAACCTAAATATCTTATATCTTAATCATTTTAGGCAAGTTACACCCTTGTTTGATTTGTAGGTATTATTTTTTACGATTTGTGGGTGCTTGAGGATGAACGTTATTATTGGCCATAAATTGTGATTACTTTTAAAGATTTTAATACGACCCAAGTACGCATAGTTAAAAGGTTCGAATAAAGGACATTTTATAGTTTGGTCACCGATTGGTAGATTAATTCCAAGTGTAAAACGATTTTAAATATATTTTGTTTCATTATAATATTTTTGACTTCATTTTGAAAGTCTCTTACTGTGTTCTGGAAACGTAAATATAGTTTATTAAAAAATATAATAATGTCTTCTTACAGCTTCAAATGGATTGTCGCTCACAGTTACTTCGTTTTGATTTTGCGATATCGTCTCAGCAGTGTCAGTAATATTCGCTGCTAAAATAAAAATAGAGTAATTTAACGATTTATCAAATTCTAAAAGTATCTAAATGTCTTGAGATTCTTGGAACTAAGTGTAAACTGTCCCATTTTTGCTTAAATGTCCTTTTTTTATAGAGACGATCTGGGTCCCACTGAGTTTTCTCGGTAACTCGCAGTTGCATCCTTCATAATCAACTGAAAAATGAAGGAGTTTTTCTTGTATGATTGGCTTCAAATTTCGAATAATCTGCCAAGAAAAGTGAGCATTCCTTGTAGTGCGTGAATCCAATTGTGTCATTCTATCATTGGTCTTGTACTACAATTTTCCTTGAAAATGACGGCAATTCATCTCTAGACACAGTAGTAACGCGTTTACGAATAGTTTTGGGTTGATATCAATACATTTTCAGTTCAAGACAAAGTTGGAGAAAGGGACGTCCACAAATGTCCCAAAAACTTGGCAGTAACATAGCGTGAATATATCCAATATACAGGGTGTCCCACTGCTCCGTAATCGGTCGATAACTCAATGTGGGTTGAAGATACAGAAAAAAGTGTCAAATAAAAGTTGCTTTGATTTGAATTGCGCATTTTTTAAAAATATTCTTATATCTACAGTATGTTGCATTTTCACGTGGCAGGAACATGTCACTTTTTTTTAAATGGCACACCCTGTATTTTTTTCTCTTAATGTATCGACCAACCATATTTATATCACATCTGAAATTTTTTTTAAGATTGGATGTGCGGTTGCCAAGTTATTAATTATTTTGTCAAAATTTGGTACAATTTAAGGTCGGACTATAATATTCATAACTAAGTTATTCTTCAAAAAAGGAAAAATTTATTTGACGAATAATATTACCCTAATGTCGTGTTACTCTAATGTTACTTAAAATGATAATTCAAACTTTGTGAACTTTAAATAGAATTTATACGAATATTTTAAATGGAACACCCTGTATTTTTATTTACCATCAAATTCTCGACAAAAAATCCTATTCAACGGTGTATTATTTCCTGGTATTATTTTTTGTACTTTTGTTAATATTTACGATTTTTAAAATTTCAAAAATTCAAATCAAAGCAACTTTTATTTGAAACTTTTTTCTGTATAGTCAACCCATATTGAGTTATCGACCGATTACGGAGCAGTGGGACACCCTGTATAAATGTAAGGAATCTAATGATACAATATGTAATTTTTTATGCTCGTATCCTTAAGTTAAATGATTAAAATTACCTATCGAATCAAAGAAAAAAATTTTACTTTGGTAGGATTCGAACATATATCCAGACTGGCAGACAAAAGGTTTTATTATACAGCGTGGACCATGAATTAGTTTAAATTTGAATTTGATTTCCCGTGCAAACCCAAACGGGGTGGGGAGCGGGGAGAGGGCTAGCGGCTAGCTCGTTCCTTGGAGAGTTAGTCGCAATAGATCGGTTAGCATCGAGTGTATACCCATAAACCAAAAACACTGCTTGAATTAAAAGCTACGATTAGAGAAGGGTTGTCAGCAATCTCCCAGTCTTTATGCCGAAGGATGACCGATAATTTACGTGCTCGTTTAGAAGGCGGCGGTAGTCATTTAGATGATACAAGATGTAGGTAGTGGAAAATAAGTCCCACATTTAATGAATAAATAAACAAAATGTACCTAATATACCTACCTAATGCGTATAGCGTGTCATTTAAAAATAATATACATATAAGGAAATAGCGTTAGATTCAGATTCGTAAAGCTTCACAAGGTGAAAAGAACTTTTCAACCAACTTCAAAAAGTTGGTTACTAAATTCGTCCGGATGTCTGTGTGTCTGTGTGTCTGTGTGTCTGTGCGTTGGTCGATGTTACAGGGTTTAGAAAGCTGGAAGTGGTGTCATCTTATAGGAAATTCTTCGCTGATTCCAAATCGCTGGTAAATTTTTTGATCGGATCACCCGTTCGCTGTCGGGACGCCATTAAAGTCAAAATATACACCCTTTAATATCTCGAGAACAACACGTCCAATTATAAAAAGAAAAAAATACGTTTCCTTTATTTGTTGAAACCTATTGAGTCATGATACGTAAACATCCCCCTCACCCCTCCTGTGGGGTGGAGCGGGGGTGAGTTTTCGAAACTTAAATGGAAACACCTATTTTTTATTACTTTTGGATTCTCCATAAAAGACGATATTCAAATTGCAAATTTCACCCCCAACTGCAACCCCTTTTTTAGGGGTGGAAAGGGGGAAAATTGCACGTTCGCAGAAAAACGATCTTTTTTTACTTTTTGTTCCTCTAACATTTTTTCGTGATTTACAAATTGTCCGTCACCCTCTCCACTCCCATCTCCCTTAAGGGTGGAAAGAAAAACAATGACTCATTTGTGCAGAATCCGGCGTGGTTGTGTCTGAGGTGGGGAGGGGGGGTAGTGATATACATACAAATTGTATATAGTATATGCCATAATTAGTTACAGATTTGAAGTTGGTTGAAATTAAAATTCTATAAGAATTTGCGCCTTTTGATACTTGTTAGAAATTGAAATGGTACACGCCATCGTATAATTACATACAACCTACATTTGACAACTACTGAGCCTCGGGTCCTAAATTCTGTATTTAATTTTAAACGTAAATAATACAAATTATGAAATAATTTGCGATATAACATTTCTTGTCATGTAGTGGTAATAATACGCACAACCTTCCCCTTCAACGATGAATATAATTAAACGATGATTAATAGGTTATAAAACCAGGCGACATGTTTCAGGATTATCCAATCCCATTTTCAAGCCAGTAATAACAAATAAAGATTAAAGCTTAAAGATTGAAACACTTATGTTAGCGAACAATATTAACAATATAATAGCTTACCCGAGGGGGAGCTCTTCAAACAATTTCGGGTTTCTTATTTATTGTGATTTTAACTTTTTGTCGGTGTTTGACAAAAGTTTTACATTATCATTTTATGTGATTAGTTTCCCCCTCAGGGAAGCTATTATATTGTTAATATAATAATATTGTATTATATTAATTTACGATCATGAAAAACTCGGACTTTAGTAAACATTTTACAATATTATAGAGCGAAGATTTAAATATTTCGAGAATTTCATCACATAAAAATCCAGCTCAAGTTTTCCTTCAAAAAGTAAAATTGCTAGAGACTCTTACGAACACGTCGGGCTTACATCTTTACCAAGACACCTAAATTGCTATCTAAGCCATAGTTCCACAATCAAAATAGAATAGTGGTAAAACAAAATACATGAAGGTAATCAAAAATGTTTACTTTGTACCAATAAATGTTATCATCATAAAAATCCAGCTCAAGTTTTCCTTCAAAAAGTAAAATTGCTAGAGACTCTTACGAACACGTCGGGCTTACATCTTTACCAAGACACCTAAATTGCTATCTAATGCCATAGTTCCACAATCAAAATAGAATAGTGGTAAAACAAAATACATGAAGGTAATCAAAAATGTTTACTTTGTACCAATAAATGTTATCATCATTTAGTAAAACCCAATAAAATACAGAATTTTTAAAAAGTCGTTTAAATCTAATCTGGCAAAAGGCTTTATATGTAGCGCGATGAAACGAGCACCATCATATTACCTTTATTAATAAGGAATATAGCAGCAACCGTACAAATCCATCCAATATTTAAATATTGTGTGATCTGGTTGATCATTACTAGTTTTAAAATATTAAATAAAATTTTTTAAACAAAGTTTCCTAATATTACACACTTTTTCATGTACTAAAAAGTAAATAATAATCTTTAATACATTAAAAAGGATGAAATAATACCTCCAGACATGGATGTTTGTAAGTGTATAGGACTACCTCCCATGGTGGGGCGGAAATTAAAAACAAAAATGTTTAGTGCACTAAAAAGGATAAAATAATTTTGTTTTTATTAAAATAAATCATATTTTTTAACAAATTTTACGAGAGAAAGTGTGTGGCCCTTAATGCAGATATAGTGGTTCACCATAACATTGATAAGGATAACATATCATTATTATTCCATAATAGGAAAGGAATAGTGTATTAAATTAGGTACATCCGCGGGATGATCAGTCATCGGCCTCACACTTTCTTTCGTAAAATTTGTTAAAAAATATGATTTATTTCAATAAGAAAAAAATTATTTTATCCTCTTTAGTGTATTAAAAATTATTTTATACTTTTGTGTGTAAGTAATATTAGAAAACGTTGTTTTTTAAAAAAAAATTATTTTATCCTTTTTAATCTTCAACAATACGAATTAATAATTTATGTCAATACTAGCGAAATAATTAATATATTAACCTAAAAAATCGAAGAAAAACCACGCGCAAATCACAAATGGAAACCGCAGAAAACCGAAGAAAGACGCAGAACAAAATTATAACAGGTGTCTCAGAATGTTTTTCGTTTTTAGATGTTAAATAAAAAACAAAATATCAATTAAATCTCGTTTTATTTAATGTTAATTTAAAGAGCAATTCTTGAAGTTTATTTATGAAAAACAACCGTTTGCAAATGCGCACCATTCATTTGTTCACACTCATTTAACCTGGAGCTAAAATTTTCAATAACTCGCTGGAGCATCGCTTAGAGTTGATTTCTTCAGTGATTCTTTGCTTCAAAACATTCAGGTTGGGTGGCAATGAATTGTAAACTTTGCTTTTTAGGTAGCCCCATAGGAAGAGGAGTTAAATCAGGGCTCCTCGGTGGCCAATTGATGTCTCCTCGGGGACTTATTACTCTTCCAGGGAATAAATCGTGAAGACCAGTTAATGAGTCGTTTGTAACATGAGAAGTGGCTCCATCTTGCTGGAACAAAGTGTTGCGGTTGTAGCCCTTCTGGTTTTGCATTTCCTCCCCCTCCCCCTCCTACCTGCGGTTGGTGCGTATTGGTCAATTCAAAAACGAAAATCATTCTGAGACACCCTTTATATTAACTTTTATGCGACGCGCAGTGACGATTACAATCCGCGCAAATTTGGGGTTTGACCCGAGCAGCGCCACCAAAATTTAATACAACAATCAAATGTACACCGAGTTGTAATATCTAGCCCGATTTCAGCCTTCTAGTCCATATTGGACCGAAGATACAGACCTCCAAAGATTTAAAACAAACAATTATTCAAGTGATAATAGAAAGTGTGTAAAAAACTTACCTTTTGCTGTCTTACACCTTCCCTCAGGATCTGTAATAAACAAAATACATGGTAAAATATCGTGCAACGTTTCTTTTAGCGTAGATTATACGGTCCAAATTCCCTCAAGAACTCACCGTGGTAGCAGCTTGGGCCATTATTGTCCATCACTGAACATTTAAATTAAGAACATTTAACGATAGCGAATTATATTTTTATTACACACTTCCGACACGGACGCGTTCTGAATTTGCTAAGAAATCAAGTTCAATAAATCGTGTATTGAAAACACCTCCACCTGTGTCTAATTAAACTGGTTGACGACCGTCAACATGTGTTGATAACAACTCTTTACGAATTTATTATAAATTTTGTCTAGAAATTTGCACATGTTGACATAGATAATAATCATGTGCTTATTTAATTAATTTTTCTTATTTGAGTTACAATGGAACGTATTAATAAACGTTTTCAATAGCATTTGCCTCGATCATCACTCAAAGTTAGATTCATTAAGAATATGGAAAGTCCTTAATATGCACATATTTCATTAACAGCGCAGAAATCCATTTACATGCTCGTCTTGGAATAGTCGTCTCTGTGAAACAATTACAATTTGATTTACACCATACCTAAATATTTGTCCTGAAATGCACACTTTATCCTCATTTTCTTTAAAAATTAAATGCGACATTAAAGTTATCTTGTTTGAAACGATTGCAATAACTCAAATTTAGGATTGTAGGAAATTTATGTGAAATAATACCTCCCCCTTTTCTGTTTATATTTTTTGACTAAATGATTCTTGACTAGACAAAAGGCGTTGAAATAGATAGTCGAGAATCAAGCTTAACCACCGCAGCGTCCATTTTCACGTTTGTTAACACACCGAAGACCTCTACGGTTGAAACAAATACCTATGATTAATTCTCAACTTATTATCTATTCTTCATCTTTTAGGTTTGGTGCATTATTACCTATAAAATTAAAGTTTTCCTTTATACTCGACATTTGAATACGTTTTTTCCTGTTACTTGTCTTCAAATTGTAAATGTGTCCCTGACAATCTTCCCTACCCATCATGAGTACAAAGATAGTGGAATGAAATCTGGTCTCCCTGCTTTTAGCATATAACTATAAACAGTACAATAAGCTCTAGGCGTTTAAATCAATTACATTTATATGACTGTTTCACTGTTATTTAATTTATTTAGGTGTACAATACTTCAAATTAATACATATCGATGTCCTTATAAAACTAAATGGTAGCCAATGCATTATGCCCTATTTGGTACACCAAATAACAGTTTAGATTAAGATAAATTAGTGTATGCAAATGTAATGAAGCTAATATTGATGAGAAATTCAGCAATTTCCAAAATTTCAGCATCAAAATGACAGACTCCACCGCGATTCCTTTTTGAAAGATATTAGTCCAGAAACTATCATAAATCAGCATTTTCTAAGCCTTTTAATCCGGTTGTAATAAAATTGATATTTTCAGATCACAATAGAGTAAAATGGACTGGACGTATACCCTTACTTTGGAAAAAATTAAAAAGCGTTGCTCAATTTCTAATACCGTTTGTAAGAATTGGATTTTGTCGGAGTTTTATAATTGTGGTAAACAAAAAATAGCAGAGCCGTAAAAACACAACATGATTTTCACAAAAAAGGCAATTATCTTCTAATGTTTGCTAGTTCGTGTGGTAAACAACGTCAAAGGTTTCCATCGTGATGTAAATCGAGGTAACTCAGCGGAAGACCGGATGACCATTTAAGCATAAGCAAAGTGTGTCCAAGCGATGAAATAAGTAGAAAATGTATTGCCGTTGGACACTATTTTATGAAGATTATTAATAAATAATAAATTACGAAATTTTTAGCATCCTTTTTAGTTTTGCTGATAAAACATAAACATAGGCGGCCTACGTTGGATTTTAAACAGTTTCAGTACGACGAAGAGGTTTAACGTTTTGACCACACTATAAAGACAAGCCGTAGGAATGTATTTTTTGGGGCATTCAATCGTAATATGAAACCGTAAGAAATTCGTGGCGATTTCCAAAATAATATCACCGTTAAAATTCACATTTTTATCTCAGAGGTACCTTTTAAGAAAAAAATTGAAGTCATTCATGGGTCTGGGGAATAGGCTGGTTATTTGATAAGTTCTGACCTGGAATGATAAATAGCGCTCATAGACCTCAGTAATGTAATCGTCCATTTGTGCGTAGTCTATAAAGAAAATCTCAGCACTGTCGTGGAGGAGGAAATCCTCGACGTTTTCACTCCACTCTAACTCTAAGGGCCAGTTCCACCACTTCATCTTAAAATTAAAGTTAGTAGTAATTATTATTATAAGTAGTAACAATTGATTAAAATTAAAGTGTAGCTTAAACATATAAGGAATAGTATTCCTTATATGTTTAAGCTATACTTTAATTTTAAGATGAAGTGGTGCAACTGGCCCTAAGTGATGTACATCGTCAACTTTCATCAACAGTTACAAACCGACGATCACAGTTACTTAGGTTTCGTTTAAACAACTCTACATTGACCTCAGATCAAATCATTCGCTGATTAATTATTATTGTTCAACTGCATCCATTTCGCAGACACTTTATGACGACCTAAACAATAATTTGCAATGGTTTCAACGGCAAAATCGGAAATAGCTGTTATTTCTGTAAATCGTCCAGTCGACTATTACTAAACAGTTAACACAATCGATATTCTCTTCGTGCAAACTACTGTGGCTTTCCACCACCTTTCGCATGTTAACATGTTATTGTTCCCCACCAGTCTCGGACGCCAATTCTTTACAAATATTAAAGTTATAGGAACAGTAAATACTATTCTACCTTTAGTTTTTTATGTACGACGATTATGTAAGTGGACAATCTGCGAAAAACAAGTTGAGAAGGTGTTATTTATTAATTTTAAAAACAATAAAGCGTAAACACTAAAAATGAAATTCAATTTTAAAGCTTTTTGACCTTAGTCCTTAGTTGTAATAAAAGCGACTAAAATATACACAAAATTAATGTGTTAATAATAGAACCTTGATATTTCTTTGTAAGCTTTTATGGAAACGCGGGACCATTTGCAATAATACATACATAGAGATTCGTTTAATAATAGGAACTGCACATAAATTATTGTTATAATCACATATACACGCAAAACTCTATAATTTTAAACCGAAAGGTTAGTCATAAGCTTGAAGTGACAGTATTTTACAAATTAAAGTGAAAGCATTACCACCCACAAAAGGAAATACCAAATACATATTAAATAATTATATCGACTTTCAAAAGTGGAATGAAAGATATACTTATAGAATAATGGTCGATAAAATTTAGATCGTTCGTTCACTATAATATGGCCAGTTAATGGAATTACTGATGTGTGTAAGAACCTCACATCTGTACGATAATTATCCCACAAAAATGACCATTGACGCATAATTTATGGTTTGAAAGCCATTAATGTATTTTTGTGTAAATCAGTTGGCGTGTTGAATAAAGATTGGAACAAGGCGAAAAGAGACGTGTAAAAAGGGGAAATATATTTCTTAGTTTTGCTGTCGTCCTTAAAAACCTTGACGTGATACTGTCAACGGCATCCGGCCATGCATACTTTCAAGAACTTTACAGCTCCCGTTATGTCTAATTAAAAATGACGCTTTTAATTTTTCCTATTATTTAAACCTAGTTCTTAAGACCTAAGAATCGTGTGAATATCTGGGGCATAGTAAGTGGACATGTACAAGTACTTTATATCAGTGGTCTGATTGCGTTTAGTACTGTTTACGAAAATTTTCCATCCTTCATTGCTTTAAGTATATAGTGTAGGGTGGTGTAGCGCTAATGTTCACATTGCATAAAGTTCACCGCTACCCGAACGAGTTGTATTACCACTAAACGTAATTAGTTGTATATTTTGCAGCTTCTCGTCATTTTCTGAAGAGGTTGGCTTTGAGCTCCTCAAGCCCTTATTTAGGAATATTAAAACCTCTCAAAGAACCAGGTCTATTTACATACATCGATAGTGAGAACTATAATAGTAATATAACTCCATTTTCCCCAGAGATTGCAGTACTAGGTACCTAACAAATAATTTAAAAAGCTTGTCCTATTATTTCATTGGTAGAAAATCGAAAGCATACGAAACATAAAATACTTAGCTGCCACTCATAAGTGACCGTCCCGAATTACTACGTATATACCAGCGGATTATTGTCAGGATTGTAAAAGCTACTGCGTATGAGTTAAACAGTGACCAAATGGCAGTTAATAGTACGTTAGTGGACTTATTTCTGAAATTATCATATAATTAGCGTAAATTCCATGTTCACTTCTTTGGTATTGTCATGGTATTCAAGCTTACTTCTTCCATACTTTTCTGGCAAAATATACACGAAACAAGGTTCATGTGCCGACAAGTTTTCACCTTTATGTTGCATTTTCTTCTAGTTAACATTCAAAGAAATGTATCCACTTGTATCTTTTCCCCAAACGGAAATTACGACCTTAGAATTTGGTACATACGTTAATACTTGAAATATGACTATCCTCTTACTGTAATATCAACAATTGATTACGCTACTTTTAGGTGTTGTGTTGCAAATTGGTTTGACTCATTGTAGTAGAACCGTGGCGGTATTGTGCATTGTGTAACTAAACACTTTTTGTATTCGTAGATTGTTTGTGAACCACCCTGGTGTACTTGATATCTGCAAATAATGGTAAGCTTCTAATTACAGATCCCAGGATTTACTCATTACCTAACTGTTGCTTACAGTGGTTGATATCAACTGACGGAGGAGGGTGGAGGTTTTCTGATAAATGCAAATGGATCTTTATCATTTTTCCTTGTTATTTCCACCTTAGATTCGCATTTTCAGAATATTTCATTGGATGCTTCCAGAACCTATTTTTTTGTATGTTGAAATGGCAGAATTGAAATAATAAACTAAGCTATTCATTATTGCGTTATACGTATCTTTATTTTTTGTTTAAAATTTACAATTTTATTTAAAAAATGCAGCCCCCCCCCCCTACTATTCCACCCTTTCTCCTATCTCTCCTCCAATTCTCCATCCTCTTTCTTCAACTTCCTTTATCCACGCTACTCCTTCTCATCTCTCCCTTAAAATCTCATTCCAACTCTTTCCTTCTTTTAGTAAATTCTCCAAGTTCTTCCTTCCCATGCCCCACACAATCTACCCCTTCTTTTTTCATCTTCCCACCAATACTTATTTTCTCAATCCCGCTATTATAATCTTCTTCCTTATACTTATCCATCCCCTTAAGTACTATGGTACTTCCTCCGTCACAATCTCCCCATTGTACTTCCTTTTATCCTGCCTCTGTGTATCCTTGTCTCCCCCTATTACATCATCTCTTGTTGTCTCCCGCCATCCTCTGTCTCTTCTCTTCTGCACCTCCACCCTTGCATATCCTGCCCGTTCATAATATCCCTTCCTATCCTCCTGCCCGTATTTAATTCTCGCACCCTTCACCTCTCTCCAACAACTTTGAACTCAAACTCTTCCTCATATCGCACCACCAACTTTCCCGTCTGTATTTTTATCTGCTCCCATTTCCCCTTTTCTAGCGCGATATAACTTGGCGTCTCTCTTTCCAAACCAAGTACATACTTACAGTATCTTTCCTGTTCCTTTTCCAACACTTCTTGCTCCTTCCATCCCCATATTGCGTTACATTTTGAGTTGTTTGTACAACATATGTTTGGGTACAGGGTTCGGATTTTTTTAATTGTGTGGGAATAGAATTACTGAGAGAAAGTCAAACTTAAAGGGAGTAAAATCGTGCCTTTTTGTAATTGTATTAACAGTTTATAAGAAAAAGTTGGAAGACTATTATAATTGTAGCATTTGGTTAATTAATTATTTTACTTGATGGGGAGAAATAGTAGATGTGGAAAATGCTGAATTTTCGTTATCAAGATCGCCAAAGAATGATCCTCATGGAATGTTCTATTCCCACAATTGTAAGAATCTTGTCAACCTTGCTCTCTCCTTTTCAAATAGGAAACTTACTTAATTTTTCGATAAAAAGTCTTTGTTGCTAAGACATTGTTGTAAAATAAAATGCATAGATAACACTGCATGATGTTATTTTTGCACGATGTTTATATGAGTTTCTGTTTTAAGAGAAATCAAACCGATGCTCCAATTAGTTTAATTATGTACGTAAATATTTCAAGCATTATATAGTTACGCGAAAATCTCAACTAAACTTTATGCTCGAGAATAGCAGACATCTATTTTCAAACGATCTAATTATATGCATATTTTGGTTACTAACATAATCAGCCTGCAAGTTTTATATACACATATCACACATTTTTTCACATTTTGTTTCAGTTTGGTTTCACTTTGCACATTACTACGGTAATATTAAATAATTTCTATTTGTTAATGAAAAACAGGAAATTCATTTGACTATATTAGCTGAAATATATGCGGTCGTGGGCGACTGCTATAAAATAAGTACAGTGCGTCTAGATTTCAGAAGCGATTATGCTTAAATTTTGTAAATCCAAAGTGGTGCCATTTCCTTACAGAAACAAGGTTAGAACAGAGTTAACAAAGGCAAGAATGTAGTTATTAACTCCTACCTACCTTAAATTTTGACATCTCGCTTTAACTCACTTGCGTATGGTACCTAATAAAAATCGTACTTCAGTGGCATTAACAGGTAGGTTTCAAAGTACTCTGCTGTGATTATAGAGCATTAAATAAAAGTAATTGATCAGACGCAACAATTACAAAAATATAGGACCTAGAATTTATGTGTAAGATTCTCAATACAGGTCATCGGAAAAGACTAGAAACACGTCAAAGTAAAGATTGAAAAGATTGATAACACGTAGGCACAACGTTTGGTAGGTAGCCAAATACCTATTTTTGTATTAAGGGCGTGAAAGAGGCGACTTTGGCCCGCGGCGGAATTATAAGACCGAGACCCGAGGGGTATAAGATGCCAAAGGGTCAAAATCGTCGCTCACGACCGAAATGCAGACAAGTTTTTTTGTAAAATCGTTTAAATACACCTTTAAGGTTTGAAAAAAGAAATGGCACGATTCGCTCTCAAAAATCAAGTTGTCGGTTGCTATGATTGCATATTTCAATATACAGGGTGGATTATTGAAAACGAAACAGGGCCATTTTCAGATCATTACTGTTATTTTTCGAAAAAATCCTGAAACAGGGCAACTTTTGAGTGTATTTCGAATTGTAACTTCAACCCCCTAGCGGTGGTGAGACCAACCCTTAAAATCTTATATGGGAATAGGGGTCGAGTAGCATATCATTTTAAAGCTTATTTAAAGGCCTATTTAATGGTGTATTTATTTTTAAATTTTGAGTGGTCCATTGAGCTGTCCATGTTAATTTAGGATCAAGTGTAACTCCCAAAAACGTGAATGAGTCCAGATTATTATAATTCCCCGAGTTTCTTAATGTAAATATCATACATTGCGTTTTATTTGTGTTAGGTACCAACTGATTAGCAGCTAACCAACTAAATGCCTTTGACTGTAATCTCCTGCTTGAATTTATAATGTCATCCAATAAGTTGCTATTGATACATAAAGTCGTATCATCTGCAAATAGAACGTCTCGTGTACCTTCAGGTAAACAGTCAGAATAATTGTTTATGTAAATTAGGAACAACAGGGGTCCTAAAATACTTCCTTGCGGAATACCAACTTTAATGGCCAACATACTGGATATACCGTTATAATTTATAACTTGGTATCTATTTTCTCAATAAGAAGTTAACAATTTCAAACTATTTGCATCGAAATTATATGATTTTAGTTTATTCAACAATATGCTATGAGAAACGCAGTCAAAAGCCTTAGTCAAGTCCAAAAACAAGGAATGTTGTTTATTTTCAAAACAAACCGGCAGATTGCCATTGCGGTTCCTCTTTTTTTCGGAATCCAGTTTGAGAATAGCTAAATAACTTGTTAATTTCAAAATATTCTGTTATTTGAATTGTTAACACCTTCTCAAGGACTTTGGAAAATACAGGAAGTATAGCAATTGGGCCATAGTTAGAAGTATCATTGCTTTCCCCTTTTTTTAAATAAAGGTACTGTAGACGCAATTTTTAAATTGTCAGGAAATACACCTTCCGCTAAATGTATATACAGGGTGGCCCAACGAAAAGGTAACAAACGGGTTTCTGGCCAGAGGGAATTTTTTTTTGGGAAACGCAAAAGCACGTCAATTTTTATATCAAGGGGGACAACTTTCGCCATGATTTTCAACCTGAAGTGATTTCATCCCTTAGCGCTGTGAGAACAACCCCTAAAATTTAAATAGGGATGATGGGGCAAGTGATACGTCATTTGAAAGGTCTTTATGTCCTGAATTCAGTGCACTAGTTTTTTTTAACCAAAAAAATGAAAGTTCCAAAATGGAAAATGAGGAAAGAGATTGAGGCATTTAACAACTCAAAAAAGCTCGGACAGGTCAATTGTTTTTTCTTAGAGAAGCTAGGTACTTTTACTGCTATTTGACAACATTGTTTCACCCCTTGGGTACAGGGTAAACAACCCTTACATTTTTAAATAAAAACAAGGGTTAATTTTTTCTTGTTCTAATTAATAAAACAAGTTTATGAAAATTCAATCTTAATTTAATAAATGTTCGAAGTGCCTGCCTTCAGCTTCCATGCAATAGTACAAATTTTCATTAAATCGTTCCCGTACATTTTGCAACATTTGAGGAGTGATCAGGCGGCATTCATGTACTATAAGGTCATGTAACTCCTCCAAAGATTCCGGACCAGTGGAAAAGACTTTACTCTTTACATGACCCCATAAAAAAATCGAATGGGGTGAGATCAGGAGGAACGATTTAATCAAAATCTGTATTATTACATGGAAGCTGAAGGCAGACACTTCGAACATTTATTAAAATAAGGGTTGAATTTGCATAAACTGGTTTTATTAATTAGCACAAGAAAAAATTAACCCTTGTTTTTATTTTAAAATTTAAGGGTTGTTTACTCTGTACCCAAGGGGTGAAACAATGTAGTCAAATAGCAGTAAAAGTACCTAGCTTCTCTAAGAAAAAAACAATTGACCTGTCCGAGCTTTTTGAGTTTTTAAATGCCTCAATCTCTTTCCTCATTTTCCATTTTGGAACTTTCATTTTTTTGATTAAAAATAAAAACAATATTAAAAAAACTAGTGCACTGAATTCAGGACAGAAGGACCTTTCAAATGACGTATCACTTGCCCCATCATCCCTATTTAAATTTTAGGGGTTGTTCTCACAGCGCTAAGGGATGAAATCACTTCAGGTTGAAAATCATGGCGAAAGTTGTCTCCCTTGATATAAAAATTGACGTGTTTTTGCGTTTCCCAAAAAAAAATTCCCTCCCAGAAACCCGTCTGTTACCTTTTCGTTGGGCCACCCTGTATTAATTATTTTGGTAGGAGCAGTTAAGGTTGACAGATTCTTTTTTAAAATAAATGAAGACAATCCGTAAAATCCGTAGTATTTTTAATTGATAATATAACCTCTCTATTACTTTGGTTGTTGAAACATATTTAAATTTAAATTTTAGATTTTCGGAACATTTAACCCTGTTATTAACCACATCATTGTTTAGAACCTTTCAATACCACATCGGCTGCATTCACAAAAAAGTTGTTAAAGTCATTTGTTGTAAAAGAGCAGTATTAGAACTCTTAGTTGTACGGTTTTGTGTTATTGTTAACAATTTTCCACAAAGTTTTATTTTTATTGGACGCTAAGTGACTTTAATTTTATGTTGTTTAAGCATATAGTGATTCGGTGGAAACACATAAAGTTAACAGTAATAATGAGGTTATGGTTAGACATGTCTGTATAAGCGAAGAATGTTGTGTAGTGGAGTACGTTTAACAGCGAGGAATGGATCGAGAGACGGGAAGAGGAAGATTATAGGAGTGCACAGACAGTGAGCAAGTAAGAGTATCACACACGCACATAAATAACAGTACCTCAGGCAAAATGTTGTTTTATTTAGCAAAAGAATATTTCACTTTTGAAAATGTTTAGGTTCCGTTCGTGTAGTTCTAATTGATTTTCTTCTTAATCAAATTTTTCCTGAGAATAACACTGTTTTTGTCTAAAACTGACAGATGGGAATTGTTTCAAAACGAAGCGCTAACAGATTAATATTACATCCTTCTAATAATTTATATTTTCAAAATACGTACTAAAATTTGTTAAATATGTCCTTTAAGTTTTAATTATTGGACAGCCGTTCGAAAAATCAATCTAAACCTGAATCTGACTTGGAAACTCAATTTAGAATTAAAATGTTTTAAACTCTAGTTCAACCATCATCGTATAGTTCAGGGGTCGGCAGTCTTTGGAGTGTAAAGAGCCAATTATCCCAATAAACAGATTGATCCAGATTCAAAGAGCCACACATATGTATATGGTGGCGGTGCGGCCGTGCGCCGTTAATCTTCCAAACGGATTCCAGTTTCCATTGAAACATGTGAACCATTGTGCACCAAAAGCGCGTGTAAATGAAAATGAACTAAAAATAAACTGTTTAATGGGGATTTTTAGCGACTTAGCATTTTCCTTTAATAAGCCACACATAGGTACTTGTTCAAATATGGAGCATTTTGAATTTGTTCGAAGAAGCCACAATTTTGGACGCAAAGAGCCACGTGTGGCTCGCGAGCCACGGTCTGCCGACCCCTGGATAGTTGAAGGTCAGTCCCATTCCGTAAGAATTTAGTACAAATGTTCGATCCTACTGAGCGAATTAATATTAAATTGTATTAAGTTTCTCTAAACGAAGTATGCATTTTCAGCTAAAATCTATCAAATTTAGAAAGAAAGTAAAAAAATAACAGTGTAGGTAATTAGTACACACCTTGAAAAAGATTGCCCAACTATCAGATCGCAGTTTGAGTTGCATTATTAAAAAAATTTTATTATACATAACATCCTGGATCTATTATAATAAACATAAATAGTTACCTTAAAAAAAGGTAATTAAATCAAAAATGAAAGTTACCCGTTAACATTTATAACAAATTAAATTTTGTGTTATTAATCTCTGGCGGTAGAAGGTCTCAAATTACCCTCAAAAGTATTTTTATGTAACAATACGTTTCCGGATGAGTAACAAGAAGCCCTAGAACAATTAGAAGCATAACAATAATTTGAGATTCTTACGTCCAGAATCTTGCAGAAAAGTACAGCTAGTCCATATTACACAACAAACCTAATTGTTACGCTGCGAAGCTAAAATGTAAATTCACATCAATTAAGACTTTACATAACATCATAAGTAGAGCATGTACTTGCACTCTACCGTGCAATATTCTAACAATATCCCTTTCGGGACCATCGCGAAAATTATATTTTAGCAATTTTATTTAAACAATTCAAGTTCATCGCTGAATACATCGATTACGTAACAGCTGTAAGCGATTTTAACCATTTAAGGGTTCAGTCTAT
This sequence comes from Pyrocoelia pectoralis, assembly GCA_036250285.1. Classification (NCBI taxonomy): domain Eukaryota; kingdom Metazoa; phylum Arthropoda; class Insecta; order Coleoptera; family Lampyridae; genus Pyrocoelia; species Pyrocoelia pectoralis. The sequence goes on along the minus strand of CM070075.1, from coordinate 4,464,279 downwards.
TCTTTAATGATAGCTTTGTTTTGGTGCACTTTGTGTTGGAAAGTTTAACTTCCATACAATTTTTTAAGTATACATAATAGCGGATTGCACTTATTTGGTTCTTTGTATTCAAATGGTTGTGCTAGTTAGTCGTTTGAGAATGTCTGTTTTCGCTTTCATTCTTTGACCTGATTTCGGTTACATCTAGAAAGTACAATGCACATTACGTTCCATCCAGTGTACTATGACATCGTATAACTCTCATTACCTATTAATTATACACTGTTATGTCAGAAAATTAACCTTAATATTCTTTTTGCCGTGTTGCGCGCTTCATAATTGTCACTAAAATTAAGACGATTACGCAACATTCCTCCCTCTAACATAACGCAATAAGGTGTATTTGACATATTAATATGGTAAACATACTCAAATTATACCTACTTAACTTTGTATATTAGACTAAACGTAAATGAGTTTAGTGCACTCTATCCCATATATAAGAAATTATAAATAGCCATTAATTACAATATTGAATTTTAAGTACCACGGTTAATTAAAATGTAAATGATATCGAACCTGACCTGTACTTCCACAGAACTTAATATGAATCATTAGGTTAAAGGAAACTCCGATTCGTTTCAAATTTGCTTTTATTTATTTGTGTGTTTTATAATAGAAATTGGGTTATTTAAATTATTATTATTCGCTCCTCTGTAGGCGTATAAATTTTCTAAATATAAATTATGCAAATTCACTTTATTAACGATCAAAGTTTAATGTATTTCTCCCGAGTCCCGGTTTACATTTATTAGCCTTAATAATATGTTAAATAAAGAAAATTAGTAATTTTACTCACGTTTTTATCTCACATGTGATATAACCGGGACCGGCACTTTTTTTGGTTCTTCCTTTAAACTAAATACGCAACGAGGAGTAAAAAAATGTTATGTAATTATTTAAAATTTGGCATTTGCAATATTTTTTTTTAATTTTCTTTATTTAGGTAGGGTAGTATAAGAAAAGTATATGGATATTCTTTGATGTCCTATAGATCCAGGATTTGTGATCCATATATGTGTGATAACCAGATATTCAGGATAACGGATCGGAGAGTAGGTGACAAATAGGGTACCCACCGCAAATTCACAGAACGAAAGCACTGACCTAAGAGAGAAAACTCTGGACATTCTGGCCTCCAGCGACGAGAACGATAAGAAGTAGGTACAAGGGAAACTTATTAATCAATCAATCAATCAATCAAAACTGTATTTGTTTAAATACATTACATAAGTATTATACAAATGAATCTTATTCATCCCTTCCCCTCACATAATTGTCCCAAATATACATAATACATACTCCAATAAAACACCCACATTTCCCTAAGCATACATTAGCGTAACCCAGTCTTCCCTTCCATTTCCTCAATAACCCTCCCTTTCTTCTGCTACCCGTACAATCCTTCCTCTTCTTTCTACAACTTCCTCCCTTCCCAAATATCTTCCTTCAACTCCCAACAAATGTCCCAAATTCTCCCACACCACTCCGCACAGTAGATCTTCTCTTTTCGTCTTCCTTCCAATATTTATTATCCCTCTCCTCATTTCCACATCTAAACCTCGTTGTCAACCTTTTCTTTTTCATCCTCAACCCACTCCTCAAGTACTCCGATTTCCTGATACCTCCCATTATACCTCCCTTCCCTGATTTTCCCCCTTCTTTCCTGTATCTGAACATCCCTGTCCCTTTTTATTGTATCTTCCCTCGTGTAGAGAGCAGTATTTATGAGAAGAGGTCAAAAGTGCACAAATTTGCAATCCTTATTCCTCTTCAGAATAGATTCATGTGTATATTTTTTAATAATAAAATTCTACATTTCTATGGTAAATAAATAATTCTTAAGGCCGATTAATGGTCATGATCAAACATGGAAAATAAACATCTATACGCATAATAGTTAATATCTATGTTATAACATTCTTCTCACCATTAATGCTCGTCACAAGGATTTTAATACACCTTCCTTACATTATACATTTTTTGTGTGAACTATCCTTTTCATACAATGAAATAATGCAATAGCGCACACTCCAACTATTTTTTATCCTCTTCTTTTATTCAAATTCAACTGTTACTTTCAATTTTGTTTCTTTCTATATTCACTAGGCAATTAGTTTAACATTTTTATCTTAGGTTGTGTGTTGAATAAGAATAATAAAATCTTGGAAGAGTAAATAACACCCTACATTTAAATATACATACACACAAATCTTAGGGCAGTTATGGGGATTGGGAGAAAGAATCTTTGGTAGTGAGGTGGAAGACGGGGGTGGTTGTTGTGAAGAAGTGTAATGATGTATGGATAGAAATATGAGGATGGAAAGAACGTGAGGCTTTAGAGAAAGTGCAGACAAAATATTGGAATTGGGATTTGGGCAGGGACAGGGAAACCTCGAGCTACATTGTCCAAGAAGAAATGAAATGGGAAAAGTTGAGAATTCTTGCCGGAAGGCTGGTTATAAGATACGAGGAAGGGTCTATCCTTCAAAGTTGTTGGAATAAGGTGAAGAGGGAAAAAATAAAATATGGACAGGAAGACTGGGTGAGATTACGAGAGAGGAAATGAGAGAAAGGGGTAGGGATTCGCAGAATCAAGAATGAAGGGGGGAAGGGGAACGAATTAGGGAGGAAAGGTATAATAAGAAATATGGGGAAATTATGGTGGAAGGGGTACCTAAAGGCTTAAGGGGTGAGGTAAATATTAAAAAGAAAAGACTGATAGAGAGGTATAGGTGCGGGAATCAATAAGCATTGGTGGGATGAGGGGAGAAGGAAGTGTTGAATGTATGGTGAAGGATGGGAAAGTATAGGGCACATGTTAGGGGAGTGTGAGGAGAGTTTATTTCGTTTATTCTGTTTGATTTTTATACTTTTTCTTGTTATTTTAACTGTTATTTTATTTATGTACTGAAAATTCTTAATCTATAAAAAGAGATGGATAAGCCACCTATTTAATTACTCGTTGAACTGACGTAGATGATTAAAATACAAGTTTTTGCGATAGAACATTCCCTTCTTATGTTTTCATTTCGATTTAAAGTTGAATGTTTCAAAATTTTCCTTACTTTAACACAAATATGGAAATTACCGCACTGTTTTTTAGACGAACATACCCTAAATTAATTAATAGTTGATTATTTTGCTTATGTACTGAAGTAAATTTGTTTATGTAGTTATAAATTTAAAAGACTAAACAATTAATCACGCAAATTATTCCGATAATGAATAGAAATAATTACAGAAATTTTGTTGTCAGTCTACCAGCAATGATCGAAGTGCGTCACAAAAAATCGTGTGCGGTGTAGCTTTATAATTATTACAAATAAATAGAGGACCCAGAATTGTTATTCCTTAGATCACAGCGCAAACAACACCGCATGTTTACACACTTTAGATCTTTTTCACGTACATATTTAAATTTCTCAAGATCTTGCAGGCATAATTATTTTACTTGGTTGATTGCGTTAAAGGAAGTTTCCTGGAATACAGAAGGCATAAGGTGGGACTCTCGTAAAAACGGTGGGCGAAATGTGTTCTTAGCAAATAAAGTAGCAAATGTATAGGACAGTATAGGTATAATAAACGAATACATTAGAAAAATCAACTTTCATTATTATTTCAGCACACAAATTATGCTAAACAAATTGTAAATTATGCTCTGTATTCATCCCACATCATTTTACTGCTTCGGATATTAGTTTCTTTTGCACAAACGTACACCTGCGCGATATCCACTTGGTGCAGTCCTGATGGAAATGCTGTACCTTAAGGTTGCCCCATTTGAAGCACAATAGATTGTGAAAGTTGTTAACAAAAATAGTAAAAGATGCGAAATTATTGTATAAAATGATCTGTTGACGCACGATATCTTTTGCTATCTTTGCTATGGAAAAAAACTTTACACACTACGACGTCTCTATTCTAGAGCTGCTCTCATATTGAACGGAATAACTCAGCAAAATATGGGCAAGCTGTTGAATTTATACGTGGTCACCGTCACAGCATAACGTTGAAGGAACTCGCATAGTTCAATCTATGGATGAATATGCCATGAAATTGGACGTTTTAATATTAACTGAATAGTTTTGAGAAAATTGAAACTGAACACAGAATGGGCATCCACGGGATTAATCCCTATTCCCCTAACGGGATGCTCAGCCTTATGAATTATGATTGTTGAAGCTTATATTGTATTGTTGTAGTAGCTACTAGCTACTGTGCGCATCATCCCAAAAACTACGGTCTACATAACATAACATAACATAACATGGTTCAGCCGGTTGAAAGCAGAGCCAATGCTGTTATTCTGAATCATTCTGCAAACGCAGCTTAAGGAACATCAATGTATCTCAGCAATAAGAATGTTATTTTTATACATAATATTTATATGTATTTTTATCCATAATTTAATTTAATTTAATTTATTGCTCTTTTTGTTATTATTACTATTTGTTTCTCTATTCTGTGTAGCATTCGGTGAGAGTACATGCCTTTTGTTTATTCTTTTATGTGCAAAAAAGGAGATTATTCCGTTAATAATGAATATTATTATTAAGGATCGGTAAATAATTCACACAACCTTCCCCATGATTTTTTCTTCTAATTTGAATTAAGAAATTGATTGAGTTACGTTAAATTGAAAAGTTCAATTAAAGATAAACGTTAAGTTGAATAGTTAATCGTTAGACAAGTTGATACACGACAACAGTAACCCAATCTGTGATAAAATTCAGTTCGGGTGTTTTCTAACATTTCTTGTGTGATGCAGTTTAAAGAATCTGTAATTTTGACACGAAGTTCGTTCAAATTGTTAGCACGTTCGTCGTTCATGCCTGTGGCCATAAATTTGTTGGGATACGTATCCTCAAACAAAAAAGTCGTTCGGCGCGATATCAGGTGAGCGAGGAGGATATTTTATGGTACCTTTTCCACTAATAATACGGTTAGGGTTTCCAAAAACTCTCGAACTCTTATTGCAGTATGAGCAGGACAGCCATCTTGTTGATACCAAATGTCAGCAAAATTTATATTGAGGCGTTGAACAGCTGGAACTATCTGTTTTCTCAACAGTTCTAAATATTTCCGTTGATAAAAAATGGACCAACTATTGAATTGCCTAAAATTCCTGCTCACACATTAACTTTTTGGGGGTAATGTGTCCGGTAAGGAACATTAATTTGTGCTTGTTTTCCCGAGAGTAACCAACAGCGACAGACGGATTGTGATGGTCATGTAAGTTAAAAGAACTCTCGTTGGTAAACAAAATATTTTCAATAAATCTCTCGTTTTCATTAGCCCGATTCATCATATCTTCACAAAATTTCATACGCTTTTGATGACCTTCTGGAAAAATGTCTTGGGTAGTTTAACTGATCTAATAATGTGTTTGTACTCTGTTTATGCTAGGCGTGTACATGTTGTTGTAATGTGTTGTATAGTTTCTTGTGTTTGCGGACATTGTCTACAAAGATCATGTGTAAATGACCTGATCTTGTATGGCAAACATGAAACCTTCCGACTCTGTGAAAATATCACATTTAGTTAACCAAGCATTCGTTGCTGTGGTATCAACCCAGTCTCCGCTAATCTGCTGTGGATATCGTCCGTGTAAACTGTAAAGGATAAGTATTGATATTGCTTTATAATAATGGGGAAATACCAAGACAAAAGTAACCACATACATTTTTGAAGTTACCGTTGTTTTTATCTTACTGCCCTATTATTATGTTGGATTTTTGTGATTATATTTAGAAGCTTGTACAATGTACAATGGTTTAGCTAATTCAAATAAAATCCATTCACCTGTTCAAGATATTGTACATTGCGAAGACTTTCTCGTGGCGAAATGAAATATTCTTCTTAGAATTTTGCCACGTATTTGTTAACAAGTTTAAGAATATGAAAGTAATAAAATACAGAGTTTTATACGGCATTAAACTAATAATTAAATTTAATATTTATATTAGATCTCATTAATGGTATACGAGGGCATACATGTCAAATTATAAGTTTACAATAAACATTATCAACAGATCGTTTGCGCGTCTGCTTTTTACTGATAACTCGTACATATATGGGTTAGAAGTTTATCCCGCATTATCTCTAAAAGTAAAGGAATATCAAAATGATATATGACTTACACTAGATTACCAAGTTCATAGGTTAAGATTAATTCTGTGAATAATTTGGTATCTATGTTAAAAATTTTCTCAAGGTATTCCCTTTATGGCAGAATCGTACCATTTTCTTGGTAATGGTGTTTTCCCCTTTTTACCTTTTTATCTATACTTGGCAGAATTTGTGCAGTTGTTCCTAAATTGGTAGGTACTCGTACGAATGAGCACAATGCATAATTGTGGCATTTTCCAGCAGTTATAATCCATAATTATGTATGAAGGGTTCAGTTACGGTTTATAGTTTATCTCTACCAGTGAAGGGTTGACCAATTATCACATTTATGAATGAAACCGTCAGATCAATAGGTCGGTCTGAGATCTGTAAATAGGAAATGGGGCTAAATGACGGGAGATACAAGCTGAAGTACACTGCACTGCAGTTTTAACAGGCTCATTAAAGCGAATTTATGCCATGAAAATAAAATATGTTTCTTTGGTTCAATATTAATAATTAAAGACGCTTATTGATGTCTACATACTTTAAAGGTAACATCTAATAATTCCCAGACATTTTCAAGGACCATGAAATCATGAAGCAGTGAAGAAATATTATTGCTTTAATAATGGGATTACTTATGTGCAACAATGGTTGCCGCAAATGTTCAATATTCCCTCCATTTTGTAGTTATACAGTCAGTAACCATTGCTCCAACATGTAAACAGTATTATTCAACATTTCTGGTTGAGCCAATTTGATCCCTAATACTTCCAGCGCCGTGTTCGATTTATCGATATTTTTTAAAATAACCTCATACAGCCTAGTAATTTGCTCGGTTAAAATCAGACGATATTGGTATCCATAAATTTACAAGCTTTTGAAAAAAGGCCTTTACAGTTCTTTAACTAGTCGGTGGTACCCTTACATAAAGTCATACTTTCTATTTCCTTCAGCTCGATTTTCTACTGTAGAATTCCTTAACAAATTTCCTCGAAAAACTATGGAGCATCACGAAATTACCTATGAAACCGCAACAAAATGTAGTTTTTTATCAGTTCGATGTGGACTTCTTGTTGTTAAGAGAAAAATAGTATCATCTGTACATTAAAAACGTGATAACCATTCGGGTTCAATTGTATTCAACCGAAAATCATAAATAGAAAAACTTTCCCCTTTTATTGCAGCAAAGTTTCCCACGTTTAAAAAAAAACTAAAAAATCAAAAATGAAATCAAAGATTTTTTATTTTTAACAAAATATCGTATATTAATATTCAAAATAATACAAAACACTCACTCGTATCAAATAGAGATATCAAACTTTATCAATTAATTACACGACACGTGCTTTTACGTAAAATGACAACTTCTCTTATCAAAAATTACGTGGATTGTCGCCTAATTATTATTTTTCATGCTAATGCTAACATGTGTAGTTACTGATAACCCTTGCTCTGATTTAAAAATTAGTACAAGAAATTAATTAATTTATTTGAAATTGAAAAGATCTTCGTCAATGCAGACTGATATATCAACGAGGTATATTTGTTAAAATGTCCTAGTTTAGTTACACTTATCATTGATCGATTGTTTTTACATCTAAATTATGAACATTTTCATACCGAATTGGTTTATATTTAATAGATGTCACTACCTATTTTCTAAATTTAAAGTGTCATGACTATGAGCAATTACATTACCGTATATCGTCACATAAATATTCCAATTCAAGTTTTGCATTCACAAACAGATGTGGAAAGACTAAAGGCATCATGTGTGCATGAGCGCAATGCCAACAACTCCTATAGTCGACATGGAGACCCTTCTGGACCACCCCACTGGATCTTTAGGTGCAAGAGCAGGCCATGTGAGTAGCCTTGCCTTTGAAAACGAATGTGTACTATAGGTGACGAAAGCAAACTATTGCCTCTCCTCTAGGGGAGTTTGGACTCCCTCGTTCCTCAATTTATAGTAGGGAGAAACTACCACATCCTCCTTGATGCCGAAGTAACATCCCAATCTGACATATCAAATGTATTAGTGGCAGAAGTGGTAGGATCAACGCATGCGAGAAGAAAAATTCTCAGGGTTCCCATAATGAAAATTTCGAGTGACAGAAGAGCTGCCCGGCAGGCACTAGGTTAGAGTACAATTATCTGTAGACCGGTTTCTAAATTCATCGTACCCTAGAGGAAATAGCAAACAGCAATATCTTCAACTCGGCCGACTCTTCCATTTATAGTACTAACTATAAACAACCTAATAACGTAAGACATCCAAGCCCAGCACGAAACTAGGTGGAACTTGATGTTAAACTTTCATCATACGTCAGAGGCCTTCCGAGCACTATCTCGCAGTCTGGTGCGTTTCTACATTTTGTCTATAGGGCCATGAAATAGTACATTGTGCATCAAGTGCGTGAAGTAGACTTTTTTGTTTGCGAAACGGGCGTAGCGTGTGAAGCAACCACGCGAGTGTAAAACAGTCTTCCCGCACGTGTTGCACGCTATACTTTTTCCACGCCTTGCTTTTTATAGAGCGATAATACCCAAGAAAAACGCGAACGAGTTTAACATTTAAACATAAAAAAAACGCATTTTCACAGGGAAAAGCAACAACCACAGCTGTCAGCAACGAAAAAGTAATCCTTTTAATTGAGTATATGCCAAAAGGGCGTACAATAAGAGAGTGTTTACATTCAAACCGGATATATCCGAAACCCCACAATTTTGCATACAAGAACAAATGCGGTTTTGAGGAATGAAAACATCCACCTTGCAGATCCAACCTCATCCCTGCGACTATTATCTCTTCCCAAAACTCAAAAAACTCTTAAGAAGGGGTCGATTTTCATCGAGTGACGACTTATAAAACGCTGAGGAGAAGTTTATTAAAAATATATTGGAATATGCGTGTTACTGTTACCTAGGAGGGATGTTACTCAATTTGTACCCAAAAGATTTGAAAAGTTCTGTTTCCAAAATTCATAGAGCTTAAAATTAAAATGGAGGTCAAACCATATTTGCGATGTTGTAGACGTGTTTTCCAATTCCAACAATATGTTGTGAAAATAGAATTTTATATACGAAAACAAATCAGAAGCATTTAGCAGTTTTTTTTAATTTTTCCTCTCCTTAAGGAAGCTGATAAATTGAAACAGATGTTCACCAAAAATGTATAAATAAACAGTATCGATTAACTTACTTGATTTTATTATTTATTTTATTACGTGTTTTTACAGAAATGTTTCATTTGCACACAATTAAGGTTTACGATTGTAACAAATTTTCAAACAAAAAGTAATTGACCTGACAAAAGTGAACAATATTCTGTTAATACAGAATAAAGAAAATACTTTACCTAATTAAATCACAAAGAAAGATACGAATAAGTGTAATCAAAATTGATTATCAAGAATAGAGCGTATTTTGAAATTTTCAGAAAAAGTTGGATACTTTTTGCACCTAACAGTAAACAAATATAGTATAAGTTGAATGAGGAAAATGTTTAACGATGAAAAATAGTTATACATAGATCAATGTAATTGTTAGATATTCAACGCAATAGAGAATGGCTGAGATGGGAGATTTGGGAAAAATTAAATTTTAATAAAAGACTTTGTCCACATAATAAAGTAACTAAACCTATTGTCATTAACTGTGTACGTTCCATATTTGCATGTAATTTGCGTCCCTCCCCTCTTAATCTCCACAACATACGATTTAGCAAGTGGTCATTAGGTATTTTTTAGTACACACCTTATGTGGAATTTAGACGGTCAGTAGTCAGTTTAGCTTGTTTAATAAATTAATAGTAATAAAAAGTTTCATTTCATTTAAGTATCTCACAAAATAATAACATTACATCTCATTCAAGAGAAAATTTTTTGAATGTTATTCCATTAATCGTTACATTTTTTTTAATGAGACTATAAAAATCTCGATCTCTGTGTGAAAGAACACAGTTTCTTTTGTAAAGCATAATATAAAGTGTGAAATAGGAAGATATAATTTGATTTCCTGCAGTGACATCATAACCATACCTCGTTCCAACTAAAAAGTAAAATTATTAGTTTCTCATACAAATATTTTATTTAAGTATTTTTTGTATTTGTAAAAGTAAGTCAAAATTCGAATGAAACCCTTTATTGAATTACTGGCCTCTCGTACACTTTATCTATCCTGATGGATTTAACTCCTAAACAAAGTACGTCCAATGGATGTAGAATTAAATGCATTCAGGTGAAATAGTCATAAAAGTAATCTAACTGTAAGTAATAGCTTGGGAGAACAATACCTGACCGTAATCGGTGAAGTTAATCAGTCAGTAATTATCAAAATATAATATTGATTATAAATAGTACGGGTTAGTATTGTTCTTCCATCAAAGATATCCACCTCTACTTTGAATTAGGTACCTACTTCAAATTCGAACATAAAAACCATCAGCCGATCCCACTAGCAGTTTATCGTATGAAAGGCGAGCCCGTTTTATGCAGGTCACAAGAAATAAAATAAAAGAATTTCATTTCAAATCTTAGCTACGTCCTTTTAGACTTTGCATATAAAGGGATTAGGTTGAGATTTGTGACCACATAAGATATTACATTCTTCCGTATCATTTCTTGTGATATTTTATTATTTAGATACCGAATGAGCTCCACTTCAATTATGGAAACAAGCATCACGTTGATCGTATTTTAAAAAGGTTATCCTTTTTTGATTCAAAAGGACAACCTAATGAAATATGTTACCAAGAAAACTGCGCCAACAACTGTGCTGGTTTTGTAATTGTGTCAATTGTGAAATGATTTGATCCTAACCTAACTAGGGATCTAAAGGTCAAATACACATACAAATGCATTGTTATGGCCTAGGTGGTTTTTAAGCGAAACTCTCTTAGTCTACATTTTACAACTGAGTTACCTAAAGCCATAGAATAAGAAATTATCCTGTAATACCTACTGCCTTGAGTTCACTTGGCAACCACACAAAGAGCTAAATATTTCTTGCCGACGGAGAATTTTCCAAAGTTATGGGAGAAATAGCAGTTTATTCAGAATGCAATCAACTGTAATAAACAGCGATTTCAATCAATATTATATTATGTTATTTCACTACTTTATTTTATATTATCTCTTAAAGACTTTTTAGTTTATTTATAGCATTGTTTATCTTACCAGAAGTCGTTATATCATGGTATCTAACCTTGCAGTAATAATCAGCTTTGTGTAATGCGTAACCAAGTAAGGAATTAAGTAAACTTAAAGCTGTCAAATTGCCGATATTTTTATGTTTAGTTCTCTACAAAGAACTATTTTTTAAATATAAGTTTTAACTAATGATATAATGTTTTTTTTTTACATTTAAACCCGATTATACACATTTGATTAGTACATTCATTAATAGTGTACCTTTGAATTGTGTAATTTGGTGAGTAAAATAATTGTTTGCTGCATTCTCAGTAGGTGACAACAATTCTTTTAAAAATTAGTTTAAGAAAACCAACGTTAACGAGACCATATCTACAACGAATCAGTGACATATGGGTATTTTGGTTATAGATGGTTCGCATACACTATTATCGTGCTATGGAAATATAGATTACCACTTGAATATGGCAACAGATCATGTAATATAATATCATGCTTGAAGTTATTTGGATTATCTATTTAAATATGGCTGTCAAAATCAGTGTTGAGTTTAAGCTGCATGTAGAAAAATGTATTCTACTAACTGTCGATAGTATATCGTAAATACACTAAACTGTATAAAGCCACTATGGCATTAATATTATCACTTATCAGTGTTCTACCCAAAGATTGTACAAGAGGATAATGGTTCTCAAAAACCATTTCAGAACAGATGTTGGGGTAAGAAACTTGTAACAATAATTTGAATATAATCATAAATCCAAAATTTATGATTATATTCTGTCTTCACCTCATTTGGAGCTAACTAATTTTTATATCCACAATAATTTGTACGAATTTCTTAATGACAAAAACTGATTTTATGCATAGTAAGGGAAAAAAGGAAAACTCAGTAAAATCAAATATCATTCGTAGCAAACATAAAGCAGTTCCATACATATGTGTATCGAGTTCCAATGCCCAATATAAAGATATGATCACATAAGGACATTATTATACATTAATTTATTATAGTACGTAACAATGTAATGTTGGGAGTTACCAAGCGTGTAAAAGTTTGGCCCCCCCTCCAGGATTGTTATCAATGACCCATTGAACAATATTAGAGGGGGGGGGGGGGGAAGTTGAAGGGCCGCCATCCTGTCCGCCATCTTGAAAATGCCCGCGAACCTATTTTTGGCTATATCTTAGCAACCGTATGTCCAAATCGAACGTACGTAGACTCTAATTGCACAGTTTTGTATTCCTAAGATAAATTGTTATATAACCGAAATTGATAATCCTAGCGATTTAATGTTTTTGGGCTTAAAAGCTTAAATTATGGAATATGTAAAAAAAACGCTAAACAACATATCACTTTTTATTTTATTATTATTAATCTTTTAGATCTCGCTTTTATTAATAAAATGCAAAAACATTCAACGAAATCCGAGCACTGGTTACGAAAATATACAAGAATTAGGAATAGGTAGCGCACCTTTGCCGAGCACAATAATTGGTAGTTACAGGTCAAATTAAAAATTTCATAAGTTTGCTCTCTACAAAATATGCAAATTACTACTAAATACATGCATTAATTAAGTTTTTTTTTTTTCTTTTTTATCGTATCATTTAATTAGCAATCAGAATTACATGTCATTCTATAAGCTAATGTGTTGTATTTTTAATTACAAAGGTAGCAGTGATTGGCGTGGAAAGGACTTCTCCAGTGAGTTGCCCTCATTAATCCTGTTTCAGATCAGCTGGCCAGTTTCGTTTGAGTCTTCTATCATTTTGTGCGTCAAGCAGTGGGTGCAACAGAGGGTTATCGTGTGTTTCGAGCTTGTTATGATGTCTTGTACTTTTTTCTTTTATGGCGTCCCTCACGTAGGGAATTTTAAGGTCATTATGAATCGTCAGGTTGGAGACGTACCATGGTGCGTTTGAGATCATACGTAATATTTTTGATTGGCATCTTTGGATTATGTCTATATTGGATTTGCTTGCACATCCCCATAGTTCTGCTCCGTAAAGCCAGATTGGTTTAATTACGGTGTTATACAGTAATAATTTGTTTTCAAGCGAGAGCTTAGATTTCCATCCGATTAGCCATTGGAGTTCTTTTATCCTCAAGTCTATCTGTTTGCGTTTCTTAACTACATGTTGTTTCCACGTCAACCTATTGTCCAAATGTATTCCCAAGTATCTTGCACTTGTAGATTGCGGAATGGGTATATTGTTAAAGTATATCGGTGGACATACCCCTTTTCGTAGCGTAAAATTTACTTGCACAGATTTTGTCTCATTAATTTTGATCTTCCATTTATGTGTCCATGTCTGTATTTTATCTAAGTGGTCTTGTAGAGTGGTCGATGCTATGAGTGGGTCAGTGGCAGTTGAGAGGATGGCAGTGTCATCGGCAAACGTACCCATTGTTGTGTGTTCAGTGGTGGGAAGATCGGTTGTGTAAAGCACGTATAGTAGGGGTCCCAAGACGCTGCCTTGGGGCACTCCAGATTTAATTGGACATTGGGCCGAAACCTCGTCATTGATTTTGATGCAAAATTCTCTAGCACTTAAGTAAGATTGTATCAGTTTGAAGTAAATGAAGGGTAGTAGTTTTTTGATCTTGTATAATAATCCAGTATGCCATACTTTATCAAAGGCTTTACTGACATCTAGAAAAACTGATGTACAGTATTTTTTTTGATCTAATGCTTGATTTATTTGGTGACTGATTCGATGTACTTGCTGTATTGTGGAATGATTATTGCGGAAGCCAAACTGATGCATAGGTATCCACTCTTCTGTCATTGGGTCAGAGTTTATTCTTCGCAGGAGGAGTCGTTCGAGTAATTTTGAGATAATTGGTAACAGGCTTATAGGGCGGTACGATGATACGTCATTGGGTTCTTTGTCAGGTTTAAGGATTAGTATTATTTCGGCAATTTTTAGTTGTTTTGGCCAGTAGTTTAGTCTTGCGATAGCATTGAAAATATAGGTAAGTAACACTAATCCTTTCCTAGGTATCTCCATTAACATTTTTGTAGTCACATCGTCTATTCCTGGAGCTTTGCGAGGATTTAATAAGCCGATTTCTTTCTCAACCTCCTTCGGAGTAAATGGTTTAATTGTTGGTATGTTGATAGGGATCTCGGATAATTGTCTGTCTATATAATTGTCTGTTATGTCGTCATTAGGGGTGAAAACTTCGGCAAAGTAGTCTGCAAATAGGGCGGCCTTTTCCTTATCACTTCTGGCCCATATTGGATATGCTGTTGCAGCGTTATTACGGATGGGAGGTATTGACGTCTTAGGTTTTTTTTTATGTTTTATAGGTTTCCATATGGAATTATCGTATCTATTGAGATTGGTAACGTAATCATGGAATGACTTATCCTTCATTTCTTTTAGTTGTCGTTGCAGTTGGTTACTTAGTCTATTTAGTACTGTTTTATCTGCTAGTGCGTGCGTGCGGTGCCACTTTGCCCTGGCTCTTCTTTTTCTGCTATAAGCCTCTTAATGACCATAGGTATTGTATACTTGTGATTTTGTATTTCTGTGTGAGGAGTGGCATGTTGAGTAGCCTGTTTGAGGATGTTAATTAGGGTGGTTAGAACACCGTCAATTTCATCTGGAGTTTTGAGACTTACTCGCAGATTTCCTTTTAGACTTTTAGAGCGTCCTCTCAGTGAGGAAGTGGAGTCACAACCCGTAAGTGTGACAAACAATGGACGTGCAAACTACACTGCTCTTTGCAAATGCCCTTGTGTAAATTTATCCGTATAATAATAATTATTGTCATTTGATGTTCACCTCTTCTTCCTAAAAGCCTACATTAAATTAATTAATTAAATAAACGAGAAGGTGCGGCACAAAAAAAATTATTAATTTATAAAATTTCGGGTATTTTCGATTTATTCACCGGTACGGTTTTTCGGATCTGATTCATGTCATGGCGATCATTACTCTTATGAGGGCGAGGAAATCGCGAATGGGGCATAAGCCTTCAAAAATTGATGTATGTATTTAGTATTAATTCGCACATTTTGTAGAGAACAAACTTATGAAATTTTCAATTTGACCTGCAACTCCCAATTATTGTGTGCTGAGCAAAGGTGCGGTACCTATTCCTAAATCTTGTATATTTTGGTAACCAGTGCTCGGATTTCGTTGATTGTTTTTGCATTTTATTCATAAAAGCGAGATCTAAAAGACTAATAATAATAAAATAAAAAGTGATATGTTTTTTAGCGCTTTTTTACATATTCCATAATTTAAGCATTTAAGCCCCAAAACATTAAATCCGCTAGGATTATCAATTTCGGTTATATAACAATTTATCTTAGGAATACAAAACTGTGCAATTAGAGTCTACGTACGTTCGATTTGGACATACGGTTGCTAAGATATAGCCAAAAATAGGTTCGCGGGTATTTTCAAGATGGCGGACAAGATGGCGGCCGTTCAACTTCCCCCCCCCCCTCTAATATTGTTCAGTGGGTCATTGATAACAATCCTGGAGGGGGGGGGCAAACTTTTACACGCTTGGTAACTCCCAATGAAAATTATATGGAGATTGTTACGTACAACTATTAAGTTTAGAAAATTAATAAATTCTACGTTAATCTATTAATATTATAATATGTCGAAATGTTCAAATTGTTAATATATAAATAAACGTGGTTAAGGGTACGCTCAACTGCAATTACAGTTACCATAATTATCATTTAGTTATACATTTGTATTAAGAACAAATTTCAAAGAAACTATGAGATTGAAGGGACATTCTAATAATAGACACTATAATTTTAGGGCTCTCTTAACGAAATTCCATTTTTATTGTTGCTTGAATCTTTTTTAAATTAGAAAAAATAAAAAAGTTTACTAGAATCAGAAATTCGCCACGATGACACTTTGAAATGTTATAGAAAAACAGTCAAACGGTCTCACGGTACGTAATAGCTTCCAACAGAAACTCGAAAATTTAATACCTATTTCCTATTCTGACATTGTCCCACTTAGAGCTTACAATAACGGAATTACGGGATTTCGAAAACCAGGATCTCGGACAAAATTGGTGCAGTATTTAGAACTGGTATTCATACGTAAATACCGGTATTTCGGTATTGCTTTTATTTTATTTTAATAAAAAATATTTTGGATTAATTATATTTATAATTAGTGCAAAATATTTTATGTATATAGGGTGGGCTAATAGTGTGTGGATGGAAGATTGTGGGGTTATTAACGAACATTTCGAAAGTTCGTTGCTGGCATATGGTAAGCCTACAAATCTAAAATATTTTCATTTGAATCGTAAAGTCTATACAGAGTGATTTATGTCGAAGTTGCATTTTTTTAAATGGAACCTCTGTGTATTCAATTCTAGTGCAACTTTATGTCACACATAGTACGAATCGTTTAGCCGCATGTGTCCAAAACAATGGAAGGTAGGTCAATTTACAAAATTTCCATCAAAAGTAACTTGATTTTTTCAAATGTCATAGCCAATTTTTCTTTATTACGTTTTCATTTTTGAACTATGAATTTACAAAATTATAATTGAGTTTATTATTTGGAATTTCAATTTTGAATGTAATTTTAACTTTTTAACTTTAAATATCAGTAATAGTTTACGTTTCGAATTTTGAAATTTGAATATCGAAATTTACGATTTCAAGTGGATTTCGGACTGAATAATTCTAATGTTTCAACTTTCAAAGTTTTGCTTTTAAGCGTTGAATTTTCAAATTATAATTTAGGATTTATTAGCATTAATATTTTGAGTTTCAATTTTTTATTTCAAATTTCTATTTTGAATACAAAATATTTGAATTTTATGTGAGTTTATACGTACAATTTACATTTTATATTTACATCTTTAAATAACTTGAATACGTACTTTGAGTTTGACATTTTGAATGTTTAAGCTTTGCGTTTTTTATTTCTCTTTTATAGTTTCAGTAGTATAAATAGTCAATACCGGCATCAATACCGAGATCCCGGAATTCACAATGATTGAATACCGAAAACCGGTATTCAACATATCTTCCGGTATTGTAAGCCTTAGTCCAACCGTTTTTGTTGGTCATGTAAACATTTAAACCTGCCTTAGAATGTAACATGAGGACATTTTTGTTTTGAATAATTATGATATTTATATTATATTATATTGTTATTTATAAAATATCCGCACAATGACAGGGGTGAGAATAACTCAGTTTAAAAGGACACAAAACCGTTAAGGAAGGCAACAGGACTAGTGGCAATTTTCCTAATAATGACAAGTAACGTGTCTTTTGATCTTGGTTTCTGAATTGTTATTTTGTACCAGTATTCGAAGACAGCTCTACAATTGAAATTAATCCACGTGACTCCAAATAACTTTTGATACATTAAAAAATCAAATATGTGGGTGTATGAAGCGTATATGTGGTTTCTTAAAAGTACGCTAGAATACAATGCATTAAAACAACATAAATAGACCTTAATTATAATAGAAAAATTAAGGTTTCAAAGTCACACTTGGCACGAAAAATAATTATTTGTTATCATAACAGTCAACATTTTGTCTCTCAATTTGCTAATTTTGGATGGAATTAAACTATTTTTTGAAACGTTTGTTGAGGTTTAAGTTCACGAAAATCAATAAGACTGAAATATCGAAGCGTAATAAAGTCCTCGAGCAAACCAAAAAAAATCACTCGATATTCGTTTCAAAAAGCACCCAATTACAATAAACTTTCCTACCTATGCTTGAGAATAATCACAAAGTAGATCATATTTCCTTAGCTAAGCATGTAAATAATAAGAACGAATTCGATTGTTATGACAGTTTAGAAATTCACAATAACAAACGCTTTCTAATGAATAATGATGATTCAGGTCCCGTAGGTTTACTAGAGCTTTGAATAAGTACAGGTGGTGAAATCAAATTTTTGATTGGAGGATGTGGAGTGTATGTTGTATTTGTTACAGTTTAGATTTATCTTGCAATAAGCTTTGAAACTAGGATCACTTTGTCCAACATAGCAAGCTGGACACTCTTCACATTAAATCTTATAGATCTCTGAGCTAAATTGTCCTCGGGAACAATTTGTAGATGATGCAACACAGAAATAGTGCTGAAAGGTAATAAGAAAAATCTAAACTATAAAGGCACGCGATTTTAATCAAATTACTATTATCATTGTCAGTAGAAAAAGGAGCGCTTCACAAATACTGTATTTACTACGTTCCTCATTTAATTGTGTTAGTTTATATGTATTTGTTGGCTATTTAAACAACATGTTAAAATTTACTCGCATTCTTATTTTGACTTTCGTAATTACTTTGTCATCACTCTTCTAATAAACACGTAGTATCGTAGAAAAAAGAAATACATAACTCAAGCGAACTTCTCTATAATGTTAAAAATCGTGGTGATGGTCGATATTTAAAATGCCACAGTAACATACATAATGTTTAAAAGGTTTGATCAGAAATAAATAACAAGTTTATGTAAAACGATAACTAACGCTATGGAAACAGAGATTATTATTTAACAATATAAACATATTATTCCAATAACGAAGAGCAGTAAAATTATTTTTAATCGAGTTTTTTTGTTAAATTTAAATAAAATTACAAACATCATGCGATAAGAAAGAATTTTTCTTACATTGTTAAGCGTCTAATAGTAAAATAAGGAAGGCAAATTAAGTATACAATGAATGCAAGGCGCGCACAGAAATTAAAATAAAATCTTAAACTAAAAATAAGATAAAATAAGTTGAAGACACGTGGATAACCTAGAATCCAGTGAAAGTGGCCCCTACTATGTTAGGTAGGCTGCTTTGAAACTAAAGATTCTGGTCATACAGCTTACAGTTAAATTGATCCCAAGAATAGCATACTCGTTCACAAAATTTTCGTGGACAGAAATTTGTTTAAGAATTCTAATGGAAAGACAAATTTACTAATAATGTAATAAATACATATTAATTAATTATATTATTATATAACGATTGTGTAAATAATTCTCAAATTAATAGTGCATATATCTATAATTAACTTTTGATGCAACAAGTTTCAATCGTTTACTGGTTTTAGATCTGATTTGAATAATTATTGCTTTACTGTAACTACGATTTTAAGATTGACTTCTTGCCTAATTGAATGCTAAAAATTATTAAGAGCGAATAAAAAACATTCCTTTGACAATTATACGATCATTTCAAAATATTCACGGATTTAGGTTACGTCCTGTACGTGAAATAATGAAAATGAGGATTAAATAACACCAACTGATCGAGGTTCCCCCCTGAAATATGTAATGACAATCTAGCTGAACTTCCAACTACGTTGAACTTCACTTTTGTACATTCTTTTAACCTTCGTACGACCAATTACAACAGTGCCACAATCACCTGTTAATAGAAACTTTTATTCGGGATCTACTCTAAAGATAGACATAACATTTTCGAACGTCGTGAATCATTACAGACATCACCGATTGATTTTATTCATTAATTAGCATTACATGCAATTAAAGTCTATAAACTTAAAAGGAATGATAATGAATAACCGTTTTATGTCTCGCCCTTATGGCCGTTTTTATATTTTATAACGTAAGACGTTTTTCAAAGCACTAAATATTTGATTTGGTTTTATTTCGTACATTTAAGTGTTTTTCGTTATTCGTTCCTAGTTAGTGCTGTCACAGTTCATAAAATTTGCATTGTCATCGTTACTTTCATTTGTATTGACAAAATATGTATTTTGCGTACCTACGTCGACAAATAGGTTAATAATTCCACAGAGCTACACGGGATTACAACTAAGATAAAGTTAGGGAGACGCATAGAATGATTGATTTGAGACATATGAGAATCTTGACGAGACAATGAAAAGAATATTATACTAAATTTGATCATAAAAGAAAAATGCCTTCAAAATGGAGCCACAGCATTATTATGGCAATTTTCAAAAAGGGAGTTAGTGGAAAGGAATGTGTGAAGGTTTCAACTAGAAAGAGCAGTATGAAAGGGTTGAAATTCATTCAAAATGGCATAGACGAGGACAGAATTTACTTAATTAAAGAAATTCACAAACGATCAATAAAATTAGTCCTTTTTTTAGGAGGAGAAAATTTGGGCCTCAAATGTACAACGTTTGGTAAACGGCGAAAAACTAAAAAACAATTTTACTAAAAAATAACATACACGAAGCCAAACTTCATATAATTCAAAATCAAAATTAAAATTCAATTTCTCGACGATCTATAACACTTGAATTTATCCTTGAATTTGCCCTGTAGATCCTTTTTACTATGCTCTGCTTAGACTCCGACAATTAGTATCTAAATACGTGTTACGAACCTTTTATTATTCAAACGTCGAATCAATCCTACGTTACGGCATAATATGTTGGGGAAACTCTATGGATTCAGATAGAATTTTTATTTTTCAAAAAAGAGCTATACGTAATATGTTTGGACTTCATTTTAACCAGTCCTGTAAAAGCACGTTTATAGATCAAAAAATACTTACCGTTCCCTGTATCTTTCTGCTTGAATTGCTAAAATTTGTAAAAAATAACTTACAAGATTTTACATTGCAAAATCATTATCATTTATACGCTACAAGGCATGGTCACAATTTACAGTATGAAAAGCATAATCTTACCCTATTCAAATCTAATCCTTATTATATTGGTGCTGTAGTGTACAATAGATTGCCTACGCATATAAAAAATGCCTCATATTTGAAATTCGTAGCTCAAATTAAGAAAGTGTTACTTGATAATGCCTTTTATTCTACAAATGAATTTTTAAATCTCAGTTTCAATACTACTCAATGAATTGTTAATTTGACTTGTCCCTATATCATATAGTTGATCTTACTGGATGAATAAATTTATTATTATTATTATTATTATTACTATTTGGGGTGTAGCATTCAGTATTTGGGGATACTGATTAAGGCTCAATCTTCAGGTATATTAAGGTTAAATGCTCAACATTGGAATGTAGATTTATAATTGAGCAATCAAGATCTAAAATTTGAGATCATAACCTGTTCCTTATATTTTTGATTTAACAATTAGATTCAAGATTCCATCGAAGATTCATTATTTGAGTTGGAAGCTTTCAAATTTGATAGAGAAAGAACAAATTTTGAGAAAGTGTTTGTTTGTCTTAATTCAACAGATGTTCCGCTGATCAACTACATATTTTCAAATTTCAAACAATTTGTCGATCAAATTGCAAACGTTTGGTAATTGAACAGCTCAGATAAGTAAAGAAAACAAATTATTGGAAATATCGTAGTACAGGGTAATTGTGTTGTCTTATTATTTTTTGATAATCATGTTAATGAATTATCAACTTTCGAGCTGCGCATTTACGATTATATTTTAAAAAATAAATGTAGTGACTTGATAATGTTACATTAAGTGCCCGAAGATGAAAAATAAAATAGTCTTAAATTGAACTCATAATTTTCATTTACACACAGTAAATCACTTGTTACTATTGTAAAGGATAAGGTTACCACGCCATTAACCAAATTTAATCAAGTCGTTTTCCTATTTACGTAAAGCATTACGCTCAAAAACTCCGTCATGAGAAATTAATTTTGTCGTTTTAACAACTAACAGCGTCAATACTTTTGCGTGTACCAATAAAATCTATAATTCCCGATCGATTGTGCAATCACTCATTGTGCATTCTCTCTCTATGATAGACACGGTAACTATATAATATCTGCTGAATAGGTAATTAAAAATAGCTTGTAATTCTAAATTATGTACATGTCAAGAGTAAAACGACCGTAGCAACTGATTTTAAAAGTTAATAAAAAATTCGCGTGCTCAAAAAACGATATGGGGTGCTCGTGCGTCAAAGAAATTTTTTTTTTATTTAAAAGATTCGTGGTTAATCACAAAATCCGTGAACCTAGATAACCTTAATTTTATTGGTTATACGATAATTAATTGACCTTACAATCAATATTTCTTCTACTTTCAATAAATTGTCAAAAAATAAATTTAGGCCCTCTTATATAATAAATGGTTTTAGGTGAGTTTAATTACGATCTGTATCTAGGGATTAAATTTATATTTTTCTTATCCTTTCTTATCACAAAGTTGTTTAACTTTGTTACGATTGTTATTCCATTTTTGCATAAAAAACTTACGAGCTTAAGTTTGTTTTCCGAAAAATTTACTACCTACACGCGCCTAGGAATTATCTTTACAACGTTACATCGTTAAAGTACCAAAAATAAAGACAAGGATTCTGCAAGAGGAGGCAGGTAACATTCAATGACATCTTGACATAGTGTAAGAATTGATCAAAGATAAAGAAATCGCCTCTTTATATAACAAATAGAAAACAGTTATTAGTTCACAATTAAAACATATTGAATCGAATATGGGAGACGAAAAGTTTGTATTTCGTACATTCGTGGAGATTCAGCTATCATCACCATCACCAACTGTGTAATTTTGTCATCTCTCAGAATGGGATCGGACTATCATGCAGATCAAGCAAATGGAACAGGATTTTGCTGTTGAAAAGTTATCAATATTCATTTTAATGCGCTTCCTTGCAGGATAATCAATAATCACCAACAGTTCTTTTTACTTATCAAAAATAAACTACCTAATGCTAAAGCACATGGTAAAGCCCTAGAAAATGTTTGTTATCCATGCGTATAATGAACTTAAATTTCACCACGAAATTTGGAATGAATGAATAAAAATTGTGTTATGCAACACTACTTATCAAGGAGTTTGCATAAATTAGTAATGTTTAAACGTCGAGACTAAAAATAAACTTTTCTAATTTCTATTAAACTACAATAAATAAAATAAGGTACGACCCTAAATCAAATTTTACATATAAATAAAAATTCCCCAATAGAAGCAACCTTGAGTTCCAAAAGGACCTTCCCTTATCGCGAATAATAAATTAACAGCATGATGCAATTACGGACAAAATTGTCTCTACGTTATTTTGCAAGTAACTGATAAAATAGTCGATAACATTTGTATCCCCTGTAAAGCTTACAAAGGTTAGAAAAAAAGACAAAACGCGATTGTAAATTTTAATCTAATCATGTTAAGACACCATTATTATTGTTATTATTGTAAGATAATTTTGTTTTTTTTTGGAACTGTTAAAGAGAAGGATTCGAAAAATTCAATGAAGGTCGTTAAGTTTAAAATCAAAGTTCCTAACTGGGGTCACGCTTATATTTATAGGGAAATAGAACGACTGACTTTATCATTGATTTTGGTATAATTATAAGATTATAACCATTCTCGAATAGTTTTAAAAATACTTTCATTTGATAACAGCATTTCTATTTCACGAGGACCTTCATAAATTACGATCACTTACATACGTCACGCTAAACGTTAACCTTTCTGGATGTATATGAAAAGGTTAATTCCCATCTTCATGATGAACCCATATTTCAAAAAGGGGAAAACCATAATACATATGATGTCAACTACTACTAATTACATACCTAATTGTCAGTGTTTTTATATCACTATCTCATTCATGTAAAATATAACCAACCAAATGTAAGGACTCAATTATTATTAAATTAAATTTTTCTAATACTAAAAATTATTATTAAAAATCATTGTAAAATATTGCTGAATTAATAACGATTTTTCTCTAAAATTTTAACCATTTGTTATAATAACATAGGTGAATATTGATTTGATGTAAGGGTAGATGTCTGCCACATATTTAGTGAAATATTCTAATTACCTAATTGTTATTATAAGTTTATTAGAAAAGATTTCTTCATGTAACATTTAAACAACGACATTTCGCCATTTCTTGGCTTTATCAAGTCACAATTTACTAAAGTATTATAAATGTTGTAGTTTTGCTAAAAGAAATACAATGTAAGGTTAGATATATGGATATAACTTTCTTAGGTACTTTATCACTTACCAACAATAAACACTAAACAATAATTAATTAAATCATAAATAAGTTTTAAGTTTAACTGGGTTTAACTGGGTTTAAAACATACGTATTTCGCTAATAATAATAATAATAATAATAATAATAATAATAATAATAATAATTTTTATTTTCATAATTTAAAGCACTCGATACACACAAAAATGAATCGAAAGCGATAAAATAATTGTCACAGATTACATAAAGGTTACAAAATGGTATTTATTTACTTACATGACTTTACAAACAAAAAATATTCTTGTAATGAATAAAAGCAATTCGCTACCAGCAATTCTTTTAAATTTTTTTTAAAGTTTTTCTTTGATGAAATTTCTTTAATTTGTGTAGGTAGGGAGTTAAAGATTTTTCTGCTCACATGTGAGAAGTTTTTCTCAAATAAAGATGATTTGTGAGGGATGATAGGTAGTAGTTTTTTATATCTGGTATTGTATGTATGATGGGCGGTGTTGTACCTGTTCATGTGTGCATAGACGTATGTGCATGATTCAAGGATATACGTATTGATAATTGTTAAAATCTTTAAGTTTTTAAAATACGTTCTACAGGATTGTCTTTTTGGTAAATTCATAATTATGCGTATGGCACGTTTTTGCAATCGCAGTATTCTTTGCGTACTGTTAGAGAATCCCCAGCTGATAATGTTGTATCTAACGTGTGAATGAAAATAGGAATGGTATATCATCAGTAATACCTCAGTGCTGCATACACTTTTTAGAACGGTAAGTGTATAACAACACCTACGGAGTTTTAAGCAAACATTGTCTATGTGTGGTGTCCAAGAGAGATGAGAATCGAGAGTGATACCTACAATTTTTGTAGATGAAGAGCATGGTAAACCCAAAATTGATGGTATATTATTAGTATTTCGTGCATGCCTGAAATGAACTATATCAGTCTTACCGTGATTTATAATTAAATTGTTATCCTTACACCAGTTACACAAAGGCATTTCCACAATTTGGGTTCTGTTTGATAGATAAGAATGAAATAAGTTTAATGCGCCACCACGAACACCATAGTGTTGTAGTTTCTTTAAAAGTAAAGTGTGATCCACCTTATCAAAGGCCGATGATAGGTCAACGAACAATCCGACTGTATACTGTCCACGATCCACAGCGGATACTACTTCGGATACAAATTCGCACAAGGCGGTGTCGGTCGATTTATTCTTTACGAAGCCATGTTGATAGCGGTTTATTATATTTATGTGTTGTAGATATTGCGTTAACTGATGATTAATGGCGTATTCAAAGACCTTAGAAAAACACGTGAGCAAACTGATGGGCCTATAATTACCAATTATGTTTAAATTCTGAAGATGTTTGTTGGGGTTAAAACGCGAAAATACATATATTCCGCATCTGAGAACCTCTAATAACAAATAGATAATTGGCGTTATTCAGAAACTATTGTTTTTATTTAGAAATGGTGCAAATTTCTAAAAATATAAGTGTAGGCTATTCACAGGCATCTTGACCAACATTTTATCTCTTTACAGATCCAAATCGAACAGTTTTTGTTGAGAAAAATGTTTTCTCTACTGATTCGGTGTCTTCTAAGACAGTTTTAGAAAAAGTAGCATTTATTTTCACTTGTAAAAAAATCGAGAACTAATTCAATAAATAAATAAGTGTAAACAGTACTTCAATAAACCGGTATGGTCTATACTATAAATCAAATAAGAGTAAAGTAGAGGGCGCTTTAATTCAAGTTACATTTACCTCACTAAATTTTCACAAATGTCTTACATGACAGTAACCTAACCACAAATGTTTTACTACATTAGGATGGCAGCGATGCCAAATTTTACGTGAAATTTGTTGGTTAGAAATTAACCAACATTTCAGATTTATTAGCTAATTAATGTAAAATGTGTCTTAATTTTCCTTTTAATGGTCGATTTTGAATTTCGCCAAATTTAAATGACGGTCAGAATTAACAAGTTTAGACAATATAATATTGCAAAACTGGCAATGACGCCTTAGCGTCATTTTTAGACAAATTTAGTTTTGTAAACTTGCCTCGTGTGTTAACCAATCAACGCCAAGGTCAAATTTTCCCTATACAATCCTTCACTTTACTCTTAGCTGACTTTTACTATAGTACTTTTAGTTACAGAGCATTATCTCAAATTAATCTAAACGTACTTGCATTTAATAAACTTTCAATGCATATTTTTAGTAGGTAACATCTTACCAGGAACTATGAATTTTTTGATTGATTTTCCAGTATAAACGCTGTGAGAGTATCGAAAAACCTGAATTAACCTGAATACGTGGATAATTGTGGTCGTGATTTGTCGCTATTGAGAATGTCGGAAGAATTAATGATAAATCAAAAAATAATGCACTTCAAACCTTATAAAAAAGAGTGGGAGAGAAATGGTACACCAATATGAGTTGAAATTCTAGCAAAAGAATCAAGTATTCAGCCCAATTTGTTGAAATGATAGAAAAGCAGTGAAGAAAAAGATCCTAAAAAATTAAATGAAACGTGTAAAAGTGATAACCTTATAAATAAACAAATAAACCAATTGATAGCAAACTATCGTAAATGGTTTAGTATTCCTTCACATCTGAGCTGCAGTTTGAATATAGACACTATAAAAAAAGAACAAAAATATAATATAATTCATGATTTTTTTAAAAAGGGAATAACAAAAATGTAACTCACTTATATATTCCAAAAAGTTTAAATATAAATTACCTCTTGTTTCTCCGGTTTAACCCGGAATCTTCTCGTTATAAAATGTAACGTAAAAAAGGAAATCCAATTTATCGAAAATTTCACGGTCTGCCACAAAGTTTTAAACTGATAATAGCATATTTTTTTTTATCAAGTACATGAAGATCATGCTTTTTGCTTAGTAAAGCACGTGCACATCTAAAGCGACATTTTCTCAGAATCAAAAACATGTAATTATTGAACCTTATATCATGTCTAGACTGACATATTCTTTCTATAATCGTGTTTACTAAACACATTTTATGCAATTAGTACAAGCCAATTATATAACTTTATCGTATCATTCAAAATATTAAACCAGGAACCTTAAAGTCTGGTGGTAGGTGAATTTAAATTAAATTAAATAAAAATTCCTGTGATATTTTGTACGGTATTTAATATTCCATTAATTTATGAACTGATTGATAACTTTTTATTTGTTTGAAAGAATAAGTCAGTTGTTAGTTCGTATTTTTAAAGAAATTTATCGTTTAATATTCAATGAATTCAATTAGTGTTATTAGTGATAAGAGATGTGAAATACGAGAAATATAAAAATACCATGTACGCACCAACTTCCGGAAAATGGTGCCATAAATGAATATCAAGGATAGCTGTCAATTAAGTTTTAACTTACTTCAAACTGAAAAACTGAATTTTTTTGTCACAAATTTCGCGTCATGCTTTCATTCAATTATTACGTTTCTGACATGGTTATGGTTATAGAAACGTACTGATCTTATTTAATTTAATGTGATGTACGTCCATTTTTCGGTGTTGGAATTATAAAAATTCCAAAGAACTACATTCATTTTCGTGAAAAAGTGGAAAAATATCGTCCAATGACAAATATACAGCTACCGTCTGTACCATACTTAAAATTCAGCACGGCCAGGATAGGGCAATGTATTTCTTATGGTGAAATTTTGCACAGCCTTGTCACTTTTCTTTTACCTGAGGCGCTATTATGAAAGCAACTTTTAATTACTGAATTCCAGAGGTTCCCAAACGTGATATAATAATAATGAAATTAGAGACGCGTAATGCTTGTGTTTAAAATGTTTGGGATGCCAATAACTCTCATCTTAGAGTGAAGTTTCATTAATAATGAAGAGATTTAAAATACCATTATGGGCATAAGATTAATGTTGCACTCATTTATTCCATCGACACATCGATTTTATTTAGTTCATCATGCCTATAAAGTGTAATAATAATAATACAGGGTTCACAGGGCGATTGCTTTGTTAGTTGTTTCCATAAATTAAAATAAATAATAAATAAATTGTACACACTACTAAACGTAGGATCTTTCTTGAAAACTCGATGAGTTATCCTGATACTTACAGAGAAACTGTAGGAGGACGAACTGATCTGGATCACCATATGACTCTGCAAATTAACTCTTTATTCGCATAAATTAAATTACCTTTGTCTTTGTGGAGTTGATGGATGAATAATTTTAAAACGTTGAAGAACTTTCTGTGAAAGATGTCTTAAAGATGTATAGTTCACTATTCGCGTGACGTCAGTTGAATGAGTAATTTGAAACGTAAATTTAATCGCATTCTGTTCATCTCCCAATCTATCTATCTTTTAATGTTTTCTAAACCAGCAGGAAAATGTATGTTGCGCATTTTCCTTTTGAAACAACGTCGGCGACAAACTATTATTGTAACTTTCACCTACTTTTAATTGCAACAGAGGCAGGATATTCTAATATTGTGGACGAGAAAATATTACATTAATGTAATCGATTAAAGTTCTGAATGAGTTTTTGTACACCAAATGGTTTTCGACGATTTCTAAATTATCTAAATCTAAATATTATTTTAGAGATACTATTGGTAGAATAAATTTCGCAAATAATAAGTTAAATGATTAACGATTAAATTTAGCCTCATAATTTTTACACTCCCATATATTTAAAAAGTCAATAGATTATTCAATTATAGACTACAGCGGATAAAAAGAGGACTATTATTAAAATTATGTATAAAGATCACAGCATGTACCGCCAAAGTTGATTAAATTTATATTAAAAAAATTTATGTAATCGTAAAATTTTTAAACGATCCTCTACTGACAAATTTATTACCTGTAATATATACATAATCCTTTTTCGTGAATTATTAATATTTTATCATACTTTAGGTCTTAAAAATATTACTGTTATCGGATTTCACTAAGATGTTTCTAATTAAACATAATCAAAAAATTCACTCAGAGGCGCAATTCTTTTTTGAATGGAGTCGTCAATCAATCCAATGTAACAGAACAACAACCACGCGGTTAGTGAAAGTAGGTACACCATGCTTCGATAACATGATCAGCCAATATCGAATATCATGTTTAAATGATAAAAATTTGAACAATTACCCACCGGAACATGATCACTCCAAGTACAAAACAATGTACATAAAGTACCAGGACTATGTAATAAAAAATATGATTAATGGATAAGATAATTGATTGAAAGATTTGTTGAGTATTCCTCGATAACAGTAATAATTATCGTAATCACGAAACAAACGTTGAGATGATTTGACCCGACTGGTGAGAAAGCGTCCTCAACTAGGTACCTTTTGTAAAAAATTAAAATCCCCTTAGAGGATAATATAGTACATTATACTGAAAAAGTTATTATAGCTGAAACTTATGTTGTCTAATCATACTAAAAGAGAATCTTGCGGCTATAAATTTAAATTACTTCATATAACGTTGATTTTTATATCAATTACCATACCATATTATGATCATAGCAGTAAAGCAGGTAGCAGTGGCTAAGAGTATTATTTCAAAATCATCCTGCATTTATAAGAAATTGGTTTTTATTTTAAAAATGATTTTGATAAAACATCATTGGCAAGGATATCATTTAAAAAAGGAGAGTTCTGCAGAAATCAACAATTATAGACGTTGATCAAATATCTCGGAACAACAAATTGTTTTAGTAGAAATAGAATGCATTATGAGGAAATCATTGAATGCTATGCCTTGCATAGAAAGTTTTCCTGAACTAGATGCCAGTAATAGTGATGATGATGACGCTCAAGGGGGTCTTTTTGCAGTAACCAGTGGATTCTTATACAGTTACAAAAGAGAGATGTTTAGGCAATTTTATAGGCAACAATGTGAATTAAAGAGTTGATCAACTGCACCTAGTTTCAGGTCACTGAATGATAACATGTACTTAAGACATAAAGTAGTAGATTTACGTCATTACAATATACGAGCCCCGTCCCATCTCAATTGGCCCAATATTTTTTCTGTTAAAATAAAATTATGCTAATTCTCGATAAATTTAATTTAAGTATTTATTTTTATTTTTATTGCAAGATTTAACTTTAAATTATTTTTTAATTGTTAAGAACAAGGAAAACATACAAAATCCATAAACCTTTACCACTGTGTGACGTCGCCTTTATTTTTAATTACGGCTTGAATTCTTTTGGGCAACGTACTTATTAAGTTTTGACACTCATCTTGAGTGAAAGTATTCCAAATATTTTGAAGTTTGTGTTTTAATTCGACTACGTTTCTAGCTGGTTGTAATCGTAATCGTTTCTTCATTGTGTCCCAAAGGGTTTCTATTGGTGACAAGTCGGGACTGTTTGCCACCCACTCCAAAAGTGGGACATTATGATCAGAAAGCCATTTTAAAGATTTTCTTGATGTATGGCAGGCCGCACCGTCTTGTTGAAATACAAAATTATTATTATTCTGCAATGAATGTTGGAAGTAACGATTTTCTTAAAATCTCTAAATATTTATTAGTGTTTACAATTCCATCAATGAAGTGAAGTTTTCCAACATCTCTAGCAGATATTGAACCCCATACCATAACTAAAGCAGGAAATTTTACTTTCTTTTTTAAACAATCTGAATTGAAAGCTTCATTTTTCTGACGAATAACTTTGCTTCGATTGTCCCCAACACAAACTTCAAAACGAGACTCATCACTCCAATGGACACTATTCCATTCATCACTCGTCCAATTAATGTGACTTTTAGCCCATTTAAGCCGGTTTTTCTTTTATTTTAAAGTTAAGAGTGGCTTTTCTTTCGCCTAAAGAAAATTAGTAAAATTACAACAAATTTTTTTGGAAAAAGTTGCCATAAAATTACCTTGCCAGTTTTAGAACCTAACTTAAGGGCTTCTCGATGGCACGTGGATCTTGAAACACTTCGCCCCACAGCATCGCTCCAAAGAACAGATAATTCACCATAGTTCGAACGCCTGTTTTCTCTAATAATCCTCTTCAATGCCCGTCTATCAGCATCTGATATTTTGGATTTCGATGCATACCAAGGTTTTGTAGCTTTTGTACCCGTTGTTTTATAAACTCGAATATTTCCGACAGTAAACTTTGATAAATTAACTAGATCGCCAATTTCCGCGTTTGATTTTCCCTTTTCAAATAAATTGATAATAATTGAGCGAATTTTTTCATCAACAACCTTTCCACGCGTCATTTTTACTAATAGTAAAAAAAACAAACTTTCTTTTGTAGAACAAAGGTAAAGCCTACTTGATTATTTCCCATATTCAAAGATTCTTAAAAAATTAGAACTTCGAGAAAAGCAAAGAACTATTTTTTTTATAAAAATATGTTTTTAACAATTAAAAAATGATTTAAAGTAAAATGTTGCAATAAAATATTTTAAATTGTTTAAAATGTTGTTACAAATGATAATAAAAATAAATACCTAAATTAAATTTACCGTGAATTAGCATAACTTTATTTAAAAAGAAAAAATATTGGTGGGCCAATTGAGATGGGACGGGGCTCGTAGTTGAACGTTATAGCCATCTCGTGTTCATGTACCCTAACTGAAATCGACAACTATTATTTGTACATACATATCGTAGAGCTTTATACTATATAATCGAAGATATAACATAGACATAGTTAGTTGCATGATGTTTAAAATTATCTAGTAATTTCGTAAAAATGTCTGGCAGTCGTCGATTTTACTTTGAAATATTTATTGGTTTCTATAGCGTATTGTTCAGTCATTTTTTTGCACCTTTCATGGCAAAACACCACGACGCGACGTTGGCAGGTAGAAAATAAGTACATATGAAGCTTGCGGAAATGGAGTTTGGCAATCGCCAGCTCCTTGCCCTTAAGCAACTACTACCATACATATTAAGAAAATAGGATGCGATTTTCATTGCGTTTGAATGAGTACAATTTTCTCCATCACCGCTATACTAATTTAATTAAATTCTGTACGCTGTACTTGCCAATCACCTGTGACCTGGTCGAAACTTAACAAATAAAAGGTCCTCTGTTTGCTAAATGACGAGAGAGGAAAGTTATATTTTCGGTTAAAAAAGTACAAACTTATTCCAGTCAAACGTTAACATAAAATTTTCAATACAGGAAAGGCCAAAGGGGGATTACATTATCAAAAATGAAAATGAACAGCGTTTAAGGTCTTTGAGATCTTATCAATGACGTATTATATATTTACTTTAGATAAGAAAAAGTGTAACCTATTTTACTCGTAGGAAAGAAGCACATGTTTAGATGCACATGTTGAGTGAAAGATAATAATGTTAAATACTCATATAGTACTACACATACATTGGAAAAGTCGCTGCGATTAAATTAATGAATTGTCAAGTAATAAACAAGCATTAAAAAAAGTTTTATATCGTGTTTATACGTAAATATCTCATATACAAGAGAACACTTTTGTCTATTCTTGAACTTTTGATCTAAATAGCATGGTTATCAAATTTTATCGGTGTTGTATGGGTAATTAAATGAAAAGATGTAGTAAATATAAACTAATATTTGTTATAACGTTCAATTTTTCACTCACTGCATGTGAAATATCATTCAAATTTTACCTTGGTTTACCTTGACAGTTGAGTGACCTTTGATAAAAGCTATGTTTCGTACGTGCCTTATTATTATTAAGAGTTTAACTATTAAAAAAACCTTCCACCATCTCCACAGAAGATAAATTACCCTATTTTGAAATGTCTGCATTTTTCTCTAATTTACGGTAATGTACAGCTCCACTTTCACCTGTTAACATCATGTCTATATATAATGTTTAGGAAGTGTCAATTCTTCTCAAAAAAAAAGTAGCGACGCATGTTTTAATATATACACCAAGTGCATTAAACTCCAGATGCAGAACATGATAGTTCAGTAACAAATGCAGTCTGTTTTGGCGACCCAAATCTCATCCACATAAACTTCCGGATGAACAAACATTTGATTGTTGCGTGTTAAATATATCCAACATTAAATCTCCTCGTACTTTACGTGACAGCACTTACATATATCATAAATAAATTAAATTTCTAACAATCTCCTTACTTTACACTTATAAATAGATACTTACCCGATTTTTTAATTTGAATTATTTTGTTAATTTAAGGAAGTTAGTAATTACGTTTATTTATTTATATATTTCACATATCTTGGCAGCTTTTGTACAACTAGAGTACAAGCATTGGGGTGCTTGAGAAATGTTATGTTAGCGTTACTGTAAGTAACGACACATTGTTCATACTATACGGATTTCTCTAATTAGATTTTTGATAATGATGAATGTATCTTAATCAGTGGCGTAACTACTATGGGTGCAAGGGGTGCAACTGCACCCCGGCGCCAGGGGCAGATAGGCGCCGCAACGCGTTCTCAGTTCTCATAAAAACTGATGAATTTTATTCTTAACCATACCAGTTACCACTGCAGAAAGGTCCTTTTCAAAATTAAAATTAATAAAAAGCCTTTTGAGAAGTATTATGTCCCAAGAAAGGCTTAGTATCGGGTATCAAAGCATCTGCTGTCTCAGCCAGCTCGTTAATTCTCGCATTTTCTTCATCTGATGAAAAATTCATTTAAAATACCGGACCTCACAACGGAAGTAAACAGTTTTTGAACAAAGTTAAAATGGATACCCTTGTTTACTGCATTTACTATAGCAACGTATTTCAAACGGCTTGATACATCTACTCAAGTTTATGCGATATTTAAATTATTTGAGATAAATATTTAATCTGTGCATAAAATAGTGTATGTATTTTCGGCGTAACTTGCTTTTATGGCCCTACAACCTTTTCCTAAAATAAGACTTCGGGCCATAAAAGCTTCTTTACGCCCTTAACGCATAAATAACTATTAAAACCTGCCTATGACCATTGTAATGTACTCTTTTTGAATTGTTGATGTTCAAATAGGCGCTCACGAAACTGTTGCCCCCCGGCGCCAACGGATGTAGTTACGCCACTGATCTTAATTCATACATTTCAGGAACAGGAACAATTGTCACCCTATTACACTGGATTTGGAATCGGGTTATCATCTATTTATAGTAGGGCGCTATGGAAAAGTATGGCAACTTCATCGGCACATATGTATGCAATATTTGTAATTTAATAAACTATGAACAAATTAATTACTTATTAATTTGTCGCAAAACTGTTTTTACTAAGTCAAGTTGTTGCAGGTGCAAGTTATGTAGAAAGGCACTGAAGAATTCGAATACCAGACTCCCCAATGAGGTGGAGGTATAACGTACAATTAAATTGTCTGAAAATATCAAACGGGAAGCTGTAAAAAAAAATTTAAAATAATTTGTATCAAGGAAGTTACTTACTTTTCATATTTCCAGTAGAGAACTTCACCAAGAATTATTAGTCCGGGAGCCGGCCACCTTTTTTGCAATCAATTAATATACTTTTTATACTTCGTGAGCGGCTTTATTGTAACGAGACGGTAAACTTTTTCCTCTGCGAAAATGTTCGCAAATGGGTCCTACGGTGGTGTGCAGGGAAAAACACGTTGATTTGGAAATGACACAAAATGGATGAATATCATGGGAAAACGGCCCAATTAATTTGTGGGACAAAGTGGGCATTTAATTATGCAAATATTTACTAAGCAACAGAAAAAAAATCAGCTTGATATTCATTATTTTTGTTAATGTACTAATACCTACATGTCTTCAGATGGGGACACTCTTGATGGACTCATTTTTGTTGTAGGACAAATGTTATTTTGAATTACTTACAAAAAAAACTCCGCTGACACTCAAAAATAAACAAGTAAACGGGGAGGGTTTGTGCCTTATTCCGTCGATTATTCCTGCAACCCTGTTTTTGAGCTTTACACACATCCAATGCATTTCACCGAATACACTAACTCTTTGGATGACTCTTTCCATTTGTTTGTGCACTTTCATTTTTTAAACGTGGATAGCGTATCGCGTCTCCAAATATGTAAACCTTTTGCTAAAATACCTTAAAATGAAGGTTCTTCATACTTTTCCTGTGTCCATCTGGCATTCATTTTTCCCTTGAAACAAACAAACTTGTACACGAAAACTGTCGGCAAAATATGTTATAGAAACGTTAAAAAGTTTATATACAGCTGGAAACTTTCAGATTTAGTAATGTTGATAAAAGCAATACTTAACAACATACATTCGAAAAGTATATACGTTTCGTATTGCTATTGCTCTGGCGACCCCTTCAACACTTTTGGGTGGTGTGCAGTTCGATTCTCAAGGTAGATGCCAACAAAATTAATGGATTATCTTGGCGTTTTTGTTAATTTTGCTTAATTATCGCCGATAATAATCTAGTTCCTTCCTGAGAAATTGTAGGGTTAATTTATACCCAGATGCTATATCTATTTGTTGTGACAATTGCATATTATCCACATTTTACCAAATTTTCACTACACAATTATCTAATTTAACCATATTTAACAAAATATCATTGTATCAAATTTTATTACTTACTTTAAATCTCATCAAATATTTAACCAAATGTAAACATAAATAGTTTTATGTAATGTTATGAGATTATGTAAATGTTTTCAAATATACTTAAAGCTATATTTTTTTGGAAAAGGTTTGTTTTTACATAAAGTGCGCAGTAATAAACTCCAAAAAAAGAAAAATATTACGGCACGTGGAACCACTTTTTGATAAGTTAATATTTAAATTGGTGGATTGTAATAATTTGGCGAAAATATTTGTTTATATTGTCGAGTTTAACTTTTCTTTATTATGATGATTTTGAGAACACAGCAAAAGCATTTGTGTCGCTTTAAAGCTTATCGTTAGTTGCGGTACAGTAGAGTTTTGGATTACATACAAAGTACAGCTCACCGAAGCAAACAAGATTGTCGGAAAATATGTAACTAAAAGAATTTTATTTAAAATATTTGAAGCGGCAAGATTTTTAGCCAATCACACAAAAATATTTATTTTAGTACATTCACAAATCAAATTTATACCTGACAGTTGAGACTAATAACATGTTATGCATTTGTTTATATTATATACCTACTTATTTTGCAATAATGTTTATTAAAGTGAATCGTTTCATTTGTAATGGATTAATTCTTTGGCATCGACAACGTCTCTATAAATTCTATCTACTTGATAGACAAGTAACATATTATTTAGTTGACCAATGTTCAAATATTTAAATTTACCGCCCAAATACTTCTTAACCTGAATGTACTCTGAAAAAGACAACAGCGCTAACTCCGCCCTCTCGGCTATCATGTTTACTTCGGTCAACTGTAGGATCATATTTCCAGAGATCTAGATTTTGTTAGAAAAATGTTTTTTCAAATTAACGTTGTAATTTTGCTTGATCTTCATTTAAGGTGTCATCTTAAGTTTTTTAAATTACTTCACTTGGATTATCAAAAGGAGTTGGTACGCTTTACACTATTATAAGCAAAATATACCCAGTAAAATTCAAATCACCCACCCACTTAGCACAATCGTAGATATATGTATATAGTGTTAACATTTGTAGATAAATTAGTAAGATGAAATACATTGTGAAATGTGAAATTATTATGGGTTATTTACTACATTACCGCTAGGTGAGATAATTTCTACATCCTACAGCCAGTTACTTCAGTTTTTCAGTACCTATTATGATTTATTTTATTTTTAATTCAATCCCTTTCTTGTACTGTTTCTGTGCTATTTTGTTTATACATATATTCCTAACTGCGAATATAACGATGGATATTACCTGCCTTATCTCTTCGTAATCGAGAATTACCATTGGAGAATATGTTGGGTTAACAATATGAATCTACTCAAGCACATGAAGAAATTTAAAAGTTCTTAAAATGTCAAAATATAATATTTTCATTAATCTTTAAACGAAAACCGTAGTCGAAGCGTAATCGAAATTCACATATGTAATACGCAAATATTAATTTTATTAACAGAATGTTTATGGTATATTAAACCTAAGGTTTCAGCATTAGATATCAGACTTTTTTATCAAAATCTCGCGTACAGAAGCGAGTTGTGGTACAGCGGGTTGTCATCATGAAGGAGGAACCCATTGTCTGACTTTCATCGTCTCCTTCTTCGTACATCGTTTCGAAAGAGTTACACTACGCCCTTACCTATAATATACGCTCATTATTAAAATAAAACTAAACACGACCATAACGTTGGACTAACTTAGGGCTACGAGAACAACTCATTTTCCATTAGAAACTCGAAATTTTCATCTCAGAGTCATATCCATACACTTAACTTTCATCTCCAGTTATAATATTGGCCATAAAGTCCGGCTCTGCTTCAAGACAATCCTTCAATTGCACGGAAACTGACACAGGATTCTGTTAGACTTTATAAATGTAAGTAGCATTCTCCATAAGCTCTTCATCCCTGATTCAATTTAATCCCCAACACATAACGGTCATGACAGAGACCACAAAATGAATAAGCAGTGGTTTTTGCCAGAGAATCTGAAACGCAAACTTCCAGTTACATAAATCACCTAGTTTACCCCATTCTGCACCTTCTCTTAGATATTCCTTCTCCTGTTTGTTTCTATTAATAATCCTTCCTGCACGCCTTCACTTTGTCAATTAATCCCCTACAACCAAACTACACCAGAAGTGACGGAGCAGATTGACTCACCGATGATGTGTCACGGCAATATCTATTATTTTAGCAAGACATTTGAACCGATTGACTGTCCTGCTCATTGATTTTCTTTTACGATCTTCAGAGAGTGGCCAAATTCTACTGTTTTTTTAAATAATTTTGTGACATGTAAAGCAGAACATGACCACTTGATAGTGCATACAACGGAAACAACGTTAGTACCGTTGTCCTCTGCGAACAACAAAACGTTTTACAGTTTCTATAAAAGCATCAGCGATTGCACTGGTGAACAGTTGATACGGCGCAAATGAAAATACTAATATTGTGCAAGAAAGAAACGACTAAAAAATATCTTGAGTTGATATTGTGCAAATCGCTGATTTTAACTTACGTAAGTATCGGCCTTAGGCACACATTGCAGCTATTGATTATTATACTTTTACTTGGAATTTTTGCTCACATGATCCAAAATCATTCGCACATAATTGATAAACACTCCTTAGCTCCGCAGTGTGCTAGAACATTCACATCGCTCCGCATAGCAAATCATGATTATCCAATCTGTGGTGAAAGATACATACAGTAACAATGAAACGCAATGGCCATTCTAGTTGGTGGTGTTTGGGTTATATCTTACGATACTAGATGATTTTTTGGCAAAACTCTGACGGTAATGCAATATATAAGAACGTTCTACATTAGTTTACACATTTGAAATAAACCACGTGCAAAAGGATTCTTGAACAATTGATAATTGTGGCAAGAGGATTGATTGCGGTCGCAATATCTCACGACAAAAATTCAATATGCTGCCTTAGGAAGAAAAAATTAGATGGAAGGGTAGCACCATAAAATGTGTATCTAGCAATCTATCAAAGTGCAAAACGAGGCGAAAAGCTACCATTCTGGCAACGACGCCGACGTGACGCATAAAAAGCAGATGATACAGATGAACAAGGAAGCCACAGGTACGCCATTTCGTACAACTTCAGATTCTCAAGCAGGTAATTCTGCAAAATTCTTAGCAACGAAGTACAATGTTGTATTTAAAATAATGACAATGTAGTACCTATATTATATTTATATATCTATATGGCAATAAAAGTACAGTTCAACAAAAGTGGTAGTAAAACACGTTTTCTATTTTATTTTATATTTTGTTAGTTTCTTTCAGGATATGAAGAAAGAAATATAATAATTTCCCTGTTCTGTTCCACAATTTGAAACTGAAATGAAGTACATACAAAACGTGGAATGAAACCTGAATGTTGAGCACAAAAAAAAGTGATTTATGGTACCTACGTACAATGTAGTATACGCCGAAGAGAAAAACTTTGTTATGATAAATCCAGAAAATATTTACCTCCTTATGTGCAAATGCTATTATAGTTTTAAAGGAAATAATAAAGAACTTATAAGGAAATGCTCCATAAATTAATGCAAACAAATACAATCAATTATTATAGATCTAATTATTTTAGATTTATTTATAAGGATATGCACGATTATTAATTGTAACGGTACAATATTTTTTTGAACGCAATGTAAATTTATTAAGTTTTCGTATCCTTCAATAAAACACCTAAACTTTAATTTCTAATGATGTAATATCAACATAAACGGTTGAAATCTAGGCTACATTATACTAAAAACCTAATTTAGTAAAGATGCAATAAAATAATTGATAAAAAAAAAGTTGTAAAACGCCAAAACTACTTTCCGTTACAGTATTGTGTAGGAGAGAAAGGAGTATACCAACTACCAACATCAAAACTACATTTAAAAAGTGAAAATAATAGAAAACCTCTCTTATATAACCAAGCAAGACTCACATAATAAAACGAATCGAAAAAGTGGTATCTGTGCCAAGGTAGGTAAGCTTGCGCAGACTCTATAAAATGCACTTTCCACAAGTCGAGTATTCGGATTAGATGGATTAACTTGAGTGGATCATGACTTTAATGAATGTAAACATCATTTGCATTTACCTATAATCACAATATGCAGATCATATTCATTTATTAGCCATCAACGGGCAACAGCGGAAATTCTAAGAAATTTAAAGGATTCACAATTGGGTCAATGTATTATATAATTTATTGCAAAATTTTGTTAAATATTATTTTACGTCTTATTCGTGTTTTTGATGTGTAAAGAATTGCGCAAAATATTGATTTAATTGATGGATTTGTACATCGTAATACAATGGCGAAAATTAATTGTACTTCCTATTATTCGGAATAGGTACACCATTTGGGCGAAAAAGATCATCGTTCGCGCTAAATAATAAATGTTCTTCAAGGATGTTGATTTACACAATCCGAAAGTTTGTCGAAAACGCAAGTTATCTAGAATAGTTTATTAATAAAGCTAATTATCTTATACTATAAAGATTTTAATTTATTCATTGAAATCTGTAGTTTTAAATAAATTATGTTTAAATGGCATTAACCTCTTACTAAATATATAACTATGTCTTGTGCTAATATGCAATGTAAACATTGAGTGTGAAAGTATAGTTTTTGAAAACTCCGTTTTCATACATTTACAACGTTTTGGCGTTTTCGGTTGGTTATAATATAATATTTGATATCTTTTAAATTATTTTTTTGTATAATAAGGTCAGCGATATAATTTTTTCTTTAATTATTTGACAAAATATATAATAAATTTATCATCATTTCCGAATTCCGAGTAACAAAATCGAATATCTCTTAGAACTCATTTTGCATCGCTTTCAACAAAAATTGTTGATTATAATGCAGATATATTCCTGAAGAAATGCAGCTATTTAGGTTTATGCGTAATTAGTAACTTACATGGCAATTATTATCAATTTTATAGCAAGTTCTTGCGTTTTCGGTCATTACGATCAATGTCTTTCAGTATAATATCTAGCAATTAGTGCAAATCTACATGTTATGTAGGTTCAAAAAATCTAGTCCTTACCTGGATATTAAATTAATTATCTACTTACCTACAAACATGTCGTGATAAACAACTAATTTGTTATAATTCTGATTCATTTATTAATGTCATACTCTTACAACTTCCGTTTGACCTTCGAAGGTGATTGTAATGTTAATTTATCTTATATTCACAATTCGCACTACAATGCAAGCTTAAATAGCATTAAAAAAGCGATTAACTTACTAATAATACCTACTTTAAGTTTTCTGTTTCACTGTATGCAAATGCAGCAGGCTCTTAGATTAACATTTATGTATAAAAACACACTCAAAGATCATCGACCTTTGTTATTAATAATTATAGGTTTATTGTATAACTTCAATTGATACTCACGATTATTCTTTTCTCTTCATAAATAAAGAGGTATTAATTCTCAATTGCTAT
Source organism: Pyrocoelia pectoralis (assembly GCA_036250285.1). NCBI lineage: Eukaryota > Metazoa > Arthropoda > Insecta > Coleoptera > Lampyridae > Pyrocoelia > Pyrocoelia pectoralis. The sequence continues at coordinate 4,423,020 of CM070075.1, read as the reverse complement.
TGTAGACATGCAAACTTATTTATTCACAACAAAGTAGGTACCTAGAAATAAAATATCTACGGACACGATACCTACCCTCTTATAAAATAGAATTTAACCATTCATTACAAATTTAATTTAATTTCAACAACTCCACTCTCTACCACTCATTTCAATGTATCTTTCTTTGAAGAGGAACTGATCGTTAAATGATACATTAGAAGAAAGTCGATATAAGGGAAGAAGAAGAATTTTGATAATAGGTAAACGTAAAGGAATGTGCAAATGATGGGAACAGCTCGAGAAGAAAGCGAGTGAGGGTTCGGCTATAAGCAAAACACTTTTAATGATAACTCACCACTTCGAATGGAGGAAAGGTCTGAAGCTTTAATTTGAGCCACTTTAAGCAAACTGGTTCCAAAATTCATCTCTAATTTGCAGATCAATATGTAAAACAAATAGAGAAGATGTTTGGTTCATAAGGGAAATTAGGAGGAAGTGCAAATTAAAGGACAGCAAGAACAGCAAAACAATTTACATTTGTAACGTGTTATGTTGTAATTACTTAATGAATTAAAATGAATACACTTTTGTATGAGGTTCAGCTACACTGTTTTCTCAACTTGTGTTTCCAGCCTCTACATAAATATAATATTTCTTACACCCCTTCACTTAAGCTAAATAATGGAATTAATGCAATCACTTTATATTTTCTGGGAAATTTGATATTGCTTGACGGACGTTTATTGCGTCTTCTATCAAATTTAACTTATTACTATTTGACATTTTATTATCAATATTACAAATTGATTGAGTGATCACAGTCATTAGCAGAGTCATCAGTTTGATTTACATTTACAGTAGTATTTGGTTCAATGAGTTGAAAATAGTAATCAGCGTAAGAGTGAAGTTTAAAACATCTATTTCTTTTCAACATTCTGTTATTGTCATCCCTCACAGTATGTTTCATGTTTACTTTAAACATTTTCTAGTTTCCAGGATTTCCCCTTTCTAATTACTACTTTATACTTTCTTTGAAAACTGTAGGATCTCTCTTTTTGTTTAAATTGGTTACAGGATAATTTCTGTGTATTTTGGCATAATTTATTTTTTTAAGAATTCAGCAAATTTGAGTAATCGTCTATTGTTCGCATGTTGTTACTTTATTAGTTACTAAAATATCCGATATACATACCTAAATTTCTTTAAATTTTCAATTATGATAGTTCCTGTGGATCTTCGTGCCGATTATTTGTCATGGTCATGGTCTTATTTAAAACAAATTGATATGTAGAGTAGAATTTCCAGAAGAAACTGCTAATGATGAGTATTTACGGTAAATCTTGTTGAGGCGTTACAATGGATGATCTGATAATTATACAAATATGTCAAAACCTGTTAAACATTTTAGGAAGCCCATTAACTATATTAAATAACAAAGTTTGATACAACCGAAAACAAGGGTTAATAATTACAAATTGTTTGTCGTATAATTAATTAACCTTTTTTTCGGTTGTTACTCGTTACTTTATTGTGATTTAATAGTTGATGGGTTTGGATTTCCACTTATACCAGCCAACTTTTGATGAAACTCTGATGCTTTAGATGCCTCCATTAACACTAGACTAGACCGTCGCGTCGCCTAGTAGTAGGTACTAGTGTGTTTCATTGAACCAATAACAAACTCCTGTAAAAGGCTCCAATACTAAAAGAGACACACGACTGTAATAATGTGTACTTGCAGCTGCATTAAACAATTACATTAAACATACAAATAGAGGAAACTAAGCAGCAATTGATTCCTCGATTAAAAGGATTCAAATCGAAGTTATTATAAGAACAAAAAGGACAACAAATTTTACACAGTTTTACTCGGCAGTAATCCACGTTTTCAATTTCAAGATTAAAATATATAACTCGGACATGGGAGAAAATGACGAACGCAGTAGAATAGGAATTAAAGCCTTATATGTCGGCAGCGAATTCATGCAGCGATCTTAGATTTTCATAATTATAACTCGTTGATGATTACTTCCAATCTATCTTGTTAAAAAATTGACTAAATGATCCTTTTTAAAAGGTTACTCTTGTTATATTTATACTTCCACTGTTGCACTATACACACACTAAATTTTCCGACTCAAAGCAAATTAACTAATTATCGCGTATGCGATAACGTCTGTCAGGCGCGTACCGAAGGGGGGGGGGGGGGGGGGGGGGGTCTTGGGTTAACCCCCCCCCGAAATGTTCATTCAAAGGCTCAATCACTGTTTCTAAACACAAAAAATAAGAATAATAATGTTAATTTTGATATTACAGCTGTCATCCCGAAGAAATAATCAATCGTCTTGCGCGTTCATCTAGACGTCTTAACTTTGTTATTTCGATTATTATTATTTTAAAAAAATGTTTCTTTCTATGTTGTTTTTAACCCCCCCCCCCTCCCCGAACGAAAATCCTGCGTACGCCCCTGACGTCTGTAACTAAGCTTTCATTTAAAGTAGGAAAAACAAAAATGTTCCAATGAAAAGTCTTTATTTTGTAATTACCTACCCTTTTTTTTTAATAGAGAATGGGGAAATGCATTATGCACCCCCCTGCCGTTGCCACGAGAATTCTATACAGGGGGAGTGTGGGACCTTCCCCCACTAAAACCCTTCTCCCTTTCACTCTTAGTGCAACCCATCAGGCATCACTCGTTGTGGCATTCTTCTGATGTTCTGGTGCACTCCATTTCAGTTTCTTATTGTCTTGCCTCAACTTCTCTCGTGTGTATCACCAGATGACAAAAACTGGCAATCTTTTTCCAAATTGTATGTTCGCTAATCATTAGCCCCACCATGTTGTCTGGTGTCATTTCCACTCCTATCTCCCTGTTAAGGGCTCTCCTCTCCCCATACCACCTGGGGCATCTATGCAATCACCATTACCTCTTTTTTTGATCTTCTGGAGGTATATCCTATTCTCACCGTGTCCCGTAAACAGTTGCGTCATCGTGTAGTTGACCTCACCATGCTCTCTGCCTGTCCACGCCCAGATGTTAGTGATGAGTCTTCGGGTCCATGAGTCCCTCTGTTCCCAATGTAGCTGCCATTCCATGCAGGTATACATTTTTCCCCATTTCTCTGCTCTGGACTTCAGCAGTATGTGGGCAGGTGGAATTCCAGCAACCACCAGCACGTCTTCCATGGCCACCGTCCTGTAGGCGCTGGTAACCCTTATCGCCAGGAGTCTCAATACCTTATTGATAATGTCTCGGGGGCATCCCAATGCCCCTACACTACCCCAAACCTCGCATCCGTACAGCAACCCAGACTTTACCGCACTCGCGAGCACTGCGCGCCTCGATGCACTACAGCCACCCGTGTTCGGCATGACCCTGCTGAGGGCTGCGTAGTACTGTAGCGCCTTACGTGTCGTCTCTCTCACGTGTGATATGAAGGTTCTGCTTCTGTCTATTAACACGCCTAGTACCTTAATAGTCTTCTCAGCCACTATGTTCTGCCGAAGGACCTCCACAGAGACCTGGCGCGCCTTCCTCCTCCCCGTCAGGAGAGCTACCTTAGTTTTTGTAGGTTCCAGGCTCATGCCTCGTGCTTCCAACCATCCATTAACCGACTCAATCGTCGTTCTAAGTTTTTATGTGCCGCTATCTACACATCTATCCTCCACGACGATGGTTAAGTCATCCGCAAATCCAATAATACTCACTCCACCTGGCACTACCAGCCTCAGCACACCATCGTATGCTATATTCCATAGTGTGGGCCCCAGTACACTTCCCTGTGGAACTCCGGCTGTCGGCATGAATCTGTGCATGCCTCCCTCCGGTTTTTCAACCTGTACTACCCTATTCTTGAGATAGCTTCTGGTGACCTCCACCAGGTATTTAGGCATGTACATCCCCTCCATGGCCCCAATTATAGCTTGGTGTGGTACCGTATTGAAAGCGTTGCGCACGTCCACCGATGCCATTAGGCAAATCTTCCTCGTTTTTAGGGAACCGCTGTTCGCCCTTTTCCTCATTTCTTCCAGTACCTGCAACGCTTGAATGGTCGAGCGCCCTTTTATGAACCCATATTGGTGTTTTGACACCTTGTTAATGGCTATTCGTTCTATCCTGCCTTTAATGAGCGTTTCTAGTATTTTCCCCGCATAGTTCGTCATACAAATCGGCCTTTATGTGCCGTTCGCCTTCGGGATGAGGACGAGCCTGCTTTCCTTCCATGGTTCCGGGAAGTACCCCCTCTTAAGGCAGTCGTTTGCTATATTGCACCAGATTTCCGGCCCGTCTTTTGCCATATTTTTAAGCACCCCGGGTCGGGCCCAGGCACCTTATTATTCGGTAGTTCCCGCGCCGCCCTCACAACCTCGCTTCGGTCCATCTTTTCGTAGGTGCATGAGTGCTCCCTCTCACGCTGTACTGGCAGTGAGTCTCTCATTGGAAATAATATCCTTATTGTTCTTTCTAGTGTAGCGTCGTCCTATCCTGGTGCATGCCCTGTTTTTTTAAATTTCCCCATCACAATTTTGTAGCCTTTTCCCCAGACGTCACTTTCCAGCTCCTCGCTTTACCTTTCCTAGATTAGCCGAATGTGTAACTGGTAAGCAGACGCACCGACTCACAGAGTAAGTATAGGTAATGATCCAAAATCTAAAGAACTGCTGCTTTTTCAAAATGTGCCGACACTGCTCCGTTAAAATTGTTTCGTTCTCAGCCAATTTGTTCAATCGGCGCCAGCGCTGTGCGTTTGGCGGTCATGATCACCAGCAATCATTTTTTCGTCTTGCACGTATTTCTAAATCGTGCAGTGGACATTTTTTCAAGATAACCGATTTTGTAAGAGATTCGTTGCAACTAAAATTCAATCTAGTTCCTTATTTTCCTTCAGAAATTCTATTTTGCTGCTGAGAAATATGTTTTTCAAATGTTGGCGTTGATTTCGCATTATTTTATAAAAATTTTAATTTTGAATAATAAATAAATTCTAGGAAAAATATGTAAGTAAGACATTTTTGAATTTATATTCGTATACATGCTTGGCTTGTCTAGATTAAGATCAGTTATGCTAACAACTTTATCTTTTAAGCTCCAGAATATGTACCGAAAAACAATGTCCAAAAGTGCAGTTGTTACAAAAACGAACACTTCATTGTTTGCGTTTCTATTTAAGAACTATAGTACGTTTAGAAAGTCATGTGCTGTGTCGTTTAGTAGCAGCTGTTTACGGTAGTTTCCACGAATCTTTATGAATATAATTTTGCAATATTAAAATGTTAAATGATTATTATGTCCTTACAATACAATGATTAAAATGATATATGATGTGTAAAAGGCGATAAGAAGCTGTTCATTTTTTTGTACACCAAAGATAATCTCTGTGACAATATTTCTTCGAAATCTGATAATAATAACATCGCTGGAATTTATTTCAGATCCTTTGGGAAGCAAAATGGAACTGTAAATTGCATCTCCTCTTCTGCTTCTAATAATTCATATCATATCTAATACTCCTTCATTTTATTTAAAATGGTTTGTATTTATGACTATTCACTACCCAATAATATTGATGGGAAATGAAAATCAAAAATGCACACTAAACACCTACTTTGTCATTTATTATATAATAAGGAAACGATGACTAAGAATTGTAACTGTAGCCTCACATGCCAACTTCTAAGTTTAGCAGAATCCACCTGAAGAATGTGCATCAACCTTAAAGTAATAAAATCGCCGTTTAAAACGTCTTTTTAGCGACTGAATCTTCGCACTATTACAGTTGTCGCCAATACATAATTTTTTATGCGACTAAGTTTCATTAATCACAGTCAAGTTAAAAAGTCATACAAAAAAATGGCCAAAAATAACACTGATACAGATCCAGATGTGTTTGTCTCATCTTACATCGAATAGTGAACCAAAAGTATGCCGCGTGTGCTTTTGAAACGAATGAGTGACAATGAATCTGGTCTAGTTACGCAGTAAGGTAGATGTATCCGGAAATAGTGCCTCTAGCGGGGTGAGACAGTCAATGTCAACCCGCGGCCTTCACTCTATTTATACGGAACCGCTCCCATGTACCAACTGCAAGAACCCGATTGTAGATCTATACTTACAAAATTGGCTCATTAAGCTTTTCACGCCACTTAAAATTAACAGATCGATTAAATAATTGGTAGTGCAGCTTCTAGCTTCAGTTATTTTGAAAGTTAAAAACTAAAAAAAAATTTTACCGAAGGCCTTTCAATGCAACCTTCATTTTTTTTGCTTTGAGATATTTATGTGAGTTATGAAAGGTGATATTTTATTCGAGATTATATGAAGATCCAAGTAGGAAGTTTAAAATAGGACCCAGTCACCTCATGTACTTTGTTTATTTCGGACTTACTTTATTTTTAGAGTACTTCGACAGGTAGCCTAGACCATTCAAATTTAACCGAGTAAAAAAACGGTAAAGGACATTGAAGTCATTTTAACATACAAATCAATGACTGTAAATGTCTCTCTGTTAATTAGAATAATTGTTAGGAAATATTAATTGGTGTGTACTAACACGATATTGTTTGTTTCCGTGAAAATTTTTTATGCTTTTCAGACTTTTTTAAATAACACTGTACAGACGTTGTCGTTTATGTAACAAATAGAACGACATGTTTACTTGCTCTCTAAATGAAATTTCCCAAAACACATATTATAAAACACAATTATTGCAAACTTAAATCATCGTATAAAAATGTTTCATCTTAGCGTTCATTAAAACCCTCACTAGCACGTTGTTCTTTCATTTCAGGTGAAAAATGTGTGGATATGTCGCAGTATTGATAATTACCAATCCCTTGTGAGAATTATTATTATCCTAAGCTGAAAATTCTTCACATGAACAATTATTTATTGGTAACACTTAACAAATGCGTATTTTGTCATATAGAAGACTCTTAAGATACTTTGAAGTAAAAAATAATTAAATACACCAATAGGTACACAGGATTCTTATTCCCTCTCGTATGTAGTCTATACAGGAATTTTGAAAATTTATGATCTAGTTGGACCTAGATTCTCCACCATCTCAAGGCAACTATACGCTTCGATAGAGCTTACTTGACGTTGACTATGAGTTTGAGAATGACTGAGTCTATTAAGACGCAACCTCTTCCTTCCACTAATGTACTAAAATTATGTTTTAGTTATCCATCTAAAGCTAATTAGGAGCTTTTACGCAAATAATTTTTGAACCCTATCTCCAAGTGTGAGAATAGCTTTTTATATAGAGGCTTTGAGTCCACCTTGATTTTATCATCTCATCTATCTGGTATACAGTGTGTGTCCTGTATTCGTCAAACTAAAGGATCCACATTAAATGAAACTTGTGCAGACATGGCTCCCTCCCCTTGGATGTCTTACGAGTTGGGTAGTTTAAGCGACGTAGAACGGCTCTAATCAAGGAGGTCGCGTAAAGTTTCCAGATGTCACTTCGTGCGCGTATCCTTTATCCATTCTTCAATTCAATTCCCAAATGCTTATTATAACCATTAGAAACGCCTTCCAGTAGAGGAGTAAATAGTTTCTCAATTAATTGTTGATACATTTCTACCATAGGGTATTGAAATCTAATATGTTCTCAAAGACCATTGAAGCATCACTAAGTAATTTCCAAAATATCGTACAAAGTTTTTCTCTCGGTCTACTAGGGAGAAGTCGTCTCGTTGCTATTACTACCTTCCGTCCAACATCTTTCGCAAAGGAAGTACAAAAGCTAAAGGTGTTTTCCGAAGCGGTTTCCTGTATCTACCATTTTTAACGTGTTCCGTCTCTGCTTCAATGTCCATAGTTGCCATTAAAAGGCAACGTATCAAATTTGCGTGTCCATTATCTCGCTAAGCATTTCCCATTTATTCCCCTAAGTTCATTCTACGATTTGTACGTGCACGTAATGTTAATATCAAAAGGTGCTCTTTTAGTTTTTATTTCTCTTTGCAAATGTTCAACTAAAATGTATGGATCATTGACATCACGGGCCTTGCATCACGTCAAGCCCAAGGTTAGCTCTAAATCAATAATTTTGACAACCTAACAATACAGAACCAAACATGTACCTGTTTTATGTAACGATAATTTCTCGTCTGATAAATTTTCGGTGGATCTACAATCTACATGTTGATTTTGTTTAAAAATTCTTTTTACCAAAATTGCTACACGAATGATATTTTGAATTCTGCTCAATCTTTCGTGTAACTTTCTAAATAATCCACTGTTAAGTTAGTTCCGTTTTCTTCGTTTATGTTGAGATTTTCTCAATCATTTCTGAAGATTTGATGAAATTTTCGGGCTCACACTTTTCTTGATTTAAAGGCAATTTTCTGTCCAAATTTTCTATTATGTTCTCCACTGGTATCGTTTCATTTTGGTTCCTTTTTTAAATTTTCTTTACTTCATTCTCTTTCATCGTTCTCGTCTTTCCGCTATCGTTTTTGTCACACATCTTATTTGTTTTAATTATTTAGTAATTAGTTAGGTCCTTATATCCATGCCTCAATTCAACATGAAGATATTTGCGCTTTTGTTGTTCTCTTTAATACACCATCAGCTGTTGTTGGATGATTATTTTTTGAGGAATAAATTAAATGTATTGTTTTATTTAGCCATTTTATGAAACGTATTGTACCCTCGAAATACGAATTGGAGAGGATCAACTTTTATTAATGGCTTTAGTCCTTTCAATTGTGCTTTTATAAACGCCATGTAATAACGGGTTGTAGACCCATTTGGTCGTAAGAGGCGGCTAAAAAGGGTTTTTTCGTTTCAGTCGGTTAGAATTTCGAAACGAAAAGGGAAATTACATAAATGAATATTTTTTATTTTCCATATTATATTTTTTCTTTTATATATTGATTGGGAGCTGCTTAGCTGGCAGATCTTCATGGATCAAGTTGATCTTGGAACTAACCGAAAAACCTATCCTGTTTGTGTGAGTGGTTGCTACATATATGCTTATTAGAATGGTTTCCTTTGATATTTGATTGCTTTTCTATAATCGCTCACTACGGTCCTTTAGAGGTTGGTGGCTTCTCCATTTCTTCTACGGTTTTTGTGGTTTCTATCAAAAGTTCCTTTATACCTAATTATTCTCAAGAACATTTTGTATACCAACAACTATCTATATTTTTGTTTAGCACCGAGCCCATATATGTATTTTCAATTTTACGGATAAAAGAAAACGGCTTGAATATAGAAACTACTTGCATCTATGCCAAAATTAGCTCATATGTCGTCTTGAAAAAAAGACAATAGGCAATTTATTTGTTGTAACAAAATATATGTAGGTAATATTACATTTGTTTTATTTATATTCCATAAAGTTCGGACGATAGTATAGAACTCATTTGTCTACTTCCAATATTACTTGATGCTCTACGATGTATATTTCCATTTCTCTTAGGGTGTGTTACACGCCAGTAGTGGAAATATCCAATTACAAGAGAATGTATTAAGAAACCTGTAAAGGATAACTACAACCTTTTCCCATTTTAATACTAAGAGAGATCTACTGCTCGGCAAGAATGTTACTTGTCATATACCTTAAACATAAAATTACCGTAATAAGCCGCGTAGATCCAAGCAGTTGATTCTTCTAAGTCATATAATAACCTAAACTTAAAAAGTTTAAGCTCACAAATCAACTGAATAATAAAAAGTAGTGTTAGTAACACACTATGTAGTAATACTGCAATTTTTCTTATTACCTACAAACATTTCTCACTATTTTAAGTAGCATTGTGTAATAAATTTTGACTTACTTTCATTGAGCCAAGAGTTATTAAACTCGAACACAATCCCACGGTGAGAATTCTGAAAACGGTAACCCATTCTTCGCCTAAAAACAAGAACAGGACGTTTTTCCTCTTTTAAGAACGAAAATATAATTTCGACTTAGGAGAAGTTGAAATAATATTTTCATTTAACTTATTTTGAAATATTTAAAATTGTTTCGTATTGTATAATAAATATCCTTTAGGGAAATTTACATCTATTGTATCACACTTTTATGAATATTTAAATCTTAGTTATGGCGATAATTCTCAAATCCGTTCTTCAATGTTGCATAATTTGTTAAGCTTTACATCTTTCATTGACGATGTCATTTAGTCAGCCTTATTATCTCCATTATTTTACTAAAACGGCCAGGACAAGAGCATTCCTTTTCTTCATCGAGTACATACCAAAGAAATTAAACTACCTCGAGGTTTAGTAACTCTATTTATACCAATACTTCCTTCAACCATACGTATTGGATGGCGTCAATCACAATCATAGATAACACCTTGCGTATGCAATCTCATGTTGATTGTAAATGTACATAATTTCGGCATGCATCTAGGTATTTAAGTACCTACTATAAAATTGTCAGTGTACTCAGTTAAAACCATGGACATGGTTTCATCTCAAGCGAACTCGCGACGTTCTTTTTCGTGTTAGCAGCTCTTAGAACGTGATGGCTGGTTTGACATAGCAATAAAGTCAACGCAGAAAGTTGCACCATAAGCACGTAACTGCAGTAAATCCAATAATATTTTCCATGTACCACACCAAGAAATGAATACCATAATAGAAAAAATGCGATACATTAAGTTGCGTTATTTTTCCTTATCTTAACATTGCAATCTACGCATGAAATATAACTTACCCTCACTAAATTTGTAGTCAAGGGTGTCGTAGGTAAATACCTCCGTTACAAAACATATCTAAAAAACCATGAATAAATTAAGATGCACAATGTAGTTAGTTAATATTTTGAATGAGGTTACGATATTATGTTGCGGTGAGAGTAAAAGTAGTTGACATACTCCTCTAGTGCCCCCAATTTTACTGTTATATAAGCGTTAATAATTTACTTACAAATTGAATTACGCCCGTTACTATACAGCCGATTCTTAACGGTATCGAGCAACAACATTCATCTAAAAAGCAACTAATTGCCATATTACTCACTTGTCAATTTGTTTGTCAAATGAGTTCATGTCATAGACAAATGTAAATTCTGTACCGATTTGTTTATCCGTATTCCTAAAATTAATGTTTCATAAAAGAAGTTTTTTTTACAAAGTTTAAAATAAAATTTGGCAAGGTAATAAATTTACGTGTGCCAATAAAGCACTCGACAGCTTATTGCCAAATTTTCAACTCATTAATGCTCAACCTGAGCTTAGCGTGCAGGAAACTCATTTACGTTCGCCATAAAATAAAAATAAATGAAAAAACTACGTTCAAATTTTCTCAATTTCCTCTGGTAAATTTTGTTTCTTCTAATTCCATATCCTGCACGTCATTCTAGCCCATTTTATTTGTAGATTACATTCGTTCACGTTTATCCATTTTTTTGATAGTTGAATATCACCATTTTTTTGCAAATTTCATTTGTTTCGGATTTAGCTGGAATTCCTATCCATTATGTGGTAAATGATTTCTATTGTATACCATTTACTGGACTATTACTGGTTTATGTTCATTTTCGTCCTCATTGCATGGCTACCCCTACCAGCACTGCACTTTGTACATTGACTTGTCATTGCATTCATAATATTGTATTATAATACCTAACAACTTTGATGCAAAGCAGTATTCATTCCATTGTGATTTACTGAGCTGGCCTTGTTAAAGGAAGAAATGAAGCCTGTTTTAGATTAATTTAGATTTGTTTATTGATGTAAAAAGATGGACTTACAGGGTGAAAGGAAAGCAGAAACCATAACTTTAATTCAACAAGATAAATTTATTGTACTGTGCAAAGCACAACATTTGAAAAAGCTGCCCTTGAATATAAAGCAGAAGGTGATTAAGTAACTTTATGCTATGACCGGAAAGGACCGTCATCTTAGTGATTGATTGAAGATGAATGATATAACGACAAAACGTTCTTGAAGACTTAAAGAGAACTAAGTGTACTTCCTTCTTATATGAAGTTCGGGACAGCCGCCAACTTTGTAACGACGGGTTCCTAAAAATACATGCTATAACACTAACTAGATTGAGAAGGCTTCAAAATAATTCGATAAAGTGGAAAAGAGATTACAGGAGCTACCATACCAACCTATACTCACCTGAACTCATAGAGTTAATGAGGTACCATGTCAGTATGTCTTTTCAACTGCGACGCAATAACTATTACCATTACCTGCAAAAACCATTAACAATGAAAGACGTGCATGTTGTTTTTACTTCTGTATGCAGATAAATATATCTTATAAGATATCTCGTCAAAGTTTTAAGAGAGTTCAATATTAAAAATACTGTGTGACTCAAAAAATTAACTTCAAAAGAATTTACTAGTCTGGCAAATGCGTATTCACAGTAAAGTAATATGTTATGCTCGTCAGTTATGGTATTATATCTGCACAATTTCGGAAGCAGAGAAGTGACGCTGTTCATTTACCATAAAACGCCGCAAAAAGAAGAAGCAGTGATGTCAAATCTATGCTCTTTCAGTACATAAACAACCTCAAGTTTAGCTCCATGTTAGTGATGGATGTTGTAACACATTTCTGCGCATTTTTATTTCATTTCTATTGTAATCTCTTCTTCTTTCTTACACTATCAATGTTGTTTTATACCCTTCCGCCTTTTTTTACACGCGCCTGTTGTTATTGACCTTTAGTACGCAATCTAATCTCATAATACTGTACTGGTTAATTCCCATTTTTCCTAATTGAAGCAAATCTAAAATAATCACTTATTGTTTATTATCTAATCAAATTATAGACCTTTTCAGTTATTATGATCACTGGAATTTAACATGGTTATTTATTGTTATCTAAATTTTTTCTCTCTGCGGAGCAAATCGCGTTCGTTGTTATAGAAGAAATATTTTTACAAGAGCTAATTACTTAGTTTAGAAGTCACATATGTATTTACGCATGTACTAAAAATTCTAGTCATTCATCTTCCACACTCCTACAAATCCTCGCACATCATAATATTATCTGAAATTTATTGCTATTCATACGGTCATTTGATGGTAATGTATCATGATGAGTCTTAAATATTTTTATTCCCTGCTAAATTTTGCGAACCGAGACTTCTGAGAAACTTTAATTTAAATACAAATGGCCCGATTTCGTTATAACTGCTTTCAATGTTCCTACATTTACATTTTTCTTTAAACTATTCATATATGTACTTACACAAAGTTACCATAGGTTTTTTCTCCTCGACGAACGATTTTGGATTAGTGAGTTCAAAGTATGGTTGACTCTATATGATTAAGTTCAGAGGGGCAAGCTGTGCTACGAGCTTCAATTGTCTATTCTTGTGCCGATACTTTGTGTTGCCAAGAATTTGAAGATGTGAGCTGTTGGACCACTAGAAATTAATTACCAATTATTTGTCTTGTTGTCCCACTTGTTGCACTGAAAACACGTATCCCTTTTACACTCCATTTTGAGTATCCGTACTGCTGACTGTTGGACGATACAGTGTCTTCATCTTTGATCAAACACATTTAATCACATAATTGTACCGTCCTTGTCCTAATTAGGTAATTGTACCATTTATGCTGAACCAAAATATCCTTATCGCCATATAAATATTTATTGGAGTTGACGGTGTTATCTATCTTGCACATGTCAACAAAAAGCTGCGATCTAAAATGGGAATGAATTCCGACTTTTTATCATTGTCCATTCCATAAATGATTTAGGTACTATGCATTAATTACTGTATTAAGCTTTTATAATCATGTCCAAATATAAATTTACTTTAGAGAACTATAATATTCAAGAATGTTCACTTAGGATTAATTAGTTCTAGTAGGTATTCTTTTTTGGCAAAGTGAACTAATTTCTAAAGAGAAAAGTAGCTTGGAGTTTTTATATAGCACTCTTTATATTGCTGCCGCCAAAGTGAAGGCAACATTTTTCGATTCCTTCGCTTTGTTACATTTTCATTTGTGTACGTTGATCTAAACTCCTTTTCCTGTTTTGTATTCTAACTATTAAAAGTAGCCAAAATTAGATCTATATTTAATTACTTACTTGAATTTGCAAATTATTGCTCTCCTTTTGTTATAGAGGTTCCAAGAGGGATACTTGGAAAACTGAATATAGTTTATCTGTATCTATTGTAAGAATGTAGCTTTCAAGTCGATAACATTTTCGTCATTGGCTAAGAACGAACCATTGCAACCTTTCCAAAAGGCGATCGACACTAACTAATCCCTTGTACTTCTGTACATCTTAAGTTTTTTTTTGAATGGCAGGTTCCTTGATGCCTGATGAATTTCCACTTATTTAAAAATAACATGTATACGCAGTGTGCAAAAACAGGAAACAGGTTTAATAAGTAATTTGTGATGGGTCATTTTGTGCCTAAATTATTTCATAAGCTTACCAATTTAGCGATAATAATTACTGAGATATTCCCATCGAACATACACTCGACAACCTATAGTACCGGCGTGCTTGGTAATGGCACCACTCAACGCAGCTAATTGGGTTAATTCACATAATTTTTTTATACGCTTAATAAATGCAAAGATGTCAGATGTCTTCGATATTGCAAAAATAAGCGGCGTTAGAATAATTTAAACAGCTTTTTTTCAAATTTTAAATCGCGAAGCGTCGAAACTGCACGACAACTCAGCGACAGGTGCCGACTACGGCATGACGTCATATACTGGTGTTTCAGCTAAACTGGTATTTACGAATGATTGTTTGGCGATCATGGAGCCGTCGAAAAGGTGTTACAAGTGGTGTTTTGTGCCTATGTGCACTAATACGACTTTTACAACACCTGAAAAGACATTTTTGACAATGCCTCGAGGCGTAAAAATTCGAAAAATGTGGTTCAAAGCAGCTAGAAGGGATTATTCTAAAACAACTTCTTCGGATTTCTACTGCTGCGAGGATCACTTTGATGTAAGATGTAGTTACTTACTAAGCAAACCTAAATGTTTAAGTAATTTACAAAAATAAATATACATGAGACGTGGTAAACGAGTAAAGTAATGCAATATGCAAAATATCTGCGTAGTAAGAGTCTGTCAAGCAAACGAATTTCACATTGTTAGGTTTTATTCAAGCTTTTGCTCCACGAATTTCTGCAGTATTAAATCGATCATCCTTCTTTAAGAACTCGGCCAACATAAAAACATCTACTCGAGGAAGATTATCCGACATACCTTTCAAATAACCTGCATCCACCATCGTAAGAATCAGTTTCAAAAACGCAACGATAGCCGACTGACAGTGGGCGTTTCCCAGTACGCGACGTCACTATCTGTTTAAAACTGATTTAGCGCGAACGCTCATGTTTGAACACTTCAGTTCTTTTTTTCTCAGAAATGGTACGTTTTATTTAACTTTTTTGAACTGCAATAGTTTACAAACACGATTCAAAAGCAGAATCTTATGTTTATTTTGAAATTTATTTTTATGAACTAACCCAATTGCCTGCAAGTTGTATCTACAATAAATTTTAAAGTACTTTGCCCCATGCCTAATTAATGTGTAGGTACTTATGTAAAATATAGATGGTTTTAAAATATTTCATATAACAAAATAATATTATTTGGTGTATACAGATACACGTGCTAACGGAATAATAAATACATAACATAAGAGATTACAAAGATAAAAAATTGTTTTATGGGGACAAGGCTAATATTTACTTTATGGTACATTATCATTAAATTACCGTAGTAAGTAACTATAAAAACTGGCAAAGATGGCAATATGACGGCACGACGAGACAAACAACACCAAATTTCGATTTTACGTTTGACAAACTCTCAGAGTAAATACTGTACTACCTACTATAACCAATCCATCGTGTTTAATTAGCTAGACGCTTAAAGGATAATAAAGAAATGGGGCTTTTTGTTAGTGATCGTCACTGAAGCTGAAATAAATCGATATTTCACAAATCATTTCTTTATTAAATATGAACAATAAAGTTTTTCATTGTCTGCGTGAAGCAATAACTAGATCAATTCTTGTAAACGTAAATGCGGGTTGTTAATGAGTCCTTAAATACGTAACTTTTCTCCATTTGGCCGATATTGTATCTATCACCGTTACCGATATCGCAATGTACCCCATTTATACTGGACACTGCATATGAAAAAAAACCAACTTTAAGATCTGGCCGAATAATAATAATCTTAAAATAATCAAATAAACAGTACTGCTGTCCTTTTTACGTAAAATTTTCCTGTTTGACGAGAAATAAAAGGAATGAAAATTTATTCAAGTGCCTTGGAAATGTTTGAGGTGCGCACATCTTAAATGTTCTATGGTTATTGAAGGAACGAAATGGATGCATTAAAGTTGATTATGTCCCAATTCTGGAGGTTGGTTTACATATTCCGCCCAGAAGATCGTTGCACTTCTAGTGTAATTGATAGCTATTTGAAATTGCCTTCGAATTATTACGCTTCGATGTAGGTAATTTAGTAAATTCAATTTACATGACTGGATGGAAAAGCTGATCAGTAGCTCAACGATATGCAGATGATAGTGAGTATTCAAAACTCAATAACGATTCCCAATGAATCTGTGGAGATTTCAAAAATAATAGTTATCGCAACTTGCTCGTTGGAAAGGACATCACTTTTCGAAACAATTTCAAAAATGCGCTCCCGTTTTAAATATTTAAATCATTTTTGCGCTATAATGCAGTGGTTAATTTTGAATATAATAGATAACTTGCTTCCCAGACAAGTCAGAGATGCGTCAGCCTTTCGTTTTAAAAATTTAGTAAAACAACACATACTAAGCCATTGCTTTTACTCTATGGAGGAATATTTAAGTACCTCTTTCTCCACGCCAGTCTAGCTAAGCTAATATAGGGTATCTTGCGCATTCATTTAGTTAAAATTACTTAGTTTGTGGATTAAACCATATAAGGTGTTGCCTTCAATCCACTACCAGTGCTGATGTTTAGTCTATATGTTAGGTGCTAGTTGTTTATGTCTAGGCATTGAACTGTAATATGACTTTGTGGAGTGTTTTTATTGTTTTTATTATTTTATTTTTACTTAAGTTCAGTTTGTATTTTACCTGACTAATGCTAAACTACTAATTGTAGTCAAAGCATATTAAATATATTATTAAAAAAAAAATTATTTAAAAAAACTTTTCCTATACATTGCCATCTTTCATTATGTTGTACAATTAGTAAATTCTTCAATTTAAGAGGCTATTTTTTTAAAAATATGTATGTTGCTTTATGTCGAGAAGTATTATTTGGTCAGTAGCACATATTGTAGAATAAAACCTTTTGAAATATAAAAATTACGCAATGCAGAAAGTTTAGCACACTATCATAGACGACAACGCGATGTATTCACTCTAATATTGGTGCCTTCGTTAAATCGGAAGGAGTATGTGCTTTGTTAACTCGGAAAGTCTCATACACGATTTGTTCAATAGTATTTCGCATTGATTTTTACATCAAATGGACGCCTTTTTTGATAAAATGATGTACATTTGAAAGTTGAGGAAAGCGTGTAGTGGCTACAGCAATGCTTTTAGTTGGATCTAACTACACAAACTCCAGCTTATACTTTCGGATAGGTATGCCCTTATTGTTAATTAAATTTACGATAAGTTCCCAATTAGGTGCCCAGTTGGGTATAATAGTCATAGTTGTGTGAGTGCAGCAGAAAATTTTCTAATAACAAAAAGTCACAATTAAATAAAGTTAAACAGGAGCAATATAAATTACCAATACCTGATTAACATTTAACGATCTAAAATTCTATGTGCTTCTTTTTTTAAATCGGTAATTAATTATTTTACAATTTTAATTTCTAACAAATTAGTTCAGACGGTATCTTCACATAAATAATTTCCGATGTACGATTAACATTTATCTTCAAAATGTAGGTTGATGTCGATCGTGTTAAATAATGTCAACATTACATAACAAAGCACAATAGGTTAGAAACATTAATATTTTTCAATGCATTTTCAAGTTATCTCTATCTAATAAGAATGAAAATATGTGTAATAACAAATTAATTTGCTTTATTTTCTCTGAAGGAATTTTTGTGTATAAATACTTTAATAGTAATAAAATATTACAGTTATCAGTTGTAAAGTAATTGTCTAATCATTTAAGCAGGCTTTGTTTGAAAACATCTATATTAAATATTTGCATGTATTTGACTGGACGTGAACGTGTCCTTGAACGTAAAATGTTTATTATGATGGTGCTATTACAATCTTACAATACCTACTATTATACACTTACCGTTATCACATATTCTTTCATTGAGTGAAAATCTTTCGTGGTGTATGTAGGTAGGTGCGTCGCGTACCTCTCGTATTCATGTGTAGAGAGTGATTACCCAAATCTCGCGGAGATTATTTGAACTGATAAAATAAAAGATTTAGGTCGTGAATTTCAGTTTGTGGTGTGTGAAAATAAACATACAGTGTGAAACATTTGATGTTACAGAACAATTTACTCACATTTTCTGCGTATACTCATCCATGTGCCAAACGAGATTGCCAATATAATTTTCTAAAGCCGGGGGGGGGGGGCTTTTGTTGTGCTTACAGAATTCGTACATTATTTAATATTTCATATACATTACAAATGTAAACGTGTGGATGTCAGTTTGCAAAAACCGTTTGTCGAATTAACATCGTTGTGTAACAACGACGAACATGAACATGAACCATTTAAGTGTAGCACGGGCATTATTTAACAACACAATTCGTAAGTGGTGAAATATCAATAATGTTTGAATAAACAAATCACTCAATACATCTCTATAAGCGTCGATAACCTCTTCCATCTAATAATTTGACAGAAAGTACTCACGTTAAAATGATTTGATTTGAATTTGCTTTGTTTTATTTTCACATACAATAGTGAACGCTTTTAATAATGAATTTACAAAGCTACTTTCAGCCCAAATCAATATCAAAGCTGATGTTTAATCTACTTCACTGCAAGAGGTTAACACGTTGAAAATGTTAAAGAAATAATGCGAAAATTAATTCTGAAACTGCAACAAAGTACCTACAACAATTTCATTCTCTCTATAGATGATGCTGAATTAATGAAACATTTTGCTAACAAATTATCTGAATTTACAATTGTTGGTTTAAACTCCTATAACACCGTTTTCAGGAATCTATCGTATATAAGCTCAATCATACATTGCCTTAAAATGTATATTTGTCTTGGTTGGCCCACGTGAAAAGACTAGCCTTTTGTAGCTGTAAAGGAAAATCAACCAACTCTTTCAAGGTAATAATCCACTCATCGCAGTAATTCGTGCAGCTTCCAGAAAATTCCTCCGAGAAACTCGCATGTGTTTCGCGGCTCGACGCAAATTAAGCTTTTTTAACCCATCTTATATCTAACTGTAAATCCTTGATTTTTTCAGAAATAATTTCATGTCTTCAACACTTTGGGCTGATTCTTTGGAAAATTCCGGTACTGATCGCACTG
The DNA here is from genome assembly GCA_036250285.1 of Pyrocoelia pectoralis. Taxonomy (NCBI): domain Eukaryota; kingdom Metazoa; phylum Arthropoda; class Insecta; order Coleoptera; family Lampyridae; genus Pyrocoelia; species Pyrocoelia pectoralis. Next base: position 4,403,585 of record CM070075.1, on the reverse strand, counting down.
AATATTATAACTTCGTGATTTCCACTGCATTTTGTTTTTCACCATTGCGTCATAAACTGTATCGATACTCAACTAACAAATCGGTATGAGCAATACGATAATCATATGATGGTGCTATCGGAGTATGATTTCTATTCTCAGCTAGCAATCTTTGATATGCAACATTGTTCGAAGATTATTAGATTAACAATACTCCAGGCGGTTCTCTCGCACTGTGTTCGTAGACTACATTTAGAAAAATCATTCCCTTGTTGACTGGCCAATCATTTCCAAATTTGGTGTGGGTGTAGAAAAAAGAATGCTTGAGGGCATACGCGAATTAGCAGCATCGATAGGTAGGTGGAGTGAGGTAGAAATCAGCAATGCAGCTCTGTATTAAAAAAATCATTTCTCAGTTATGGTTGCGCGTTTATGTACAATTTTTTGTAGACAATAAGAAAAAACTATGATAAAGGGGATACGCATGCTTTTTTTCAGGTTTTTGATTCATAACTGATAATAAAATGATGACGAAAATTAGGTATTTTTCGAGGTATTTTTGGTTCAATGTTTTTGCATATTCAGCAAAAAATCTTCCAAAAAAAGTATGCGTATGCCCTCAAGCATTCTTTTTTCTACACCCACACCAAATTTGAAAATGATTGGCCAGTCAACAACAAGGGAATGATTTTTCTAAATGTAGTCTACAAACACAGTGCGAGAGAACCGCCTTAAGCTACGCTTTTAAGTATGAAATGTTAGAAAATTAAAACTGACACAAATAGTCTGAATTTGAAAATAAATTTTTATTGCAAGCTTTAAGTACTTATAGGTACTTACAAATTTAAGTGTATCAGAAAAATTGGAAATAAAAGCAGGTGGATGATTCATGAAAGTTGCTGAAAATGTTGTCAAACATTTCCTTTGGCCTTTTGTTTTAATATTGATGTATAGTATCGGTGGATTATTGTTATTATTTAAATTGGCTAATAATTTTAATCAAAATTTCGTTTACGTTTCGTGGGGTTGCTTAAATCGTGAGGATTTTAGGAGCACAACGAGTTGTTTTTCTTATTTTTCCAATATAATTGAATGGACTAATGAAAAATAGGATTTTCCGTGGAAAAATTGAGTTTCGAACAAGGAATGTTTTTAACAGAAACTTAGAAATAGTTTTACTTTCCTTCATAAAGAAACCGCATCAAAAATATATCTGAACAGATATCTAGGAGTCTTAGGACCGCATAACCTAAATTTAACAATCGTTAATTTATAAGGCGTAAAAACTGTTATACTACTGCCATACGATCTTCTAGTTCCTGTTCCTTTTGAGGATTTTATTTAAACTCAATTTTGTATACTTTTTGTTCCTGTTTTCAAACACTTTTTATTCTTCTATTCTTACAGCAACAGACCATATCTTTTCTTCAGCAAATTAACTTTCATATTTTAGTGGACGTTTCGAATGCAATTACGAATTCGTTCAGTAACTCATTTCTAATTAAAGGTAGAAGCGCGTCTAATGACGAAAGTCGCGTGTTACAGGAATGAATGGATAGTAAATTAAACTAAATAGGAAAATTTGGAATAACGAATAAAGCCCCTTTTCTTTACTACTGCGAATCTGCGATATTCAGAAAAATAATATGTAATTACGAAATTCTCTATAAAGAAATGTAGCAATTAGTACTATCCAATTGGCAATAGAATGGTCCACACTACTATCGGAGTAAAAATGCAAGGCCTCTGACTTTAAGTGGTCATAACGAAGAAACTGGGGGGTGAAATTTCTTCATTTTTGGGCAGTACATTAGTCATTTATATATGTTTAACATGTGTAAAAATCAAATTGGTAGAATCAGTTGTTTAACTTCTATTTTAATTAACAGCAATAAAAACGCTGTATTTAGTATTTTCCTGGCTGACGGTCAGTTTTAACTTATCATAAAATTGTTATTGTTTCATAAATTGTTACCAAATTTACAAATGTTGTAGCACACATACATCTGAAAAGTCGACAGCCAATAAATATTGATTATTCATATAATTAACTGGTTTTATAAGCCCTAACCGAAAATCTGCTATTTTGCAATATACGGTAACTGAAAAAAAAATTCTTGTTTTAAATGCTAAATTTGTATTACTCAAATCGAGCTACACTATTGCTTTATTGAAAACAAAATTTGTTTTCTTGTAAATCAAAGTAAATATTATAATTATCGCGAAAGAAAGACGCACATATTCCCGCGAGAGGTAATCTACCACATCGTAAATCGTGAGCGGCAAACCACAACAATGTGATTATTCTTTAGCATTGTACAAAACCATGCGCTTCATAGCAATAGTGTACGGCACCATCTTACACCCCGTACCGCACCTCCCGCGTGAACGCAAGCATCCATCCTTTTTTCCAAATTTCTTTTAAATTATACATGTATACATGGCATTATTTTTGTGAATCGTGTTAGACCACAATATAATTACTTTAACCTTGTATGTTACTGTCAATATTATTAATATCGAACGTTCAGGTACTAAGTTATACAAGATGTCGTTTTTTCATTATAGTTTTGAGACTAATAAACCAATTGGCCTCAAAAGCATCTCACATCGACAAATAAGTATACATTTTTCAAATATATAAATATCTACCACTCAGTTTCAATAATATAGCCGTAATTAATTTTTAAAGTCGAGCGCTTGTGCGATTTGAGTCATAATTAGCGCTTTTTCGCACATAAATTAATACAGAAAATTAACGATGTGTTGCAAAAATCTAAAACTGTACACCTTTATGTAGGAATAAATGATCTTTTAAATGCACTTTATTTCATTACATTATGATTGCTAATTACTGAGATACAAGCTTCTAAAGTCAGAGGCCTTGCATTTTTACTCCGATAGTAGACATGTCAAAGAGTAGATTCTTTCATGTCATTGGTTAGCTTTGTTAGCATCACTACAGCATATACCTTAGGAAGATCTTTTGTTTTGTTTCGGTATTGTTCTTAGATTATAAAACTAATTCATCTTATTGAACAAAATTACGTGAATAGGTTTAAAATACGCATGGGAATACATTATAATTAACACAATACAAGTTTTTTATAAATTTCTTCTGTTTACTTCCTTAACACGTCATGCTTTTACTACGAGGGAGATAAAAATTACGTTTATAAATAACTCGGATTGTAGCTTATGACACACTTTTTTCAATGAGGGAAATTTTTGTTTTAATTTATGTTTGTCTTAGAGAACCGTAGCAATGCGTTCTTTAATTAACCGGTAATCTGCATGTCATCGACGTTTTAGTCACAGATTACACATTTACACACTTGTGTGTAATCTGTGGTTTTAGTTCATTCGAAACATTTACTTATATTCATCTTGTCTTGATTATCTTTCATTCGGATTAGCAGAAACATCACAAGCTTGCAAATATCACAGTAAATTGAAACTAAGAGAGTGGACGAAGATACCGTAAAGATATTTGAGAAGAAAATACTTACTAAATGAAATTAAATATTTATTATTTTGACGAACGAAACTTAACACATCCCTAGACCTGCATATTTCGCTTAAAAACTTAAAACAGTGCTCATAAATATGGCAAATGATCCCAAACATTTGTAAATTATTCGTTTTAAGTAGATATTTGTTGCAGGTAATAAGTCACAAAATTCACAGTTCTTTTATTAACATTATAAACGAAAATGCCGTACTTAGGAAAATGTGAAAGAACTGTGACCGTTACACTATGATGACGGTCTTGTTGTTGAAACTCTGTTTTATTGGGATATTTGGTGTTCAATGTGTTGAGTGTTAAGGAAAATGCGTTTATTTTGTAATATATTAAATGGAACAATTTTTTTACAGTTACATTCGCATCTAATTAATTTTATAGCACAATATTATGAACAACTGTATTATAAGGATATCGTATAGATTGCATAGATGCATAGAGATTAGGATTATGGTCTCATGTTATCGTTGATATGAATTGTCATCCAATTAAGGGATAGAGATTACGAATATCACTCACCACAACCTTTCATTTTATAAAGATCATCCCTTTACGGGTTTTTGTAATTTCACTGTGAGTACTATCTACTACTAGTACTACTACTATTACTAGTCTTTTTTATACAATGTTCAGTTCAAAGCAGAATTTAACAGTTAGTTCTAACTTCTAAGCACATTTGTGTTCAAGGTCTGTAAGAACGAACGTTTTGAATGATGAACAGGCTAATAAACCTTAACGTTAAGACTTCCCGTATTGAACATTATCTCTCTTATTAGCCTCATGATGATAATTCTTTATCGAAACATGTCGCTGTATTCATAATGAATGTATTAATTTAATCAGCAATAAATTTATTCATGGGGAAGGTTTTGAGATTTATTTCAATTAAACGTTAATGCGTTACTCCATTTTGAGCTTATTCAACATAATCAATCTTAAACTGTTAACAATTTAACCATTTTTATCAGATTCATCTTTCAATATTTCAACTTAACTATTGTTATTCATTATCTATTTATTCGATCCTACAATTTGATCAACTATTATGGACTCAATTAATCTTCAGCTAACATCGTGCACTTAACAATACAGTAGATAACTATTTGGTCTAGGTGTAAAGTTGATAGGAAATTTATTTTATACAATTTTTTACTCCATCAAGGTACGATAATAACTTAGGTAGGAACCCGAAAAAATTGAAAATTTGGAATACAAATTTCGGGAAATGATTAGCAATTAAATTCAAAAAATACCTTAGAAAATACACATAAGCTAATTCGACTAGGTACTTTTTGTTACACTTGCTGTCGCAATTAATAAAACAGCTTAAAACCTCCCCTTAGACAATGAATATTTAATAAATCAAATCTAAGGGGAGGTTTTAAGTTGTTTTATTAATTCAATCACTACCCCTTTTTGAGCCTCTGACTCCACCATGGACGTGCTGTCGCAAATTAATTATATCTATTTGTAATATACGTAAGTATGCAACTCCAAAAATGTTGTTAAAATTTACTCATGCAATCCTCTCCCTGTAGTGTCAAAATTCCAAAAAAATGCCAATGATTCTTGACCATGGTTCCAACGCAAATGTTACTTATAAACTTTAATGCGTCGAAGAACAAAACGAAGCCGCAGGTGAGTTATTTTGCGACAACATACACGTTGTACTAAAGACCGTAAAGAAGGAGATGTTCTCAGGGTGGAAAACCTCCCCAAAATTACGATGAATGTTGTATGTATGTAACATTTCGACTTGCCGTTAGATTTATAGATTTATTTCACCATTTTTGTCCCGTTCTATGGAGATACATCAAGTGTTCTATCGCAATTTGTGTTTTTTATGTAATTGTATAACACATTTTGAGCCTCGTAAACAGTCAGAGATAGACATTTGACTAAATGGGACCAAATGTTCGTCATATTGAATGAACAATTTTTTCCGTTCAAGATTTATGAGGAAAAATTGAATTTTCTACTTTTCATTTCTTTCTTTGAATGTAAATAACTTTTTTATTAGAAGAGATAATTAAAAAATTATTTTTTATACTTTAAGAATGTTTTTAAAGCAAAATTTTACGCAACCCCTACGAAAAAGATGTTGTCTGCGACCTTACTTATACCTATATGTTACACATTTTTAGGTGTAGATATAATGTCAAGCTTAGTTAATATTTTCGTTAAGTATAAAGAAAAAACCTCTTTACTAAATAAAAAAATACAAAATTAGCAAAATATTTATGTCACTTTAAGACCTATGAGAAATTTTATATTGAAAAGAATATAAAAAATATAAAATGAAAATTTGTGGGAAATATTTGGAAGGAAAGTTATTTCAACTTGGAATTTCTAAAATATATGCCATTTTTTAAATGTATATAGGTATAATGACTATTTTGAGGAATCTAAAGTACCTATGATTTGACAATATTTCTATTTGGTCAACGCTGCCCAAAAACTTAATAGTTTACAATCGATTATAACGTTTAGAAGGAATATCAAATGACTGAAAGTTCCCCAAGGAGATGTGATCATAAACGAATTACAGTTTAATTTCAACTTATTTTTCGTATATTTAAACGGAAACTTGATTTTCTTCAATTTAAATTAAACTATGGAAAGTAGATTTCATGAATATTCACATCCAATTCAAAATCGCTTTTAATTTCATTGTTCTATTTAAATTTTATATAAATTATATACACAATGGTTTGCCAAAATAATACAGAAAGCTGGGGACTTCATTCTATAATTAGCAATTGAATTAGAGTTATTGAGGTATTGGAAAACAGTGCAACCTAACAACATGAGAAAATATCAAAAATCTTACCTAAGGCATATGATGCTTGTCGCTTGGTAATTTGTGTCAATAGACTGAATGATTCCAAAAACCACTGTTCAGATGTTTGATTTACTCACAAAATCATTTGAAGGTATGCGACAAAAACATAAAATAAAATTAATTCGGGCGATTTATTAAATAAAAACAAGAACATATTTAAGTAGTATAAAATGTACACCAGAATCATATTTCATTTTTACAAACGTCATCTTTGGAAAATATATTAAAATATAGTACAATATACATACGTACAAACATACAGACATATACATAAAATATATTGAAATCAAAATATTTTACAACAAAATTAAAAGATATAACAACGATATATTTTTTATAAAAATATATCCTACAAATACAATCTATTATAATTTAAAAAAAGGTACGATAGCTTCGGTTGAAAAATTATAGTATATTCCACTTTAAAATACACTTTAGTCGATCACAAAAAACGAACGGAACAATTCTATTCTTTAAATACCCGTTAAAAGCTATTAACTTTATTTTGCAAAGAACCTAATACGATGCGTTATTTACAAAATTTTCTAAAATAATATATAAAAAATGCTAAGATTCTTTGCAAAATAAAAAGAAAATCGTTTCATTAATAAATTATTTCTCGACACCAAGGAGATCTATATAAAACTGAACAAAAATCTTCACGCGATTAATAACATGGAAACTTTCCGCTGTTCAAATTATATTACATCAAAAATGTTTTTTTAACCTTATTGTCGTGTGTAAGGCAAACGGATTTGTCGTCGATTTCGTAAATATACAAAAAATTAAGTCTATTGGGTACAAATAATTTAAACTAAACATCTAGGCTATTGTCCGTAATCATTTATGATGTCCATGACCCTCGATCTATCTTCAGTCCTGATAAACGAAAGAAAAAAAAAACGTAAGAGATTTTGAAACTTTCTATAAAAACAAAAAGATGTCTTGAACATATTGGCATAGATTTATAATCAGTTTTGTACAAAAAATAAACCTCCCCAATAGATCAGGACGTCCTTATAATAAAAGTGTCCTTACATGTGCTGTTGCTGTTGTAGCTGAAAGGCGTCAAGGTGTTTGTTTATTTCTCGGTGAATGTGCTCCGGTAGTACACCTACGTTTGAAAACAGACTTCTAAGTACATTCAGTTCTTCGCTTAAGAGTTCTATCCTTTTTTGCAGTCTTTCATTTTCTTTCACGAGAATTTTCACTTTTTCTTCAGTTTCACGCGTTCGTACCTTTGCTTTTTCCCTACTTTTCCTAACGGCGATATTGTTTCGCTCCCTCCTCCTTCTGTATTCGTCGCTATTTTTGTCACAAGGTTTCATGTGTTTTCTGGCCGCGTGTTGGTTTAACATGACCGCTTTATTTTTCATCGCGTTCAACTGTTGATGATGTAAAACGGTACTGGGGGTGAGTGGAGCAAAACCTGGCGCACCACCGTTTGGAGGATAAGACGGCCCTTGCATATAATTGTTGGGGAGAACGTTACAAGATCGCCTATAGTCTTGGGGATCGATCGGTTCTTCCTTAATCAATGGAGAATCACTAACTCCCGAACTATTCGAATCACTACTCGATGTTTGATTACCATTACCAGCGTATGTAGCACCACTGTGTACAGGTTGAGGCATATACGCTAACGTCGTTCTTGGATAATTCGAACTTGGTAAACTATTCAATACTTGTCTAGGGTGTAAATTTTGTAAATGTTTGTTTGGTACTTGATTTTGTAGGATGTCAGTAAAAATGCCCTCGTTCATTAATTGCGAATCGTCTATTAAGTTTTGTAAGTCTAGTGATATTTCCGGGGTATTCAGATCGCTTAATTCGCCGTGTTGGTACTGCTGCATGTGGTGTTGTTTTAATAATGCCGCCGTTTGCTTCGTCGTTCCATTACTGGTATTTAAATTCGTTAAATTACTATTATTATTAATAATTACAGTTTTTTTCTCATTATGGTTCATCACTGCACCATTTTGCGTATGTTGCTGATTATCATACATTTGCGGTGAATCCATTTTTTATTGAATCCAAATTAACTTTCACTCGCTACTTTCACTACCAAAAATTCGCGCTTGTCTTTTTGTTTGAATAGTACGAAGATGCGTCCGTTGTAAATAACTACACTCTACGCACTTTCCAACAGTTTTCCATTTTCGGTAAAAACACACCGAAATTCAGACAGGCACTTGTTTATCCACACTTGTCAGTCACTGATTTTAAATCACTATTTTTAATTTGGTAATGTTTAAAAAATCCTTTTAAATGCACACGTGATGTTGATTTCTCCGCTACGAAAAGAACAATGATTAATGAATCTAAACCCGGTACTTATGTTATATATACACACTTTAAATAATCGTAAGTAACTTTTTTTAATATATCGCGACTCAATCAAAATAAAAAGTTTATTTTAGTAAAAGAGCATACTTGGTACCACACGATCGTGCGCTTGCCCAAGCTAACTAGGATACTGCGATTGCTAAGCTCTATTCCTGCAGTTTGTAGCAGCTCAGTGGAACTTGCGCGTTTAGTACCGACATACGATGACGTCCTTTCGAAAGTGAAACGATTCAATTCGATTTCATGCTTTAAGAAAAAAAAAACGTTTTGACGTAAGATTTGTTATATTATGACGATTTTTTCGTGCAAAGGCGTTTTGATATTAATGATATTACGTTACTTCTAATTGTTATAATTTAATATGGCATTCAATTATGTATTAACAATCGATTTTTAACAATGCGAAGAAATTAATTTTTATTTACGACCTAAATAAAAAATAAACGACTTAACGTTTATTTGTCTTAATTAAACCAGAAAGAGTTCCCGATCATCCAAAATGTAAACAAAAATTTTTATAATTATTAAATTAAAATATAATCCAATTTTTTCATTGGTGCCATAAAGCAATACAACTATTTCCCTCTTTTTGCAAAATTTATTTCTCTATTAAACGTTGTATATTACCCAAAAAGGTAAAAATTGCTACGTCACTCGACGTCATGGACCTGATTCACACGTGCAGGAATGTGCATATATATTCCTGAAGAAAGTAGGTCACAAATCAAATAAACCTTTCAGGAAGATCAACCTATGTCTACCATCTCGTGGCGAGTAGCCTAACTATAATATTTACAGTTCGGAACACAATGTAGGGTATTACATATTGTAAAAGGCAACTATAATTGGAAACATTCTATGGTAAGCAAAAACCTACATCTATTAGAATACTATGAACCACACTCTAGATTCTATACACAGCGCAACTATTGATTATATCCGCAACTTCATATGTAATAACTATAAAATACTGGAGAGGACGCGTCTATATATAAATAGCAATCTTTTCTAAATTTATAGTAGATCAGTAGAAAACAGTCTACTACATTTTTAGTTTTTACATAATAAGAAAAGGAAACTATAAGCTATATAATTGACTACATTCCTAACAGATGAAAATGAATTTTGTACGCTCTGTTTCAAAAATTGTTTAAAGTTACGGGGATGTTAAAAATTGGCGGAAAAATCTATTTACATATATGTAATTGTACATACCTAGTTTGATTTAAAAGAAAAGCTTCCAAAAGTATATAAAACATGGATCAAAGTTACCGTGAATTACTGTGTATTTTTATTATATCGTAGAACCGATCAATTTTTCCTGAAAAAGTACTCGTCCGTGAGAATTTACCAATTGCGCAAACTTAAAGTTTTGAGTTTGTCTGTGCCTACTTGTTTGTTGCTCGTGTTGGCAAACGTGAATGTATAAATAATGTTCACGATTCGGCTAGCATAATCAACAGAAAAGGGTATCCGGTCATTTCCCCGCCGAAAAAATCCCGCCGGTCAATTGCCCGCCGGTAAATTGTTCGCCTGGTAAAAACCCCGCGCGGTCAAATGTTCGCCGATAAAATGCCCGCCATGACAAAATCCCGTCGGTCATTTGCCTGCCGCTGTAGGCAAAATGATTCCCCTGATATTCTCCTATTTTTGTGATCCACTTACATAATATGTACCTACGTTATGTGCAGCCAGTGGCGGATTATGCGCTCAGGAGGCGTAAGATGAATTTGAGGCCGCTGTTTACTGTAAATTAAAATATGCTAAATTCAAAAAAGAAGACTGTATTAATAAACCAAACATTGCCATGTTTAACAAAAGAACCGTTATATATAAATTTATAAAATATTTTCGACGGCCATTTTAAGCACTTCCCGATGGCATTTTGACATCCTTTACAGACCTACGGCACTATACATGAATACTCGCCTGCTACTATCTCTTGTTTCAACCTCGTTCTTAACACGTATGTTGTACCATTTTCTACGCTTATTCCCCCACTAAAGCGCCTAGGTTATTTGCAGGTTTAGTATATTTTTTTTCAATTGATACTAAAATAGTGGCATGATACACAGGTTTACAAAACTGAAGTTATTTAAAAAAGAACTTTCTTAATTGCTTATTTTTTCAAAAATTACGGCGGGAAATTGAGCGACGGGATTTTGTCATGGCGGGCATTTTACCGGCGAACATTTCACCGCGCGGGGTTTTTACCAGGCGAACAATTTACCGGCGGGCAATTGACTGGCGGGATTTTTTCGGCGGGGAAATGACCGTGAACCGTATAATAATTTTGAGGTTCCTAATTCTACCGCTCATAGGTGTAATTGCTAGGCAGCTAGGCTAATGCAAATGAAAGCAATTTTCTTATAGTATCTCCATATAAGTTGTCAAAAGATACTACTATGGTAATGCTACTAGAATTTTGCATTTTTATGGGTTTAACACTTTTTACTGTAGAACGTAAAATAAGAGGAGGGGAGAATGAGAGTCTAATAATTAAAGTTGAATTATATCATGAAATCCTTACTTAATTACGTTCAATTGAAGTTCCTATGTTACTACTTAATTAACAACTAGTTTTTATAGTAAATAAATTTTAGTAAAATTGATTCACTGTAATTGTCATTGTTCTAATTTTTAGTTCCTGATGAAGCTAATATCTGATTAGCGAAATATTGAATAATAAAAAAACATTGTTAATACACGTTTTATGGTCTACACCCAATAACCTGCTTTTATCATTCATGAAAGGACCAAATACTCGCCAGTATAATTTAGGTTTGGCTTAATTAAATTTGGTAAGAAAGTTTTTGTTCGATAACTTTGTTATATGAATGTATGCAACACACGCTACACGACGTTATTTGAATAACTTGCATATCATGTTTCTCCGAAATTTTAAATAAAACCGTTGAAGAATTCTTCAATCAACGATAAAACGTTGAAAAGTAGATTAAATTTCCAAACTTGAAAACCGAAATTATTAATTAATTATTAAATAAAATTAAATAATTAATAAATTATTAATAAGCCCTACTAAACGAAAAGAATGTTCACTACTTGTCGTGCGGTACCATCTGGAAGGACGGTTTCAAATCAAAAGCTTCATCATTTTTCCACTAAGAAAATGTAATATTGGGCTTATTTTTATATTTCCCCCGACTTTTATACACTTGCGTACCATAAAATTAATTAGTCATATTTTAATCTCATGTTTAAATAAAATTTAACTAAACTATTCTGCCCGTTTTCACAATTTCACAATTTGATGTTTAATTTAGAAACTTTCCAATTAAAATCAAAATTTAATGCTGAGAGCTGAAATTTTGAATTTATAGTCATAATTTGGGTCCAACTTTAAACTTTGAAAAGTTCATAGGCAACACAGAAACAAGTGATGCAGCAAAAAACGACACGAAAAAAATTTATAGCCTCTAATTTTAGACGGATCCTCATGTTGCTCGACACAATATCGTGTCAAACGATGGTACCTTTACTATATAATCACAATATACTGTTGGAAAAACTACAATTTTACAATTTTTCCACTCAAAGTGTGCAACTAATACGATCATACTTGACCAATCGTCGACAATTTGTGCGTTATAATAACTTAAATTCGGAGTGTCTTACTCTTAAGCATCACATTAGGGGTTCCACAAGGTTCCATAATCGGACCTACGTTATTTTTAATTTATGTAAATGACATTCATATGTCAGATTCGAACAGTATCTTCACACTTTATGCCGATGACACAACAATTACTAATACATCAAATGATACTGTTCAAAGTAGAAAACTAACAAGTAATGCACTAACGGCAGTCAAAAAGGTGGAAAGACGTAAATGATCCAATTTTCCTTGAAGAAGAGCAGTGAAACAAAAATAGCTTCCATAACCTTTCTAGGAGAGCATATTGACCGCAAACTTACGTGGGGAGAATATGGAAATGGAATGTGTGCAAAATTGGCGTCGGTTGCATGCTTGATAAGAAACCTATCTAACTATGTCTCCACAAAAGTGTTGAAATGCGTCTATTATAGTTATTCTCATTCCGTCATCAGTTACGCGATTATTACATGGGGCCATGCGGCAATAATGAAAAGAGTGTTTGCAATGCCAAGACGCTGTGTACGAAGTATAGTGAACGCGGGCTACAGGGAGAACTGTCGTCATATTTTCAAGTTATTAAAAATTCTTACTGCCCCATCCCAATACATTTTCGACTGCCTATCATTTATACAGAAGAACAGATCCCACTACATTACACACGCAACGGTACATAATTATAACACGAGAAATGCAACTCACATTTACAAAACAAGATTACGCTTAAAAACATCTCAAGCGGCCCATAATTACTGGGGCCCTATTTTTTATAATGGTCTACCATCTTGCTTTCATTCGTTAACAGTGCAAACTTTCTCAAAAAAACTGAAAACTTTCCTGTGCGAAAACCCCATGTATAGCTTTGAAGAATGTTTAAATCATGATCTCAAAACGTGAATACCGTGGCAGATCACGTTATGTGTGGCATTTTATTTTTTCTTTTCACCTTTTTTGCGATGTTTGTCTTTTGTATTTATAGGTATTTATATGTATTTTTTTTGTATTGATGCAGGTATTCAATTATTCAGCACGCGTGTAAGGATTGATCAATGCACTAACACAACAAATAAATCGTATTCGTATTCGTATATCTTAACTTTTAAATTAATTCATCCGTACAAGATAGTGATTGAAGGTATTCTGAAGATAATTTTGTCAAAAGATTGAAAAGTATGGAAACGTATGACCCTGCGACATTTAAAAAAACAATATTATTTGACAGATATTCTTCACACATCAAAAATTTCATTTAATGCGGTGCAGACACAAAGTACTTTAGCACTCTTTGTCTGTTAATTGATCTTTTACTTAAAACATTTCCCATGAAATGACTACAATAATGTAACCTTTATTATACCTACAAAAGTTCCCATGAATAAAGGAAAATTTCAAATTCAATAATAACCTTTAAAATTATTATAAGTAATTTGCTGTTATTAATTAACCAATCCGTACCAATTGAAGTCATCAAAGAATCAGCATCCCTAGCGTCTTTTAGTAATAGCATTTCATGGCTTTTGTTGCGCTTTTTAATATACTTAATTTTATTCTGGAAGCGTTTATTTCTAATATTGTTTCACAAATAAATATATAAATTCATAAAAACTTAAACTAAACTTGCATTTTACATCTCGACTTTACGCACTAACTTCATACCACTACTCTTATAATATGTACTACCAACTTATATTCTAGATTCTTAACTTTTACTAGGTAGTTTTAGCGTTCTCAACACCCCTCTTCGCTAAAATTCCTCACACCAATAAGATCCTTAAAATAATTAAACATAGCATTATTTAATCCTTTTGTCAAAACGTCGGCTTGTTGCATCTTTGACTCAACATATTTTACATCAATATAATCCTTTGCTAAGTTGTCACAAATGAAATGATATCTTAAATCTACATGTTTAACTCTTTTATTGTTCTCTGGATTGTTTATAAGAGCTATACATCCTTCATTATCTTCAAGAAATGTTATTTTTCCTACATCTAAATTAAAGTGTAACAAAAGTTTCTTAAGCCATAGCCCATCACAAACGGAACTACTAAGTGCTATTAGTTCTGCTTCAGTTGATGAGAGAGAAACACAATGTTGCTTCCTTGTGATCCAGTTTATTGAATTATCAAATAATTTAAAAATGAATCCAGTAATTGATTTTCTATCTTGTAGGTTACTCCCCCTAATCAGCATCAACATAACATTTACAACTAATTTTATTATTTCTCTTATATTCTAAACACTTTATTCAATGGAACGGTACCTATATGAAAGCGAGTTGGAAAATTACATGAATCAACATTTCGGAGACGTAGAGGTCTGCATTAAATCATAGAAGTATCTTTTTGTTCATTTCTTACCAATGTTGAAACTTCAAGTTCTACCAACTATTCTATTAAACGGAATAAATTATTGTGCTGTTTTGCGCGATTTGTGAGGTGATTTCGTTTTCAGATCTTAGCAACTAGCAGTAAGTGTGATATGAGATCTGACAATACTATTATTTTGTTTTAAGGGAGTATTTGTAAATATTATATTTCATTTTCATTGAAGTGGTTTAAGGATGAATTTTTCGCTGCCAATTCTCTGTTTTTTATTAAATTTCTAAGTATGTCATAAAAAACAATACAATTTTAAAAACAACACAATGTTTCGCCTTTACAAGTCAAAAATTGAAAAATTTTAAACGTTAAATGCAACATACACGAATCACGAATGTAATTTTAGTTATGAACTACAGCCACCGTAGAAATTTTTTTTTCTATAATTCTATACTAAATAAGCGAGTAAAATTCGAGACGTGTTCCTCATTTAATTATCAGTAATTATATACACATTAATGTAATTTGTGTACTAATGCAAGGGAACTGACTACATGGTTTTTGATTGTTTAATACCGTTTAAATGCAAAACTCATTTAAAAATATGCATTGAAATAGGTCGTGTGACTGTTCATTAAAGGACCCTTAAATGCAGTCACACGCAATTTAATAGCTTAGTTTCACTGCAGTACTAACAGTAAAGGTATCATACCATCAAATGCAAGTGATTGGTTTTCTCCTATTGACTGTGATACACTTTGGTGTATTTGCAGAAATTTCCGGTTCGTATATGCCGAGGTCACTCTGTGTCAATATTTTGCTTTAATTCCATTTCCCAGAAAGTGAATATGCGTCAATGCCCGAATTATTTCACTTGGACAATTTTGACCGTTGTATGATGTTGGGTGAAAATGCATTATACTGTATGTTCCAAATGCAACTATCTCCGCTTGAAGAAGGCTCCAATGTGCAAATTTGGCAGACAATACAGGTAAATAACTCTTATAAAAGCATTTTACTTGATAAATACAGGGGAGAATCGCAACGTGCAGAATGTGTCATTAATGAAAATCACATTCTTACGTAACTACGCATTTCCAATCCTTTCTATGCACACAACATCACTGTTTGTCGACAGTACCCTATTATTAATTTTACGTTAAAGGTATAACCATAAACTTGTTTATTAGAGAACGACGTCAAACGTGAAGGATTTTCGTCACGATTTGTTGCGATATGGAATTTGCGTACCCTTATCCTGTCCTAATATCGCACAAAATGTAACAGGATACAACGATGATTCCCATCTGCGAGAAGGAATTGATCACTGTTATGCTTCTGAATTAAAAGAATTGGGACTGAAAGGGTATGTCACGCAACTGAATTGTATCACTGAGAAACCCCTATATAATATTGACAGCGTGGATATTGTAGTAGGGTAAGTGTTAACCACTTTCATTTTTCAGTTCAAATATTTGACATCAACTGTATTGTATTCTGATTTCACAATATATTATTTATAAAACACTCCACTATTTCGTAAATTTGTTCTCGATAACAAATGAAGTATACGAAATTGTTCTACCAATACAGATTGCAGTGTTCTGTTACAATAAAATAGTAATTTTCATTCAGTGTCATATCAAACGTTTGAATGCTGTGCTTAATTTGTTTCCGTTATGTTTGGCTGTACAAAAGTAAATTATTTTCTTTGTTACCTAATAAAACATTATTTTTAACATTTGATTTAATAACCATTGCGTTCACGAATAAGTAACTGAAATAAAGTTTTCATTTTAGAATATTATTAACATCACTTATAGTGATAGTTATGTACTCAACGATTTATGACGGTATTGTGCGACATAAATCAAAAAATGATTACGATCGTATAATTTCAACCAAACGTAAGTATATAGTACTAAATAGCATTCATTCAAGTAGGTATTACTTATTTACAGTAAGAGTGAGGAAGGTAAAACTTTCGTTCACGCGAATTGCGTGTTCGTCCACGAAGCGCAGCGAGTGAACGATGCAATTCAAGTGAACGAATGTGGTGACTTCACTCGTGAGTGCTGCATTTGATTTTATTCGATACCTCTTTAGAAAGTGACTCTGTAACTTTGTATTACAATTGGAATTATTTTATTTTAAAAAAATTACACAGTGGTGAGGATCCGTTGCTATGAAACAAATAAAATACAATAGCAGTGAGGGAAAAGCACTGAGCGAAAATGCAACCTTCGCCCACTAGTAACTATAGTTACGGTTCACTTTCTAAGGAGGTATCGAACAAATGTATACAGGGTGTCTCACGGTGACCGTCGGTTAGAAGTATATCAAGAACTGTAAAAGCTAGAAATTTGAAATTTTGCAAATGCGACATGGAGTGTTTAATCTATTAAATAAAAATATTTTCCAAATGGCAGCACTTCCGGAAATACCGGAAGTGAGCATCAACTTCTTTATTTTAAATACAAACCGGGCAATTTTTTTTCACATTCTGATGTGTCATAAAATGTTTAGTAAGTATGCTTAAAATAATCGGCGTATCAATTTTGATTGTTGAGAAAAAAAATTTTTTTCACTGAAAAATGTCAAAATCTTGTTTAGGAAATAAAATTGAAAGTCGAAAGTGGTAAAAGTTAGGGAAATGGGATTTTAGGTGCTCAATGTCAAAAGATTGAGACACAATTGTCTGTAATGGATAATAAAAAATTGCCCGCGGTTAAGTATCTATTTGACGTTATTTCCAGACTTAAGAAAAACTTTAAAAAGTCTCTTTTTTTAAATGGAATGCCTATTTAATTATCGGCCCATTCGATGCAGAAATAAATTTCCTTTAAATTGATATACCATGTTCCTATACCTAAAATCAATGTTTACAGAGTTATTTATAATTTTCTAATTAAATTTATAATTACATACTTCACAAAACATGGTTGGCTTTGAAAATTTTCAAAAAATTTTTATTCAAATGTTTCTTATGCTTTTATGATTATTTAGAATTCTATCTATGCAACTTCTTGACTATGCAAGGTCTCTTTCCGCCGAACGAACAGAACTTTCAGGGAAAAAATTAAAATATCCCAATACATTGGTTTCTGCAGCGTCAATGGGGACAATTGGCTTTGCCGAACTTCGTGGCGCATTTACTTCGCCAAAATTTAGAAAATTCTTTTCAATCATCCTGATTTTTCGTTCTGTCATTGTAGGTAAATGCGGATATCTTTCGTTAAAGTGTTGAGTGATTCTTTATTCAATAGTTAAAGGTTCTGCAGGTCCGAAAAGTAATACGAGCAGACTCGCCATGAATGTAAAACAAATTTAGAATATCAGCGTTTGTGTATTCCATATTTCCTAATTAAAAACAAATATTAAGCGCATAAATCAAAATTCAAACAGATAACACTGATAACAAACGTAAATGTAGCGTAAACTTTCAAACTGATGGCTAACTGACAACTGTCATCATAAGAAACAATTGAATAAAAATTTTTTGAAAATTTTCAAAGCCAACCATGTTTTGTAAAGTATGTAATTATAAATTTAATTAGAAAAATGTAAATAACTCTGTAATAATTGATTTTAGGTATAGGAACATGGTATATCAATTTAAAGGAAATTTATTTCTGCATCGAATGGGCCGATAATTAAATAGGCATTCCATTTAAAAAAGAGACTTTTTAAAGTTTTTCTTACGTCTGGAAATAACGTCAAATAGATACGTAACCGCGGTCAATTTTTTATTATCCATGACAGACAATTGTGTCCCAATCTTTTGACATTGAGAACCTAAAATCGCATTTCCCTAACTTTTACCACTTTGGACTTTCAATTTTATTTCCTAAACAATATTTTGACATTTTTCAGTGAAAAAAATTTTTTTTCTCAACAATCAAAATTGATACGCCGATTATTTTAAGCATACTTACTAAACATTTTATAACACATCAGAATGTGAAAAAAAATTGCCTGGTTTGTATTTAAAATAAAGAAGTTGATGCTCACTTCCGGTATTTCCGGAAGTGCTGCCATTTGGAAAATATTTTTATTTAATAGATTAAACACTCCATGTCGCATGTGCAAAATTTCAAATTTCTAGCTTTTACAGTTCTTGATATACTTCTAACCGACGGTCACCGTGAGACACCCTGTATTTAGTAGGTACTAGTTCTCCAGGATTTCTTAGTGTTTCACATTTACTATCTTACCAGATGGCTTTGTATTTCTATGTTGGTGTTACAACAAAATTGTTAACTGTTCTTTATTGTGCAATCATTGGTGAGAGGGAAACTTAAGAGTATTTCTCGAAACATAGAAGTACATCAGTTAGACTGACAAAAATGTACAACTAATACCATTTTTTATTACCGCGAAGATGGAAAAATTACAGCATGTTTTTCTATATTCAAAAATTGGGACAAACTAACGACATATACGGATATGAACAAAAGTCGGTTAAGTTGCATTGATGGATTACGTTGTTATTATGCGATTTACGTTGTTATGGCCCATAGTATAACGCCCTCCATCTATACCACTCCATCTAATCCACGGTACTCAGAAAAGGTAACTTGAATTAGTAATTTCGAAAAATACCTAATATACTTATAGATAACAGAAGAACCTAAGGCCATGATTTTTTTGAATAGCCAACATATTGTGCAAACTTTTTTGTGATCTCCGGATGGTTACTATCCACCAACCTTTTTCCGACTTTCGAAAAGATGTCATTTAGTTTTATTTATATGTTACGTAGGTTTATCCGTCGATACATCCGGTAAGTTTTAGAATTTATTCAAAACAGAAATTTACAACACTAACTTTAGGCTAACGGTATCATTAGGTGTTATTGTTGCTATTACTGCAACTTGGTTGCGGCATAGCGGTAGAGGACCTTTTTGGGACAGTTGGGCTGGAACTGAGTATCGCAACTGTAGAAACAATTGGTGGACAAATTTGTTGTATATTAACAATTACTATGATGTTCAAAACATGGTAAGTTCAAACTACTACCTTTTAGCAAGCCGTGCCTACGCGCCGTTTTCCAGTTATCGACAAAAAATGCATGATGCGCTAGAGACTTTCTTATTTCAAAAAAATGGCCCTTGCTTAAAAAATCTAGCTCGAGTGCAAGTGCTCGTACAAAATTTTTGTGAGGACCTTTTTTGCGTAGAATTGCATTCTCTACATCTTTCCCATCTTTGCTTAGCTTTGTTTATAATTTCCCAAGTTGAACATGTTGGTTTTAGAAGCTACTACATAAGTTTTAGATTTTTGTATAGTTGGCAATTATTTTGAGATGTCTTACCAAAGTATGGGACCAAAATTCCCATTTTCATTTTTAGTTTCAGTAAAACGCTATGTCATTATCAACCGCAATAAATTGTGACCGATTAAAATATAACAAGGGTTGCCAAGATACAACGTTCAGAAAATCTTTCGCATATTTACTCCGATCAAAAATGCAAAAAAATACAATATTCAATCAATCTTCTTTCCGCAAAGGCATGAAATGAAAATAAGGTTCAAGAAAACAATAACTGTGCAGTACAGTAAAAGGTATTGTACTTCATGGTTTGGGGAAAATATAGCTAAAACTTAGGCATACCACATCAACGACCTTAAAGGTTACGCATTTTTGTTACGATCAAAAATGTGAAGTGTGAATTTAAAGAACTTGAACGATCAAACTAATTTAATCAAATTGAACAAGATCTTGCCTAGCAGCAAATAAGTATTACACAATTTGCACCCATATATCTACTCATTAATAAATGACTTTGACAACGGATTAAGTATTAGAGAGAGTTATTTAAGTAATTACTTGAATCGCCCTAATGTTCTAAAAACAAAGTATTCATTAACAGACTGGTAATAATAGTTTATATATCGTATTTTTGACTCCGTTTGAAAGAATTGGTAAAACCTCGACAAATCTTATTTTTAGTGTTTGTCGGTAACTTGGTACTTAGCAGCCGACACCCAACTATTTTTGTACTCTTTAATCATTCTTGGAATCATATGGATGAAGAAAAGCACTGTTTATAAAGTCTTGGGAGCGTCTTTAGTAATAGGAGTTCTAATTCCCGGAATTCTAACTTACATAAACGGTTATGAGATAATACTACGTATATATCCAGAGTAAGTATTTGTTCTCTAAAAAATTTTGCATCGGGTTAACGTATGATGAATAACGCTACTATGCCCCTGTTTCAGAACTCTTCATACCTCACTAAATCTTCGAGAGTGGGCACAAATGGGGGCACCTGGACATACTTCTATTGGGGGTTATACTATAGGTTTAATTGGTGGGTATATTTTCTATAAAAATAAAGATAAGAAGTTTTTTACAAAAACGGTAATAGATATTTTAGTAATCGTAAATTTATCTTTTGAATTCGTGATTTTACAGTACCATCACCTACTGTGGTGGGTGATAATACTAGTGTCTCCTCTCACACTCATATTTTCTGGAATCATTTTATACGATGTCAACTATACAGTCTCACCAATGCAAGCTGCCGTCTACGCTTCGCTCGCTAAGAATATTTATGCATTTGGTGTGTGTGTCTTAATATTTGGACTTACACAAAATGTTGGCTGTAAGTTTAAAATATATTGTAGGAATTGTTTCGTTACTGCCTTGCAGGGATTCTACGAGACTTTTTACTGGCACGTCCACTACAATTTTTGGGTAAATTATCATATTGTGTATACCTGGTACATGTACCATTAATGCGTGCACGAGTAGGTCAGATGAGGTCAGCAGGCTATTTGTCGGATGATGTCCTCGTAAGTGATGATAATGTTAAATTAGTATTAAAGTGTTTTCATTTGTAGTTATACCAAGCGGCCGGAGATGTAATTGCTTCTTTCATATTTGGTACAATTCTATGTTTATTTGTGGATATGCCAACTGCAGCTTTGCAGGAATTATATTCAGCACCAAAAGAAATTAAACGTAAAAGCGAATAAGCAGGTACAGCAATAATGGGCAAGAGTTGGTTTTCAATGTGAGCTCAAATGATAATTTCATATCAAGAATACAATGTTTATCAACTAATGTGTCAGTCTATCTATCTTGTGAATAAATTGTGTCCATTCCTTCATTATCGTTTGAATTAGTTTCCTATTGCCGTTGACGCTATTGCTTTATAGTGATTATCTATAAATCATCGATAGTTATTGCAAAATTAACAAATCTACTTTCTTTTTTTCTTTGAGTCGTTTGTTGGCTATTATTTAAAGTTTTTCTTTTTTCAATATTTATAATAAGTATTTGTAAGAGTTAGACTTACCAACATTATTCAATAAACTTTGTTAAATGAAAAACAGTTTAATGCGTCATGCGTATACATCTGACCAATTTCCTAGCAAAGTACAATAGTAGAATGGAATTCAAATCGCAAGTATTGCTTTTAAGTTAAGTTAGTCTGTTCCTATTGGAATTTTGCTGACTTCAGTCGATTCAGAGCGAATGCATTTAAGACTATAATTGGGCAACGTAATTAACCAGTTTAGTATTATTATAGTAAAGTTTATTCAATAAATAGAATATGTTCATTGGTTACGAAACAACCTTGTTCTTTCGAAGCATCGACCCAAGATTTTTTAGAATTATTTATCTTTTGCTCTCTTTCGGACTTAACCGTATCATGGAAGCAGTTTCTTGTTAGGTATTGGATTGCAATCAAATGCAACTTTGTAGTTATTTCATATCTTAGCCAATAAGAAACTATTTGTTAAAGCCTCAATTGTGATGTAGGACAACGTGCCAACACCGGTTGGAGTTTGGGAGTTTTACAATTTTCTACAGATAAAACTTATATTACTAGCCGTGGCAGTTTATGAGACTTTAATATGGAACTACACCAACTTTTGTAAAAGTTAATAATAATAACAATAATATCGTTTATTATCATTAACCATGAAAATGGTATCAACAGTGTCAGAGCGAAGTAACATGTAAGTAAATATCATACAAATACAATGATGGGAACAATATGTAAAAAAATAAGAAAACAATTTTAAAAGAAATAACGCTAATAACAATTCATTAACATACATTAATTAGAAATTCTATGAATGTACTCCTCTATAGTGTACGGATTAATGGACACCAGTAAAGTCTTTAATTTTTGTTTAAATATCATCTCATTATCACATTTTTTATCTCGTCACTAAGGGAGTTAAATAATTTACAGCCCAGAAAATAATTTTTTTTTATAAACCGCGATACGATGCTTGTCTGGTCTTAATTGGATTTAGTATTATGTCCATGCAAAGGTTAGTTTTTGTGGAATAAATTTTTGTTTTTGTAGACAAAGCAGCAAACTTTATAGATGTATGTCGCAGAGAGTGTTAGTATCTTCAAGTCTTGAAATGATTTGCGGCAACATGCACGGGATGATAGTTGTCCACTGTCCTAGAAACTATAACATTACATATTATTTTAAAAAACATGTTGATCGTATTTTAATCCACTGATTTTTTATTGTTTTCTTGGCAATCTAACTTAACTACTCCGAAAGCTGGAGTTACAGAATTAATCGAATTCGCCGATTCGCTGGTCCAATATAGTCATCACGCAAACAAAACAAAAAGAAACAAAATTATGCTATAAAACTGATTATTTAATTCTTCTTTTGAAATTTAAATAGGACATTACTGTTAAACCATCATAGCTGCAAAGAATTCAAGAAGACTCTTATTATAATTTATAAACAAAATAATTTGTTCATTATTTCAACTTTAGTTTTGTATGCCTTTTGCGTTTTGTTTTTCTATACGAGTATAATAAAAACTTCTCAACCTAACCGGTGCGTTTTATATTTATTTTTTAAATACAATCAAAACATAACAGAAAAATCTCCCTCCCCAAAGAGGAATTCTGGCTACGGGCGTGGTTTGTGAATGTGCACTACAATGTCACTTTCACATACCTACAGGGGCTAAGAAGAATGATTTTTGTGAAATTGCCATCACTGTATCCGTGAAATCGAAATTAGCCCCTTTTATACTATCACAGGACATAGTTTTTTTTAGTCTTATGAATGTAGTAGTATAAACAGAGCATAGATCAAAAAAAAAACCAGCATATAAAGGTTGTAAAAAATAAACTACAAATTTTTAATTGAGCGTAACCAATCGATAGCTTCTGGTGTTAGTTCATTTAATATAGTAAAACCTCCCTGAAATTTAGTCACTGGACAATGGTCAACAATGTGTTCTATAGTTTCCTCATAGTCATTATCATAGTGAAGACATCGTTAAATTTATTTCCAGCAACATAATCATCTACTTTCACTCCATTGATAATATTATGTTACTGGGTGAATGTTTCTTTGAGCTTCCTTGAAGTTCAGATACGACCTGCCACATACATTTTGATTTGTTGTTGGATTATGTAATTCTGTCATTAAATTTATTTACTGATTTTGCTAGTTCCTGTTTGTACTTAACATTCAGCTTATCCCTAATCGAATTGAATATCGGATGTTATTGCCAAATTTTAATAAATAGACAGTTCATGTTTCAGTTGTCCTGTTTCCTTAGATAACCATTTCTTACAGTAGGCGCGTTTGTTGTGAGCATATACATATAAATAAAGAATATACTGGTAGCATTGTACCAATTTATTTGGGAAACATTAGAAGACAGAAGATATTACTCTCTCTTTAGATGAACCAATCGGGACGAAGGTTTGCGCATTACGATGTCCTTGCTATAATGTCAATATGGAGCATTTTTCCATCTATAGCGCGAAAATATATATGTCTGCACCGTAATGTTGGGCAGATTTTTTACATATGTATTGGATAGGATAATATCAGTATATTCTTTATACAATATATGGTTGTGAGGTTTTATCAGTTATTTGACAGCTATTTTTCACTTTATAAAGCACATCAAAATTTTCATTTGGTGCGGTGCGGACACAAAGTACTTTAGTAGTCTTTGTCTGTTAATGATTTTTTGCTTAAAACATTTCCCATGAAATTATTATATTAATGTAACCTTTATTATACTTTGAAGGTTCCCATGTTTAACGGAAAATTTCAAATTCAATAGTAGCCTTTAGAATTATTATAATTTGCTATGTTATTAATTAACCAACCCGTACCAATTGAAGTCATCAAAGAATCAGCATCCCTAGCGTCTTTAAACAATAGCATTTCATCGCTTTTGTTGTACTTGTACTGCCTTCAACCTGTGGATATGCAATTGGCTACCAATGCTTGCTTATACTTTTCCGTAAAATATGTCCGTCAAAAAGGTATACCTTGGATTAGGTACAGCGTACTCGTCGCTATTCGAAAACAGTAAATAATGTAATTTATTTCTGACCGTGATATAAGCTTATATCGTCATAGTTACGATACCAATAAAGAGTGTCATAACTCCCTTGGGATATAAAGACGCTATAATTCTCTCTACGGCTCTTTATGAACCAGTAACCTAGCAACAACCAAAACTGCAATCGACGATACCCAAATCAAATATACCGGAAATGAACAGATTTTATTAAACTCGTTCAGAAATAAAATTATCTATGTATCAAGGGAATTAATAGGTCTCAATTACCTCGGGCAATTGCTGTCCCTCGGGCCAAAGGCCCTCGGGACGCAAACTTTACCCTCGGTAATTGAGACCATTATAATTCCCTTGATACATAAATTACTATTATATTTAAAGACAATGGCAATTGTGTTCATATTCCGCGACTGAGAAAGCGTTCTCGGAATGCTGTATGGTTCCAAATAGGTGGCAAAGTCGATATGGGGCCCGAAATCACCTGGATCTAATGCATATACTTTTGAAGGTGGATAAATAAATTGTTACCTACATACTTGCCATACACTTACACGTTTTAAATAACCTGTCTTAATGATGGTTCATGTTCGAATTGCTGAAACACATCTTCCTTAAGATGCGGATTTCGCGATTTCCATTGAGTCTTATTATCGTGCTGAATTACTTTGAGGAAGCCTACTTGCCTAAGTTGTTGGTTTATTTGTACAAAAAAGTAAATTCTTTTCTCCTAACGTTATGTTATCGAGGAATACTGCAAAAGGGGATGTTGCGAGTAACAAATTTGTCAGTTATTTAGAGCATAGTCTAGGGATGGGTATCGATTAATCGAAATAATCGATGTATTTATAAAATAATCGATGTATTTTTAATCGATTATGTTCGATTAATGGGGTAATCGATGTTTGTATCACGATTTTTTCATATTTTTCATTTTTATTTCTGGCCTAATAATTATTTTCCAGAGAAACTTTACATATAATAAATAACATATTTTTAAAGGATGTAGAAGAAAATTGTGATTGCTAGAATGTAAATAATAAATATCTAAATTTTAATTTTTTTTATTTTTATTGCGTTTAATGTTCCGAAACTACTGATAAGAATTTTTTCAACAATTGCAATTTGTAATTATAGTAATTATACAATTGTATTAATTTTGTCCAATTGTAAATTGTACAATTTAAAATTTTGATGTTCCTTTTTTCAAATTGCCAATTAATCAAATAATCGATCTCCTTAGCGTCGATTAATTGTTGTATCGATTAATTAGAAAAAATAGTAATCGATTCTCAGTAATCGACGTTTTGTTGTTCGATACCCATCCCTAGAGCATATCGTAAACGTGTTGGTTTAAGGAAAAGTAATGGTGATTTCCATAACTGTAGCGCACCTATCGAAGGATCAGCTTCGTGCCACAAAATGATGATTTTGTTAATCGTGAAGAATTTCCTTAACTATTTACTGTCTAATATGGACAAAAGATGCACGTTAAATCATTTCAAATGCACTATTACAATATCTAATAAGAAAATCACTTTATTCAATGGAAGGGTACCTATATGAAAGCGAGTTGGAAAATTACATGAATCAACATTTAGATGACGTTAGAGGTCTTGATTAAATCATACATCTCACAATACTATTATTTTGTTTCAAAGCTGTATTTGTAAGTAGTATTGTAGGTATTTCATTTTTATTGGAGTGGTTTAAGGGTGAATTTTTCGTTTCCAATTCTTTGTTTTTTATTACACTTCTTTAGTAAGTCATAAAAAACAATACAATTTTAAAAACAAAACAATGTTTGGCCTTATCAAGTCAATAATTAAAAAATTTTAAACGTTAAATACAGCATGCACGTATCACAAATGTAACGTAGTTATGAACTACAGCCACCGTAGAAAATTAGTATTATCTATACTAAATAAACGAGTAAAATTCGTGACATGTTCCTCATTAAATTATCAGTAATTATATACACATTCACGTAATTCGGTTTAATTGTGTACTAATGCATTTCCCACCAGTGCAAGGGATGCCATTGGAAATCACCTTAACACAATCTGACTACATGGATTTTGATCGTTTAATGCAAAACTCATTTAAAAATATGCATTGAAATAGGTCGTGTGACTGCACATTTAATGGCTTTAAATGCAGTCACACGCAGTTTAATAGCTTAGTTTCACTGCAGTACTAACAGTTAAGGTATCATACCATCAAATGCAAGTGATTGGTTTTCTCCTATTGACTGTGATACACTTTGGTGTATTTGCAGAAATTTCCGGTTCGTATATGCCGAGGGCACTCTGTCAATATTTTGCTTTAATTCCATTTCCCAGAAAGTGAATATGCGTCAATGCCCGAATTATTTCACTTGGACAATTTTGACCGTTGTATGATGTTGGGCGAAAATGCATTATACTGTATGTTCCAAATGCAACTATCGCCGCTTGAAGCAGGTTCCAATGTGCAAATTTGGCAGACAATACAGGTAAATAACTCTTATAACAGCATTTTACTTGATAAATACATCGCAACGTGCAGAATGTGTCATTAATGAAAATCGCATTCTTACGTGTCGACGCATTTCCAATCCTTTCTATGCACACAACATCGCTGTTTGTCGACAGTACCCTATTATTAATTTTACGTTAAAGGTGTAACCATAATAGTATATTAAAAAACAAGTTTCATAAGGTACGTTTTATGGCACGAATCAAAGTTTAGAAAACGAGTGGCGCAGCCACGAGTTTTCTTAATGATGAGTGCCATAAAAGCCTTATGAATGAGTTTTTTATACTATTTTTTAGAATTTGCGCCTTTTGCAAGCAATTTTAAATAAATATTTGACATTATCAAAATCTAGGGAATTTTTAGAGATTGGAACTACTTCTTTTCAAATTGTCAATTTAAAATTTATTTAAAGGTTAACTACAGTATTTGCTATGAATTAATTCGGTAAATACCAACTTAGTAAAATTAAATTGTACCGGTCTTATTAAAACACCCAAATGTCTATTAAAGCACGCAAATGACGTCATTTGAGTGCTTTAATAGGATCTATTAAAGCACTCAAATGACGCGAATTCTAAAAACTTGTTTATTAGAAAACGACATCAAACGTGAAGAATTTTCGTCACGATTTGTTACGATATGGAATTTGCGTACCCTTATCCTGTCCTAATATCGCACAAAATGTAACAGGATACAACGATGATTCCCATCTGCGAGAAGGAATTGATCACTGTTATGCTTCTGAATTAAAAGAGTTGGGGCTGAAAGGGTACGTCACGCAACTGCATTGTATCACTGAGAAACCCCTATATAATATTGACAGTGTGGATATTGTAGTAGGGTAAGTGTTAACCATTTTTCAGTTCAAATATTTGACATCAACTCAACTAGGGATTCACGGGCTTGGCTTGAATTTTTAAAACTTGACATAAAGTCAAGTCAAGCCAACAAAAAACCAAGCCAAGCTTATCTGTGGAAAAACTTGAGTTATCAAGCTTTTCCAAGTTAAGCTTTCAAGCTTTTCCCAAGCTTTCAAGCTTATATTTCTATGCATTTTTTTGCTTTTGCATGGAACATAATTCTTAGAAGATCCAGCTGATAATTTTGCATTCTAACATAAAATATATTCATTTGGTATAAAAGAAGTACCTACCGACTACGTGTAAATCAAGGTATATTTGAAATACTCTGTGCTCTACTCAAACAAAATATACCATTAATAGGTATGTTGATTCGATTTAGTAAGAAAGGAGTATTTTACTTAAAATCATTGTTAAAAAATTACCAGTAGATATATAGATATACAGTGTCTGCTTAAGTTCGCACCATATCGAAAACTTTTTTATTATTAATTTTACGAAAAAAAGTTCTTCTTTATAAAAAGCTCTGCATGTTCTAAAATCTAAAACACAATCATCAGATATTAAATTTTTTCAGTATCGAAAATTGTTTTTAAAAAAAGTTAATCAGAACTAAAAACTACGTTCAAATATGGAATTACATCCTGCTACTTAACATTATTTTTCCTATTTTTGTCTACAATAACAATGCAAATGTAAGTGTAGTTACCTACGTGAAATCTAGGATGTACCGATAAACAAATTTTTAACTAGGAGAATGTAATTGCATATTTGAACGTAGTTTTTAGTTCTGATTAACTTTTTTTAAAAACAATTTTCGATATTGTCAAAAATAAAGGTACTTTACTTTAATCTCTCAAGCTCAAGCCAAGCTATTACATTTCAAGTCAAGCTACTTGGCTTATGGCCAGTTGCACCGTACAAATTAAGGCATGCTTAGTTAAGTACAGCTTAAATGCCATAGCAATCATGGCATTTAAGTTCTGCTTAACTTTAAGCATTACTTAATTTTTACGGTGCAATTGGCCATTAGTGAATCACTGAATTCAACTGTATTGTATTCTGATTTCACAATATATTATTTATAAAACACTCCACTATTTCGTAAATTTGTTCTCAATAACAAAAGTAAGTATACGAAATTGTTATACTAATACAGATTGCAGTGTTCTGTGTTACAATAAAATAGTAATTTTCATTCAGTGTCATATCAAACGTTTGAATGCTGTGCTTAATTTGTTTCCATTATGTTTGGCTGTACAAAAGTAAATTATTGTCTTTATTACCTAATAAAACATTATTTTTTAACATTTGATTTAATATAACCATTGCGTTCACGAACAAGTAACTGAAATAAAGTTTTCATTTTAGAATATTATTAACATCGCTTATAGTGATAGTTATGTACTCAACGATTTATGAAGGTATTGCGCGGCATAAATCAAAAAATGATTACGATCGTATAATTTCAACCAAACGTAAGTATATATATTACTAAATAGCATTCATTCAAGTAGGTATGAGCAAAGAGCACAGCATTAGTCTTTTATATTAGTTATTTACAGTAAGAGAGGAAGGTAAAACTTTCGTTCACGTGAATTGTGTGTTCGTCCACCTCTTTAGAAAGTGACGCTGTATTACAATTGAAATTATTTTATTAAAAAAATCACACAGTCGTGAGGATTCGTTGCCATGAAACAAATAAAATACAATATATTATTATTATTATTATTGTTCCTAGGGGTGGTCCCAATAGGTTCTCGCACTGCGACCTTTTGGTCTATTATGCTCTCCTGGATTTTAGTAGGGCGAATCTTCGTTACTTCCTCTTGTGTAATCTTTTCATTTCCAAGTAGGTGTTCCCTTGCCTTTATGAATGCCTCACATTGGCAAATGAAGTGATAGGGCGTTTCATCTGCCTCACCACAACCCCTGCATGTCGGGCTTTCGGTCAGTCCCATGTTGTGCAGGTGTTTGTTCAGGCGACAGTGGCCCGCGACCATTTCTGTCGCAAGTGTTATCTTCGTCCTGCTTAACTTTAAGATGGACGCAGCGAGGTCCCCGTTTGGGGTTTCCAGGAAGATCTTGGAATGACTCTGTCCTGAGATTTTCGACCAATGTCTGCAATGCTCTTTCGTGAGTATTGCTTGAATCTCCTTTTTGGCTGTGTTATAACGTTATAAGTAATCCCACAAGCCGGTTCGAGTCCTATGAATGGTTTTGCGCTTGCCATTCTCGCAAGCTCGTCAGCAACCCGGTTACCTGCGATTCCCGCGTGCCCAGGTGCCCATACTAGTGTGACTGAGTTGCACTTACCTATAGTAGAATTGCCGAACAGATGGAAACAGGCTCCTACTACAAAAAGGGGCTGAATTATGTTAAGTCAGATTTACATACACTTTATCAGACACTGATAAATGTTTCGATATACGTTTTTTTGGTGGCGAAAGATCCATCATATTATACCTATTACTTAACCTATAATTTTATTTTGTTAGTTGTTAGGTATTTTAATAGAAACCACAAAACTTGTTTTGTGACAGAAACTAAATTTGGGGAAGTGCATCAGACTTTCAATGTAATTTGCCTGCGTATTTTGAATTAACCTATTACAAACGCATTTGTGGGTGGAGCCTGTTTCCATCTGTTCGGCAATTCTACTATAGTGCGTGTAGCATTTGTGTCTATTCAAGGACCAGCCCTGAATTTACCACATAGGAGTCAATTGCTGCAATCGCTGCTTTGCTGTCAGTCACTATAAAAATTTTCCTTTTGATAAAGTTCCCTTTTAATAGTTGAGCAGCCGCTGTCAGGATTGCATTTTCCTCAGCTTGGAACACACGGTCACTTGTTGTCCTAGGGTTACAGAAATTCTGCAGCCCCGTCCATTGCTCCCGTATACTCCAAAGCCAGTGCCCTTTGTGGTTTTCGAGCCGTCTGTGTAATACATGATTCCATTCAGCTTCGCTTTGCTGGAATTGTTCTCCCAGTCCTGCCGAGTGGCAATATAACTGCGACATGACAAAGTGTATAAGGTCAATAAAGTAAAGTGCGTGTATTATTATTAAAAATGGGCAACAGAAGAAGTAACAAAGAACATTAATGATGATTTGCGAGTAGTGAAATTTAATAATTGTAATACATGTATACATTTTCTATTGATAACATTGAACTTTAAATATGCGTGAGCGAAAAGCAGTGAGCGAAAGTGAAATCTTCGCCTAGTTACGGTTCACTTTCTAAGGAGGTATAGAACAAAAGTATAGTACTAGTTCTCCAGGGTTTCTTAGGGTTTCACTTTTACTATCTTACCAGGTGTCTTTGTATTTCTATGTTGGTGTTACACAAAATTGTTAACTCTTCTTTATTGTGCAATCTTTGGTGAGAGGGAAACTTAGAGTATTTCTCGAAACATAGAAGTACATCAGTTAGACTGTGACAAAAATGCACAACTAATACCATTTTTTATCATCGCGAAGATGGAAAAATTACAGCATGTTTTTCTATATTCAAAAATTGGGACAAACTAACGACATATACGGATATGAACAAAAGTCGGTTAAGTTGCATTGATGGATTACGTTGTTATTATTCGATATACGTTGTTATGACCCATAGTATAACGCCCTCTATCTATAACATTCCATCTAATCCACGGTACTCAGAAAAGGTACGTAACTTGAATTAGTAACTTCGAAAAATACCTAATATACTTTCAGATAACAGAAGAACCTAAGGCCATGCTCTTTTTGAATTCCCATCAAGCTGTGCAAACTTTTTTTGTGATCTCCGGATGGTTACTATCCACCAACCTTTTTCCAACTTTCGAAAAGATGTCATTTAGTTTTACTTACATGTTACGTAGGTTTATCCGTCGATACATCCGGTAAGTTTTAGAATTGATTCAAAACAGAAATTTACAACACTAACTTTAGGCTAACGGTATCATTAGGTGTTATTGTTGCTATTACTGCGACTTGGTTGCGGCATAGCGGTAGAGGACCTTTTTGGGACGGTTGGGCTGGAACTGAGTATCGCAACTGTAGAAACAATTGGTGGACAAATTTGTTGTATATTAACAATTACTATGATGTTCCAAACATGGTAAGTTCAAACTACTACCGTTTAGCAAGCCACGCTTCCGCGCCGTTTTCGAATAAGGTTCAAGAAAACAATAAACTGTGCATATATCAGTGTAGTACAGTAAAATGTACTTCATGGTTTGGGGAAAATACAGCTAAAACTTAGGCATACCACATCAAGGACCTTAAAGGTTAAGCATTTTTGTTACGATCAAAAATGTGAAGTTTGAATTTAAAGAACTTGAACGATCAAACTAATTTAATCAAATTGAACAAGTTCTTGCCCTGATCTTGCCTAGCAGCAAAATAAGTACCACACAATTTGTACCCATATGCTCATTAATAAATGACTTTGACAACGGATTAAGCATTAGAGAGAGTTATTAAGTATTCATTAACAGACTCTGTTTGAAAAAAGTAGTAAAACCTCGACAAATCTTATTTTTAGTGTTTGTCGGTAACTTGGTACTTAGCAGCCGACACCCAACTATTTTTGTACTCTTTAATCATTCTTGGAATCATATGGATGAAGAAAAGCACTGTTTATAAAGTCTTGGGAGCGTCTTTAGTAATAGGAGTTCTAATTCCCGGAATTCTAACTTACATAAACGGTTATGAGATAATACTACGTATTTATCCAGAGTAAGTATTTGTTCTCTAAAAAATTTTGCATCGCGTTAACGTATGATGAACTATGCCCCTGTTTCAGAACTCTTCATACCTCACTAAATCTTCGAGAGTGGGCACAAATGGGGGCGCCTGGACATACTTCTATTGGGGGTTATACAATAGGTTTAATTGGTGGGTATATTTTCTATAAAAATAAAGATAAGAAGTTTTTTACAAAAACGGTAATAGATATTTTATCGTAAATCTATCTTTTGAATTCGTGATTTTACAGTACCATCATCTACTGTGGTGGGTGATAATACTAGTGTCTCCTCTCGCAGTCATATTTTCTGGAATCATTTTATACGATGTCAATTATACAGTCTCACCAATGCAAGCTGCCGTCTACGCTTCGCTCGCTAAGAATATTTTTGCATTTAGTGTGTGTGTCTTAATATTTGGACTTACACAAAATTTTGGCTGTAAGTTTAAAATATATTGTAGGAATTGTTTCGTTACTGCCTTGCAGGGATTCTACGAGACTTTTTACTGGCACGTCCACTACAATTTTTGGGTAAATTATCATACTGTGTATACCTGGTACATGTACCATTAATGCGTGCACGAGTAGGACAGATGAGGTCACCAGACTATTTGTCGGATGGTGTCCTTGTAAGTGATGATAATGTTAAATTAGTATTAAAGTGTTTCATTTGTAGTTATACCAAGCGGCCGGAGATGTAATTGCTTCTTTCATATTTGGTACAATTCTATGTTTATTTGTGGATATGCCAACTGCAGCTTTGCAGGAATTATATTTAGCACCAAAAGAAACTAAACGTAAAAGCGAATAATGGGCAAGAATTGGTTTTCAATGTGAGCTCAAATGACAATTTCATATCAAGAATACAATGTTTGTTAACTAATATATCTATCTTGTGAATAAATTGTGTCCATCCCTTCATTATCGTTTGAATTTGTTTGCTGTTGCTTTATAGTGATTATCTATAAAGCATCGATAGTTATTGCAAAATTTACAGATATAAGTTCATTTAAAGTAGAACTAGTATTTGTATTATGTTTGCTGGCTATTTTTCGACTTTCGGTATCCTGGTACTACCCTCGTCAGACTACCCATTCATGGAAGCACTTTCTTGTTAGGCATGGGATTGTATTCAAATGCAACTTTGTAGTTCTTTCATATCTTAGCCAATAAGAAACTGTTTGTTAAAGCCTTAATTTTGATATAGGACAACATGCTATACACCTGTTGGAGTTTGGGAGTTTTAAAATTTTCTACAAATAACAGTGCTGATAAGATAAAACTTTTATTACTAACCGTGGCAGTTTATGAGATTTTAAGAACGAGAAATACACCAACTTCTGTTAAAGTTTTCAACCGCCGATACCATTCTTTTTCTTTCGAAAACAACTTCGTAAGGTAATAAAAGTTCATTGGTACTCCCAGTTACAGAACCGACAAACTAAGAAGCTTCCACTTCCACTTCCAAATCATCATTTGATACCGTTCCTTTTCTGTATTAATAATAATAATAATAGATTTATTGCCCAACAGAAAAAAATTTCCAATTATCGGACATTTAGCTACAAGAAAACATAAAGTAAAGTATACAACTAATTAAATTGCTACAGTAACTGCAATGGAACATTAAAGATTTAACGCTGCAACAAGATGGCTTAAAGAATAGTGATGGATGTCCACCGAATGTGGTAGAGAGTGATAGATCCTAATCATGCTTAGAATAGGCGAGGTGCTTAGCATGTTGGGTTGTAGGTGCAGGATGATAAAAAGTACGATGGTGTCGTGAAGTATGAGAAGGTACATGATAACTAATAAGTGTATTGATACCTCTAGAGATGTTTTGGCAAAGGTGCTTTACAGTATATTAGAAGATACGAGTAATTCTCACAAATCTGTTGTAATCGCTTGGATCCAATCGAGTTATAAAAGAATCATAAAATAATTCAAACAAACAGAAAGGAAAGGGTTGAAAGATTTTATGAGTTATCTTTGAACGGGACTACTGTAGTATTAATTTACATTAATGTTGATATGAATAATTGTTAATTAAGTCATTGTTTAGAAAGAACATTTTAATAAAGAAATTTGCATTATAACTATTGAAAAATCTTGGGACATCGCTTTAAAGTTCCATATCAGACCTATAATGTTTTGATATCGCATTGTTTTCCCAAACTTCTGCATAAGCACCAACCTTGGGTCGTTAGCATTTGGCTAACTTAAAATACCTTACCATTAATATTTCTACAATGTGAGCTTAACGTGATCAATCATCTACATAAAAGTAAAATTAATGTGTAATTGCTCTCTGAGCATTTGGTTTCGATGTGGCATCTATGTATCGTTCATAAGATATGGTGCTGGGTTACAATAGCACATCGTGAAGACCAACACCACAGCTAGTTTTGGCGCTGCTGTCAAATACAATACGTACTAATGAAGTTTATTCATATTCGCCACTGTGTCTACTGTCTTGGAATAGTTTTTAAAGCATTTTGCCCTTAAATTCGTTTTTCTCAATAATATAATCCATGCTATGTAGCTTGCTCTGACGAGCCTAAACCGTTTTCCTTACAATCAAGTGTCTAATATGGACAAATAAATAATTAGTACGTCCTAATTTCAGTTGAAAATAACCTAATAAATGCTAATACTCTTAACCCTTCGTTAGGCGCGCGGTCTACGATCGTAGACCACCCCTGTTCGGATTAGTCCTTATCAGTTGGTGTGCATTATTGCTAAGTACCGTTTTGGGTACCTGCATTTTTAACATTATCGAATAGAATCAATGCGTTTCTAAACTCTGTTTTGCTGTTTATTTACTGATTTTATATGAGACACATATGCAATATATGCCTTTCAGAGAAGTAATAACTGCCACTGTGAAGGAGAACTCATGTATAACCAATGTGTATGAATTATATAATGTATTTAGTGGTAAAATGTTTCATTTTTATAGAATACAATCGGAATACAATGATTTTTTTCATTTCGTTATGATTAGTAGAACACCATTGTATATATGTTCATCAATCTGAGGTATATCTTTATTTATGTTATTTATCACCTTTAAATCAACAGGTAAATATACAAAAACTTAATATTTTGTTTATAACTATTAGATATACAATATATAATAAGCCTTAGTAAAATAAATTATCTAATTGTTCATATTATTTAATAATACGAATGGTCTACAATTGTAGACCACGCGCCCAACCATGTAAGTTTTTGCCGCGCGCCTAACGAAGGGTTAACAGTTATGCAGAAACAAGGGCTATAATATAGTTTCAATTATATATATTTTCTGCTCAAGGACCTGTGGGTCCTTATGAACTATTTCCTATTTCCTGCAACTGTGACGTTATTAAGTATTCTGCACATAATTAAAGAGCACTACGAAATAAGCGCAAGTGGCACGTTTAGTAGAAGGTTAGACAATTAAAATGTATGCAAGCAAAACTTGTTCAATAAAAACTCTTCTAGAAACTAATTGCATTCAGTTCATAGTCGTCCGGTCTGGAATCGTGTGGGCTTCATCATGGTAAGTTTGTAAGTTGCAAGTCATTTTTACAATAGTAATGTTATTTTAGTTAGCGTTCATTATTATCATAACGATAACAATCGTTTTATTTATCATCTATTCGAAGAAACACAGGTGGGTCTATACAAGAGCGAAAACATTCGTAAGAGATGTTAAGTAAGTTTTATTACCGTCCAAATATTCAACATTCAATAACATGCATAAATATGTACAATTACAGGTTTATAAATATTACATTGTAATGTTACCTTTTTACTACCTTTTTTAGAACATTTTATATCATATATTATGTGCATATTAAACTACGGCATAAAAAGAGAACTAATAGTAGTGTTGCTAATGAATTCGACGTGTTGGTAAGGAAACATCCATTACGAGTAGCATTCTGGTTTGAACATGGAAGTTGGACATTTGAGCAGGTAATAATCGCTTCACCCTTAATCTCTTAATAATAATGGCGTTTCCGTTTAGGCTAACAATTTCGTAAATAAAGTTGTAAACTTCTTTAAAGATGAAAAATTATCTCAAGGTGACACAATCGGCCTGATTTTAGAAAACCGACCGGAGTACCCCTGCATATGGTTGGCACTATCGAAGCTTGGCATTGTTACATGTTTGATAGACACAAATCTTGACAAAGATGTCTTATTACGTGCAATTAGATCTTCAAATTGCCGAGCACTTGTGTTTGGAACTAATTGTGCTGATAGTACGTCCGAATATACTGTGTATCCCTTCATGATTGAAATGTTTAAATCTTACAGAAATATTCGATACATTAAATGACATGAAAGAATTGAAAAAATATGAACTTCGTGAACTCGTGTCGGACAAGCGAAAGAATCTGTCTGATGCTGTCGATCTTCGACTATCACTTTTAAACATTTCGCACATACAAACAACAGAAAATGTCCAAAATTGCAATGACGCAATAGTGAAGGTGATTACTGTTGACAATGCTACAGGAAGCTTATCAATCACAGTTGTCACCAACTTAAGGTGAGCAGGTCTCGCTTTGACATGCTCTAATAATTCCACAACCTTTCAGATTTTTATACCTGTGTTACACTGCAAATATGTATGCAAGTATTACAGCAAGTGATATACTGTACGTACCTATACCACTACATACTATACTGGGTGGAATTGTCGGTGTGGGTCAAACATTGCTAAATGGATCAGCAAGTGTTATACGGAAACAATTTTCTCCAGAGCAATACTGGAAGGATTGCGAAAGATACAAGTGCACGGTAACTCTTTGTAAATAACCCTGCCATGAATTTAATTTGAATTTCAGGCTGCTCTCTATGCCGATAGTATGTTTCATGAAATTTTAAAAGTGCCTTTTAACGAATACCTACGTCACCGTGTCACTACTTTAATCGGTGTTGGAATGAAAGTGAGGGAATGGAATGAATTACTTAGAACGTTTAACATCAAAAAAGTGTGCGAATTATTTGCTGGAGAGACAGGTTTAATAGGTAAGAAACGACTATTTCGTGCAAGTGTTTTGAAACGTGTCACAAATTTAGGTAACACGGACAACAAGATTGGTGCTTGTGGAAGCATTCCTTTCTGGCTAAGAGGGCGTTTTCCATATACTGTTGTGTCCTATAATAACAAATTGAGAGAACCAGTGAGATGTAGTGATCGCGGTTATTGCGTTGTACCAAAACCTGGTGAAACTGGAATAGTTCTTGTCAAACTTGTAAACGACACAAACTTTACCAACCGGAACGATATAATCTACAACGTTTTTTCTGTGGATGATGAATATAAGATAACAAATTTTTTTGTTATACTTGACGAATTTGGTTACATGTATTCCACAAACAACATGTAAATGTTAAATTTGCATTCACTTATTCGTACTACAAGCAATAATATTGTAAAGGGTGTTTCATTTTCTACGCCGATTTGATTATACATATAATAACTTTAATTAAGATGAGGCGAGTATTTGGTCCTATTAACGTTTGATAAAGACGGGTTATTGGGTGTTAGACCATACACGTGTAATTAATGAGTATAATAAAATTATTAGCTTCATTAGGAGCTAAAAAATTTAAGAACGGAACAATTACAATTGTGAAAAACAATTTTTGAATACTTACTATAAAATCAAAGGTTATTTAAAGTGCGCCATAGAAACTTGATAGTGAGGCAACTAATTAAGAGAGTAATTAATACCATGGAACTTAAATAGTGAAGCGTGAACCAGTTGAACGTTACACTTCACTATTTAAGTCTCTCTTAATTAATTGTCTCACTATCAAGTTTCTATGGCGCACTTTAATTAACCTTTGATTTTATAGTAAGTATTCAAAAATTGTTTGTATTGTGCAGTGACTGAATGTAAAAGAATTTTTATTCCATAAACGACCTACACCGTATACGTTTAATTTTTCGATATTATGCCATTCCCATTCATATCGTATAAGGAAATACACAGCGCAATGGAATTTTTTATCAATAAAAATATGCAAGATCTCATATGAATTTTTGTAAATTATAAACTATGTGATATACTACATAATATATTACGATGTAAATAAGATATCTTTGTCTCCTCATTCGTCACAGTTTCATGATTTCTGATATTGACCCCGATTTAG
Source organism: Pyrocoelia pectoralis (assembly GCA_036250285.1). Taxonomy (NCBI): domain Eukaryota; kingdom Metazoa; phylum Arthropoda; class Insecta; order Coleoptera; family Lampyridae; genus Pyrocoelia; species Pyrocoelia pectoralis. The sequence goes on along the minus strand of CM070075.1, from coordinate 4,364,374 downwards.
TCCAAGTTTTAAGCGACATATGGCTATTATGTGCTAATTCCACAAAAATTCGTGAATAGCTTTCAATATTTATGGATGTGAATGCAATTAATTTAATATTAATATCACAAACAAAGTTTCATACATCATGAAAGGAAGGTTAAATGACACTGTTTTTATTATGGCCCAAATCATTTCATTTCATGGGTAGGTAATGACAATATTGGCTAAGTATTATACATAACGAATGTCTTAGATTAGGAATGCACTTTTATAATTATTATTGCATGTAAATTTTATACTCTCAATAAGTTTTGTCACTTATAAGTCACGTAGCAATTTCACTTAGATTGCTCGGACACTTAAAGAATAAGAAACCTTAGAATGTTGTCCGTTACTTCGAAGTTTCATACCCAAGTTCGAAACTAAAGGATAAGTTCATCAATACCTCCGCAGATTATTTATTGTGGATTTAATAGTATTAAATTAGTGACAGTTTCGTTACAAGACATAAAATCTTATTTAAAAAATAGCTTGAAGATTAATTGCTCTAATTTCCCAGGAGGTATGTAATAATGTACCTTTGGTGGTTTGTGGTATGATAAAGACTATAATCATGATTATGGTTATGACGCGAACGATAAAATGATAGCTAAATAAAAGTAGCAATAGAGTAAATCCAATAATGTTAATTTAGGAGGCACAAAAGTCTAAATGTCTTTTAATTGATATATATTTGATAACATTAGCAATCCATAATGTGAAGTTATGTCAACGAAAGACTTCCAAGTAGCGGCCCATAACAATACGTTCGCGGTCATTGCAAAATTCACTGGAGAAAATGATTATAATGATTAAGAAACCTAATCTTTATAAAGATCCAAGTCCAATTCCTTCGTATACCATACGTATAAGGTCAACACTAATTTCACTGAGAGGGTAAATCAACGTGTTGGATTAATTTGCTTACAATAATGTGAAAAGATAATATACTAGGACATTTGAATTATTATAAAAATTAAAAAATGATCTTTGAAATAAGTTCTGTGAACTGATCGGTGTCGGCGCCCATTTTGGCATTACATTAAGTTGTACCGATGATTCTCACCATTGACATTACGAGCTATTATTACCAATGTGAGGCAATTAAGAAGTTATTTAAAGGGTCACAATATCGCAGAGTCATCATTGCAGTGTGTTCGGGTTTCTCGAAGGGATCCCAATTCTTCTTGCGATGGTAATTTCATTCGCTTCCACTTTGTCATGTAGCATTTATTACTTTTAGACAATTTTGGAGATAGTACTTGCTACACTTGTAGTAACATTTATGATACGAAAATATATTTGGAAATATACCTACATTCTATTGGTAACATTTAGAAGAGACATAAGGTATGCGATGAATGTTTGTTAATTAATGTGTGCATGTGCATGTACCTATATAAAAGCACGTTTTTTAAGTGCAACGTTTTGTTAACCAAACATGTTTTTACTTTCTTACTAACAACTCTTCCAGCAAATATTAAATATTTACATCTCAAGGAAATACAACCAATTCGATTCTAGAGTTTTATGGACTTTTGCAAAAACAAAGCTACAAATACGGTTCCAGCTGAAAGATGATTCCACAGTTTTTAAGCAATTTTCAAAAAGTGCGGCAAAATATCCACAAAAGGCGGCAATCTTGTTTGAGGATGAAGTGTGGACATTCTCCGATGTAAATTGTAGCGAACAACTTTATCCTATTTTTATTTGTGTGTACGTTGTAGCTTGAATTGTTATCGAACAAAGTTGCTAACTACTTCCACGAGCTAGGATATAAGAAAGGGGATTGTGTCGGTTTGATCCTAGAGAATTGTCCCGAATACCCGTGCATGTGGCTGGGGTTATCAAAATTGGGAGTGATAACAGCATTAGTAAACACTAATCTACTTGGCCGTTCTTTAACACATTGCATCAAGGTTGTAAATTGCAAAGGGATAATTCTTGGTTCTAATTTCGTACAGAGTGAGTAATCGAGCTATTGTACCATTAAGGTGTACTGAGGGCTATTCTAGATATCGAAGCTATACACAAAGATTTAGGAGAAATTGAACTTTACGAATATAATCGTAATGCCGATCAAAAGGTGAAGTACACAAATTTGAAAACTGAAATGGAGAAATATGCAACAAAATCCTTGCCCATTTGCAAAGATATTAAGGCGAAAGATGCACTGATATACCTTTATACTTCGGGTTCCACGGGGCTTCCAAAAGCTGCAGTAGTGCCAAATATTAAGTCAGCATCAATTTACTATAGTGTCCGATTTAATAAAATTGTTGCAGGTATATAACGTTTATAAAGTTTGTCAAAAATGTACTACCAAATGATATCGTCATATACTGTCCCATGCCATTGTATCACACAGCAGGATCTTCTGGTGGTATTTCGATTATGGTAAATTATGGCGCAACTGTTGCCATACGTAAGAAGTTTTCCGCATCCAATTATTGGACAGATTGCGCCAGATACAAATGCAACGTAACTAAGCAACAGGTACATCTGATAACCCATTCAACAAATGAAATTGTTTAAGGTCGCCCAGTATATTGGAGAAATGTGTCGGTACGTTTTAGATGCTCCCTACGACGGAGAACTGAAACACGACGTTAAATTCATACTTGGAAATGGATTACAACGTAATATATGGAAAGCGTATGTGGAAAAATTTAAAATTGAGAACGTCTACGAGTTTTACGCCACAACTGAAGGAAACATTCAATTCAGTAAGGACATTAAGTTTATTGAAGTACTTTTATATCGTCGCGTTTCAGTAAACATCGATAACACGCTAGGCAGCGTAGGATGCATTCCAATATATCTAAAAGGCCTTATTCCTATTTCACTAGTAAAGTATGATGAGCAGACAGGAGAATATATCAGGGATCAAAATGGAAGGTGCATTAAATGTAAAGCAAATGAACCTGGACTCCTTATAGGAAAAATTAATCCAAAAGTTCCAACTCAAAGTTTTTTTGGCTATTTAGACGAAAGTGAAAACCTGAAGAAAATATTATTAAATGTTTTTGAACAAGGTGACAAATATTTTGATTCCGGAGACGTATTAGTGTTCGACGAATGCGGTTACTATTATTTCAAAGATCGAATTGGCGATACCTTTAGGTGGAAAGGGGTAAATGTGTCGGCAATGGAGGTGGAGGAAGAAATGTTTAAAGCGACAAATATAAAAGATATAAGCGTTTATGGAGTTACGGTAGGAAACGATCTTTTTTTGCTTGTGTCACTAAATGAAAGACTTTTAGATACCCGGAACTGAGGGTAGGGCAGGTATGGCGGCTGTCATCCAAAACGGTGTTTCTTTACAATTGGAGGAGCTGGCAACGTTACTGAAAAAATCTCTACCATCTTACGCACTACCAATGTTTATAAGAATAGTTGATTCACTTCCGATGACGGAAACATACAAAATAAGAAAATTCACGCTTCAGAAGGAAGGATTTGATCTGAACGTAGTTAAAGACAAACTACACTTCCTCCAAGGGAACAAGTACGTTCAGCTCACACCGGAATTATACAAGGATATTATTAACAACAAACTAAGGATTTAATCTTGTATCTTCCATGTTTTAAAGTTAAATATTAATTCAAATTAAATAATAATATAGATATGTATCTATCTACTACATGTTAATTCCCAAGGAAAATGTAATTATGTACAGAACGTACGGAGAAAGATTGCCCCAAGGTCGGATGCGCACTCGTATAATTGTAAATTTTCCAAGCTTGGCAATCATATGATACCAGTGGTGTCGCCGCTAAATTCCGTTTAATTCGTAACATCTGGCTTGAATATTAAAAAAAAATGATTTTTGTCTGAAATGAGTACATAAATATGTGATTTAATTTTACATGTACACGTATTTTTTCTTACTTGTTACTAACATATAAATTTAAAAACACTGCGAGTTTTATCTTAGTGCAACACTCCCTGTCCATAAACCCGACAAAAAAGGAGGTAGTTCTCTTCACAAGGAAAAGGAAGATAGAGGGCCTTCGAGCTCCTCTACTCTTCCGAAACACCTCCAGTTTTCAGAGTCAGTGAAGTATCTAGGTATTACACTTGATAATAAACTGAACTGGAGCAAGCACATCCAGCTTAAAGCGGAGAAAGCAAACAGTGCGTTCTGGCAATGTCGCCGCGCAATCGGAAGACTGAGGCCCATCCCCAAAGGCTATCCTGTGGTTGTACACCAGACCTTTGTGAATCTTTTAGTTTTTTAAATTCTCTTCGGAAGCCAGCCCTTGTGTAGTCAATCCTGTTCCCTACTGTGTGAAGAGTTGCGCCCTTATCAATTTTTTTATAAATTTGTAAGAGTTCTTCGTAACCCTTGCTTTTCTTATGTCTATCTCGGTATTCCACCGATTTAATTTTCCATAAACATGGAAATTTTCTTTATGTACATTTCCAAAAATTCTATAGTAATTTTATTACTCATCATTATACGGTATTGGAATAACTGGCGCTTTAGTCGCAAAATCCAGAGCGGGCGCGACCGTATAGGCGAACTAGGCGACCTGAAATCTAGGGGATGAGTCACTAAGCAGTCAACGCCAAATGGCGTCTTTGACTTCATTTTACAATCTGACCTGGAAGAGAGTTTATAATACCTAATTTGCATATCGCTCTCTGACAAAATCCCCATAGACTGCGTTTATAAAATCAGAACTGAGCAGATATTTTGTTCGACGATTCTGCACGACCGCAACAGATATATACCACAGACTACGATTTGGTACGGAGCGACGCACGCGGTGATGAAATCAACCCAACATGTTGTCAGTATGTGGCCCCCTTTATACTTGTAGCGCAACACTTTATGTTCCCATGTTATTATTACAAAGAATAAGCAACATTATGTTTTATTATCAAAACGATGTATTTGCTTACAATATTTAGAAAAAATGTACAACATTGCGTGAGAATGTTTTTGGTATAAGTTTTTTCACTTTATTGAACGCAATTAGTGGAAACGAGTGACGAATAATGTCGCATCTTACGTATAAAATATCACGGTTTGTGCCAAAGGTGAAAACAAAAGCGTACCAAGAAAATGTCGAGCAGGTCAATTTTGATAGGAAAGGAAATCAATTTCTACTTCACCCTCAAGTCGTACACATCAACCTGTAGGTATGGTGGCCACTCCCTTAAAACAGTCAAGTAACAAAGGGGAATCGTGAGATATAACCAGCTTGAACCTTCCTTTTGATTTCCATCGACCTTTTCCCAAAAAAGGTTGGTTGCTCTTCAAATTTGCATAAAAAACTTTTTGTATCATACCTGTTTATGTATAAATTAATCAAAGCATTCGTGTTAATGGATCAATCGTCACTCCTCAATAATTCTGGCACAGAAATGCTATTTGTGTCAGTTGACAACACCATTTAATTTAAAAAAACGAGAATTGTACGTACATCAAACCACGATCATTAACCCAACGATCATTGAGAGTTAAGTATAACTGCATCCGACAATCGTGATCGTGTTCGTTCAATCCTGACTTTTTCGACAATTGTCACACGGATTTCCTCTGAATCAGCATTCAAGAATCGTCACTAACATGTTTTCGTTATGGAGCTATTGCTCATATTTTATGTTAGTTACTGATTGTTCAAACATATGAATTTTTGAATTATGTGTATAAAGTAAATACTTGGGCATCACGTTAGACCAAGAGCTTACCTTCAAATCACATCTGCAGAAGATAGCGAACAAAACCACCAAGTCTTTGTGGTTTTGTAGGCGAGCGTTCGGGAGCAAGTGGGGTTTATCTCCAAAGATGACACAACTGGATACACACTAGATGATCGGCCATTACATATGCGTCGCTGATGTGGTGGCATAAGACCTTTACCCAGAAGAGCATACAGATATTTATCAGGCGGTAGCTCAGGGCTTGTCTTGGAATTACGGGGGCAATAATAACGACCTCTTGAACCTACCGCCATTAAACCCAGTAATTAGGGGCATAGAGACTTATCGGCTAAGAGTTAACGCCGAGGAGGGATCGTCAAGGGCGGGGCACTCGCCCATCTTCGATGAAATCTCCAAAGATAAAACCCTCAATAGAATAACTGAGAGGATAACCAAAACAATTTGCCTTACAAAACTTTTAAGACAACAACCCCCACTCGGTACGACTGGGAGAATAATTCCAGCAAAGTAAAGCTGAATGGAATCGTGTATTACACAGACGACTCGAAACACACTAACGGTACCGGCTCTGAAGTGTACGGGATCAATGGACAGAACTGCAGAATCATTGTAAGCTTGGCGACCGTGTTGCAAGTCGAGGTACATGCAATCCTGACAATAGCTATTAAAAGAGAATCTTACTAAAAAGAAAATCTGTATATTTACAGACAAACAAGCAGCGATTGCCGCAGTTTATTCATATGTGATGAATTGAGGGCTAGTCCTTGAATGTACACAATCGCTAAACGCACTAGGTAAGTGTAACACAGTCACACTAGTGTGGGCACCTGGCCACGAGGTAATAGGGGGTAACCAGGTTGCTGACGAGCTTGCGAGAGTGGCAAGAGCGAAACCACTCTAGGACCCGAAGCGGGATTACATATAATAGCCAAAAAGGAGATTCAGGCAATACTCATGAAAGAATCCTGCAGACACTGGTCGAAAATTCCAGGACAAAACCATTGCAAGAGATTTAGCAGCGTCCATCTTAAAGTTAAGTAGGACGCAGATAAAACTTGCGACAGACATGGTCACAGGCCACTGTCGTCTGAACAAACACCTACACAACATGGGACTGGACAACAACCCGTTATGCAGGGGTTGTGGTGGGGAAGAAACGCAATACCCTGTGATTTGCCAATTTGAGGCATACACAACAGCAAGGGAACACCAACTTGGAAATAAAAAGATTACACAAGAGGAAGTAATGAAGATTCGTCCTACTAAAATCCTGGACTTTGTTAAAGGTACAGATATCCTCGAGGGGGAAGGTAATAGGGTCTAGGACAAGTCAGCGCCGCCGACTCATCGCGGCCGATTCATCGCGGCCATCTCATCGCCGAGCCGTCTCATCGCCGGCCAACTCATCGCCGACCCATCTCTTTAAAATTAAAAATTGTTAGTAGTGGAACAACATAGCATACAAAAAGCCGCGTAGTGGCAATCTATGTTTAAGTAAAGCATTTTTTTTGCTTCCAAATATTGTTTAGTGTTGCCATTTTGTATCAATTTAAAAAAAATATACTAAACCTGCAAATAACCTAGGCGCTTTAATGGCAATCTACGTTTAAGTTTAGCATTACTTTTATTTCCAAACTTTTTATATAATATGAATGTTAATATCACGTAAGTATTATTCATTGTCTATTAACGCTATCATTATCGATTTAAAGCTCTGTAAAGCTGATTATCAATTGATTAAGATTTAAGGGAATGTTAATGTCATATGTTAATGTAATATCTTGATGATCGGTATCGGTATTTATACAAACAAGTAAAAGAGGATAGGTAAGAATGTGCTGAATTTATCGAAAATAAAATCGGCGATGAGTTGGCCGGCGCTGAGATGGCTCGGCGATGAGATGGCTCGACGATGAGATGGCCGCGATGAATCGGCCGCGATGAGTCGGCGGCGCTGACTTGTCCCATTCCGAAGGTAATAGCGCAAAATAGAGGCAATAGGAATTCGTATGTTTCCTTACCTATTGTTTAAGGGGTTACAAATTAGATTAGGGTTACGTAGAAATAGCAAGACACAATTGTCGGATACGAAAATTGTGTTCTTCTATTACTACTTACTACGTAACCCTAATCTAATTAGTAATTTTGTATCATTTTTGCTAACAAATACATTAAGCTGCCCTTCTAAACTAATATTTGTTACGTAATTAATGTAAAAATATCGTGCCAAAGATACACTGCAAAAACCAAATTCTTTTTATTTGTGGAGTTAAGATGTTATGGCACATTCCTAGATAACCTTCTTCCTTCTGGAGAACAATTCATTTGCAGCATATAAGAGACATTAATATCAAACAAAGCAAAAATGGTTTTCTTTTCCCTGTACCTGTCATCATTTTATTTTGTTGCTTTTTGTACATTTACATACCTACGTATTTTCGCATAAATGGGAATAAGAATGTATAACAGAAACATAAAATAATCGCCTTGGACGTTACACTCCTGTTAAAATACATAAACGTGTAAATAAAAAGGCAATAAACACAAAAGCATTCAAAGAGTCAAATCACATTAATAAAGACGTTGTACATTAATAATAATTGTATACTTTAGCATAAATAACTATTACCATATTTACTTGGCTAATTCCTTGAATTTGTCTAGTTCACATGGCATTTATGCATCCTAATTACAACTTCACCTTTCAGCACAATCAATAAAATATGATCTTTGAAATATGTTTTGTGCACTGATCGGTGTCGACGCCCATTTGGACATTGCATTAAGTTGTACCGATGATTCTCACCATTATCATTACGAGCTATTATTACCAATGTGAGGCAATTAAGAAGTTATTTAAAGGGTCACAAATCGCAAAGTCATTATTGCAGTGTGGTCGGGTTTCTCGAAGGGATCCCAATTCTTCTTGCGATGGTAATTTCATTCGCTTCCACTTTGTCATGTAGCATTTATTACTTTTAGACAATTTTGGAGATAGTGCTTGCTACACTTGTAGTAACATTTATGATACGAAAATATATTTGGAAATATACCTACATTCTATTGGTAACATTTAGAAGAGACATAAGGTATGCGATAAATGTTTGTTAATTAATATGTGCATATGCATGTACCTATATAAAAGCACGTTTTTTAAGTGCAACGTTTTGTTAACCAAACATGTTTTTACTTTCTTACTAACAACTCTTCCAGCAAATACTAAATATTTAGATCTCAAAGAAATACAACCAATTCGATTCTAGGGTTTTATGGGCTTTTGCAAAAACAAAGCTACAAATACGGTTCCAGCTGAAAGATGATTCCACAGTTTTTAAGCAATTTTCAAAAATTGCGGCAAAATATCCACAAAAGGCGGCAATCTTGTTTGAGGATGAAGTGTGGACATTCTCCGATGTAAACTGTAGCGAACAATTTTATCCTATTTTTATTTGTGTGTACCTTGTAGCTTGAATTGTTATCGAACAAAGTTGCTAACTACTTCCACGAGCTAGGATATAAGAAAGGGGATTGTGTCGGTTTGATCCTAGAGAATTTTCCCGAATACCCGTGTATGTGGCTGGGATTATCAAAACTGGGAGTGGTAACAGCATTGCTAAACACTAATCTACTTGGCCGCTCTTTAACACATTGCATCAAGATTGTAAATTGCAAAGGGATAATTCTTGGTTCTAATTTCATACAGAGTGAGTAATCGAGCTATTGTACGACTCAGGTGTACTTAGGGCTATTCTAGATATCGAAGCTATACACAAAGATTTAGGAGAAATTGAACTTTACGAATATAATCGTAATGCCGATCATAAAGTGAAATACGCAAATTTGAAAACTGAAATGGAGAAATATGCAACAAAGTTCTTCCCCATCTGCAAAGATGTTAAGGGGAAAGATGCATTGTTATACCTTTATACTTCGGGTTCCACGGGGCTTCCAAAAGCTGCAGTAATGCCAAATATTAAGTCTGCAACATTTTACTATAGTGTTTCCGATTTAACAAAATGGTTGTAGGTATTTAACGTTTACAAATTTTGCCAAAAATGTACTACCAACTGATATCGTCTTATACTGTCCCATGCCGTTGTATCACACATCAGGATCTTTTGGAATTTCGATTTTAGTCAATTGTGGCGGAACTGTTGCCATACGTAAGAAGTTTTCCGCATCCAATTATTGGACAGATTGCGCCAGATACAAATGCAACGTAACTAAGCAACAGATACACCTGATAATCCATTCAACAAATGAAATTGTTTAAGGTCGCCCAGTATATTGGAGAAATGTGTCGGTACGTTTTAACTGCGCCCTACGAGGGAGAATTGAAACACGACGTTAAGTTTATACTTGGAAATGGATTACAACGTAATATATGGAAAGCGTATGTGGAAAAATTTAAAATTGAGAACGTCTACGAGTTTTACGCCACAACTGAAGGAAACGTTCAATTCAGTAAGCACATTAAGTTTATTGAAGTACTTTTATATCGTCGCGTTTCAGTAAACATCGATAATACGCTAGGCAGCGTAGGATGCATTCCAATATATCTAAAAGGCCTTATTCCTATTTCACTAGTAAAGTATGATGAGCAGGCAGGAGAATATATTAGGGATCAAAATGGGAGGTGCATTAAATGTAAAGCAAATGAACCTGGACTCCTTATAGGAAAAATTAATCCAAAAGTTCCAACTCAAAATTTTTTTGGATATTTAGACGCCAGTGAAAACCTGAAGAAAATATTATTAAATGTTTTTGAAGAAGGTGATAAATATTTTGACTCCGGGGACGTAATGGTGTTCGACGAATGCGGTTACTATTACTTCAAAGATCGAATTGGCGATACCTTTAGGTGGAAAGGAGTAAATGTGTCGGCAATGGAGGTGGAGGAAGCGATGTTTAAAGCCACAAATATAAAAGATATAAGCGTTTATGGAGTTACGGTAGGAAACGATCTTTTTTTGCTTGTGTCGGTAAATGAAAGACTTTTAGATACCCGGAACTGAGGGTAGGGCAGGTATGGCGGCTGTTATCCAAAACGATGTTTTTCTTCAATTGGAGGAGCTGGCAACATTATTGAAAAAATCTCTACCATCTTACGCAATACCAATGTTTATAAGGATAGTTGATTCAATTCCGATGACGGAAACATACAAAATAAAAAAATTCATGCTTCAGAAGGAAGGATTTGATCTGAACGTAGTTAAAGACAAACTATACTTCCTCCAAGGAAACAAATACGTTCAGCTGACACCGGAATTATACAAGGATATTATTAACAACAAACTAAGGATTTAATCTTGTTGTAGAAATTATCTTCCATGTTTTAAGATTAAATACTCGTATTAATTCAAATTAAAATGTATGTAGGTACATACTATTTTAATTCCAAAGGAAAATGTAATTATATAAGTATGTACATAAGTCCTAATTATTTTCTTTGCCTTCCTTCCCAAATGTAGCAATTAAGGCTATAATTTGGGCTTGAACCCAAATAACGAATTGGTGCTTATTTGTTTTCAACAAATTGTTGGCTAAGGCAAAGCATTTATTTCTACAACACAGTTTTATAATATTCTTAGTAACTGGATGTACAAATTTTATAATTGACGCTTTTGCAATAAACCCATTGTCGTTCAACTTACAGTTTGCGTGCGTTAAGGAAAAAAACTGACGCAGGCCAAAGTCGAATCGGGTTGCTTATCGACCAAATGCACCAATGGGCGGTATTCAAAACACGTATTTTCAATTTACGCGGGCTAAAATGACCATTGCGCACCCAGGTCTAAGTTTTCCTTAACGCGCCCAACCTGTAGTAAGTTCTAGTTTGTTACACATTATTGCTGAAAAACATGTACATATGTATAAAGCAACTGCTTAATATGATAGTAAAGTTCTATTTGAGTAGGTACAGTGTTTGTACATTCTAGAAATTGAAAGTTGTTTTGAAATGTTAGTAATTGAGGGATGGGGGAGGTGTTAAACAACCCTATGAACGAATTTTTTAAAATAAACACTTCCGCTAATTCCACATTTATCTTAATATCACCATCATTAATGTCGCATTTCAATCTATATTAAATGTTAAGCAGGTCACAGTCTGTGAGCATGTTCGGCGGATTTCTTCGCCGCGATTATGATCGACGAACACGTTCGTTTAATAGTTTTGACCATACACTGTTCCGACAGTGCTTGCGATGAATCGGTCATAACTGTTGGTAGTGGCGGCGGCAACAATTATTATAAGTGAAAAAAGAACAGAAAAGCATTCGATTTGGGTAAAAGAATACCAGAAATGGCGTCAACCAAGGTTCTTGGTATATTACCATCAATTTTGCCAAGTCCGGGAACTTTATGTTTAGGGCGCTAGTGCAAGAAGGTCTTCTCTTGTGACCACCCAGTCTTGTCTGGAAATCAAATTAAGAGGATGTGAACGAATTTCGGTATGGATGGGTTTGTCAGTATCGGGGTCGTCACGTCGTCGAGAAAAAAACATGCAAAATAACGTTCATGGTCTCTTGTTTTGAAACAGTCACCGTCCCAGACTTTAGAACAAATATCCAAGCGAACTTTTTATGGGAACCCCAAGGGTACGTCGCCAAACTAGTCTCGACAAATCGTGGCCATGAGCCAAACTTTGCTTTCATCACGGCCAGTTTATATCGTTTTATTTTAATGCCCCCTTGTAGAAGGGGGAATTGAGTTTTTAGCTCGGCTCTTTTATAGCGGCGGCGACGCGTAATGCGTACGACTTTTTTTAATTGATTTAATCGCTCAGGCCACCAACTACCACTGGTTCAACTAGCTCGAGCAGTAAGGAGTATCCTTTTAAGACACACCCGGCACATATGCCGGACATGATTAACAGTTTCACGATCGTGCACACTGCACCACGAGTCTGGATTCTGGATTCTGGATTACGATGGGAGGGTGGTCAAAAGTCCACGCGCACGTAGGCCTCCTATTCGGGCCCTTTGTGCTGCCTCCCTGACTAGAGTCATTCAGCCCCGCAACATCACTAAAGCCACCCCACGCGTGAGATGAACCTGAGGATGCTGGACGGGGGGGCGGCTCTGATCATAGCCATGTCCGGCCAGGATTCCGCCAACATGGATCGTCTTGTTTCGACGAGTACGGGACACCCACAGAGTATGTGTTGCGCCGTCTCATCGTCTGTGTAGCATCCTCTACAGGATGGTGATTCGACCAAGCCCATGCGGTGCATGTGCTTGTTGAGTTTACAGTGCCCAGATAGTATGCCCACAAGTAGTCGCAGGTTCCTTCTGGATAGCCCTGTGCAAAAGCGCGCCAGGCTACGGGATGGTCCTCTAAAGGCCTCTCTCGCGTGACGGCTGTCTGACATCAAGTTCCACCTAGTCTTGTGTTGGACTTGGGTATCTTGAGTAATCAAGTTGTTTACAGTTGATACTGTAAGTGGGAGAGCCGGCTCTGGACCATAAAACAGTTGTTTTGAGGCCAGTCGGGCTAACTTATCGGCCTTTTCGTTGCCTATTGTTCCAGCATGCCCTTTGACCCATACGAGCTGAAGGGTATTGCTGTTTGTCACTTGCTCTAGTGCTTGGTGACAGCACCACGAGTCATGAACAAGTTAAGCAGACTGCATTTAATTGCAACGGTTTGAAATCAAGGATAGTAGGTTGAGGATTCGAATCGAATCAGTCCGTGATCACTTTCTATTATATTCACCAGCACGTGACCTTATGCGCCAACGGGAAAGAAGTAAGGGTCACATCGATATTTGTTGAGCCAAGATGTCTCGAATACGTTATGGTTATGTGGGTGATCAGGTAAGTTTAGGTACAGCACATAGGTGTCGTTCCGCAACAAGGTTCTCCGGTAAGGAACCTCCTGCGTCGTTGGACGTGGAGTGTCAAACCGCCAATTTATCATTGAAGTCGCCTGCAATTAGGACCTGATAATTAAATGTACCGAAAACCTACAAAAAATACCCACTAGACGAAAACATCTTGTATGGCTCTTGCATTAGTATGACATCAATGTCATTGTCCGAATATGTGGTCTCGTATACAACCGGCGCGGCGCGGCGTTGTACCCAACGCATACTCTTCTGCGCACGACACAGGCGCTTATTGTCCGAAAAACTTATAGCCTGCGAGTCCTTGTCCGCCTTTCACCTCGTGTCAAATCGCTTCTAATACCACAAGAAGTATATGAAAAGCGAAAGATTTATTCGTCTTTGAAACGTAACCAGAATTGGTAACTTGAAGATGCCTTCATAAAGACTTTTAGGTAGCTAGTTTAACCAGTTTTGCATAAAAATGTACACCTTACCGTAATTTTCAAATTATAAAAACAAGAAGATCCACATGAATGTACTTATGTTACTCATTATAATTAATACATTTTCGAAATGTGTACGGTTACAATCACACCGAAAAAACTTACGCGTTATTCTGCAGTTACTAATCACACTACAGCATGCTGATTTTGGATTAAAAAAAAAATGGAAATGTATCTGTATACCACAGAAGAAGTAGGTAACTATTTGATTTGGCAACGTCTCAGGACCAAGCCTTCATCAGAGGAATAAATTCTCGCACTCTACAAGAAATCTTTAACTGAAACTGTGATCGATGATAGTCATTTCTACACTTTACTCCAAAATGGTACAACAGAATCAAAAGCTTGTTTGATTGAAAACTTTCCAAATTTCAAATATACCCACGAAGTTTTTAAGAGGAGATACATATCGTCACGCACATACACTATAGTGGTCACCCTCCCTCCTCTATCGCTACGGAGTAAAAGTCTTGCCACAAGGAATTGGAATTAAAATAGCGAATTTACTCTTTCTGCATAGAAACGCAAATGCATGGAGTAACTACCATTAAATCTTGTAACAATGGTAGCAGTGCTCAAATTTACGAGTTTCTTTCACAGTACATATCATGTGAAAAGACTTTTTATTTCCAGATTGTCTACTCCTGATTTCAATGTATGTAGCGTTCATCAAATTTTTTAAATTTTATATAAGAATAAAAAGTAAATAGTTAAGTAATATTTGAGTACAGTAAAATATTGATTTTTATCTCTTGTAGATAAGACGTTTTTATTTAAACTTATATGATAATAAAGGGTACGACCCAGCGGTATGACGTCGTGATACAGTCGGAATAACAAATGCGCCTCTTACAAATCTATTACAGTTATTTGCTGAAACTATTCCCAATCACTTTGTAAAAATTCCCAAACTTAAATTTCGCTTTGTACGGTTTTTTTAGATCTATAGTGTTGGAATTACTACAATGGTCTCTTAATGCTATCTATATAAATTTGAATAATGTAATGTACAATTTGTGATAATTGGTTCATCGTAATACTATACAAGGTGTAAGTGAATAGTTTTAATAACTAATGTAAGTATTCCCATTTTTTTACTCGATTTATGAACTGTGCAGCAATATACTGATCCAGAAACATCCTCTTGCAGCAACTTTCGGTATTCTATAAATACGCAATTATTGCAATGGTAATGTTAATTCATTTCTGTGTATGGAAAAATAATACAGGATTTCATTTCTAGTTAATTTTCGTTACTGTCGCTGTTATAATTATAACAGCATTTTTAACACAAAGAAACTTTTGGCGAAAAGGATGCACTATAGCAAAAATCATTGGAAGAGACTTAAGGTAAATCACTTTTATGCAAAATTTCAGAACTTTTAAAATCTGCAATGTAGACTAATTTGTATGGTATAAACAAATTACGTCAATTTATACTATTATACGTTTCCTTCTAAAGTCTAAACATTATGTTGCCTATGTCGAAATTGAAATGTTTCTCTATAATAAATTATTTCATTCATTAATAATTTTCATTATCAAAATGATATGCAGCACACGCTTTCCTGTTTTTTATAGGTACCTATTTGTAACGTAATCATCTATTGCTGGAAATTTTCCGGCTTTACAAATCGCACATTTTTCCCTTTATTTATTTATTTATTTATTTATAACTAAACGGCAGCTTTGTATTTCAGTCAACATTTCTATAAAGCTCATTTGAAAATCAATTTCTCTTCCTTAGTAGCTTCATATACATAATAATAAATTGTTGTGCGAAACACAAATCAATAAATCTACAAATATACTAACTTATCCCTTAATGACTTGCACTATTTATTTCAGAATTACATGGATCCTTATAAAAACAAAGATAAAGATGAATAATGCGTCTAAAGAAAATATATCAGTTTACAAGAAATTCTCTAGTCTTGCAACTATGTATACGCGAAAGACGGCTTTTCATTATGAAGAAGAGGTGTGGACTTTTTCCGATGTAATTACGTCAACTGCATGTACTGCTCGGTTATATTTCCCATACGTTTGTAGGTACAAAATTTTGTTAACAAAGTTGCGAATTATTTCAAAAAACAAGGTTACAAAAAAGGCGATTGTGTCGGTCTAATATTAGAAAATTGTCCAGATTATCCTTGCATTTGGTTGGGTCTGTCGAAACTAGGGGTGGCAACGGCGTTAATTAATACAAACTTAGTTAAACATTCTTTAGCGCACTGTATTAAAGTTGCAAACTGTAAAGCTGTAATTTTTGGTTCAAATTTCCGTCAGGGTGAGTGTAATTTATTAAACTGAAACATATTATCTTGGTATTATAGCTGTTGAAGACGTAGTAAGTGAATTAGACAATCTAGTACTTTACGACTATAACCGTGATGGTATTGGATGTATGAAGCATACTAATCTGAAATTCGAAATAAGCAACTCGTCAGGAGCAGATTTTCCCGTTTATGACAACATCGCAGGAAATGATGTTTTATTGTACATTTACACATCTGGTACTACAGGACTCCCAAAAGCTGCGGTGGTGACAAATGCCAGGTTAGTATCTTCACTCTTCATTCCTTTATCTGCTGAGTTTACCAACGTAGATACTTAACATTCCTATGCTTCGTGCAAGCAGTACTCTCAAAAATTGATGAGTTGATTATATACAGTCCTATGCCTCTGTATCATGCCTCCGGTAGTTCAGGATCGGTTTCGCTAACTCTAACAGGTGGCGCCACTACTGTACTGAAAAAAAAATTTTCGGCTACAAGCTATTGGAAAGACTGTGCCAAATATAAATGCAACGTAAGGGAAACTAGGCAGTTCATTTGACACTTACAAAACATTTTTCAGATGGCTCAATATATTGGTGAAATGTGTCGATACATATTATCTACTCCATACGATGAAACTATTAAACATAACGTGAAATACATAATCGGTAACGGATTACAACAAAGTATATGGAAAACTTACGTTGAAAAATTTAAAATTGAAAAGGTTTATGAGTTTTATGGAGCAACTGAAGGAAACATACAATTGGGTATGTTATAATACTAATCTGTGAAAGAAACACATAGTATCACTTTCATTTATAGTAAACGTTGATAATAAGATAGGGAGCGTAGGTTGCATACCATTTTGGTTAAGGAGTTTCACACCAATTTTCCTGGTAAAATACGACAAAGCTACGGGGGAAGCCATTAGAGATAGTAATGGGAGATGTATTAAATGTGACACAAATGAAGCCGGTCTTATTATTGGAAAAATTGATACAAAAGTAGCAGTAAACCGGTTTACTGGTTACTTAGGCAGTGAAGCTAATCAGAACAAGGTTCTTTCGGACGTATTTGAGGTTGGTGATCAGTACTTTAATTCGGGCGATGTGCTATTCTCCGACGAGTTGGGCTACTTTTACTTTAAAGATCGACTAGGCGATACGTTTAGGTAACTATAGTTGACTGATAATATTAAATAATTCAACAAACACATGTAGGTGGAAAGGAGAGAACGTCTCAACAGTTGAGGTTGAAGATGTTTTATATAAGGTTGCAAATTTCAGTCAAATTAGCGTGTATGGGGTTGAGGTAAGGGGTAATCTCAATTTCCTTCTTTAAGGAATCTTTTATAGATACCTGGAACGGAGGGAAGAATAGGCATGGCAGCTATAGTTACGAATAATAATTCTCTGGTCAATTTAGCTAAAGATTTAAAGGCAAACCTTCCTTCTTATGCAGTTCCAGCTTTCATAAGGATAGTTGACTCAATTCCAATAACAGCTACGTTTAAGTTAAAGAAAATGGAATTACAAAAAGAAGGATTCAATGTTAATGCAATCAAAGACAAAATTTATGTACTTAAATCGGATGAATATATTCTGTTAACTGAAGAGATATACAACGACATTATTAACCATAAATTAAGACTGTAGTTATACAACTCAATCAGCTTATTTGACAAGTTTCGTAAAATGCAGGATTTTTGAACGTGTTAATTTTGGAAAATTTTACTACTTCATTAATTATATGATAGAATAATAGAGTTGGTTAAAAAAAACTATAAAAACTATAAAAACTATAAAAAAATGGAGAAATTCATCAAGTTCATTCATTATAGTTTAAGTTCGTTTCAATGGGTTTACGCTTAGTATTACTAGTGCAGATTTAATGGCTTATTCATAACTTTGTATAGTTTTAAATTGGCAACTTTACCTCAAATACTTGACTAGCCATTACCGAAATATTTACGGCCTTACTACAATAACATTTTTGCACCGTGAAGAGGTTATACGGGGTGTAATTCACCACCATCTGTATCGAAATTCAACTATAAACTAGACCAACGGCATCCAGAAAATAGGTACCTAAATCAAAGCAATTCTTTAATGGAAACAGGTGGAGCTGCCACGTTAGTGTTAGTTTAGCACTTTTATTACTCCTGAACAAAGGAAATCGCCTTATGGAGTCAACTTTGTGTTTTGTCACATCTTATTTTAACTAAATGATTCAATTTTTAATTCTTAATACTGTAGTTTTATTTTAATGTTTTTTATATTTATGAGAATCATGAGCAATGATTTTCCTTCTCAGATCCTTTTCCTGAATTTGACATTTTTGGACTTTTTTTAAAACATTTCGAGGAAAACATGGAAATGTAATAATGAATACCTACTTAGCCATTCAGCTGCTGTTTATGTTCATATCTAAAGTAACCAAACTTATTTGGTTTAGGAAACAGCCTTATAAACTATTATAATTTTAACGCCGGTACTGCAGAAAATTATATAATCATTTAAAAATTACATCAAAACTAAGTGAACTCATAAGAGCTTTATTTGCACAGATAATTGTATTTCATAGCCTCATGATGTAACTGAATCTTTAGTGACTCAAACTATCCTCGGACAGTCTTCAAGCTGGCCATGCAAAGGAAAAAATACACATCTGGGACCCCTTAATAACAAAAGTTATTCACTTCATAAAAAAATTAGGGTGCCTTTCTGACTTTAAATCAATGAACAGCAACATCATGGCATGACAAATACGTGTGTAAACAAAGTAAAATAATATTGGTTTTTTTGGTTTTCGCGGCTGCTGTATGAACTGCTGGTTTCTCGGGTGTTGATCCGCGTGGCACTTCTGGTCTTCAAAAGACGGTCTTTTGAAGACCAGAAGTGCCACGCGGATCAACACCCGAGAAACCAGCAGTTCAAAGTAAAATAAGCATATACAGGAGTCCTGTATAGAAATGCGTTCAAAAGCTATATGAGAATGCTGAAGAAGAGGACGAGAAGGCTATATAATAATTGTGCATAAACTCATAACCATAAATATAAGTAGTGTCAAATGGCACATGGTGTACAATTTTTTAAATTTTTATTCCAATAAATATGTAAATATTTAGCGTTCCATAGAGCTCAATATTATAAATTCAATTCTTCTTTCAAAATACTTTGATATACGCTGCTGGTTAAGTAGATGTACTTTCCCAATTTTGCATCGTAAAGGTATAAAGGATCTCGTATAACGTTGGGATTATATCCCTCCTGTCTAAACTGGTACTTTTGCAGTTTGAAATTTCCGGTTACAGGTACCTTTTCCACAACTCTCAAAAATACCGGAATTGCGTATGATGGAAGTCGATTCTTAAGGCGCTCATTAAATAAATCTACATCAAAGTTGTCGTGGGGTACAATGACTGACATTCCTGCACACCCTTCCGTTCGCGGTACCTACAATGAAAATGTGAAACATTCCAAAATAGGTTGCGTGTAATCTAACCTTCACACCAAAAACTACAGCGTCATTCAACTCAATAACTTTACTAATGGCGTCTTCAACATCGTAAGTCGAAACATTTTCGCCTTTCCACCTAAATTCAGAACCTAAAAGAATGAGAAGATTTTAGGATAAAGCTTACCTGAAATTGTCACCGGTTCGGTCTACAAAATACAAATACCCGAACTTATTCATAACTAAAATGTCACCGGTGTTAAAGTACATGTCACCGTTTTTAAAAACGTTACGTAAAATCTTCTTTTGAGTTTCCTTTTTATTTGTATAACCCAAAAACAGTGAAATTGGAAGCGATTCCTTAATTACCCCTATTTGTAACCCCGGTTCATCGCTTTTGCATCTAATGCAATACCCTTTAGCATCCCTAATTGGTTCACCTGTTTCTTCGTTACATTTTATTCTCGCTTGCAGATGTTGAATATATACAGGCACAAATCCACATGAACCGATCGTATTATCAGAGTTTACTAGAATAAATTCAGTTTATAATTAAATTTTCATCACCTGCGACCTTACCGTAACCCATATTTCCCTCGGTAGCTGCATAAAACTCGATAATCTGTTTCACTTTAAAGCGAGACACAAACTCCTTCCATACATTTCCTTTTAAACCATTGCCGGTGAGTGCTCTTAGTTTTGTTGGTTTTATGTCATTTTCAGGAGATGTGCCTAAAATGTATCGACACATCTCACCTACGTAAAATCCAATCTGGAAGTAAGCTGTGAGTAAATCATTTGGAATGTAAATTATACGCACCGTGCACTTGTACTGTTCACAGTCGGCAAAGTAGCGACTTGCCGAAAATTTTTTACGCATTACTATTGTATTTCCTCCCAACAGGTACTGTCCGTTACACAAGAGAGTTCCACTACTGTGATACAATGGTAGGCAGTTGTAAATGGTATCGTCTGGCTTAAAACCTATGAATGCCCTCATTGCCGTAACAATTTGTAGATATCTGTAAATTATTAAAATATTTGAGAAAAGACGGAAATGGTGACGTGCACCTACTTTTGATTCGTTATAATTGCAGGTTTTGGTAATCCGGTCGTGCCTGACGTAAATATGTACATCACAGGATCATTAAAGTTACATACATGGGTTTCGGTGCTGCTATCACTAATGCCATTTAAAGGTCCCCTTACGTCCATGCTGTTTATATCTCCTTCCAAAGTAAGTTGGTATAAACTAACATTTTCTAGTTTATTTTGTATTGATACGATTTCTGAAATTAAGACATAAAGGCATCTATGTATGTTTAATTTCGAAAACCTTACGATCTTTGAAATTATCACCGAAGATTATCGCTTTGGATTGAATAACTGTAATCGCATACAAAAGGGAATCGCCGGTAATGCGCGTATTTATTAAACCGCTAATAATACCAATTTTCGAAAGTCCTAACCATATACACGTGTATTCAGGGCAATTGTCTACAAGTATCGCAACAGTATCGCCTTTCTTGAAACCGTTATTTTGGAACAAATTTGCTACCTTCTCCGCATATTTGAGCACCTGCACAAAAGTAAAATAAAGCGAAATTAACTGAATAATTCACTTGCATCAGTGTTATTCCAAACTTGGTCTTCAAACAAGAAAGCCTCTTTTTGGGGAAATTTTTCAGTTATTGAAAGGAACTCGTTGTATATTGTTGCGTTGGCCCTTTTTAAATGAGATATTTTGGAAAACACTTTTCTTACGGTATTTAGATACCTAAAACTTCGATTAGGAAATTAATTTGAACTAAGCGTTAAAACTGACCTTATATCCCTTTTGAAGGTAACCACGGGTGCAAAAAGTCTGTCGTAATATTTTAATAGTAGGCAAACTGTTATTAGGGTTAGCAAAAATAGTAGAAAAAGGATCCACTAAAAATATATCGAAAATAATGATAAGTTTATAAATACTCAAAACTTTACCATTATTTTATTCACAAAAGCACCGTACGAATTTAACCAGTTTAAATGTACTAAACATCTACTCCATAATTATTTAGGTAATTTGATAGTTGGAAAACGTTTGTTGAGGTTTTTAGATAATTACACTCGTTTAATTTGGGAGCAATTATCATTTTAGGTAATAAACTTAGATATTTTCCTAACTATTATTAACCACAGACTTGCATGAACACATAATTATTGTTTTACTAATTGAGTTGATAACAGGTTTGATAGGACACTAACGTTTGGAAAATTACTTGATTTTTTCAAAACTATTTATTTCAACCAATATTTATTTTTTTAATTGAAAAATTGAAAAGTAATGAAAGAGGTACCCTACACATAAAAATTCTATACAAGATAAACAAACGAAAGTATTTTCGTATTCATACTTTAATTACCTTACTTAGGTAAATACTTGAAGGTATTTCGATGGTGCACAGCAATTTATTTGCGTGAATAAGGTTCTGAAAACCAGCACAGTAGAATTCCACTAGCACCGGATCCAAGCGGCGATAGCTGATGGTGTAAAGAGATGTAAACTGTTAGGGTACAAATCAAGGTTATACGCTGAATGTTCAATCAATGTGCACTTCCATTCTATCATCAATTGTTTGGTCGCTTTAGCGATACAGGGTGAACATCATCATCATGAGTACCACTCCTGGTTGTTTACCGTCAATGGCGACGAGATGCTCTTTGACAACATTTTCTTCATAGAACGCGCAGGGCCTAGTCCAACGCAACTCACTACACTCTCTCGTAAGTAGTGGTGAGCGATATTTCATGAATGTAATTTAATCACTGATGTCAAAAAATTACTGTCAGGTTCACGTGTGCTGTATTGACAGTTGAGAAACAGATTCAGCGCTATGAAAGACGTACTCAACACTTACAAAGTAATACAACCACATTTCATCGCGACGACAGAAGAAGCTGAAGTTACTGAAGAAGCCAAACGATCTTCTGCGAAATTCAGCGGTGGTATATCAAACTTATTTGCGTCTCAACTGTTTTCTCTTAAGGCGTCGTTCAACAAGGAGCTAAGGACGATGACGAGTGTCAAGCAACTAGCAAATTCGTTGATAGTTGAGAATAACATCCTTTCATCCAGCTATCCTGATATATGTTTAGCTTGTTTGATGTACCTGACTTTACCAGTTAGTGTCACAAAAGCGCAGCGCTATTTCTCAAAACTAAAGTAAACAAAAAACTGTTTAAGAAGTACCATGGAATAAGAAAGATGATCGGGATTGGGCATTTTCTCGGTGATAATGAAAGAGCACACAGAGCTGACTTCGATAGCATGATTTGGTGCCAAATAGTCGAGAAGAAAACAAATTTTGTAATACTTCAAACTTCAAGACGATGTATTCCGTATTTTTTCATGTGAACTGAATTCTACGCTGTTCCATATGTATTTTTTATAAGACTGTGAAATTTATTTTTTGAGAGATTGTCAATAAATCTTGTTTCAACTCCTATCGTTGGGAATCAATTTTTCCATGATCTGTAGAACCTACCGTTCAGGGCCCCATCATACTGGTCTGCACAGAGTATTCGTGTTATAATAAATATTCTGTAAAGCTCAAGTACTGCTGTTTGGCTTAACTTTTCTGCTAAAACAATAAAATTCTTGTTATCGTAGTGAAAAAATTAGCTGACAAATAAATAACTAAGTACAATAATTTATTGTTGATGTTACTAAATAAAAATAAACTTCAAGTTAAAATGACTGACATTACATACACAACCATTGATTATATAGTTCTTTGATTATGTATAATTATAATCAATGATACAACTGTATCTTTCATCAACGAAATATCACAAGTAGAGACATGGTACATGGTCGGTACAGTCCTATTATTATTACGACTTCTGAACAGGACTAACTTGTATTAGCGTTGAGTGAAAGATTTACTTATCTGGTCAACTACACTATAATCACATCTGAGGTCAAATTCAATAACATACAAAGTACGCAAAGCTGATAAGGTTGTAGTAGTTGACGTTTATCAAAAACAATTAATCGCTTGAAAACGTTACTTAATAGTCTGTAAATGGAAACGATAAGTTAGAATTTTTAAAAAATTAGAAAAAGTATTAATTTGAATTTTAGTGCACCATTTTAATTCAACTGGCACTTGTTGTGCTACTTATGATAACAACAAAGCATAATCGGTTCTTATATGTAATTTGGAAAACTTAAAAGGGATGTTAGGTGTGTTACATAAGTACATAGTTTATTCACCTTAAATACCTTTTTTTGTAATAGAGCAGCTATAAAATTATGGAAAGTAGTGAGATTTCTGAAGAAAATTAAAACCCAAAATAAGCCGGTTTACCACTACTTTAATGAGACAGCGAACAAGTATCCTCATAAGACGGCGTTTATATTTGAAGACGAACATTGGTCATTTTCAGAGGTGAGGGAGCTGTCTAATAAGATTGCCGTATACTTTGAAAAAGAAGGTTATACGAAGGGAGATTCCATCGCTTTACTTCTCAATAATTGCCCAGATTACATTTCGATATGCTTAGGGTTATCGAGAATAGGTGTTACAGTCGCTTTAGTTAACACAAATCTTGTTAACGCTTCACTGTTACACTCATTGAACCTTGTAAGCTATAAAGCAATTATATTTGGATCACATTTTAAGGACAGTAAGGGGTCGTTTTGTGCAAGACTTTCAGTCTAATCAACTTTTTTTAGGTGTCATAAATTGTATTATACCAAATTTAGAAATCGAGTGTTATCAATATAATAGAAAATCGGATGGAAGTACAATTGCGGGAAAATGTGTCAATCTCACAGCAGATATTTTCAATATTAGATCGTACGAGACTTTAAAAGGTCATTATGATATTACCGTTTCAGATCATTTGTATTATATTTATACGTCCGGAACAACCGGCTTACCAAAATCTGTGATTGTCACCCATATGAAGTAATCGTGACATATGTTCTTTACACGTTCTCATTTGATTGTATTTTAAGGATTAGCATTGTGGGTTCTATGTCAACAGCGGTACTTAAAAAACCTGAAGATGCAATTGTATATTGTCCAATGCCTTTGTATCATGGTACTGGTATAGCATTTGGTTGTGGCCAGGCAATTTTTTGGGGGGCTACAGTTGTTATGAGGACTAAGTTCTCTGCATCCAATTACTGGAGTGATTGTGTAAAGTACAACTGTAACGTAAGTTATTACTAAATTAAAATAGAAGTAGGCATTAGGAAATAGTTATCTAACAAGTACATTTAAACCTTTTATATTAAATATTCTGTAAACGACCAACAATATGTTGCATGCTTTTCGTAGTCAGCCAACACTTTTTCTTGAACAGCTCGGATTTTGTACGGAAACGGATGTAAGGGTCTCCCCCAGGTGTACGTTTTGTACAATACGACAACCTCTGCGAGTTTGTGATCGTTGCTGCTCTGATAGTCACCCATTTATCTTCGGTGAAAGCAGACGGTTTATCACAGGTGTTTAATGGTTCATTTTCTTGTGCATCAAACTATTACTCCAGTGTACACCAGTCTGCTGTGGTAGATTACTCAATTATTACCAATTGTCAGATACAATACATAAATGAGGAGCGACGACATCATTAATTGCACCACGCGTTGCATATTGACACCACAGTCCATTAAAAGTGTAAAAAAGTTGTGTCACGTTAGTGGAAACTAGGCGGACAAGTAAAATTCATTTTAATTAAAAAAAAACAATTTTCGGTACTCGTTTTCTGAATAGGTTTCCTACCAACAACACCATCGCGATCTAATCTTCGAACGAAAATATGGAATTAGAAGAGGATACAAGAAGCAGTTGGATCAACCGTGACACCGAAGTAAATATACAGAATCTAAACTTTTTAAAGTCAAAATGTCACAATTTCGATACACAAGATTATTTTTGTCGCATGTATACGAGTTATATCCATAACGTAATGCTCCTTCCATGCCCTTGTAATACGTTCATTACTTATCACTTCTTACAGTATGTAACTGAATGCTGTTCACGATGAAATTGATTGAATGATATGATATCAATTATCAATTTTCATCTAATAAGAACGCTGAACATATGTTTAACACCACATTATAAGATCAACTGTTAGATCTTCAAACAATTGACAGAATACAATATAATTCAATAGTTATTTTACAGGTGGGGCAGTATATAGGCGAGATGTGTAGATACATCCTTCGAAATTGTCCTCAAGATAACATTCAACATCCTGTTAAAGTTATGGTTGGTGTAGGTTTAAAATCACAAATATGGAAAGAATTCCAAGATAAATACAAAATAAAGGAGATTGTCGAATATTATGCTAGCACTGAAGCAAATTTTGGTTTAGGTATAACGACATTTAATACTTTACATTAGAAGATATTTTCATGTTCCCTGTGGGGTTTGTGGAAGTTATAAAGGACAAAACGTTGTGCAGAATCGGAAGGGCTAAACCGATCTCAAAAAATGTTTATTTTGCATGAGGAATGTGTTAAAACATGCGTGGGAACATCTGTTTAATCGAACTGTATCGGCCTAAAATTCTGCATTTTGTTTCCACCATTTATATGAAATGAAACGAAAAAAAACTCGCACTGTACGTACAGTTTTATTAGGTACCTTTTCTCTCATGAAATGTTTGTTAAGATCTCAAACTGCAGATTTTCGTATAAAAACTGCGTAAATCGACGGTAATTGCTACTCCTATTTAATTATACAAATTTCAAATTGCATTATGTTTAGTAGTGGGATTTATTCGATTTTATCGTGTTTGTAATATCTTCCATTTTCAGTTAACTTGGATGGCAAGATAGGCAGTATTGGATTTATACCACCTTATTTACGAAAATATGCCGCTCTACAACTTGTAAAGTACTCTGACGTAACCAATAAACCAATCAGAAATGAAAAGGGTTTTTGTATTAAAGTTGCAGAAAACGAACCGGGTATCGCTATTGGACTGATTGGTAAGGAGAATGACCAGTCCGCTACGTATGTGGGTTACATAGATCCTTACGAAACAAATAAAATTATTTTACGTGACGTATTTGAAAAAGGAGACAGGTACTACGTTTCTAGCGACGTATTCTGCTACGACGAATTTGGTTGGTACAAATTTGTCGATAGATTGGGGGATACGTTTAGGTAATTGAAATTGTGCTATCGTAACACTTGCTATGTTAGAATATAATTGCGTAGATGGAAAGGTGAGAACGTGTCGACAAGTGAGATTGAAAGCATTATTAGCAATTCCATTGGGTTTAATGATGCTGTTTGTTACGGGGTGCAGGTAACAGGCAGAGAGAAAGAAGATAATGATTACAGCATAATTTGTAGATTCCAGGTAATGATGGAAAAGTGGGGATGATAGCAATAACCCAAGACCATAGATCCGTAGACATAGACCTATTTCATCGTAAATTACGAAGTAATCTGCCCTTTTACGCCATGCCGATGTTTATACGGTTTACGGGATCTTTACCTTTAACATCAACGTACAAATTCCAAAAGCATCAACTCAAAAGTGAAGGATTTAATTTAAATGTTACTAATGACATAATTTACTTCCATAACGCGACTTTGGCAAAATACGTGCTTTTAACAACGCAAATATATGAAGAAATTAGTAATGGGGAAATGAGGTTGTAACAATTTATAGCAGTCAACTCATTCGATTCATTTCTTTCGGTAGGATTAATTTTAATGCATTAAATTCGTTTTAGTCATTGGGTTATCGTAACTTTTCATAATAAAGTTGTTGCAATTTGTCCTAAATCTGTAAACCCCGTGTACCTACAGGGCCAAATTTCCAACGCATGCTCTTGTTACAATACCAAAGCCTTCAGGTGACATTGTACCTGCAAATAGAAAAACACAAATACGAATATACAGGACATTTGGAATGTAATAAAAGACTCCAAACCTCCCCTTAGTCCTAATTTAACGAATGATTATGTTATCCTTTTGTAGTATTTAAACTGCTGCGAACAAATTAGCAGGTATAAAATGTTGACAATTAATCGATCTGCGACATGTTTCGAAACTTAAATCTACTAGTTTCATTTTCAAGCGATCACTTTAAAATTAATTACTAAAAACAATACAATCAGTATACAATCAAGACCCATTCACCTGAGGGGAAAAAAGATAAAAAATACTTAAACTAACTTATAGTCCGAGAGCTAGCTGCAAAAAAAGGCGGATCAGAAGATACCAACGGTTTGCCATTTCTAATCGAAAGTAAAAGCAGAATTTACCCTAAACCCGTTCGTCTGCTGACTCAAATCGGCAGCGTTACGTCACCAGCCTCCACCAAAATTGTGATTTTTTGTACTACGAACAAGTGTATTCCAGCACCAAATTTAAAATACGTTTTCAAGTGTCGCTTATAGCCCCGAAAATATAATGAAAAGCCCGGAAGACGCCAGCGTCTCGAAGGCAAACGCTCCAAAATTCAGTCAAAAATAGGCCTAAATCGAATGGTCGATTTCCAAAATGAAACTTGTACTAAACGATTTCTTATTCTTAATTATCGTAGAATTTATTTATGCCAAAAAAACGGCGGAAGACGGCAGCGTTTGCCTTGCAGACGCGAATATTCAGCGTCGTCGCGCGTCATCCTCTCACACACTTCCTCGTATTGATAAAATTACTAAATTAAATTCGTTAATACTACGACGTGTTTCGACACTAATTAGAGTGTCATCATCAGGTATAAATAGCATTTAAAGGGACCGGAGCAAAATCCAAGGGTTAAAAATCGTAAGGAGTCACGCTAGTCATCATTGTGAGCAAGCGAGATAAACCATTAATCGACAAGAAGTGATTAATAAATACAAATTAATTAAAAAACAACGTGCAATGGGGAAAAACAGTTAGCACAAAATTAGTTAAAGGGACATAACTCGAACTTTAACAGGGCCCGTTTTGGAAAGTGGTGGTCAACAAAAATACAAAAAAAATTTCATTAAGTATAAGACACCATAATTGGTCGGTAGAGATTCGCAGTGGACTTGGACCTGGGGTCCCAGTCCGTCACTGTTAAACTACCTATCAATCGAAACTGATCTCTGTAACCGTTTCACAATCAACCATATTATCAATGTACAAACATTTCCATTTTTACGACTAACTCGAAAATACAAATAAATACCTATTCAATTTTCGCCTTCGGTACACTATTTGCTATTTTCTTTTAGTAAAAAATCCTCATATTTTACAATGAATTTCAGTTGTCACAATATATTTGACATACCTATCGCTAAATATTCCGACAAGAAGTTAATAAGAGAGGAACTTTCCCTTGTAGTAAAGTATTGCCTCATATAACGCGTAAGGCCTTCTTAGATTATTACGGTATTTATTATTACAAACATCATACAATGTAAAGCTCAAAGCTCGATTCCAATAATGTAAGATAAGTCTCTAAATTTTAAACAAATTTGGTTTTACATCATTACTATCAGCAACTTCGTGTAATACATAATTTCCGTAAGCATCAATAGTGAACCTTGCACTCGTTGATACGCATAATAATAAAATAATATTAGAACATTACCAGATATTGAATTACTGCAAAATGGTAAGTCTCTAACGCACATCTTAGAACTACAATTAACGCTTCTTCTTCTAGTGGTATTTGCTAATTACATTCTGTATTGTGCTGTTGTTCCTAACATACAATTTCAAACCTTTATTTCGAAAACTAGACCGTTGGAAAAAAAACTTTAAGTAAGTTCGGAAGCTACGTAAGCGGAGATATTGCACTTATCGAATCATTTTAGGGTATTGAGATTTTATATTTGGGTATTTTACAACGGAGCTACCAAATACAAACAATCTGTATGTGACAATTTTGAAAAAATTGTTTTAGCACATCCCCAAAAAGTACTTTTTTATTTTGAAGATGAAATTTGGACAAGTTCGAAGGTAAGTCGTACTTCATATTGCAACGTTTTGTGGTTATCTAATTTCTATGCAGGTTAAAGAAACGGCGGATAAAATCTCTCTGTATTTTCAAAATAAGGGTTACCAAAAAGGAGATGCAATTGCATTAATGTATGATAATTGTCCGGAATATATATGCTTGTGGTTGGGATTGGCACAAATTGGAGTAGTAACCGCTTTAGTTAATACGAATATAATAAAGGACGCTTTAACGCACTCTATTAAGGCTGCTAAATGTAAGGCTATTATTTGTGGTTCCAATTATGCTGCAGGTAAATTGACTGTAAACGTTTACGATTTACTACGCAAATTAACGTTGTAGCTGTTAGTGAGGTTTCCCAAAACTTGAGTGATATAAAA
Source organism: Pyrocoelia pectoralis (assembly GCA_036250285.1). Lineage (NCBI taxonomy): Eukaryota > Metazoa > Arthropoda > Insecta > Coleoptera > Lampyridae > Pyrocoelia > Pyrocoelia pectoralis. The sequence goes on along the minus strand of CM070075.1, from coordinate 4,334,279 downwards.
GTTTACGAATTGACCGACATCAAGGCGGTAGATAAAATTCTGCCATACAATACAGACATGCGAAAAGAGCTGAAAGACGTCGATCCTTATGCGTTTGAAAGAAAACTGAAACTACACGGAAGTGATCTTCTCATATATATATTTACATCGGGTACCACAGGATTACCAAAAGCGGCACTTCTATCGCATCTAAGGTGTCTTAATTAATAAATATAATAAATGATTAACATTATTTCCCCACAGATACAATAATTTAACAAGTATTGCAATGGCGTACCCGCCAAATTCAGTAGTATATTGCCCATTGCCTCTGTACCATGCAAGTGGCACGGTACTAGGTGTGGGTCAAGCGCTCGTATGGGGTAATACAATTGTACTTAAGAAAAAATTTTCAGCTTCTAGTTACTGGGATGATTGCATAAAATATCGCTGTAATGTAAGTTGAATCTTCATTTTACTAAGTAGCCCCACAAAATTTATCTTAAACTTTCAAAATTCATTTGAAAATTGTGATTTGTGGAAACCAGTAGTGATGCCACAAGACGAGACTTGCGGGCAATTTTGTCTCATCTCGTTATTTCGAGACGAGACCGACTTTATTGATTACGTCTCGTCTCACAAGTCCGGTTTGGTTTCGATTTGTAATAAATATCATATCGTCTATATCTTAAAATCAAATAATTACATTATTTTTTATTTCTTGTATATTCTTTCAAATATATTCTTCGTTATTTGCTAATGCAGTCTCTCTTTCTCACTTTAGACTATAGCTTGTTGTAGATAAGCTTTCAACTCGATGTTAACTAATGAAACTCTAACTTACAGGTTGCACAGTATATTGGTGAAATGTGCAGATATGTTTTATCATCATCCGGCGACAAAAAAATTAAGCATCCAGTAAAAATGATGTTTGGCAATGGTCTTAAGCCACAAATATGGAAACAATTTGTTGCAAAATTTGGTGTGGAACAGATTTTTGAAGTATACGGTTCTACGGAGGGCAATGCCGGTTTAGGTATCTTATGCAAATAGCATCAAGCTACTGTTTAATTACAACACGTCTTTGTTATAGTAAATTTGAATAATACCGTTGGCAGTGTAGGGTGCATACCACCGTTGTTGAAATTAATTTATCCGTTGGCTATCGTAAAATTTAATGAGGATACGAACGAACCGTTAAGAAATAAAGATGGCCGCTGCATTGAAAGTGGACCAAGAGAACCGGGTATTCTCATAACTAAAATTACCACTAGGGTAGCGCTAAGCGATTTTAAAGGTTACGCAAACGATGAAGACACCAACAAGAAAATATTAAAAGACGCGTTTAAGGTTGGCGATAGGTACTTTAATACAGGCGACGTATTGGAAATAGACGAAAATGGTGATTTTTACTTTTTAGATAGAACCGGAGACACATTCAGGTAGTATTGACTCTTTCATTACAGATGACAATTATTTGTTCTAGATGGAAAGGAGAGAACGTTTCGACATGTGAAGTTGAAGCAATTATCAGCAATCTGACTCAGTTAAATGATGCTATCGTATTTGGTGTGCAGGTAATACACTTGAATTATGATTTTAAATTTCGTTTAAGTAACCGGTGTTATAGATACCAGGAGTGGAAGGAAGAGCTGGAATGGCCGCAATTGCAAGTGACAATTTGGAACTTGATATGAGTCACCTGTTACGAGCTCTTAAAGAAAATCTACCTTCATACGCAATACCGTTATTTATAAGAGTTATGGACTCAATTCCATTAACGTCCACTTGCAAACTTCAGAAAGTTAAATTACGAACCGAAGGTTTTAACGTAAACCTAGTTAAGGATAACATTTACTTTTATCATCAGCGAGAAAGTAAATACGTCCTTCTTTCTAATGAACTATACGATCAAATCATTGAAGGTAAACTAAAGCTTTAATTGATGGAAATGAAGAGTTGTAGTTATTGTATGTATTTTTGAATAAATAGAACGTTAACCACTTGTAGATATTTCATTCAACATTCACCAAATTATTGGCCAAAATTACGGTCAGATTCAACCAAATGCTTGATGAATGTGTTCTATTGGCAAGGTGGTCGAATACGCTAAACTTATGCCAGGAAGAACAGTGAAACTGGGCAGAAAGTGTGGCGGTTCGCTGAACCGGACCGCCCTGGAGGCGCAGGTTCGGCCAACCGGCCCTGTTTTGGGTACAGCGAACAGGCCTTAACTGATGGCGAACCGCCAACAATTACCGAGCGAACTGGGTCGCAAAGAAGACAAAACTTTGCCTCAAATTTACAAATATGTCAATTGATGGATTAAAATTCACCAGACATGCCGTAGTTTTTGTTACCAGAAACCAGATAAATGATTTTCCAAAACGTCAGTGGAGCATATAAAAATCGCCCAAAATCTCAAAAGCCGTTACCTAAGTAGATATAAAAACGTGATGCTAGTGACAGAGCCGTATATGGTGGTTGTACACGTCTTCTCAACATGGTTGAATTCGTCAAGAACTTGGGCCTTATGTACGATCTTTTATGTGAACTGAGTGAATTATCCCTCGAACTGCAAAAACGGGACATTTCGATTATTGATTCACATCATAATATTAATATTGCGATCTCGGTTTTCGAGGCGAGAGTGGACGAACGTGGACGTTTGTGATACCCAGGGCCGCGCCGACCATGTATGCAATGTGTGCGGCGCACACAGGCGCCAGGTCTGAAGGGGCGCCTTGGCGCCACCAAGGAATTGGACAATCAAAATTACAAATCTCCCACGATGATTTAGAAATTTAATAATCTCTATTTAATAAATTGCAAATTGCAGGCTTATTTAAACCATGTTACAGATATGAGATGAATTAAAGAGGTCCAATAAAGAGAATGCTATCTGCAAGGATGGTCTTGTTAATAAATTATAAACTGCAATTAAACAGGAAAAATTCTGTAGAAACAAGCAAAACACAAATTGAAGGTACACATCGCCACCAGCGCCCCGTACATCTCTATTCACGCCGCGACTCGCGATCTGTCACAACTTGTCGGTTTTCGTAGTCCTGTATAAGGAAAGTGGCAGTTTTTACTTAACTTTTGATTGAACAATGCCAAACAATTTTTTTAACTACGAGGCTATCCACAATTAATTTGCGACGATAAACGAAACACTAACGAATGACACAAAACTTTTCGTTTGTGCTTCCAACGAGGCGTGAAGTTAGCGGCCTCCTGAAAAATGAGGTTTTCTCGAAACCATATGGGGTCGCAATCGATTTTGTTGGAGCACAAACAGGCACAAACGAAGCACTAACGAATGATACCAAAATTTTCGTTTGTGCTTCTGATGAGGCGTATGAAACGTATGCGAATCTTGTTTAGATTATACAAGATTACACACAATCTTACGCAACAAGATTTACAGCATCCATTTTAATATAACACCATCCATCACGTACACGTTAAGGTTAGAATCACGTCACCCACGTGAGCCTTGCACCCCACAGTGATGTGAAAACGGGGTGGGGGTGGGGGCATGACAAAAACGGGGGGGGGGGGGGGGCAAGTGTCTAGGTTCTACTTATACTTATATACAAGAATGTTATTCAACAAAGAGAAAATAGTTCTCATATCAAAGGTTACATTATTATCAGCAATACTCTAATGTTACCAATTTTATTTTTATGTTAATAAACTCCAAAATGCTCAGATTAGTTTCTGTAAATAAAAAGCTAATGAGAGAAAGGAACCTTTGCCCACCTTACGTCAATCTTTGATTAACGACGATAATGGATACACAACTTTTACTTAGTCCTATACACATATCTATAATAATACGATTTAATAATTGAACAGACTATAGTAAGCTGTGTCATCTGTATTAGAAAGTATGTTTTTCTACCTTTGAACGAAGAGACGAAGAGATTTGATAATCAGATTTATAGTGAGTAAACCTGTACTATACGAGGGACGAAAGCTGCGAAATGGTGATTTAGTAAAGATTGTTAAGTATAAAAGTAATTTTTGTTAAAATTTTTAGTGGCCGATTTTGGGAAAGCTGGTATGTACGGCACTATTTTTAATTGCCCTTACACGGTATCGATTTTTTTATGTACTTTATCGAACATACAAACGAGATTTTAGGTAAGTTACATTTCCACCTAACGTTATGATTCCATTATGTTTCTTATAAACCAGAACCTTTCTAAAATTATGCAAAGCTCTCCCATGTGTTATTGACACTAAATTGAACAGCAAACCAGTATACCACTACTTCAACGAGGTTGTGAAGAAGTACCCCCAAAAAGCGGCGTATTTGTTTGAAGATGAAATTTGGACATTTTCAGCTTGCAAAGAAATGGCCGACAAGATTGCAACGTATTTTGAGCGGGAAGGTTATCGGAAAGGAGATTCCATCGCGCTGCTTTTAAATAATTGTCCCGATTATGTTTGTATTTGGTTGGGTTTATCACAAATAGGTGTCGCTGTAGGTTTAATTAATACAAATGTTACGAATGATCCCTTAATACATTCCCTAAAAATCATTAATTGCAAAGGGATTATATTTGGAGAAAATTTTTGCGAAAGTAAGACTTCTAGACTTGATAAAATCGTAACGATTTTGAGCTTTCAGGTATCATATCTTCTGTCAGGAAACGTCTGGATATAAAATGTTATCAATATAATCGCAAATTGGAAATCACTCCAATTTTAGATGACTGTATCGATCTTGCCAAAGCTATATGTAGTATTCCGCCAAACGCAGGTTTGCAAAACTCCTACACTATTAACAGTGGTGACCCTTTAATATATATCTACACGTCTGGTACAACAGGCCTACCGAAAGCTGCAATTCTCACTCATAGGAGGTAAACATATACTTGATAGCTGGGTATATTATTTCGTAATCGTTATTAGAATGTGTATAGTTCGATCTATGATGGCGACAATCATACACAATCCTAAAGATGCAATTCTATACAGCCCGCTTCCGTTGTATCATGGAGGTGGTGGAATCTTAGGTTGTGGACAGGCACTGTTTTGGGGATCTACAATTGTAATAAAAAAGAAATTTTCAGCTTCGAACTATTGGAAGGATTGCATAAAATACAATTGTAATGTAAGTATTACAACGTTATAAGCAAAAAATATCGAGTTTTGCACCCACTGAAATAGCATTGCGTTACATGATAAAATGGTCTTAATTATAAACTAAATCAGAATGGAAAAGCTGTGTTCACTTTATTTTAAAGTCTAAAGTTCGATATGCTGCGCAGTAGTTTATATAAATAACGTTTCAAAACTTAGCGTATTTGTTTATTCACGTTCTTGATTATAATTAATGGCGCACAGATAATAACTAGATATTTATAGAGTGGAAGATAGACACTTGACCTCTGTATTCCAAAAGGTACTTATAAGTGTAGGATATAATAGTCAAAACACACCGCATTTTTAACCAGACAGAAACAACTTACTGAATGCAATTCTATGCAATTAAACCATGACGTCAAGTGCAAGGTTCTTCAAATACTCATTTGTTTGCTTCTCTCCTCCATGTTAGAAGGTTCATAATTCAAATTCAGTATTCGATTATGTCCCCTTTCTATCTATTTCTTAAAAACGTGATATTATCAAAGTTTTTCTTCCTTTATATGGAAGGTTTTCTTTCAGCAACCAAACTTACCAAACACTAGAAGTAAAAAAGAATTATTGCATTGTAAAGCTATTTGCTGAGTGGAAATTTTCGTTATTATATGACATATAATATATGTCTACTGTTTTACATAAGTATAAATGTAGATGCTTTTAAGTATTTGAATAATTTGCTTGTAAACCAAAAGCCAAATTTCTACACATAATTTACATTTTGATTTATCCTATTACATGTTTCCCTACAGGTTGCTCAGTATATTGGCGAGATGTGCAGGTATGTTCTCGTGAGTTGTCCCGAAGAAAACATTAAACATCCTGTGAAAATTATGTTTGGTAACGGTTTAAAGCCAATAATATGGGCACAATTTCAACAGAAGTACAATATAAAGGAAATTTACGAATTTTACGCATGCACTGAAGGCAATTTCGGTTTAGGTATGTTGCTTTCATAAGTATTTTTAAATCATCATTCCTTATTTTTAGTAAACTTCGATAACAAGATAGGAAGTATTGGATTTATACCGTATTATTTACAAAAGTACTCCATTCTACAACTTATTCGTTATTCTGAAGTAACGGGTGAACCAATTCGTGATGAAAATGGTTTTTGCATAAAAGTTGGAGTAAATGAACCTGGATTGGCCGTTGGATACATAACTACAAATAGCAAAAATATAGACTCCTTTCAATATGAAGGCTACGTGGACGCCCGCGAAACAAATAGTAAAATCCTGCGAAACGTTTTTACAAAAAATGACCAGTACTTCAATTCCGGTGACGTATTCTCATATGATGAGTTGCGTTATTATTACTTTGTGGATCGATTGGGGGACACCTTCAGGTTTGTATACTAAATACATCAAAGCCCTTTACTGTTTTAAATAATATATAGATGGAAAGGCGAAAATGTGTCAACAAGTGAAGTTGAAGCAGTAATAAGTAACGTCATTGGTTTTAAAGATGCTATTGTCTACGGAGTTGAGGTACTTATAGTAAAAATTTGGAAATTCAAATTTTGAAGGATAATTTGCACAGATTCCCGGCAGCGAAGGACGAGCAGGAATGGTATCAATGGTACACGATCACTCATCATCTTTAGATATGGACTTGTTTCTTCAAAGTTTAAGAAAAAATTTGCCTTCCTACGCGATTCCCATATTTATACGTTTCAAAACAGCTTTACCTCTAACGGCGACTTACAAATTGCAAAAATATGAACTAAAAAATGAAGGGTTTAATATAAATATGGTAAAGGATACTGTTTACTTTTATAATCAAGTCCAAGGCAAGTACGTACTTTTGACTCCTGAACTTTATTCGGATATTACAAGTGGAAAAGTGAGGTTATAAAAACTTTGATCCATCTTACTTATTAGTGAATTTATGGCAATATTTAAATTTTTTTCAAAATTGTGTTTGTTTCTATATAATTGATTCCAATAAAGCACATACATCGGGTGTAACGTATTAATTGCTCTTTTAGAATTTTTGATAAAACGAATAGCGTTTAAGAAGGAAAAATCTAAACAATTTTGTGGGAATGTAATTTAAAGTAAGTACACGAGAGAGATGCATTATCCCCTCTATCTAAGCGTAACACGTTTTTTTTTTGGAAGGCACGAGAGAGGATGATATAAAAATAGTTGCGATGAAGAACAGCATCAAATTTACTCCTACTGCCGTATCAAAAATAAGTTCCCCTTGTGTGAGTAAATAAAAAAAGCAGTAATTACTCATTCTCAATTCGAAAAATTCTCTAAAGTTATATTCTTATTCATGTCTCATGTCATACCTACCCACACACATTACAATGTTTGGCACACACCGAGCACACACCAAAGGTACAAATAAAAAGTGAACTTAAAACATAAGAAATAAATATTTTAAGTTGGTATGACGCTCATTATTGACATTTAAGCAACAGTTGACTAATGAGACTTGCTATACAGTAAAATGTAGTTACTTTCAAACATTATGGTCAGTCTAAACTTGTAATGTTGTAATACTAAAAATGGAAAAGTTGATAACGACATCCATATAACTCAATTGTACTGTTCTTCCTTAATAACCCTGTGCATAATCTCGTTGAGCTGCGAGTCAAGAACAATGTTCAGCTGCTTTAGCATTGCCTTTTAACTCATACTAGTGTCTAATGACACACGCAGGCCAACCTAGAGATTATTTTGCTGTGACCGAGTGGCTAACTAGCACTTTAGCTATCACTGAAAATTTCTTTATTTTATATTTTTCATGAAAACGTTTCTGACCCTAAGCTTTATATTTACTAGTTCCATCTTAAATGTAATTGAGAATTTTCCTAGTAATGTGGAAATTCAATTACTTTGAGGTAATGCCCGTACATGTACCTTTCACTGTTTCAAATCCATGTGTGAAAGGGGATATATCCTCTTCGAAGTAGATGCGATAATTCATTCTTCTCAGAAGTGTACTACAGCATGGTAGCGCAAGTAGCGTGATATCTCATGATAATAGAAGATGTATAAATGGTCACCGCTTATGGTTGTCCATGAATTATATTTTGTAGTACGAGTTCAAGAGGGAGCAATCATTTGGTGTAAGTATAAATAACGTTTTTTGGCTATATAATTATTTGTTCAGTTATACAGCAACACCGTTAGGTAAGCTAATAAAAAGAACCAGCTACTTACTTCTGTGTCAGTTGATATTAAAATTACAGTCGACTGTAACGTTTATACGTTTTATTTAATCCCATAATCGAACCAATCATAAACTTTATTTTTATTTATTGCTCTTCAACCTCGCCACAAATGATATGATATATTATATCCTAATAACATCCATTAAAAAAGCGATAATTTAAATATGTAAATTGATTATTGATTATCTAAGCAAATTATATGTATATAAGCAATTCACATTCTCTGCTTGCGTGAATTAATCAAAAGTTTGAAATATAACCAACAGTGCGGGAAGTTAAACAAAATAAAGATTCGGCGACTGTGTCGGAAAATTTCAGATGCGTTTCAATAGCTATTTTTTGTATCTTCTATCGTCTGTCGATACCTATTATGGTGTTGCATTTACACAAGGAAAACAAAAAAAATAAGATTGAATTTAGTATATTTGAAGTGTAATTTAGAGGTTTTGTATTCCGTAATCAAGCACTATGGTGAGTATTCATGCTACGACGCAGTAAATGCTACCGTTTGTTTGTAATTATAGTGGCCCCACATTGTGAGCAAATTACTAGAATTATATTTAATAATTCAAAAAATGTACAAGTTCTTCTGCATCTTTTGTAAAACCTATAAACGGGACTTTAAGTAAGTTACATGTTAAATAATATATTAATGTGATCTAACATTAGAATTTTAATTAGGTGTCTCTTAACATTATTTAGAGTACTTCCAATTATCAAACAGATTAAAACAGATAACAAGCCATTTTATCATTATTTTGAAGAAATTGTAAAGAAATATCCCCAAAAAGCCGCCTTTTTGTATGAAAACGAAAGGTGGTCGTTTACGGATATGAAGGTGTTGAGTGACAAGATTGCCATATATTTTGAACGAGAAGGTTACCAAAAGGGAAGTTCAATAGCTTTGTTGCTAAATAATTGTCCGGATTATATCTGTATATGGTTGGGTTTATCGCAAATAGGTGTCATCACTGCTTTGATCAACACAAATTTGGCAAACGATTCCTTGATACATTCACTTAAAGCTTCAAACTGCGCGGCTGTTATATTTGGTTCCAATTTTTCTGAAGGTTTAAAACATACAGATTAGCTGAAGTTAACTTACCCCTTTGTAGGTATTACCAATTACGTCAAAAAACGATTAAATATCAAGTGTTACCAATATAACCGAAAAATGGAAGCAATCGCGTGTGCTGCGGATTGCATCGACCTTCGTTATGGAATCGGGCTCATCCGCTCGGGTGAAAATTTGAGAAACTCTTATAAAATTGTTGCTTCTGATCCTCTGATTTATATTTATACATCGGGAACTACAGGCTTGCCTAAAGCTGCAATTTTTACTCATTTTAAGTAGGTACTACATCCTTTCATAGAACATGTTTAAATCTAAACACATTTTAAGAGCTGCAATGTATCGATCCTTTGCTAAAGCAATCTTACCAAAGCTTCAGGATGCAATTATATATTGTCCGTTACCATTATTTCATGGAAGTGGTGCGATAGTGGGTTGCGGTCAAGCACTTCATTGGGGAAGCACAGTCGTTTTAAGAAAGAAGTTTTCGGCATCAAATTATTGGACGGATTGTATTAAGTACAACTGCAACGTAATTAACTTTATTTTATAGATAAAATCGCTAATATTGATGTTACGTAGTAACATTTTATAGTTAAGTAACGTTAAGAGACGAGAACCATGCTTGCAATTATTATCAGTCTTCCCATTTTGTTAAAATAACTAGAACTCTACCGCGCAGTTACAAAAAATTTAGTCAGCTTATCGCCACTAAGCAAGTCATTTCACCTCTTTCCTCTCTTTCACAGACCGCTCAATACATTGGTGAGATGTGTAGATATATCGTTAGGAAGTATCCTAAAGGTAACGTTGAACATCCAGTTCAAATTATGTACGGTAACGGTCTGAAACCTCATATATGGAACCAGTTGCTTCAAAAGTGCAATGTTAAACAAATCTTCGAAATTTATGGCGCCTCAGAGTCTAATTTTGGTTTAAGTAGGCTACCTATCATAACTAATGCTTTTTTTAAATATACGTTTTACAGTTAATTTGGATAACACAGTTGGAAGTGTAGGATTTATACCACCTTACGTACAAGACAGTTCAATTGTTCAGTTAGTAAAGTACTCAGAAGTGAGTGATGGACCACTTCGTAACAAAAACGGTTTCTGTATTAAATCTGGTGTGAATGAACCTGGATTAGCTATTGCACGAATTACTCAAAGCAATCCAAAAGAGCCATATCGTACATTTGTGGGTTATACAGATCCTAATGAAACGCGTACTAAAATTTTGGAAAATGTTTTCGAAAATGGCGATAGGTACTTTAATTCGGGTGACTTGTTGATGCATGACGAACTCGGATATTACTATTTTATTGACAGACTGGGAGATACCTTCAGGTGAGTATTATTACAAGCACTAAATTCCTGTAATGTGGAAAATACAGATGGAAGGGAGAGAATGTGTCGACAAGTGAAGTTGAAGATATAATAAGTAAGGCAGTTGGACTTGAAGATACTGTGCTGTACGGAGTTAGGGTAGGTAATTAATTACAGTAAACAAAAAGGATAATGTGTGGAATGTTTTTCAGATTCCAGGTTGTGAAGGAAGAGCAGGAATGATGTCAGTTTCAGTCGATCACAAATCTCTAGACACCGATAACCTTCTTCAAATGTTTAAAAAGAATCTTCCGTCTTATGCAATACCGCTATTTATACGTTGCACTACATCACTCCCTTCAACGTTAACCTTCAAGTTGCAAAAATATCAATATAAAAAAGAAGGATTTAACGTAAAAGAAATTAAAGATGTCATTTACTTTTATAATCAAAATTTAGGAAAGTATATTGTCTTAACACAAGAAATTTATGATGACATTATCGAGGAAAAAATGAGATTATAACGTTGTGTCTATTGTGTCTACACGCCAAAAGTTGATGAGAAAAGATGATAACCGAGTCCTCGAAAAACTCTCCTTTCCGGTCTTTTCATTGATTATAAGTTACCTACTTGATTTATTACTTGTACATTCTTTTTTCAATAGGATAAAATAAAAAGTCAATATAACGATAGTGGATTTCCGCTGTTAGTGTTTTAGCAACACCATGTATAACAGTAAAAGTTACTAGAATGAGAGTTTGTGTTCTAATTTCAACCCGAACGGCACCTAATCTTTTTTTTAGAAAAAAGACGCTATTACCAAAGAGTATATAACTATTCCTCAATCCTTCCACAGTTTTATATCCAAAGTATCTCAAACGAAAGCTTTAATAGCTTCGTTACTTCGTACATACAGAATTTACGTATTTGTTAATAGTAGGGACCCCTTATTTTCAACAATGTTATCTAAATCCTACCCTTAATGCTTACAGCACTTTTCTAAACGAAGTACAGTTTTTCAGAAAAGTTTCTAAGTATGCTCTTAATCTCCGTACTGGTTTCAATATATTGTAGAATACTTTTTTTAATTTAAAGCAAAGAAATCACACGTATCCTATATATACACTTTACCTTACTTTACTTTAGGTATCAAGGATGGAAAATTATAGCCTTATATGTAAAGGCTTTTCTTCGTTTATTTAACAAGGTGTTATTAGGTCATAAATCTTTAAATGAAATAAGCTCGGGGTTGAGTATCTCTTGAATATAGAAGGGACACCTTTTTGGAGCACCAGCGTGATATCCATTAGGTTTTTTTAGGGAAAAGGTTGTTGCTGCAGATCTAAAAGCGAAAAGTGCGGTGAATAAAAAAATTAGTATCCCCGACTTGGGGGAATTCTCGCGCTTTTGCATTTCAACTGACCTCGAGATAAGGTATTCTGTTAGAAACAACCAGAAATGTTGGGGTTTCTGTTAAATAATTAAAAAGCGATCTCTTCATAGAACTATCAAACAATATACTTTCTGGGTACTACCAAGTTACAAGTACATTCGCCGTATGGACTTGGTCGAATCACTATCTTGTAGATGATGCTATATAGACGACTAAACGAAGCTCCACATACTTTGTAAGTGCCCTTCACTTGCACAACTAAGAAGATCCGTGTTGGGTGAATCCTGGGATGGCTTGAGTAATGTTGAGGTGTCGGACGATTCTAATCAGGTCGGATGTTAAGCCAACGTGCACGTTGAATCCAGAATCAAGATGAGGCATTAAATTACGATACCGTTTTCTGTCGAATATTTTTGCAAGAGAAAGTAATGCTATATTTTCTTTGTAAACATAATATGGAAGAAGTAAGACAATAATTGTTTTGAATATTGGTGATATTCAAGGATATTCCTTCTCATGGCGGTTCCCAAAGGTTTATCATTTTATATAGTACGGCTAAGTTGAAATCAGTAAGAATAATAGAAGCATGGAAACAAACTGTTCAACCCTATCATACGTAAGTTTCATTCGGTAAATAAATAAAACGATACGAAGGGTAAATCTTTTGATGTTTAAATAAAAAGACACAGATGAAGACCGGATACAGGTCAACTTCAAAATAGCGGTTGTATAGAAAGCTCTTATACTGAATTTTCTGCACTAGGTATTACTTGTAGTTTTCAGGTGGCATATTCTTCATTAGTTTCGAAATCACTAATTCTTATAAAATATTAAACAAAATTTGATCATTTATAAGTTCAAATTAGAAATGGTAATATAGATTAATCGAATGATAACTAGATAAAACTCGCAACCTTCCCCATGGTACGTCTTAAAATAATGGAATAAAGTTGCTCAGTTGGCATCCTTCAAGTTGATTGATTCCATTGTGGAAGTGCTCAAAATGGGGTGCGGTGTGATATAGATTAATAGTACGTACCATGGGGAAGGTTGCGCGTTTTATCTAGTTTTTCTAGTAATTAATCATTCGATTAATCTATATTACACCGCACCCCATTTTTAGCACTTCCACAATAGAATCAATCAACTTTTAGAAATGGTAAGCCTTGTATGTGTTACAAAATTACTTCATATCATTTCAGTGGACAATTGGGGTGCAAAAAGCGTGTGTTGCTCTATATTGCTAGTGTACAAGATTTACTTGGTCTGTCATATATTTTGGAAAACATACAGGAAAGATTGGGCGAGTTGTAGTCAAGGGCGCCGCCCAGGGAGGGGCCAAGGGAAAAAGAAAAAAACGCAAAAGTTATTAAAAATAAAAATAAATTTTGTACGAAATCTTGAAAAAAACGCCAGAGTCACGAACCCCCAATACTACTTACCCCCCCTGGGAAAATTTTCTGGCGGCACCCTTGGTTGTAGTTCGTAGTTATCGTAAGTACTCGTACTGACACTTTTTATAAATTGAATTGCTCGATTTCTGTTGATCAACGTTTTAAACATATTGACTATAAATGTAACGTAAAACAAAATATTTGCTGTACTATTTTCCGTTATTATTTTATACCTTTTTGTTATTTTGTTGTATTTTTTGTGTAGTTACAGTGTACTGCCATGCAAACCACATCTGAAATAGACTTCTTTGTGGTATTACATGTGTAGTATACGAAACAACCATAATTCTGTTTAAATACTTGATTTTGACATTTGAAAAAATTTGTGTGTAAACAAAATTCAATGCCTTCAAGAATCGGTTCTTTGGCTAACTTTGTTGAATGTTTTAAGTTTTTCCATTTTTCATTTATAATTCTGGGGGCCAAATTTATAGGTATTTGTAAATGGAGAAACCGCATCTAATGAAGGAAGAATATGGTTGTTAATAATAATGGTGTTCTTAATTTCTTAATTAATTAATTCTTAATTAATTTCTTAATTTTGTTTTTAAGTTATTAATTCCCTTTACCTTGCTATTGTATTTTTCTTTGTTTAAAATTACTGTCACTTGCCCTTTATCCGCCGGTACAACTACACTGTCAGTGTTTTCTTGTTGTTGATCTAATACATTTTCTTTGTGGTTCATTATAGAATTTCAATTTTTATTATTATTAGTAACGTTCCTAACTTCATTTTTAAATTTTAACATCTTCCCGTGAACGTAGATTAGCAGTGTTCTACGTTTTTTTTTAAAATCGTTTTATTTTGGAAACCATAAATTTGAAAAACTTCATTGTAGGAAATCATGTTTAGAAAATTATACCATATGTGTTTTATAAAATTAATATTATGTTATTTAACTTGTATATACATATTTATATACAGATCTATATAGGAACGCTAGCTATGTGTGGACCTCTTTCATACCCGTTAACCAATTATATACCTATCTACTGTTTTAGTAAATTGAAAGATGAAATTTATGGTAATATAGTTGTTATGTTGTTGGTAGGTATAAAACCTTCTCAGCAACACGTTCATTTATTTATTTATTTCTTATGTGTACTACCATCACTGAAAGATGGTGGCTGTTGAGGCTAGTCTCAAAAACGATTTTTGTTAAAATAAATTGGAAAATTCTAGTACAAATTTAAATTTTAGCTTACTAATACTTGCTAATGACTTACTAATTAGTAACCAATAACTTAAATATGAATTTGGAATCTGAGCGAAGGTTGTTTTTCCGATATATTTCGTTTGCGCTTGCGCAAATGGATTTATGTTAATAAAATTGTCTCTCTGTTCTATCAAGTCAAAATTTATTCAAGATAAGAACAAGCATAAAATGTAAATAAGACAAAACTGCTTAGCATTTTAAAAGGTTGATTAAGGGCTTCTATCCTTTATTAAATACTTCAATTTGTTTTTTCTATTTGTTGTTTTTATTGCATTTCATATTCTTTATATGCAAATGACATATCAAAGACAAAAGGCAACAAAAAGCAACAACGCAATTTCACTATAATAGTTGTGATTAGACAGGATGACGACTACAAATGTTCGCAAGCACAGCATCAATACTTTGTAATGATTTTTAGAGGGATGGAATAACACCCATAGTGTGATTTCTTGGGTTCTCCTACCTATATTGGCTCGTTAAAATAATAGTCGTAGCGGTACATCTAAATGTCTGTCAAATTGTGCGGGAAGTGTGAAATTAGGTACACTTATTAATTAGATCAAAATAAACGATTTGACCCGCAGCACCCCTATTTTCAACCCTTAGTTTTCAAAAGTGCCCCGTATTTAGTTTTTTCCATCCCCTAACGATAACTCCTTTGTTTACAACTTTTCGAAAAAAATATATTAATAAAAGTTTTAGGAATTCTTATAAGGAACATTTTATATAAGGATAAAATTTTCACAAATATCAACCCTTATCGAGATATGTGGGAAAAACTGATTTTTGCAGTTTCATTACAAAATCGGTCATAGTTTTCTTGTTTATCGTTTCTCAGAAAAATTATTCAAATAAAAGATGTAGATATTAATATGATCAATATTTTAGGTATATATAATATTTTCACAGAAAGCAACCCTTAACAAGTTATTTCGATATTTCTGAAAGTAAGCAACCCTTAAGTATGAAATCGCTCGTATCTTTTTTATTTGTAACTTATGAGGAAAAACATGTGAATAAATATTATAGAAAATTATCTTTTGGGCATTTTATGTAGGTATGAAAATTTCTCAAAAGTCAACCCTTAACGAGATATATCGATAAAATCAGAAACTGTCAAATTTCACATAAAATCGAGCATAACTTTTCTATATTTCACTACAATGACATTATTGTTATATAATTCGGTAGGTATATGGATGTAGAAAATATAAGTAAGGGGTAATTTTTTTACAAAAACTGACCCTTAGCGAGATATTTTGACAAAAACAAACTTTCGGCACTTTTTAGAAAAGTTTTCGTAACTTTTTCAATTGCGATGGTTAATATTATTTCTTCGCGGTTAATAATAGCTAATTACAGTGCGTTTCATGAAATCATAGTGATTTTGCACAATATCACACTGGTGCGGGAATTTTCAACGTACAAAGTGTAGGGTTTATTCGCGGTAATATAATTAAAAAGAAACAATCTAATTGTACCCAAAATGCAAACATAGGTCGATTTTTATATCAAGGAAGACATATTTTGATGTTATTTTCTTGGGGGTGGTTCTCACCTCCAGCGCTTCACAGGGGCTGATATTGAAATTTCAAACCGGAAGGCGGGTCATGTGATACATCATTGGAAAGCTAATTCCTTGGCCTTTTCATTTTTGCATTTTTTTCACTTTATATCTATCTAAAATACTGAAATATTTATTTAAACACATATGGCTTAGGTGCGCGAGCTCGTTACGTACCGGGCGTCGCGGCGTATGGTTTCGCTCGGATGTCGCATCTCCTTTAGACATTTTACATGCGAAAATAAAAGGTAAGCACTTCAACAGCAAGTTAGTATTATCTCACCGACTCGTATTTTAGTGAGAACAACCAAATAGAAGACTAAAAAGGAGATGCGACACCCGAGCGAAACCATACGCCGCGACGAAATTTCAATGTCACCCCCTGTGAAGCGCTGGAGGTGAGAACCACCCCAAAGAAAATAACATCAAAATATGTCTTCCTTGATATAAAAATCGACCTATGTTTGCATTTTGGGTACAATTAGATTGTTTCTTTTTAATTATATTACCGCGAATAAACCCTACACTTTGTACGTTGAAAATTCCCGCACCAGTGTGATATTGTGCAAAATCACTATGATTTCATGAAACGCACTGTAATTGGCTATTATTAACCGCGAAGAAATAATATTAACCATCGCAATTGAAAAAGTTACGAAAACTTTTCTAAAAAGTGCCGAAAGTTTGTTTTTGTCAAAATATCTCGCTAAGGGTGAGTTTTTGTAAAAAAATTACCCCTTACTTATATTTTCTACATCCATATACCTACCGAATTATATAACAATAATGTCACTGTAGTGAAATATAGAAAAGTTATGCTCGATTTTATGTGAAAATTGACAGTTTCTGGTTTTTTCGATATATCTCGTTAAGGGTTCACTTTTGAGAAATTTTCATACCTAGATAAAATGCCCAAAAGATAATTTTCTATAATATTTATTCAAATGTTTTTCCTCATAAGTTACAAATAAAAAAGATATGAGCGATTTCATACTTAAAGGTTGCTTACTTTCAAAAATATTGAAATAACTTGTTAAGGGTTGCTTTCTGTGAAAATATTATATATACCTAAAATATTGATCATATTAATATCTACATCTTTTATTTGAATATTTTTTCTGAGAAACGATAAACAAGAAAACTATGACCGATTTTGTAATGAAACTGCAAAAATCAGTTTTTCCCACATATCTCGATAAGGGTTGATAATTGTGAAAATTTTATCCTTATATAAAATGTTCCTTATAAGAATTCCTAAAACTTTTATTAATGTATTTTTTTCGAAAAGTTGTAAACAAAGGAGTTATCGTTAGGGGATGGAAAAAACTAAATACGGGGCACTTTTGAAAACTAAGGGTTGAAAATAGGGGTGCTGCGGGTCAAATCGTTTATTTTGATCTAATTAATAAGTGTACCTAATTTCACACTTCCCGCACAATTTGACAGACATTTGCGATTTTCTAGATGTACCGCTACGACTATAAGGCTGAGATCGTTTTGAACACTGAAAGCATCATCTACGCTGCGCTACTCGATTAAAACCTGGAAAGTGTTGAAGGACAAGAATATGGTGGAATTAAGCAAGGTTCCAACAACACAATGGATAAAATTAAATATACATAATATGAGAACTAATTTATTAGCATCTACTACCTCAACTTCACGAAACATGTTAATGCACGACGCAGTTTCAAATGTAACTGCTTCGTATGTTTGAGGATTGCCTTTTTACTTTTAACCTTTAATTAAAACGTGGAGTATATAAAAATTGAGCGTCCAAAACACTTTAATTTTTCTATCGGCATAAGTGAGTATCATCAAATTAGTTAATAGGTATGGTGTAATTGTATTTATTATAAAATTATATCCGTATTCCTTCTCATAAAATAAACAAACAAATTCTTAGGTACTTATAAACTTTGACACGTTCGTTAGAAATGTATGAACTTGTACAACTTATATTATGACTCCAATTGTTTCGGACGAACCTATTGCCACAGCTATTACTCACTATTGATACGCATTAGATAATTGTTCCTTTGCTACATTACGACAACTGTCGAATTGTAACGAAAATTATCATCACACACTGCTGGTTTGAATCAAAGTGCGCTATACGTAATGGTTTTTAAGTGCTTTAAATTTATCTACATGTTCAGTTGTGGAGAGAAAGTCAAAAATGGTGCGTTCCATTTTTCAAACTTTTGTACTACCTATACTAATTTTTTCAATTTTTTTTCTAGTGGCTCCTCGTTGCCATAGTTGCCGTCATCATAGCATTTATAGCTAAAAATAAACGGTACAGATGGTTGTATATTATAATGAAAACATACAAACGCGACATTCGGTATGTACTTAACCTTAAATTCTTTTCTTTCTCAAACTCTTACTACGTCTTGCTATTGAAGGTTTACATTTTTTTACACTACATCGATACTAAACCTTTTAAATGATAAACTGACCATTTTTTATTGTCACTGTATTGATGTTCGTTTTAGACTTCTTTAACTCTAAGAGTTCTTCTTTAAATATTAACATCAAGGTTAAATTTAGATAAACATTTAAATTAGGAAGTTCATTGTTTCAAACTGCAATAATCACGTTTAACTTTATAGAAGGGGGAGTTCAACATTGAACAGGCTCATTTTTAACTTTAATTTACATAACCGTCAGTCACTACCTATTTGTTCAATTTACATCGCGATATCAATCTGCATTTTAAATTCCACATTTTGCTATATAAGATAATTAATACAACTCATATGATGTTGATTACAAGTTGAATACCGAACTATTATGTAATTAATCTAATTATTTGTTTTTGTACAAATGTAATCCATGTTCTGGAATTGGAATGTTTTTAAGTAGGTATATGAAATGTTAATTCTTGTAGTAAATGACGGCACCTGATAGCTACCACAAGTTAACACGTGATTAGTAAATATTTTCCAATTAGTATGAACAACAAGTTTTTTCATATTTGCTATTTTCGTATTATGATAATTTCAGTTATTTTCAAACGGCAGCTTAGTAAAATTTAAATGAATATTAAGTTTCCGAAAACTAATTTTTTGTTTAAATTTATTTAACCGTTATTATTAAAAATTAAATACAACCATGAACCGTAAACAAAATCCGTTAGATAAGTGAAATTTTACACAAAATTATCACAAAATGAGAGAATTTATTAAAGAAATTTCTGACATAGTTGTGGTAAGATAAACTATAAAGTACCTACTTACTGGTTAAAAAAGAACACATCCCCTGCAATAATTAAAAATAATAGCACAATAGTCTGGAATTTGTATGAGAAGGAGCAATAACGGAAAGAGAATAAATATAACAAATTAGCAACAACGTATCGGGATTCCAAAAATTTACTTTTTACCAAAAATACATAAAGAATTTGTACCATAATCTTTTCGATAAATTCTTCCACAAATCTTTTCAAATTTAAAATACCACTTCGGATCAAAAACCATTTTTTATTATAAATTCCATTAATTTCAAAAACGAAATTAAGAATATCAACGTTATTAATACCACATTCTTCCCTCAATGGATATGGTTTGCTGGTTTCTCCATTTACAAATTTGGCCCCAAAAATTATAAATGAAAAATTGGGCAAACTTAAAATATGCGACGGAATAAACCAACACTAATGACGCGTTATAGTGTTTTAATAATTTTCACTCCAAATTACAGATTACCATTGAATTAGAAAATAATAACAAATTATCCTTTTTAGATTTAGATGTTATAAGAGATGGAAGCTACATAAAATTGAATTGGTATAATAAACCCACCTTCATTACCTTCATTTCCATTCTACCCCTCCTTATAACACCAATATTAATGTAATTAGTATTGATGAATGTTTAACCTTTTCAGATCCAATGTTTAGACCACCCAAACCCAATTTAAAGTAGATGATCCCAGATAAAAAACATTAAATTATTTATTCAAAATCTTTAATTTCATCAAATGTAATCAAAAAAACACATTTCAAGTACGTTTCCGCATTTAATAAAAAAGTCGGTGCTGTTTAAAAATCTAAACATTTTGGAATCACAAAACATAAATTCATTTTTTTTCAAAACCAAGTCTAAAAACGAATTACAAATACAGTACCTATACAAAATTCCATGTAACGATTGCTAAACCACATACATTGACATCAAGGACGATCCGAAGACCTTACCTTAAAGGGAGTGTTGGACTAAAATTGCCGACTGTTGATATAGGTGCT
This sequence comes from Pyrocoelia pectoralis, assembly GCA_036250285.1. NCBI lineage: Eukaryota > Metazoa > Arthropoda > Insecta > Coleoptera > Lampyridae > Pyrocoelia > Pyrocoelia pectoralis. The sequence goes on along the minus strand of CM070075.1, from coordinate 4,313,681 downwards.
GCAGAGACTATTGTCGGCATAAAAACCTACTCCAGTTTGAAGCTGAATAAAAAAAGTAACAGTTGGGCTGTTTCGAACGGGTTTGGTGTTAAATTAAAGCCTGTTTATTTCTATGTTGTATAGGTGTTACAACTATTTTGGACCATTTCTACGGGCGCACGATGCAAAGTGCCCATTTTTTAGGGTTTACGAAGCCACCATAGCTAAGTAGTTTAGATTTACATAAAAGCAAAACTACTGGCTGAAATTTAAGTAGATATGTATATTGTAATTTCAACTATGTTGAAATTTGATTGCATTCTCGGGAATGGTAGATCGCAGGGGCATTGCACGAACGTCACGAGACTAATTAGAAACCAAAATTTTGTCCTGTTTTTTGAAAACAATTTTTCATTACTTTCTACATCACCGCTTCGGGCGCTTCAGAAACGAACAGCGACCCTGTAGCAATTTTGACACAAGACACAAAAGACAGCTGAGCAATGCACACTGGCCCATCACTCTATTCAGTCAATTCTAAATTAGTCTAAAAAATAGAAACTAAACTAAACACAGCAAAAACGAAACAAATTTATTTTTAATTGACATAAATAAAACTAGTTCTTTGCAAGTTCTTGTAAATAAAAAAAATCTATACTTAGTTAATAATTAATAGGTACTCATTGGTATTTCTGCCCATAATTTTTGACGTTGACGGAAAGTTTATAATTTCTGCAGCATTTGTACTTGTGGATGGTTTTGACTGTAAATCCTTAAATTCCGACTTTTCAGCAGCTCCAAAAGGATTTACGAGTGTTCCAACTAATTGCACTTTTACCCGTTTTCCTCCGTGTTTTTTATTTTCATGCTGCTTCCGGTAATCATCATCAAATTTGCTGCCACATTCTAAACACTGCATTTTTTTTTCATTCAAATCAAATCAAATCATTTTTATTGTGCATTATTATGTAGTAGATAAAATTATAATTAATGTACTAAACGTCATTTTTGATTTTTAATAATCGACTTACTAAATAGAATGCTGATTCAACCTTAATACCTAACCAGACGGCTCTATAACAATTTGCCAACTGGAAAACCTTAAGGGGGGGTGCACCCACCAACACCTCCCTATCGGATCGTCCCTGATTTATTCTTGTTTGCAACCATTGAAGAATCATCAACATAAATCAAATCTAAAAGTTAAACAAAACAAAAATCGCTTTGGCAAGCATGCAATAAAAAATAAACATATGTACTTTTAACTATGAAAACAAGGAAATGTTATGCATTGAGAAAACAAATTATGTTTGGAAATGACACTAGTCACTAGTGTTTGTAATAGATTATATTAATGGTCATTTCCCTTTCAGAATCAGACACTTACAGTTTCGGATTGTATACGATCATACCTATAATAATAATTAATTTTAAAAAAATAATAATTAAAATAATTAAAACTGTGTGGTTACGGACCCCCGGAAAAAATACATTGTACTCTTCTTAAAGAGGTGAAAGTTGCGGTTGCTCGCACGTAAATAGTTATTTGTAAAACTGGAGAAGAAACTCGTTTTCTTCTCGTGTTTTACACGGAATTCTTCTAAAACTGCATATTATTAAAAAATATCCATGAAATTAGCTTTATAGCATTAAGCTGACAGTACTACTGAAATCATTTGTTTTCCTGGAATAGATAAATCTCTCTAGAGAGGAAAATGTCACTTTCTTCACTCATTTTATTAAAAAAAATACTATTTTCCAAGTCAGTTTTAGACAAAAAATTACTTTTCAATTTGTCGTGCAGAGTATAAACTTTTTTATCTCTTTTCGACTGCAGTAATAACCACATGTTATTAGAAAATTGTTAAAGTCAAACGAGTACTAGGACGATTTTCAAAATAATGCACCCAAAATGGAACGGTTTTTCAAAAAATTGGCAGTGTTTTTCGTATCATAAATGATGAAGAAACGATTGTACCTACATTGTAAGTGCGTCTGCCCTATGTTAACACTTTAGTATCTTCTAACAGATAATTAAATTTATCGACAATGACATATAAGTACAAAGTTCAAGAAGTTGTCATTGTAATTAAATTTTCTACTATGTACTTCAAATGGCAACCATCCGTAGCTAATTTAATAGTACGCGGTACGCCAAATATTGTTTAATTCAATTGGACGAATCCCTCGAAAATAGAGAACGCAATTTCATGTATTCTTTGGCCTGTAAAGCAAAACAAAAAAATTTGTAAGGAAAGTTCACCATGCTTTGTTTAAAAAAGTTAAGCACCTCGTCTAAGTGTATCTTTTCGCTTATTTAACTCGTCAAAAATCACCATTTCCAATTGAAATATGCATACGTATTTGAAGTCAATAACATCTTATCAAACATCAAACCGTCAATGTCTTATCTATATCATTACATAATACACCTAAGTATAACTTGAATGATCAATTTGCAGCTTGTCGAATATTTTCCGTTTTGCAGAAATTATTCCACAGCTTTTCGAGATTGATGAGCTTAGTTTCTTTTTTGCGTTATTCGCGACTACAGATGTTGTGATTGTACAAACAGTGTCAACTACCTCATATAGCCTCATTTTAGATGGTTGACTCGTAATTGTTATATATATCTTAGAAGATGTCATCTTAACATTATTTACAAATTTCATTAATTACAAGCTCTTATTGGGAATTACACTTCAGTGCCCTTTCAGTAATTAATTAACTTTTTTAAGCAAAACAGATCAATAATTGTAAATGTATTAATGTTCGTTTTATTTTATCATGAAATGCCGTCAATCAAGTGTTATATGTATAACTGAAGGGTAGTTGAGCACGATGGTGTTCGAGTATTTCCAGACCCAGGACTAAAGAGATGTAATGTAGCATCAAGACAATTTAATTTAAAAAAATGAAAAACGGCATCCTAAAGATTTTCGTTTTTTAAAAATCCAAACTTACACTTAGATCCTATTGGTAATTGGTATCATTTTTATTATTATTATTATCACTCGTTGATGAATATATTAAAGGAAGAAAAGACAAGACATCGTTTATTTACATTATTGCTAAATTAGTAGTAGTGTTTTTAATTGCGAAAATCGGGGTTGGCCACTCGTATTAGTCTTATTTCCTCGTTTACAAAATACCGATGAATGGATTTGTTTCATACTTTGAAAACATACTGTATCGGTTTTGCTAATGTTTGTTCCTTTACAGGATAGTAAGTGGTTTTATAAAACTTAAGATTAAATTATGGTGGTGGGAGAAAACAGAAACAACAGTTCCGAAACGTTTTGCGTCAATTGTTAAACGACATCCTAATAAAACAGCGTTTAGGTTTGAAGATTCTTCTCTAACATTTTCACAGGTAAATTGAACTTGTAAATAATCATTAATTGTAAATATTTACATTTTAGGTGGATGAATATTCTAATCAAATCGCCCATTACTTCAAATCGCAAGGTTTAAGTAAAGGCGATACCGTCGCGTTATTATTAGAAAATTCTCACGAGTATCCATGTATATGGTTAGGTCTGTCCAAAATAGGCGTTGTTGCCGCTTTAATTAACACTAATTTAATGAACGAGCCTCTTATACATTCAATTAATGTATCAAACTGTAAGGCAGTCATTTTTGGTTCACACCATAGTAATGGTGAGTAAACTGGTTGATTATGCGAAAATCTGACACTTTTATTTTAGCGATGAAGGAAATAATATCTAAATTATCGTCTTTGAAACTGTATCAGTTTCACGACAAGGTGAGTAACGAGCAAGATATTTTGGGAAGCTGCACAGATTTAAGGAAAGTATTGGTACCTGTTACTACTAGAGAATTAGAAGATGTTCACGTGTCAGTTAAAGATCCATTGGTTTACATTTACACATCGGGAACAACGGGTCTGCCTAAAGCGGCTGTGATATCACACATAAGGTTAGTGGTTAATTTAAGACAAGCTTATGAGAAATACATTCATTACAGGTTTATGTTCATGTCAACTGCATTTAACTATATGTCCAAAATGAGATCAGAAGATATCATTTACAACCCTCTTCCACTGTACCATTCTGCAGGGGGTATGATTGGCGTAGGACAATCACTGTTGCATGGAATCCCGATGGCAATTCGGAAGAAATTTTCCGCATCAAATTACTGGAAGGATTGTGCCAAATATAATTGCACTGTACGTAATTTCATCATAAATAGTTCGCTCAAATACAAATTGATCTTTCCAGGTAGCTCAATATGTTGGTGAAATTTGTAGATATATTCTGGCGGCATCCGGAAAAGAGTCTGTCAAGCACTCCGTTCGTGCCATCTTCGGTAACGGTTTAAAACCACAAATATGGACCGAATTCGTAAATACATTTGGAATTAAAGAGGTATACGAATTTTATGGTGCAACTGAAGGAATTTCCAATATTAGTAAGAGAACTATTTCGTTAGTTGTTAGATACTTATATTTATATTCCTTAGTAAATTTGGACAATACTCCAGGGTGTATAGGTTTTATGCCAAGATACGCAGGTCGCTGGTATCCTATGACTTTAATAAAATGCAACGAAGAAACTGGAGAACCTATTCGTAATAAAGAGGGCTTTTGTATAGAATGCGAAACTAATCAAGCCGGTTTGATCGTTTCAAAAATTAATCAAAAAGATCCCTGCCAAGCATTTAAAGGATACGCCGATAAAAGGGCGACCGAAAAGAAGATTTTGCAAAATGTTTTTAAATTAGGGGACGCCTACTTTAACTCAGGTGACATTTTGGAGCGTGACGAATTTGGTAGTTACTTTTTTAAGGACAGAACTGGAGACACGTTTAGGTAACAAATGTTTTTTTAACCACATTTTTTATTCTCATTTATTCTTAGATGGAAAGGAGAGAATGTATCGACGTCAGAAGTGGAAGGTATCGTCAGTAATATACTTCGGTTAAACGACGCTGTAGTTTACGGTGTTGAGGTAATTAAACTACAAGTCAGTTGAAAGATTCCCTCCTCAATCTGAGATTCTAGATCCCAAACACTGAAGGACGAGCTGGCATGGTGGCCGTTGTCGACGCTACTAACAATTTAGATTTAGAAGCACTAAGCGATGGTTTAAGAAAAAATTTACCTGCGTACGCCATTCCCATATTCGTGCGAGTATTAAAAGAGGTGCCATTAACGGGAACGTACAAATTGAAAAAAATAGAGTTACAACGTGAGGCCTACGATATCGAAAAAATCAGTGACCAAATATATTTCTATAATTCAAAACTTAAAAAATATGAAAAGTTAACAAAAGATTTAATGAATAAAATAATAGATGGAAGTGTTACAGTATAAAAACTAGATATATTATGAGAATTGATTGTAGACAAGTACCTGTAACCATTGTATACTCATGCGGATGAAAGCTATAGCCTTCCTTAGCAAGACAAATTGTTCATTCGTAGTCATACAACGCCGTTCATACTTAATTTATAATTGGAAAAGTGTAAATATATTTGTAATTTTATTAGAATAAAGTAAAGTACGAAAAATACTTGCATGTCGTTGCAAAAGCCACTGTAACAAAACAGAAATATTTTTGCCGTTGCTGGGGAGCAGTAATTCCAGTTCTGAGCATTGCACTATAAAGTTGAGTTTCTTCTAAAAGATGTTTGCGGTCACCAACATAACAAGTTAGTATTTCAAATTTCGAAAATCGATCAGGGAGGTAGGAAAAGCACGACTAATGTCGGTTTCTCTGCTTACTACCACGCCGTTTATACGTTTATGGTAAAAAAGCAATAAATGAGCGCTCACAACCTCCCCTTTTGTGTGAGCGCTCCTTTATTGCTTTTTTCCCCTTTGCGAGCGGAACCATCACCACATATGATGTTTATGGTAAACATGGAGGAAAAGTTGTCGGTATCAAAGTCGTAGTAAATTTGGAACTAATGAGAGGGGTCCATCGTCCGTTTAATATTATTTGCTGTATGTGACAGTGATTTGAATATGAAAGTCTATAAACTATTGGGTCACACTTTATGTGCGAAAATAATTTAAAAGTGGAATTATAAACTTTATGGTTCTCCATTTTGAATGACCTTAATTAACATCTCGATATTGTTATTTTTTATGGCCGTTCTGCAGTGACCAATCATGTTTGCAGCGTTTGGTCCAACTGAAAACTAAAATTATCATTTGCTGGCTATAAATTTAAACTTACCTCTCAGTCTTGAAGCTTTCTGTATAATTGAATTTATCGACTTCATAGATTCACGTCCCTCAGTATAGTTTGATAACCGAATGTTATATCCGTTAATTAATTCTTTATTGATTATGTTAAGCTCATCGTAATACTTGCACATTTCTTCCCTACAACGTAAGAATTACCTCGATAAGGAAAGAAGATAAAGTCGAAAATTTTACAAGGCATTAATGCGACTATCTTCAGCTCGTACAACTAAATTACGAATTTGTCCCAACTTATCCGCAATATCAGTACCTAGACGTAATCGTGAGTCTTGAATCTCGGATAATACCTCCATTAAAGTAGTTAACCTTTTTTCGTCTTCCGGAAAATGTGCTTTAGACTAAAACGGCGTGCTTGAAAAATGATTTAACTGCAACACTTACTTGTTACCTCAAGTGATTCAACTTTGCAAAAAGTGGCCAGTGACTGAATCAAATCGGCAGCCAACGACAAATTGGACGTATAAAAATTAGTTTTCCCACTTGCATCAAAATATAAAACCAAGTCGCTGTTATCTCTCAAACATTTTAGATAAATTTCTAAATATGCCCCACAATCGTACTCGATATCAGTGGGTAGTAAGAAATTTTGATTAATCCATATACAAATTCTCTGAAGTCGTTCGTTTATCTTAAACTCAACGTAACTATCGTTGTGCTTGTCCTTTCCTTCCTTCAAACTATACATCGAAAAGCGAGGAAGCTGTCGAGTTAATTCGAAAACGTGATACTGAATACTGTTCGGATAGCCGACGAATGCCTACAAGGGTAATTTGTTACATTTAACAATGTATTTTATTCACCTACCTTAATGTGTATATCAATCGGAATATCTTTAGGCAACAAAAGTGGTACGGACAGATTTGATCCTAATTTTGTCCGTGGGGGATGGACGATATTTGTTTCCCCCTTAAATATTCCCTCTGCAAAAATTACGATCGCTCTAATAATGGTATCGTTGTTGGTCGAAATGAAAATTTCGACATGTGGCTGAAATTCACACTTTCTTATTGTTGAAATTTCGATTATTTACCTTAGGTGACTCATCGTTTGTAGCTATACCAATTTGCAACCGAGTGGATGCCGGAATAACGCCCATGTCCTCTTGACCTTTACCTGACTCCTCGTTATATCGGGTGTTGTTTTCATATTGTTTTAATTCTAATAACAATTGTTGTTTCTGAGACAATAGGTCTCGCACAGTCTCTTGTTCAGATGCAGAACCATTTTCACCCAAACATTTCGTTGTTGTATACCCGCGTACTGCATTTTGTTTATTAACAATGGAATTTACATTTCTACACGTACCTTCTCCTTCAACAGTCAAACATATAACGTCTGTTTTCCCTATTGATCGGTAATCAGCATCAACAATACCGGCTATACTGTGCTTTAGTGAATCTTTAAACAGGACTTCACCGGTTTTGATTGATCTGCAGTCGATTTTACCATTTGACCATCCTGTGATTAATTGAGCAGATCCTTGTCCAAGCAAGTCGTAGTAGTGCATGGAAATTGCAAAATTCTTAGACTAAAAGAGAAAATAAACGTTGAAAATTAGTGTTCTTATGTTTTGCGAGCATGGTCTTTTTAGCAGTAACATAATGCGTCAAAAATATGAAAAATATATCATTCTTCAGACAACATATCAAGCACGTTCCAATAATCGTTAAAGTAAAAAATACGCTTTGATTTAAGCGTGGTTTAAACAAAACCTCATTGTGTAATTTATTTACATTTTTCTTTTGTGTAATACTCGTATATGGACATCGTTGAACCTTAATCCGGCCGCCTTGGAATTATTTTATTTATTCTAAGACAATACAACCGAAATGTTATTTCAGCAATGTTTACTTAAAATTTTCATTATATTCAAATACAAAACCATATTGGGTCTAAAATTAACCTTTTACAGAACCTTTAAATGAGACGTCATTTTTGGGTTTTAAATGTTATTAAAAATGCTATTGAAACTTTATGTTTATAAGGAAAATGTAGCGACTGCTTATTGATGACGACATACTACAGCCCTATTTTTAATTACAATTTAGTGGTAAACCATCAAAAACCCTATATTGGTGACCCTAAGGTGACAAATTCTGTAGTTTTATGGAACATTTTATAAATGTTGGACTATTCTTGTCCTGATGAAGCCCCGTACGAAAGTGAGCGAAACGTTGACTTTTAGTTCAATTTTGAAAAGGGCCGATCCCGGAAGCCGAATTAATTTTAAGAAGACAGTTATGTTGCGTAAGGTACAATACCTCAAAACATTAACCACATGGTGGAGTGGTAATTTAACATATCTATCAAGTTTGATTTAAAACCTTCCATTTTTTCTTGGTATTACAAGAATCACTAAATATCCCTTATTGTAACTATACAGAAAAAGTTATTTTACATGAAAAAAGACTTTCACAAATATCGATATAACTTCAGGAATTTTGATAACTCTATCTGGCACACATGTTAGCGCTGAATGGTATTTTTTTGCTCTAAAAAAGTTGTATAGTTCAAAATAGATAGATAGATAGCTCAAAATAAAACTGTTTATTTTGCAATAAATATCTAGAAAACCGTGTGGCCTTAATCCGCCGTCGGCGTTATTCATGCTATTTCCACCGAAAGTCCCCCAGTAACACCACTACACCACATCCTCCCTCTCGCAGGCTTTCACCATCAACTATTTGAGATTATAACAGTAAACCCCCTGACAAAAATGTATTTATTTCGTAATTTGCATCACATTCAAAATTGTTCATTATTATTTCCATCACAAGGTTACTATCTTAGCCTGCTCTTCAGGGGCGTAGCCATAGATAATTTTCGGAGGGGGTTCAGCATGAGACTTCGTCAGGTCGAGTCAACTATCCCCAATTGAATAATGAGAAAATTTACGGTTGACCATATCATTTAGGATATAGTGCAGAATGTAAACTTATTTGGGGGAGGGTCAAACCCCCTAAACCGCCCCTTATATACGCCATTGCTGCTCTTACACATGGGAGATTTAGTGGAGCATCCAAATGGCTTTACAGAAGAAAACCACATTGTGGTTGATGCGTGCTGACGCATAACTTCCATTGACTTTGTTGTTTCAGTTTTACTGGACGTTATGATCGAATTACAGTTACAAAATGTGCAATTATTTTACCTCTTCTTCTTTAAAACTACAACGCGTTAAAGTTAACAACAAAGTATGCAGTACAATACAAATACTGCGACATTAAGACCTTACGTGCTAATCATCATTTGATTCCTTCGTAATTTAGTTCAGGCTAAGATCAAAAGGTCTTTGGAACTTAATCATCCAATGGCCGCAATGTGTAAGCATATTAAACTTCTGGCAAATATTTGTTTGCCAAGTAAAGGATTAAAGTAATCGTTAACATCAGTATCAATCGATATATAACACCTACGGAGAGATTATTAGACCACCAACAGTGAGTGAAAACTGTCATTACCTTATCGAGTGCCACGAGATTTTGAACCTACTCTACTATGATTGGCAGATCTTCTCGTAGCGGCACCAGTGCAAGATGCTACGGCAAGAATTATTATTTACGTGGATTTAGTTTTGGAACGCCACAATAACGTATTACATGCGACCGTTTCGACTGTTCACTGAAATCATCTTTAAAACCTCGTTTCAGTTTCTATATTTTCTCTAAAGGTCAAACATCACCCACCGAAATATTATATGAGGAAACTATCCTCCTGCCTTCGCAATTGCTTTTACAAAATAATGATTCAAGCAATGACCTTTCTTACATTCTAAACGCAGTTTGAAGAACAGATGCAAAATACTAAATCTATCGGAATCATTATCGAACCTATCCTATAAACCTTTAATGAAACGTTAAATATTTGACGCTATGATAAGAATCTTGATGAATCAAAATTGGCAATTAGTATACGTAGTGTCATCCATTCAACTTGTTTAACACCATGATTAACTAACTACCATTCACTTGCATCAAACGTTTAGAGGATCCGCTGTTAGTTTTTTGAATTCTTGCATTACACCAGAGGTTCCCAATCTTTTTCGGTTTACGGCTTCCTAAATAATCGGATTTTTTCCGCGGCGCCCTTAATACATCAGATTTTTTCTACATTTTTGACTTAGCTTAGCGGCTAGCTCTCCACTCTAGCTTTAGTGGCTAAAGCATGTGTGAGGAAGCCGCGCTTGCGCACTAGCCGTTTCAAAAGATCCGGATTGGAAAGAAAACAATGAAAGACTCGAAATTTGCTAAATTTTTGGAATTTTGTCAGTATACATGATTGTTGGCGCAAAAATTCGAGAATTGAAAATTCCAAGAATTGTTTAATTGAATATTTCGCGGCGCCCTTATGACGGCACTGCGGCGCCCCGGGGAGCCGCGGCGCACACTTTGGGAATCACTGCATTACACTAACGGTTTTTGAGATGGTTCGCCAACATGATATTGTTGTGTTAGTATTTAAGTAAAGTTGCAATTAATTAAATTAATAATTAATTAATTAATTAATTATGGAAATTATATACTAAATGCTAATTGAACACTGTTACAGTACGAATTGTAGAATCCCTCAATTGTGTAAATTAAACATTCTTACTTTTATTTAAATTGATTGTAGTCCACATCTTTTACGTTGGTGGTGGTCATGATGAATAAATTTAATACCCACATAACTTTTAATAAACAAAACTATGAGGTCTACGCATGGTGGAGAGTGCTAGTAAAAAGAGTAATCTGCTGACGAGTGTTTAAACTTTTAAAGCTGCATGTATAATAAAATTTATTGCAATATTGCTTGTGTAGGTATTATTATGTACCTATACATGTTATTTACTACTAGACGAGGTTTATTAGGTTCCGGTCATCCGTTGCGTTCTAGGAACAGAAAATAATTGCAGTTAACTATTTACCTAAAGAGAATGTAAAGAGTTCAATATTTTTGATAGTGGGAAGTAGTTATCTTGATTAATACTACGACCGTAATTGTTTAAATGCGTGATTAGCAAGTGGGTTTATTACAACAATTATGGACAGCTATAAAATCAGCATCTTTGGTATAGTTAATAAAAGCTGACGAATTCTATTACTGACCTTAATATCAGCAGTCATTAATAAATATTCAATACCAATAAATAAATCCAATTTGGAATATTAATTTTTTTAGAAAGGCTCTAGTAATTGTGATTTTTTTGATTTGGCAAAAACTCGTGATTTTTTTGACAATAGAAATTACGATTGAAATAAATAGTTCAATTGACCTCGATGTAAAGTATTTTAATTAGACCAAAAAAAAGACACATAAATTGTAATTATGATTTTACAAACGTCATTCAATAAGTTTGCTGTTGACCTATTTTTTAACCATTGCGGATTACTTATGAATAAGAATTAACAAATTAACCACAGAATATTCGTTTTGAGCTACATTGATGTGATAAAATTACGCTAAACTTACCTTAACTCGCCACAGTCTCACTTCCTGTTCATAAACACCAACCGTTCCGTTGGAAACCGAATATGCGAATCTGCTTTCCGGTAAACTTGCCAACCCAGTTACTACTTCCGTCTCAACATTCTCATTAATTACCTTATCTCCTTTATATACACGTATCGTATAATCTTCAGAGCTGACAATCAACTATAATGACACATGGTATTTGAACAGAAGTTCTACTAAAAGCTCTCACCTCGTTCACACCATTTTTGTAATAATCCACTAAAGCGATACTGGTGACAATATCACCGACAGCTGTCCAAAAAACTTCTTCCCCTTCATAGTTCAATCCATGCACGCTTGAATTGCCACCAATGAATACAAGGGGATTCTTAGATTCGCCAAAGTGTCCAATAGCCATAGCTTTAACACCATCTGTGCATTCTTTGTAAAACACATCGCGATTGTCATGCACGTGGTAAGCTAACACGTGCGTTGGCGTACCTGATCAGTAACAACATTACAGTTATTGATTACGAGGAATTACACAACCTATAAAAAGTATATCTTTATCTTCATTTGGCAGAAATTTTCCGGCAACTAGAGCGCTTAAAGCTTGATTTACACTTAACGTTGCAATTTCTCGATTAGACTCGGACCATACAACTCTTCCGGTAACATTAGACGATCTTCTGTGTGGACTATGTATCAACACCTAGAAATGTGTACTTTTCTGAACTTGAATGAATTTCATTTACCTTATCTGCAGTAGTCGCTGCTGTTAAACACGGATGGGTCCCATCGTATTTACCAATAGTAACCAAACCCGGCACTATTTTGTAATTTAATTCGAGCGTAAATATAGGTCTAATCATTTTATCCATTTTCACTTACACAGGTGACTGTATGTTGTAAGTGCGGTCACCATAGCAACAGTTTATTGATTAAACAATTTTATATTCTTATTTATTGAGATTCGAAAGTACAAAGGTAAGGTGTGTTTACTAACAGATTATTATAGTAACGTATATATAAAAAATAATGTCTTAATAGATTTAACAGAATATCTACGCTAGTTAAATACGGTAGGTATTATTAAAGGCTTTATGGAAATAAAAACGCGATTTAAAAATATAATACGAGTTGCCATTTAATTTAATAATAAATAAAATAATAAAGATCGGCAACAATTAAGTAGTTTCGATTTTGGCAGTTTTACGAACACAGTTAATTGCTCTAACTGGCAGTATTAAATCAACAAGAAACAAAAGAAAATGGCACAGAGTTATAGTAATTCTACCCTAAGGCGTTTTTAAATATCGTTCTTGCTAACGGGATCCACTGTAAAAGGCCAAGCTCCAAGTACAAATGATTCAATTTCACACTCATCTGTTCCACGTGCAATTTTGAAATAACCATTTTCGCCCCAATCTTCACCCCAACTGTTTGCAACGCGCTGTAAAAAAGAATAGTTTTAGAGTGAATTTGAGGACGTAATAATAAGGTCATTAAACTATGTTGATGGTGGGCTACAAATCACAAATTGCCCCACATTGTAAACTAATAATATTAAATAAACGAGATCGTCGTATTAACAACAAAAAGGTCGACGATCGAATGTAAAAATAATTGTTGTACAAAAGCATTTGACATAAATGAAGAACTCAAAGAGCAATTTAACATAAGCAAATGAAAAAATTCTAATCACCCAATATTTCTGTATCCTTCCGTGATAATCGGACTCTTCGCCCCATCCAACAATTCTCACGGAATGGTAACCCGTTCTATCATCAGTTGCAAGGTTTGTATGTCTGTAAATTCCGCTACGATACGTGAAAAAGTCGTGGTAGACTCTCATGGTAGCTAAAACGATCTTGTTAGTAATCCAAGTAGATTCGCTGGAACATACCTTGGACCGGTCCCGACTCCATAATTTCGTACATTATATCGGTTTCGTTTCCCAAACGATAAGCGGGTCCTACCTTGTATTTCTCCCTTCGACCCACATTAAGGGGAAGCGAACATCTGGCCGATATTAGATTGCCCGATTTCGGTAAACGGCAAGAGTCATCATGTCCGACATACGGATAACAGTTTTCGTCCACTATTCTAAAATACCGCCGCTGTCATACTCGTAAATCATTAACAACCCTCTTACCCATATTTACGCAAGAAAAGCCAAGCCTTATCCAAGTAACCTCCATTACAACTCTGCTGGCCTCTGTTATTGCATGATAATAAGTTTTGTGAACTTAGTTGAACTCGTTCGAGCCCTTCTGATAAAATAGCGAATCTAAAGGAATAAATTAGTTATGGCGTTGAGTTACCGATAAAGTTACCGATCGGATGCTGTTGCAGTAGTCGACATTGCCCAAGACGCACCACACCACCCCTGATCTTGAATGGGGGTGATATAACCGCGCCATTTTTGGTTGGAATCAAATTGAGGTGGTAATAAATTCGGATCGTAAATTCGTCTGACTGGACTCATTCTCCTAACAAAACGATGGGGTTGTAATGTACCTAATCTTAATTTAATTCCCTCATCTAAGCGTCTGCCCCAAAACTCTGTATAATTAGAAGCCCTCCACTGATATTGATCGGGCCTTTGATTAACGGCGTCAATAATATTTTCTTGAATCAAACACGCGTTTCTTTCACACAACATTTCCACTCTTCCACCAACTTCCTCGCACTTACTGCAAAAGATATTAACAATCGATCTACCTAAAGGGAACATTACCATATGTTACAATTCTCCTTGGCGGTTTTTCCATAAGCGTAATACTGCCCCCTATGGTGGCACACCCTAATTTCCTGAACAGTGTAGTTTCCTCGACATACCGCTTGAAAATCAGGGCAACAATCCTCATTCCTTACCCTATCGCAGAAATCATCACAGTAGCATAAAGTACCTAAACGGAAAGTGTTACATTTGTAATTTACATACAAGACGTATCTTACCTATAATAGGAGCTGAACACCCATCAACCCTTCCTGCACAACATCCATTACGCCGAGCTCCACAATAGGGACCAGGTGGTAAGTCATCGGCATACTGAACTGCATTTGCAATGTTTACGTAAACGCAAAGTGCCAAAAGTATTCCTTTTAATCGAGTCATCTGAAACAAAAATATAATAGTGAATAAATTAAAAACTCAAAATTAAAATATACTACCTTTATTATGGTTTTAAAATTGACAATTAACAGTAGGTAACAAGTTCAGTTGACGTACTTCCTACACTGACTGTGAATTAAAAATAAAGTGCGACTCGTTTGTTGTTGCATAGGTGAAAAAGTGTTTCGATGTGAAATCATCTCTATTTAAATGGTTAAGTGTAACCGTAATTTACGGAGGGGTAGATAATCACAGAATTCGTCTTTTACATATAAACGCGTATGACGTATAAGTTACGCGGCAGTCTGCTTACATCATCCATTCACAATTTAAATGATTAATAACGAATGAATGTTTAGATTTGTGAAGTGTTTTAATTTATAGCGCAACATTTATTTACTCTCAACAAGTGTTTGGTTCTGTTAATACTTTTCGCATTTTTGCCATATTTTTTAAAAATAACATTAAATTTTTATAAAAACTGTTAGACAAATACCTAAAAATAACCTAAAGTTTAATTCTGGTTATTGACAGACCAATCAATCTAAAATATCCAGCCTCTCGACAGTACAAAAAGTAGCCAATTTTTAACATTTATAATCAATTTTGAATAAACATACATTAATCTTTTCATCCGTTAGATTTTGACATCTTTCATTAAACATTCTTTGTTGCTTATAGTACCTACAATCATGACAAATGCTAACAATTAATGGTAAATAACTTTCTACCTAAACAATCCAAATATTATCTCTATAAATTATTCCAAAAAAGAGATTTACGTCGAGAAGGGGTTTAACTAAAAATGATTATATTTATACCAAGAAGTATGTGGTTAGATAAAAAATGAGGTGATGAGCCTGCCACTGTAACCTTTGAGAACGGTAGCACTAAACCGCAATGATAAAAAATTAGGTTACTTTATATCTGTCTATGTTAACACATTGATTCATCGTACGTCTTTGACATTCACAAGATTAAGTTCAGTAAACTTATTTCTCCTTATCGCGGATACAAAATGAGTACTTACATATTTAGTTCAGATTTTTCTAAATTGGTTTACAAATTCGTGGTTGTTTTATCGTTGACGTTGACAGTATTATAATGAAAAAAAGAATCTGCACGAGCAGAAACAGTTAAAAAATTAACGGTTGAAAACACAATAAACAACGCATCATTTGGCGAAGACCTTTACAGACTTAATTTAAATTTTTCAAGTGTTTAGAATCAGCGAATCTTCATATTATTTTTTTGATGAATTGAGAACTTCCTTATTATTCTTCTTTTTGAATACTTTTTTGATATCGCAAACGATCACATCCCGGCATAAGATACTTAATCGAGAACGATATGATCGGATGAGAAGCATGCCAGTTTCAACTGATGGATCCAAACATTAGAAGTAACCAAGAAGCTACCACAACCCAAAAACACTATTAAAATAGCTGGCACAGCACTAATAATTGATTACTAATTGAGTATTAATTAATTACTCATTATTTACCAAGTACTTAACCATATTTAAGCTCTCATGCCCCGCGCAGTCCACAAAATTAGACCCGCACACTAATGTGACATCTCTGCTCCGACTTCCACTTCCTCCAAATCGTTATTCGTTATTTTAAACATTTTTCCAATGATAGGTGAACCTACCCTAAGACAAGTAAGTGTTTGTAATTTGTAAATTAATGAAGGTGCAGCCGGATATTGTTTTTTATGCTATGAATGAATTATACCAGTCCTACCAGATAAAAGGCATCAACAGTAATAAATTTGACTTTTGGGTAATCAATTAGTAATAAGTTATCTGGTATGTTTCAACTGATTGTGCAATAGGGGTTGTGCCAGCTTAACGGACCCAAAGTAGAACTAATATAGCACTAATCAATTATCAACGTAGGTACATTAAGTTTCTAGTTAAGTAGGTATATTATAAAGAATGGAAACCTCTAATCGAACGACCAACTTATTAAAAGGTTTGCTGAAACCTTTCATCGTCACTAAATCTTACAGAACTTAACATAAAGGCAGATAAAAACAAGCGTAAGATCTGAGTAATAATTCGTAAGGGGTATAGTCGTAACGAGGAAAGAACGCGAATTCTCAGGAGTTATATTGGCATAAGTAAGACAAAAAGGAAGAGGTACACCATATACTGTTATCCAATTGGAACAGTTTTTGAACTATTATTGCAATTTGGCCTTCTCATACCATTACTTAATAAATTCTTCTACCTGTAATCTGTATACTAACTACCTTTTGAGTTAAAATGTGCGACCTTAACGAGAAAATTATAGTAGAGTAGTTTCAAAATCTCGTGGCACTCGAGATGTGTGGCGGGATTTATTTAAACGCGATACTACGATACTAATATGAAGTTCTATAAATAATTACACCTATATTTATTTACTGTACATATTTAGTATGGCATTTTACGTACCAATGTTTTTGGACGTATAATGTCGTGCCTATTTTTCGAAATTGTTGTAAATCCCGCCGCGCATTCCGAGTGCCACGAGATTCTGAACCTACTCTAACACTGCTATCGTGTCTATTTGTTACATTTCCATTTTGGCATACGATGTTTTAAAGCTTAATGTGATGCGCTCTTTTGGTTCCGCGAGCTTTTGGATCTTCGCTCATATGTTTATCAGAAGACAGTTCTTGAAATCTTTCAAGTTTTGTACACAAACAAATAATTTTTCAAAATACGTATAGCATTCACACAGCAATCCTTTCCGATTACACTTTCTACTTTGATAACAAAATTTTAAGAGAATGTCTCGAAAACGAACTATCTATTTATTTATACAGTAGGGAATCTTTAGATCCTTTTTTGTGAATAGGAGAGATGTATAAGGTCTTGCACTCATCTGCTACATATATACAATAATCCATTAACAGAATTTCGTAAACAAACTACTCCATATTGCACATTTTGTGCCTCAGCGTAGTAAACAAACAATTTTGTATGATATAAGATATAACAAAATGGTTAACATACAAAGATCTCTATACGCTTATAAAACCTCGTTTAAAGATTCAACTCAAGATTGCATTTTAAAATGCATCTTTAAATTCTGCGGTTATGAGAATATTGAGCACAGTTTTATTACACTTTCAGTCAACTATAAGCCGAACTGGTATTTTCTGTTAAAATTTGGTACTTCTAAACACTGTTTCTCCTTTGATAAGCTTTTTCCTTCTCGTGGTTCCTCAACGTTAATTTTGGACAATTCATTATAAAAAGTGTCAGGAATACATTCTCAAAACAGCGTTTTGAGATGATTTGCGAGAACCACTCGTGACACATAATATTTGCTCCAAACTTCACGTCGCGTCGTTTAAAGTAGCGTAACAATAAAAGTAAGTATCACGTCGTTATGTGACAAGAATAACGAAGCAATAATTGTTTGTAACAGTACTACAATTGCCTATGGGGAAACATACTACAATTAAAGTAATTAAAGAATCACGTTTTTAATTTAATTTATCGTCTCTCGAGACTGCGATCTAAGATCAGACTGAATAATGCACTTCATTCCTAATTTAAGGTTCGCGGCCTTTGATAAACCTAGAAAACCTCAAATATTTCTTCTGCTAGTGCAAGTGTTTCAATTTACACGGTTTTAATGAAACAGTTATTTACATAAAAGTCAAGAAAATCTCACATTACTGAAGAGGAGCTAAACTGAAAGACTCGTATTTTTACGTTTTATTTCAAGTGATTGCCATTTTCAAAATCTAGTATTTTAAAGCTCCGAGTTAAGTAAAACATTTTACTGACGTGTTTTGTATTCAATTTTTCCGGAAATAGCAAAAAAGACGAAATTTACAAATTTTACAAAATTTTTTTACAAATTCCACAAAAATTAAGTTAGTCAATTTTTTTCGTAACTATAGTTACAAACTATATTTTGCGTCTTGTAAAGTCTTTACAGTACTAGTCCGGAAAAGTCAATTTTCCTGCGCGTAAATAAGCAGAAAAATGTTGTTTCCAAAACGATTTCCGGAAAAATCATTTACATCGTGCCTCTGTATATACCTATTTATACTCTAAATGTATGACAAGTGCAAAAAATACTTTAGCATGTAAAAGCACAAATAAATAAATAAAAATAAAAAAAAAAATAAAAAATAATCTTGAGCTAATTTAAGCATTATATTATCAATATAACTAACTTCATACTCTACTAAGATTAGGTTAGAGTATAAATTATAATTCCTGTTTGTGAAATTAAATTTTGTATCTAATTAACGTAAGTCACTAAATCGCTATTATTATTGTATTTTACCTATTAATCTAAACATTTGTATTTCTATGACATTTTTTATATGTTCATTTGTTTTATGACACTTTCATGGTTAAATGACAATAAATGATATTATTATTATCATCGTACAAAAAAACTGAAAGTACTCTGTATGAATTACATATTACAATAACGATGTTATGAAAGCATACAGAAAAAAGCTCATTTATGCATGACATTTTTACTTTAAGACACTCCATTATTATTTTTCATAAAAATTAAACACAGTGCTAAATGTATCAAATAATCGGATTGTGGCCGTTGCGATAGAAGGTTTTTCCTTGTACCATATGATATGTAACATAGAAAGAAAGTCGTCCAATCCCGCAACGTCACTCAAGATGCACCTGAGGATGCTGGAAGGGGAAGCGGGTCTAATCGTAGCCATGTCTGGCCGGGGTACCCCCAACATGAATCGTCTCAGTTGGACAAGTGCGGGACACTCGCAAAATATGTGGTGTGCCATCTCGTGGTTACTAACGTTAAGTACTTAAAGTATTTTATGAAAAATGAATGCTTAACGCATCTCACCCAAATTGTCTACTTAGGGAACGGTAGGAATAGAAGTATCAAAGTATGCAGCATAAATGAGTACAAAATATATTATATGTACTTATAGATATAAAAGATTGAGACCCGTTTCAATGACAAATTCCAGATAGAGAGGGCTTCCATTTCGACAACTTCGCCCGTAAGTATTTGTAATATCTATTGAAAGGTGAGAGCACTAAT
The DNA here is from genome assembly GCA_036250285.1 of Pyrocoelia pectoralis. Lineage (NCBI taxonomy): Eukaryota > Metazoa > Arthropoda > Insecta > Coleoptera > Lampyridae > Pyrocoelia > Pyrocoelia pectoralis. The sequence goes on along the minus strand of CM070075.1, from coordinate 4,293,874 downwards.
GACGGTAATTTGTGCACAATAGGCCTGCCACTTCCACTGCCCCGCTTCTTTTAGGAGGAAAAGAGTATAAAACGAAATTTAACGGCACGAAACGAGCAAAATTCGTGTACAAATTTTCAATTCGAAATTCAGAGTGGGAGGTGCTCGCATTTCCCCAGCACCGCCCATACTTTTGGGGATATCTCTGGAAGGTATGAAGCATAAAACGAAATTTTAACGGCACAATTCAGCACAAAACGAGCACAATTCGTGTTCGTATAACACCCAAAGTGGTTGAAAGGCAAAATAACAGAGTAAAACTCAAAACCTCCCCTTGGAACAGTATATTGTAGATGAGAAAATGAAAGTGAAGTTGATAATAATAATAATAATAATATATAGTTTATTTAGCCAAGCTATTAATTTTCAATTATTATTATTACATTTAACGATTGAGACTGTTTGTCGCAGTAGCTATCGATGGATAAGCTGTGACAACGTGCATTAATTTCAACATTTTACCCTGTCGATTTGCATTGTCGTTAGTTTCAGTACTTTGTACTTATTTAAAAAAATAAGTTCTGCTTTTCACTTTCATTTTCTCATCTACAATATACTGTTCTAAGGGGAGGTTTTGAGTTTTACTTTATTATTTTATATTCTTTTACCTCTTCTAATCCAAATGATACTTTGCAAAACAAAATGAACAAAATAATCCTCTCTCTCGCTCATTTTAATTCTTTATCTCCTATGAAACAAGAATCTAAGATTTTTATTTTGTTGTTCCCTTCTGGTGAAAATTCGATTGTAACCTACTGTTCAATTAAGCTTTACTATTGTACGAAAATGTATTATTATCTTAAATAACAGTAAGAATTGTATGTATAATTCATAACCAGCAAGTGTGCTAAAGCAAATAATGGAAATAAAATTTTAACGAATTGGTAACTGTGATTATTTTAGTCATATCCTAGGAGTTTATTCATCATAGACCAGTAACTGAAAAATGTGATACATTTCCTGTTAATTTTAAAATGTGTTTCAATTCAATTTCCGATGTAATATATCACAAACACATGGGCATGCCATACTGCTGTTTTATTTCCTTTTTTGATCACATTCAAATCATTCTTTCCCATTTCCAATTATTCTACAAATAAGTTAACATAGTAATTAATTTCTGCGGCGTCAACCATATGTACGTCAAGTGCATTCTTAAACCATTATTTATGTTAACTGCTATTTTTTCCATTCCACTCATGTTTTTATGTGGTACAAAAGAAATATAACAACAAACATTCGCCAAATTGAATTCCAAGTATTTATAATGAAAACAACAATGATCAAATGACATCATCAACTTTTAATTCACCAAATGCACTCGTGAGAGATGCAACGGAATGCAATAAAATAAACATTCAACAAACAATATCAGTAATGTAAACGAGAGGAAATGAGATGTCAAGGATTACATAATATTTGGCATTGAATTAAATAAGTTTTTTGATCTGTAAACATAGTATCGAGTAATATAAAAATTACAATTTTAGGTCGTGAATCTATATTTAGTTTTGCTAAATTAATCTCGTTTCACTTCACTCGCAATTTACGAAAAACGGGATGAGTTATGATGGAAAAGTATTTTCTTAGAAATTTGAAACCATTTCCGTTTCACTTGATGGATATGTGTTAAATAAATAAACCAAAATTAATCTTCCCAAAATAACATCTAAATGTCGTTAACTAAAATCTTTGTGTACATCATAATTAATTACTATTTAAATGAGTGCTATGTAACAGTAGGTGGCAATAGGAAGGTCGAGTTCAACTCCAAATTGGTGCTGTAAAACGCAGCAAATATAATAAAAATTAATTTTAATAAACAAAAAATAACCTTTGTGTATAAGATTACTTTTTAATTAATTATCGTGTTGTTAAATAACTGTAAATTTATTAGCACTGCCTCTTATTAACAAAGTACGATTTAAAAATAAGGAAAATTTGGTAAGATAATGTTATTTTGATTATTGTATTCAATGATGTCTGTGTCTTATGGACTGAACACCCACAACAACTCAAAAAGGCAACATGCAGGTCATTAATGCAAATTAAGAGACCCATATATCGTTTAAATACGTATTATGTTTATTTATCTCATTCCTTTACATCAGATGTTATTTACATTATTCTTTAACCCACCCTACTATTTACGTTGTAACATTTATTTAGTAGATGCCATTATAACATTCTTTTAAGTACAACCTGTTCATAGAAATTTCGAAAACAACTGAATATGTTTATCGTGAGAGCTAAGAGGTCGGATGTAATTACAAGTGGTGGTTTTAAGTAGATTGTTATAATTAAAAAAATAAGTCTCTTATCTGAAGCGGCTAATGAAATGGAAGCCTAAAATTAAAACGATAAGACGACAGGACATGGTATATACATTTTTCGATAATGCGAAGTTGCGCGTAAATAGTGAGTAATTACTTAGTGCAATAAGTTCCTTATTGTCTAAAATGCAGTTACCATAAATTAGAAGTTCGAAAATGGGAATTTCTGTAATATTTAAAAGCCATATGTTCGGACAAAATTAATAAATTGAGATTGCCTTCGGGCAATTTCAATGAAAAATTACTCAAGAATCTCTCCTCCAAGATTAAACGCCAAGATCTGGTCTGCACCAAAGCCGGCAAGGGCAACACACTCATAATAATGGATAAGTCCGATTGCACACACAAAGTTAAAGAATATTTAAACCCCATGGATTTCAAGACCACCAACATTAATTTCAATCCATTTATCAAAGAAGGCAAAGGTTTCATCACGGGGCACAAGGATATCCTTAAAGACTTTTTCAACTACAGATATGAACCCTACGTTCCCTCGCCTCTATGCCTGCCCTATATCGGTTCTTCGTCTTATTTTCTCAAAAAACTCTTGAAACAGCATGGTATAAACATATCATTTTCTTCCAAGCAGAACATAAAAAACAGCATTGTTCACACTAAAGATAAAATAAATATTCTCGACCACTCTGGTGTATATAAGCTCTCTTGCGGTACATGCCAATCTTTCTACATAGGTCAAACTGGACGCAAATTCCGAAATTAAGTTCTCAGAACATTTTTCTTGCATCAAAAACAACAATTTAGGTTCTAAATCATCATTTACCGAACACATTCTTAGTTCCGGCCACGATTTTGACCCCAAAATCGAATTTTGAAATCCTTCACGTTTGTGAGAAGGGTAGGAAACTTGACCTGCTTGAAATCAAAGAAATAGTCAACAATTTCAAGGCTAACTCTAATTTATCGCTTAACAAAATCTTAATTTCAACAAAAATTTATTGGTCCTCTAACTTTTTGTTTCATTCCCGTATCTGGATTCCTCTCTTTTTCTTTCTTCACGGTCGGTCTTACAGTTTCCTGTCTGGCGTTTTGGTTAACCTGTAAACTAAACTTCTTTATCACTGAATAATTATAATCAATTTTAATATAATTGTGGGACCTCTTTGGGGGTCACCATTTCGTCGTTTTAACTAACACTAATGTTCTTAGTTGTATTAAGGATTGCCTTATTGTAAGTAATTCTATTTCTTTGACTTTCTTAAGCTCAATATTTCAGCATGGCTGCCGGGCTCCTTCCGAGATGGTTTTAACATGTTTGTCCTTTTATACAATTACTGCCGTAACTCCTTAATTAATTTGTTGCCCCGAGATGTCACCTTCGTTCCACGCTCGGGAACTCATTTTTAACTTAATTATTATTTAGTAAGTAACTGTTGAGGTGAAATAAATACACGACCTTCCCCTTCAATTGTATTTGATTAACATGTAAGATGTAATTTAATCACTGACGTGATTGATTGACATATGTTGGCGACATGTTTCGAGAAAAAACTTTCTCATTTTCAAGCCCAAAAAACAAACGTGTGCTTAACTTCTAGTAACATGGGTTATCTACAAATTATTAATTAACATTAGAGAATCGTATTAACAACAACAAATAGCTTACCTAAGGGGTCCAATATTTGTGGTAAAATTTATAGGTTAACAATTTTGAACCACTAACTATTAAATTAAAATATTTGGTCTTAATTAAAAGGGTTCTCACAAAGAGAAACCCGCAGTTATACTTGAAGAGCCAGGGAAAAGGGGGATGTAAATGGATAAAATTATGGGAGAAGTTAAATGACCGCAAGTGAAAAGTGAAATGATGAAGAAAATGCAAATGGCGGTCACAGGTGACCAACCTACCGAAACGGACGAGGGGAACTGTGGGGGAAAGATTTCATATACACAGTGATGAAATCATAAAGTTCTGAAACTCGACCAACTCATTGAGTAAGCATGGGTTGTATTTATTACGAGTGATTTCGAATAAGTAACTGTTTACAATTTTACATCTTTACTTTTATCTTTCTTATAGCCTGATGATGACGAGGTTAGTTTGTCGAAAGATGTAGTAAATTATATAAAAATATTGTCTATTATACACTGTGGCCCGAAATAAAGGAGTACATTTGTTAATCTGAAATAATTTTTTTGTTTTTAGGGCGATTTATTTTCTTTTTACAGGGTTAATATTCCAGCATGTCCCCAATATGAGTGCAAATTTTGGTATAAAGAAAATGTACAGGGTCGGACTTTTTTTCTTTAATGGTGCATTTGTGATCGTTGCAAATGAAACATGTTTTAGCTAAATTTGAACTGATACGCTCTTTCGGTAAGGTAAGTACCCAGAACACTTCCGTACAAACGAAATTCTCCGAAATTGTAGGATTTGCGAATTGTCATTTTTTTATTGAAATAAGGAAATAATACATTTTATTAAATAACACAAATTATAACTAAGAAAAATAGCTACATAATTTATAACTTAAAGTAAAATATTATGAATGTGGCCACCATGATTGTTCACCACTTCTTGTAGCCTTCTGCGCTATAAATTGATGGCCCCATTTATTGTACGCTGTTCAAAGTTGTTCCTTGGTCGGGCTTTAATAGGAGTACCTAATGAAAATATAAGATGACTTTTTAACCTAGAATACTCATATTTGCAGTATACCCAAGTCCATTTTATATCAACTTTCGTTCGAAGAAATGGCAGGAAAGATGTAATTTAGTGCTAAGAAGCTTCCGTTTTAGTGAAGATATTAGAAAAACATTTAAAATTACATAAATATTAAAATTCGGCATTTTTTTTTAGTTTATGGCTAATGCGCGTAGTACTTAGTACCATTTCAATAAAAAAATTATAATTCGCAAATCCTACAATTTCGGAGAATTTCGTTTGTACGGAAGTGTTCTGGGTACTTACCTTACCGAAAGAGCATATCAGTTCAAATTTAGCTAAAACATGTTTCATTTGCAACGATCACAAATGCACCATTAAAGAAAAAAATTTGTAAGTCCGACCCTGTACAATTTGTTTATACCAAAATTTGCACTCATATTGGGGACATGCTGGGGTATTAACCCTGTAAAAAGAAAATAAATCGCCCCAAAAACAAAAAAATTATTTCAGATTAACAAATGTACTCCTTTATTTCGGGCCACAGTGTATATCTTCACATGGGGGAGGTTTAGGGTTTCATTCATCCGATTGAATTACTACCCCATTTCGAGTTACATCCATCATGGAAATCACCAACAAAGAAAAACAAATTTAGATTTTTAATAACAGTGCTCGTTTGTCAGCATGTATCAGCTACTATTAAAGAAGATTAGTCATTAACGATTCTCATATCATTAGAGCCGGGATATAAATCCCCTTGGTTTCAAACCAAAACAAACACTTAATCCCTACCGTTTCTAAAATACCTTGGTCGGGCTTTAATAGGAGTACCTAATGAAAATATAAGATGACTTTTTAACCTAGAATACTCATATTTGCAGTATGCCCAAGTCCATTTTATATCAACTACCTTCTTTTCAATGGTAAATAATCCTGGAGGACCAAGAAAATCCAAATATAAAATTATCTATTTTCGTAACTCGTAAGTGATTATTGAAAAGGACGAGTGGGTTGAATATACCCCCCTCCTGACATCAAAATGTTAATAAGTTGCAATGCCAAAATCTCTTATATCTCCGATGCAGAAGACAGGTAGACAGGTACAGAATACGCACTAACGTATGCTCCAGTGTCTACTATCTAGGCTACTAACAGCAATTTGGCAATGGATAACTAGTTCACATTCCGTAACAATGAATCTTCAACAAAATAAGAGATTTCTGCGCAATTTCCTGACATTACTCAATGCTGCCCTAGGCTGCTATAGTGAACCACATTACTTAATTATCGTTCCGCCCTCCTAAAAAATGAGGAAAATAATAATCTTACGCCATTTTCATTTTTGTCTGCTCACTTTCAGCAAGTGAACTCCTAAACTAATGTTCATTATGATTAAATGGATGGCCCACTACTAATTTTATTAGAATGACTGATCAGTGATCTGAATCTTAGCGTCTGAGGTGAAACTACAAGGCACCACACCAAATAATGTAAATTATATGCGTTCAATAACCTTTTCAGAATGGGCAAATCGTATCAATTCTTCGCAGAAAAGACACTTCCAAGTGTCAGTCAATGGATGGACGCCCTTATTACTTTTTTAGCATTATTTTACGGAATCACTATTTAACATAAAATCTCTATCTCTCCATATTGTTCAATTCGTGCACTGGTTCATTTTCACCCTTGGGATAAGGTTTGCGTTCTGGGTACGTTGTCAAGGATATAATTCTCTGATCTGTGTTCTACCTATTCTAGCCATAAATAATAATAAGAATAATAAAGAATACCTACTTGACAGATTTATTGCTTTTAAAGATTCCCTAAAAAATCGGAGGTATTTCTTCAATTTCATATCATAATTTGGACCTTGTATGTGTCAAAACTGAATTTAAGTTTAATTAATTATTTCACTAAAGAGTTATTTACTCTTGTCAGGAATTCAATAAAACAAATATAAAAAACTTAACGATCAATTTGGATGCACAAATTATATAACATAATTGTCGTAAATAAAAACTGGACACGTTCCGTAAAATTTAATTACTAATTTGGCAATTCATATGGCCTTGTTAACCTATTAAATAGTGACTTTTTTTTAATGATAAATTCAAGTGCATCAAAGTTCAATTGAAAAAATTGGATCGCAACAAAAGATGCAAATAATAAATGATCCAACTGATTTAAAAGTCATTTGTAATTATTTGTAAGTGTTAACAAGTAAAAAGAAAAAATTCAGTCTGAAATAAGCCAGAAATATTGATTGATAAGTATAAATATTTTTTACATACTACCTACGATGTGTTATTTCTGTATGTAGAGATTGAAGGTTTTCTAATTTTCGAAAATATAAACGAATTTGTGTTAAACCCGCTATTCATTCAACTGATGATATTTACGAGAAATTAATGTCTTTTTTTTTAAGATACCTCCTAAATTTCAAGACGTTGAGATCAGTAAGTGAATTACTGGGAGAATTAAATTTTAGTTCAGCAATAACCAAAAGTTATCTTTACAAATTACAAATAATTTTCCAAAACCATTTTCGTTTGATAGGAATCTACAGAGAATAAGGCCAGCTGTAATGCTATAAAACGTTAATTATTACCAATCACACAGATACTCCAAATTTGTTCGTACAGAATTCAAATTATAACAATCAAGATTTTTATAAACAAATTTATGTGAATACAATTACGTATCAAGAATATGATTGCAAGGAATTGCTTCATGTAAATTTAGAAAAAATTAATAGGGTAGATAGCTTTGACATTGACATCAAAAATAAAATCATCGTGACCGTAACCGTAACGTTAACAAATAAGGACTAAATTCTTTATTGAGGTACAAAAAATTATGATCGATCCACGAATAAGAATGTAGAAGTGACGCACAATTGGGCATAACTTTCAATTTGGAGTTCCATGTGCAAAAGTTAAGTTTACTGCAATATTAATTGGAAGCCAGATCAATACAAATGTTGTAAAGTGAAGGTTAATTTAATTAAATATTAATTAAACTAAATCCTAAGTGGCAACCTATTATAGCTGTCTAACAAATTGTGCGTAGTGCAATCACATAACCACTACAAACAATTACACAAAGTTAATAGGTAAAATGATCTAATTGCACTACTTAGTAAGCTTTTATAATAAGCAGTGGCAAACGCGCAATATTCTCGCCATAATTAAACCTACTTAGTTATGTGGTTATATGTTCTTAAAATGGTATTTCCTTCCATTTCTTCACAAATGTGAATGATTAAAAAATGTAAAGGAAACGCACTTATACACTGATCTAATTTATTAATAATAATTATCCTTTTACTCGATAAGAAGAACAAGTAACCATTCCCGTTAATACCTGCACAAGGTTGAATGGTGACATAGGACTATCCGAAGCACTATTATTTTGTTCAAAATGACGATATTTTAATGTTAAATGTTTCGTTAGTAGACAAAAGTCTAATTATGCCAAAAAGTTCGGAAAAATACTGAAAAAGAAAGCATAAAAAAGAAATATTTAGTTAATATTTCACCGGAAGGTAACGGTAACGGAGATCTTAAACGTGTAATAAACACAATAAACACAATGAGCCCTGTATGTACCTATACTATATGTATATAATCAGAACATCCAACACGAATTTTTTCACCACGACAAATCTATATGAAGCAAAAGTATGGAAATGTAACATTCTTTTAACTACTTATAGCGAATAATGCTTAGGGGATGTTGGGCTTGAAAAGTTCATTTGTGTATATGTACTTGTACTGGCTTGTTTAGTGTAATCTATGGTTTTTATCGCTGGAATTGGTAGACTGTGCTCTTCAAAGTAGGCGTATTTTGATTATAAAAATATAAAAACTAACTAGAAATGCATTTCGTATTAAGTACCTTTAGAAAAATTCTAGTAAAGATATAATCTGAAATTCCAAAACATATTAGACCAAACATATTCTTTCATAATGTTTATAAATTAATGAAAATGATTGTTATTGCATAATTTCAGAGAAACGACAAATTAGTCGAATTAGTAGAGAGAAAAAACTCATTTTACTGGTTATTATGGAAATAATACAAATACTAATAAATGATCGAAGGTACATTGTTACAAAAGTGAGAAGACTACTTGAATGGGGAAATTTTTAAGTTTTTGCTTTATTTTTGTTTAAAGTGCATCAGCAATTGAGGATATTAAGTTTTTATGTTAAATTTGATATAACTTTTCTTGGAAATGAATGCTATATGTGCAAATTATATCTTTTTAAAAATAATAAATAATATTCTCTTTTGTGCATTTATCCCATTATACCGTATGACCAGGTATTTGAGGTTTTTTTGATATTTAAATTAAAACAAATCTGTGTTTTTTATTATAATAAGACATAATTAATAGCTACTATCATTAATAATGAAACAGCATACATCGTTAATTAACAACTCACTAATTATTTTTAAAGGAAATACGTAACCACTAGAAAAAACAGTAAAAATGGCGTATTCATTTCCAAGCTTCAATATTGTACTAATGAAGTGATACTGTTTTCTTAAAGGGCTGACCACAAAATGTACATATTATATCAGCACAATGTACATAAGATAAGTACAATAATGTTAATTGTTATAGCACATTAAGGCGAAGATAACAGATGAAAATTTCCATATATATATATACTATTTAAATGTTTTTCTAGGCAGCAAATATTCTAATGTAAAAACTAATATGCACAAATATCTCAATTCTCAAGTCCTTTTTATATATTTATTAAGAATATTAAGTAAACAAATATTTTTATTTACCATAATAAAGCAATCAGTTTTTTTCTCATCACCTTTATATTTATTTTTTAGACATTTTCTATACAAGGTTAATTATCCACTTAGTCACTATAGAGCTAAAAAGTGATCTTTGTCGAGAGAGAACTAAAGTTTTCAATTACTCGTACGAGATAAAAGTTATGAAACACATTGCATCCAAGGATGGCATAAATTTGAATTGTTAGGGAAGTAATTACCAATTGTCTAAAATCACAAATTGAAATAGAAAATTAACCTTCATTCCCACATTTTTTTTACCAAAGCTGCAAAGTTCATAAATCACTTCAGTAGTTGCTTTGTTAATTAATTTCGTCTTAATTAAAATTTGTAAACAATATTATACGTATAGAAATGCCTTATTACCGATAACCTTCAATTCCTTAATTTACTTATATTATTTTATGCGCTACCAAAATAATTCGGCTTCTTAAAGGATAATCAATCACAACTCTTAGATCAGGGAACAAATTTAGAACAAAGTAGCCGACTTACTTAGTATCAATTATTATTATTATTACGTCCTTCAATAAAGTCTTTCGCTAATTACTTCTTTTGGAAAAAAAATTGCACCTCTTTAATTGTTGGTAGTTATCAAAGGAAATGCTGCTATTTATTTTGTTTACAATATCACATTCCTGTTCCATAAAAGTGGTGACATCAATTTTTTGCTTTCAATGTAAGTGATTCATTATCTTATCTACAGTGACATAAATAAATTATAACGCTATTTTAATAAAAATAATTTTATAAACATAATTACAATTGCTTCGACAATTATTCCACAAAGTAGAGTATTGAGAACGTGGAAAATCACACCTGTACGGTGTACGTTCTTATGAAATCACACCTTAATAATAGAAATTGGCTGCAATTGTTAGTCATTATTTCCAGTCCAATTATACATATATTGATCAAATGCCAAAAATGACTTGTTGGTAAATAAAAAACAAGATGGGTCACTCATTTTTTGGAAATCGATTTGGCAAATTACAAATCAAATAAATAGTACGTTTATATGTATTGCTATTTGCAATAAGCGTTGTCTGATTTTTTGGAATCTCCAAATAGGTCCCCACATTTTCTATTCCTTGAGAACGTAAATTTTTAGTTAATAAGTAATTATTTACTATTATATCAGGTTTAATCATACAGATGTGATCATTCCTCTATAAAAATATGATTCCGTATAAAAATAATTTACCTATTATGATTTCATTTCCTTTATTTTTAATTAATACTGCCTAATTAGTCATAATAAGCTTCACATAAACATATATCTAACTTTTCCTTCCGGTTGTAAATTTACTTTATCTTGTGTTTAATTAACCCAAACATTTACGAATTCATTTTTGATCACTGCACACGAAACCTAAGACATTTGGAACATTTTCCATTATTTTCAGCTAAAAAATGTAGATTAGGTGCATGATGAATCAAAAATCAGCACTGTACTAACAAATCGTTCAAACTACAATAACAATGTCAGTATTCCTCATTGAAGAACCATTTCGACATTTCAATGTAAGAAAAGCGGACCTGGACCTATGCGTTTCCTATGTTCCTGTCAGGGTGATTCGGGAGGAAATGGAAATATTTTAAAGACATGTCCAGGAAGCTAAAATAAGCAAAATAAGCTCATATGTTCAAATCCGATTTTCGTTTGTTTCAGCGATAATTAGGTTTTTCTTTTTTAAAAGTTAATCAAGTTAAATTTGACAACGTTGTCCTAAATGACAATTTGAAACAAAATATTAATTAGATAAATGTTATAAAAAGTGACAGCTTCTGAAAAACTTAATTAACTTTTTAAAAAGAAAAACCTAATTATCTCTGAAACAAATGAAAATCGGATTTGAACATATGAGCTTATTTACTTATTTTAGCTTCCTGCACATGTCTTTAAAATATTTCCATTTCCTCCCGAATCACCCTGTATATGCGAATTAATCACAATCATTTTTGAGCAACACAATAAGGATTCAGGCCTCATGAAATAAGTGAATTTGATCCGATTCGAAGAAACGCCAATTTTTCAACCAAAGAATTTGCTAAGGTTAGTTATCGATGGACTTCAGTCAGAAATAAGTTGTTATTTACATTCATATTGCTATCTGTAAATTAAAGTGATAAAAAGAGACTTGCGGCTGCGTTGTTTTCAAAGACAGAGGGATTCATGAATGAATAAATCGTTGGAAATACTGCTTTGTAGTATTTTAAAATGCTTAGCACTATTATCAACGGGGACATTTTTATGAAGTTTTATACTTGTCCTATTCTCGTAGTGGGCTTAATTCATAACGAAATTTACATAAAGTTCGGGAACTTATCTTTCTTCCCATTTTACACCAAACGTTCATTAACGTCTTGCACATTCTGCAACTGAGGAAAAAGTGTGCATGGGAAAATTATAAATCATTCATAACATTCGATGCTTCTATAACTATAAATTTAGTTGGGAATGCTCTAAATCCATCATTTCATAAACATTACGTGTTTGAAAACTACTTTTAATGATCCGTTAAGATTTAGCACATATAATCAATTAAATTACCATTACACTTTCCGAAATTACACACAAAAAACGATAAATCCCAACATTGAAAATATACAGATGAACCCATTTAGAGATAACCTATTTGATTAATTTACTATTTCCAAAGACATTCATGCAGCATATTCTATATTTGTTACAAAGTTTACAAAACTCTAAAAATACGTGTTTCGCATATTTTCGTCAGGTAAAATGAATCTGTGGGTGCTCGAGACATTTATTACCTCTTAAAAACGTGCTCCATAAACAAAATGTAAAATTAAACCCCTAAAATTGAAATTCCGAAATGTAATAGTCACACAGTTTATTTAGCGAATAACTCAATAAATTGAACATTTAATTAGGTTTATGTGTCTTTATCAAGTTGGAGTGGTCGGGTTTTTTATGTACGCATTTTTCAACTTTTACCAATTATGCATATGTACATATAAACATTAATTAAACGAAGTATTTGCAACAAAAGACTATTAATTCAAATGAACGTTGACATGCTCACGTGTTTCCAATCTTCATAAAAACTAATTTTAACATATGCCTTAATTGATTTATAAAGGCGTTCCTAAAATTACTCAATGAAGTAATTCATATGTACAAATTTCAAAAGTGCGTAAGCTTATTCATTTTTAGATGAGTGTATATAAATAATAGTTTACACAAACGAAATGCGGACATATTAATGGTTTTTTTAGGACAGGTAATAAAAATCACATTGCGCAAAGGCCGCAAAGCTACTCAATTGAAATAAGTATTCGAATTTATATTTAATTTAAAGACCTTCGCTTTTTACATCCAAATAGTTTGTTTCATATTATCTTTTGTGATACATACATTTAATATTTAGTTAGGTACTTCAATGAATCGTATGTTACATAGGTACATATGGATAAAGACAATATGAAGAGTTAAAAATTTGACGACACAGCACAAACTATGCAGAAGAAATGGAAGCGTGTAATAGTTATTTGTACAGCTAGAGAAGAAAGTTATGCTTTTTCGCTTCTCGTGTTTTATACAATTTTTTTCTAACACTGCGTACATGAAATTTGATTCATAACATTAAGTTGTAATTTTTTCCTGCAATGGATAAATGGTGTTGGCAATACTGTTATGTACTTTCATCTTTAGAGAGGAAAATCTAACTTTCTTATTAAGTCAAATACTATTTTCCAAGGTATTTTTAGGACCAAGAAAATAGCAGAAACAGTAGAATATTTCGTGATTCTGAGCCCTTTGTGCTACTCCGCTGATTAGGGTCGCCGGCCCTGTAATGTCACTCAAGCCACCTCACACGTAAGATATACATGAAAAGTAGCAAGAAAAGTAGAACTGATTACAGCTATATACCGGCGACGATTCGCTCAATTTTCTCAAATTTACAAGTACGTGGTGCGCTATCTCATCTTCTGTCAAAATCGCGGTTGAAGCAAACCATTACCTACAGTACAGACAGTATGTCCACGCGCAAACACATCATCTCTCGGATGGGCACAGTCTAACATCAAGTTCCATTCGGCCTTATGGTGGTTCTGTTTTATGCCGTTGCTTACATTTAGTACTGTAAATGGAAGAACCGGCGTTTGACCACAAAGTACTTGCTGTGCACCCAGTCAGACTTCCTCATTACCTTTTATTCCACTATGCCCTTTCGTCCATACCAGCTCAAGGGTGTTACAGTTTACTATCTGCTGCGAAACCAGTCTAGAAGTAATTTTGTTCCTTGCATTGTTTAGATCCATCCGTGAAGGTAAAGCTTACAACTGCTCTCCATGACAAAAAAAGATGTGGTAGTTCTTTGATATCGTAAACTACGGAACAAGGGAATACAATCTTCCCTCCACAATAAGCAATCGCCTAATGGCCCCACCCCCACGTAAAATGTAATCAATAATAACGAACAGATTGAATCAAATGCACACATTTCCTGAGAGAACATGTTACAAAAGTTTGGAAACATTAACAAACTGCACAACACAGCAAAAACCATAATAATGTTTTATTAAACCGTATGCTTTCAACAGCAAAGTTGTCATCAGCGAACAACTGATGGTGACAGCTGCGTTGCTGAAACTCGTACTATTTATTAAAATATTATTGTGGTTTTTGGTGTTATGTTCAAATATTTCAGTTCGTCCAACAAGATAACTGCTACAGTTCTGATATAAATGTAGTAAAGTGAATGTAATTAATTAAAATTTGTAAAACATGTAATAAGCGTTATATCGTTATTTTTATTTTTTTCTCTTCTTTTAAATTGTTCTTATTGTTTTTATTTTTTTACATATTGTTACCATCGTTGTATTTTTATGATATTCACTTACATGTTACCCTGCTCTGACACTGTCTATACCATTTTCATGGTTAATGACATTAAACGATTTTATTATTATTATTATTAAACTACACATACAGCATACATGAGATGAAAAATACATAAAAATATCAGGCATGGTAGGTATATCGCGTAAAGTAGAATAACCATTATAAAAAAAAAAGTACTGGAAGGAAAAGGTGCAGGTCAAATATTTAACGAAATGGACAAAACGAATGTTGATACCCTGGCTGACAACAAATGTGAGTATAAATTACACCGTTATTCAAAACATTTTTTTCTATTTTTTATCTGTTAGTTTAATTTAAGGTGTTTTGAGTTCGTTCTAGATTACCACAACATGCAAATTGAAGCCAGGCGAATATTTTCAAAAATTCCATAATGTTTATAGGGATCACAATTACAGCTTGTAGGATAAGAAAAGTAACGTTTCAAAGGACTTGGTGACTGATAGAACCGCTTCTCAATAAGCTGATCACTTGTATCAGGGCACGGACCCTTCAGTAATCTCTCAGATTCAAAAAAAAACCATTCGTTATAGTTACTGTATTCAAGAATTTAAAACTACTGAATGTAAAAACCTCAAGACAACATAATTCTGTTCTACCTAGTGGTGAAGATTTAAATGTCTCAATTGTTCGTTGATGATGACAATTTCATTGTCGAAACGCATTATTAAGCAATTATTATTATGTATTTCAGAATTACAAAGTAATTTACAATGTGTCCAACATTATATAGGAGATTTTAAAGAAATCGTGCAACTAGCACTATATACGGAATTGGACCATATTGTTGCTACCTTCATCACACTATATGAATTTTGTTTTAAATATGTGTCATTTTGCCGAATATATTTTGAGCATTGAATACGTCGACTTTTGCGTCAACTAAATGCAATTTCATCAAAACTTCGCTTATCGCTTCCATTTGAAATCAAGTGCTGCTGAAAGCCAAAAGGTGCTGGAAGCTTATGGTGATTATACGCTTCAAAAACAGATATTTTGTGACGTAAAAGGAGCTTCTAGAATGGCCGAAAGTAGCTTGAAAATGAGGAAGTGGGAGATTTGCTCGATCAAGACCTCAGTTAAATGCAAGAACGATTTACAGAGTCATCGATGAACGATTTACAGATGTTTAAAGGCCATTGGATTATCCAATTTAGTGCCGTACGAGTTGAAGGAACGCCAAAATGCTGAAAGATATAAACGGCTACTGCAACCCAATGAAACTATCAATGGAGAATGTTACCCATACCAATAAGAATAGAAGCAAACACTAAAGCCTCCTCGCGATAAAGTTAGCGAAGGGTGTTAAATTTTGAAACAAATGTCATCTTCAAGATTTAAGTATAGTTAGATGGAAAGTAAATCAGATCACAGATTACTTGGATTTCAGTGTAATTAAGTGATACTTATTCTCCTAATCATAATTTGTTATCTAACTATATTTCAAGAATGAAGATGAAATTTGTGTCGAAACTGGTATCGGTACAGGAATTTTGAAATTGAACATCAATCGTTTATTTTTAATGCCAAAGTCGAGAGCAATATATAACAATTAAAATATATTCTACAATGTATCGTTCCCCAGGAGATCAAAATTTGGTCATTTCATGCATGTGGAGCTTATGCTAATTCCTAACGGATATTTCTTCATTCAGTTAATAGATCATGTGTATGCCATACATTACGTACAATTGATTTCAAAGGTCGAAAAATACATACCTAAGTGATCGTAAATAATGTAATAACAGGCTAAAAGATTATAAGTACATACATTATTTTCCTGTTATAATTGCGATTAACCTTACTGGTGTTGCATTACAACATCCACGGTCAAGAACGCAACACGTTATAGACCTCTTGCAAAATGTTGTGTTACATCGACAAAGAATTAGATCAAGGCAAAATTTTGAATTAATCAAATTGAAGTTATTTGCTAAGAATGTGTATTAAAATATCTTTCTATTTAAAAAACGATTAATTAATTGAAATGTATTCCTTTGTAGGCGACGTCACATAAACAGAATTCCTGTGTCCTTGAACTCGAAGAAGGCCAATCAATCTCGTAAACATAAACAGTTGGAAAAATTACGAAAATTATATCACATCCATTTTTGGAAGAATTTCATTTAATTTAACTTCATTCGATATAGAGCTAAATTGAGATATAAACATTACAACATCGTTTAATATTAAAATTTGCATATACGGTAAATTCTGATTTGAGCTCGTAACTATGAATGTCTCGTAGGTAGGTCATGGATACTACTACAAATTACGTTTTGCGAAGGATTACGTAAACATACCCTATTCCTCTAAGTTAGGACGCATTTGTATATAAACAAATCTGTGCCAACTCAATGTTTACTATCATTTTAATTCACAAACTCTTTTCGTTTAGGCACCACGCCAGGTGACACTGCTAACTGCTTCCAAAAACACCTGATCATAAATGAATCACGCCTATATCTCGATACTTTTTGGAGAAATTTAGCTTTGCTGCACCTTACGAGCGATTGTAAAATGGTTCAAAATAGACATTTATTTTTAAATTGGAATTTATAGCATGTAGATGTTTTCGACGTTTGTATTTATTTTCAGAATTGTCACCTAAAAGGACCTGTCTTTGTTGTCTTCATACCTTACGTGAAAAAAAGTTCAAGGAGAAAATTGCGTCATCAGATCGATCGAACTTATATTAATGTTTATTTAGATCGATCGTCCGCTGTTCTAACTTCTAACGCCTTTATTTTTAAACTCTTTATTGTTAATTAGTGTCACTAAATAAATGAATATGTTCGAGAAAGTACTTACGATGGTACCTCTACTATATTAAACTGCGTGTGACAGAAAATGTGGAATTGCAAAATTCATTTTATGCGGTTTTGTGCTTTAATTGCGAAATAAACGCTTTTCGATTTATGAGGGTTTTATGACCCAGCAAAGCTTATAAATTGCACTTGCGATCTATTAATACATTTTTTTTATTTCTCAGTAACCTTTTGTAATAATTGGGAGTGTACGTGGGACTTACGAAGATCCAAAAATTGACAAATACAAAGTTTAGAATAATTACATTAAATTGATATAATAAAAAATAGTTTAATATCTAATTACGAATTATTTAACCTTCATCTATTTTTAACATTTTTTCTAAATAAATGTTGCAATCACCTTAACAACAACAACACAAGATATGACCAAAGGAGTGGAAAGTGACTTACTTTCATTAACAAACACAGCCCTATAAATAATGAAAGGAATGCCATTTAAATACATTTCGATGGCGCTTAAATTACCACCAAATTATTCCAAAGTGGTTTTTTATAAGTTGACAATTAATGGACTTTAAATGAAATAATTATAAATCACAAACACATGACAATTGACCTAAAATAAACAAATAACGTCTGTGATTTAGACAACGAAGCAATGATAAAAAATAATTTTGCAATATTCATTTTATTTAACAACCCGGCAATGATATTATTGTGAAACGAAAACTACATAGTTATTAAAAAAAACTTACTTGTAATACTCAAAAAATTGAAACAAAGGGTCCTAATATCACAATACAGTGTTCACACAGCAGTACGACAACTAGAATCGGCTTCTGAACCGCATGTAACAGCAACTCTTAAACTGTTGAATAGTGTGACTCCGTATATCCCTACTATCTCTTGTGATAAAAATAAACAGGGAATTTATTCAGATTTTCAGATTTACTATCATTAAGGACTAATATACATAATTTACAACCTTATTACGTATCTCAGATTAGTAGTTTATACGGGTAATCAAATACAACTCATCTATGTTATGATTTTTGACCTAAACTGGGATCAATTACATTTTTGTATGCATAGATTATCTCGATATTTTTAATCAAATGCAAATAAAGTGAACGTTAAGATCGACATTCTACAGGCAGTAGAACATGTTTTTATAAATGTATTTAAAAAATTAAACTATGATATTGGCCAGCTTTATAATCAAATCAATTTAACAAAGCTCACCGAAATCTGTTTAATACACTTATTTATCTCGTTTTGATCTTCAGGGAATTTTATGTGATGACTGATGAGCATTAAACATGTAATGCCTCTTTGCTCGTGTCGATGCAGTAACCCGAGAAAATAAAGGAGATGATTTTGATGTAAACGTGTCTGATATAGCCCAAAAACTAATATGTACATTATATATCTTAATCTTAAGTTTAAGGAAGATTAAACTTAATATTCCGCCAAGTTAGTAATAGATATATTTTATTAGTTATTACTGTAAGTACTATCATATTATGTACTTAGGTATATGATAAAGCCTAAATCATAAAATAAAAAAATGTATTTTGACATACAAAATGTTACATTCGAGGCACTCTATTGGAAATTTACCCTAAAATTTCAAAGATTATTCATTTTAAAGTTCAGGAATGCAATGCATAAATAAAATAATTTTGTTCGGCCTCCGTCTAGAAAAACTCATTTTCCATTCGCCTAAATCGTCTTGAAAATGATATTTTCCTGTCTTGACAAGAAAATGAAACAGGGATTTTGAAAGATTTTGGATTGGTACCACTGACTCATCGACTGAAATGTCAAAACTTTTACAAATTCAGGAATAATAATTCTGTTTTACTATTTTTAAACTATTATGACCAATCTTTTCGAGACACCCTGTATAGATGAAGGTTTCTATCAGTTTAATAACTCGTAAATGATATCACGTAATTAAGGTGTACGTGTAGGTAAACTATAAAGATGATGCGAGCACTTGCAAAACAGTTTCTGGCCGTGGAATATACTAAACTTTTTCGGTCGACAAATCATTACACCATGGAGTGAGGACCGCCAATGGAAGAAAATAAATTCCTTAGCGAGAGATATTGAACAATAAATTAATAATTTGTTTTAATTTAAAAAATTTGTCGACCGAAAAAGTTTTGTGCATTACACGACCAGAAACTGTTTTACAAGTGCTCGCATTTTGGGGATAGAGGCGAACAATTTTGAAGTTACGCTCAGTTCTTATGAATGGAAGTTATTTTGTCAAAAGTCGAAAAATATCTCAATTTCTATGTTGTGCTCCTTTGTTTTTTTTCCACAATTTGTTTTATGGTGTGTTCCACCCTTCCTTGGTGGTTTGCCATTTACTATTGCTGTTACCAAGGTTACTTATTTCTTTAATTCCGTGTATTATTAGGTTCAAAAATATATTATCTTGCTTTGTTGCTTCTTGCGTTTCTTCTACGTGCTTTCCGTACACCAATCCTTGCTTATATTCGTTTTCATTATCTGCCAATTACATACCCTTGTTTCTAATTCGGTTTGTTTTACACTTTACTTTCTTTTATTCATTATTTTTTTATAAAATTGTCCCTATGTGCATCTTCTTTGTTTTACTGTCCATCCATTTTCTTGTCTCGCTTTTTTGTATTATATTGTAGTTTTCCTTTTTTTTAATATTTCTTCGTGCATTTTCCTTATTAGTTTTTTTAAACATTTGAGTCTTGCGCCTCTTTTTCTGCTGTACTTTACATTATTATCTTCTTCATGGGGTAATGCAAATGTCGATTTGAGAAAAAACGGTTGCCATCTAAGGCCAATGGGTATCAAACTAGGAAAAAACGTGTTGGATGCATATAGAAGCCAATAGAAGACACAAAAGTGAGTATACGTAGCTTATATCGAGAAAAGAGCCAACTGCAGCGTTGCAATGCGATGGGTAAACAGCACCGAAAGAGGAAATAGTTTTTTTTTAAGTTATAGTGTCATTAAACAAGGGTGGGAAGATTCTACTGCAGAGAGAAGCTCGTTACTAAGGTACAAGAGGATAATACATAATACTAAAAATGAACTTAAATAGATACTCAAAACAGGAACTGTTAATAAAGTTAATAAAGATAAAGGAGCTAGATTTTGTAATACCTAATATGCTCAGACATTCTCAATATCTAAAGTAAAAATAGTCGATAAAAGAACGAGTCTGCATTACTTTTAACCATTACATTATTACAAGTTTTGATAAACCTAAGGACCTGAATCGTTATTATTCATCACTGTAACTAGTTAGGTCACTTCCATTTTAAGTAGTATAAATTGGTTTTAGTTGTTCGCTGACGATTCGTTGTCATACCTCGTTCGATTTAATAAATTTTTATTGTTGTTTTTGGTATTGTCCGGAGGGTCATGTTAGAATGGTAAGGCAAAGTAGTGATACAATCATTGCCGTTGATTGAAATACCAAATAGGCATTGAGCGTTGTTGGTCCAAAATTGAGACGGAAACTCTTTGAATGATAAAACGTGAATGATCAACATAGTCCTCTATAAAATTCGTTCGACGCAAACATAATTTTTTTAAAAAAACCTTCGAGATGGCGTACGAATGTATGAAGTTATTTTTGCGTAATCGTACGACAAACAAGGGTATCCACTGACGAAGACCAGATAAAGAATTAAAAAGCTCATCTTTAAACAAAAAGAGTGAAGGAACTTGAAAACAATATTTAGGCGCCTAGAATTCATTTAAAATCGTGATACCAACCGGAATGAAAGTGAAATTATAGGAAGAAGACGTACCTTACGACATTTGTAGACCAACAGGACAGGGAAGAGAATGACTTGAAGTTACGTCAAAGCTGAGGCTTCCACGGCCAGAGTCAGTAAGTGTTTCCAGCGTGTAAAGTTCAGTGTAGTAGTGTGTGTTGTTCCCGTTGGTGCGTTTGGTAAGAGTTTTTATATTTTATTTCATTGTTCTTTATTTTGTTTATTTTCTTGTCCTGATGAAGCCCCTTACGAAAGTGGGCGAAACGTTGACTTTCTCAATTATGACACGGTCCTACTCCGGAAGTCGTCTTTATATGACTTCAAGTTACACCAAGTGGCAAGTGGCGTTGTATAAAACTATGCACCTCAATACAACAAAAAGATAAAGAAATCAATCCTACTTATTTAAAATTAAAAGTAGCCTTCTGACTTTGAACCATAACACGATTAATTGTTACTAAGGACGCCTATATCACATAAAGTAACTTAGTTTAAAAAATAACGATATGGGATCACTTTTTGTGAATGGAAACGACACATTCTGTGCAAAATGAATGCACAAACCTAAAAGGAAATTACCATTTCAATTTCAA
The DNA here is from genome assembly GCA_036250285.1 of Pyrocoelia pectoralis. Classification (NCBI taxonomy): domain Eukaryota; kingdom Metazoa; phylum Arthropoda; class Insecta; order Coleoptera; family Lampyridae; genus Pyrocoelia; species Pyrocoelia pectoralis. The sequence goes on along the minus strand of CM070075.1, from coordinate 4,272,030 downwards.
ATCCACAGTCGTATCCTTACGATTGTATGTAGATTGTAGGTATATTTAAATTTGCAATCACTGATATAATAACCAGTAAATCTTGGTTTATTTTTCTAAATACAACGTGATTTATGGCACCGAGACGTACCTATAATATTTCTCAAGCCCAAAGCTAACCACTTGCAAATATGACATCGAAATATGAGTATTATGGCTAAAGAAAAAACATTATTTATATGTTTTATATACACATGAACAAGGCGTGACTTGACATGGCATAACGATTGCGTTCTAAATTATTAATACATATTCCAAAATAAAAGAACCTTATTTAGCATTCACTGAGTCGGGACAATTTGTCATTTTCACTGGAGCACATTTATTGTGTATTATCCACAGTTAAAATGATTCAGTACCTACCAAAAGGCTATATTATCTAGTTATTTTTAAATTGGTTTATTTACTTTCATTTTTTATGTAAAAATTGGCAAAACGCAGAAGATATAATTCAGTAATGGCCCACATTTAATACTAGATACGCCGCGCCGTCTGCGTTTAAAGAAATATTATCTCATTTCGAGATGATTCACAAAGTGCAGTCAAAATATATTGCTTAATTAATAACCCGTTAATATGCAAAATTTCTAATTTTGTTAGTTTTTTCTTGTAGTGAATCATCTTTGCATCAGTGCTGTTTATAAAACCACCTTGATTAATTCTGTTGTGATTACTACTAATTATATACGATTTTTATGTGTAGAAAGAAGTCAATGACATTGATTCACGAATTTTAATCTTATATTGCATAATGTACATATTTACTCTATCAGCAGTTATAAACTGGTAGATTATGTATATTCCACTCCACTTTCAGACGTGTCATTGCAAATACTTTGACCTTTTCAGATTTTCACAAAAAACAGATAAATAAGAAAATCAACAGTACCTATATTGTTAATAATTATTAATACCTAATGAAAAAGAATATGTTTAATTGTAGAATATATCTAGTTAGTATGGTCCGGGAGCCGGCCACCTTTTTTGCAATCAATTAATATACTTTTTATACTTCGTGAGGGGCTTTATTTCACGAGACACCAAACTTTTCCTCTGCGAATGGGTCCTACGGGGTGCGCAGGGGTAAAACACGTTGATGTGATAATTACAAAAAATTGATTAATATCACTTAATTTTTTAGCTAACTGTTAAGTTTTTTTGTAAGTAATTCAAAATAACATTTGTCCTACAACAAAAATTAGTCCATCAAGAGTGTCCCCATCTGAAGACATGTAGGTATTAGTACATTAACAAAAATAATGAATATCAAGCTGATTTTTTTTCTGTAGCTTAGTAAATATTTGCATAATTAAATGCCCACTTTGTCCCACAAATTAATTGGGCCGTTTTCCCATGATATTCATCCATTTTTTGTCATTTCCAAATCAACGTGTTTTTCCCCTGTGTACCCCCGTAGGACCCATTTGCGAACATTTTCGCAGAGGAAAAAGTTTACCATCTCGTTACAATAAAGCCGCTCACGAAGTATAAAAAGTATATTAATTGATTACAAAAAAGGTGGCCGGCTCCCGGACGCATATTTACATATCCTCCTATACAACGGCACCAGGGTGCTGAAATCTGTTAGTCTTTGTGGCGTACAAATGAGCTGTAAACGCTCATTGATTTAGGCACCTCCGCGAATTGTTTAACTTATTTTAACACTTCCAGGTGAAATAAAGCAGCCAGAGTAAAATAATATAAACACATGTTGAAATAATTAGTTATTCATTTATTTAAAAAATATATTACTGAGATTGTATGGTATAGGTACACTAGTATGTCTTCGTATGTTGAAACCATATGGAAAACCTTTTTATTATTAATTTTAAGGAAAAAAGGCATTCAACATAAAATGTTCGGCATGGTCCAAAACGTAAAATACAACCATCACCATCAGATATAAATTTTTTTCATTCGAAATACGAGGTTTGTCAAAAAATGTGATTTGTGACTGTGAAATGTGCAAGTAAAATACTTACTCCTATTTCGAAAATTCTTATAAAGAAAAGTTGGTCAGAATTGAGAACTACGTTCAGATATGCAATCATATCCATTTTTGTATTAAATTATTTTATTATATTTACATTTTAGTTTTATTTTAGAACGATATTTGATGATAAAATGTTACTTAAATCGACATGGTTAAATATTTAAAACACAGTTTTTAATTCTAAATAATATTGTCAAAAATAAAGGTACTTTACTGTTGCGCAAAATTCATATTTTTTGACCAACCTCGTATACGACTGAAAAAAATTAAAACCTGATGGTTGCATTTTGAAAGTTTTAGATCATGCAGAACTTTTTAAATCAAGTTTTTTCAGTGCGTGTTTCTACAGAGTATTTTTGTATCCAATGTTTGCATTCGCTTTCATAGTCGTCAGAAAATTTTGTTTTTATTTCCACAGTATATTTATCTTCATTTATAATCGTACTTAACACGATCTTACACGCTGGATCAACACGATGTAAAAGGGACTTTATGTTTGTAACATATTCCTCGTCCATTGTGGCGTATAAATAACAAACGTGCACTTCACTCACTCTGATATGTACCTATTAACGACTAGGAACGGAAATATAACGGCCAAATTTTTAACGTATGGGTATGGTGTAGGTATGTATGCACATGCAGACGCTTGCAGTAATTTCAGCTCTCGGAGAGAGGTGCCTAAATCAATGAGCTTTTGTAGCTCAATTGTACGCCACAAAGACTAACAGATTTCAGCACCCTGGTGCCATTGTATAGGAGGATCTGTAAATATGCCTCCCGGACTAGTACTCCTGCGGGTATGAATCTGAATGAAATTGTATGAATGTAAATGGATCTTGATATCTTTTTGTGTATTTTTCCATTCAGTTTCAAACTTATCTTTTTAATGTTTTTTATACCAGCTTTCTAGAAATGTCTCGGGTGTTGGGGCAAAGCTCTGCTAAAGTTCATTATCAATATCAGACTGATCTACACAACTACTACAAGAAAGATTAACTGCGTGCGCGTTTTTTTTTCATTCTCTATTCTTTCTGTTGCTATGAGATTTAGAGTTTTCCTTTGATTCACGATCAACGAATGTTCCATAAGTGTAGCTGCCGTGTAGGTTTTCGTTAAAATTGCCCGAATGATAGGCATAACCACAACAAATTATTGAGGAACACTCGAACTTTCCTTCTTCAAACCACTTCGTGAAATTTCGTCTAACAAAAACCATTTCGGCGGAATAATCGATGGATATTTTCTTTCTTTAGATAATTTATGGTTAAAACTCTATTGTTGCAGTATGAGCTTTATTTTCCATCAAACACTTTTACATAAATATGGAAATTAAAATACAGGATATGATTTCATAACAACTTGTTGGCTTGTACAAATTTTTCATTTATGTAGGAACTGACACTTTCTGACCTTAAATGTATATTTTTCTAATTATTTCGGATTCAAGTTTTCCTCTGTCTTGTTCAATGATTTGTTTTTAAACATTTCCGTAAATACTATAGATAAAGGAATAGAAGACAAAAGTTGCTTTAAGAAATTGTTATGAACTTGTAACTGTAAACAAATATGGAAGGAAGTTGATTTATTTATGCTTTCCTTTTAGAAATAAAATGTTTAAACATTGTTCTATGGTAAAGAACAAGCTATAAAAGATATTTTATGTGTCAAATAAAGACGTACTATTTTTATACCGTTGATGAAGATATAGGTACAACATGCAAACCCTGAAAATCAATTAATCAAACTGTGTAGCGCTTATTAAGTATTGTTATTGTATACCTATTTACATATAGGTGTACCTACTTGCATTGTTATGTGTTTAACTGTACATTTTGTATAGAATTCCTGCTGCTTGCTGCAATTTATGATCATAAGCGGTTTAACTAAACAATACTTAGTATTGAATAGGTTAAATAAAATTATTACTGCCAATACATATATAAATTCATTTATAGGTATTTTGGTAACTGCCAATTCCATTTATAGCGTCCAATATTAGGAAGGACTCTTTGCAGAAACGTTTAGGCTGAAGGGCAGAAACACATTAACAGCACTTTGCGCATACCAGAACATAATTGTTAGTACTTTAGATAATCAGTCATCTGCGCTCGGGTTCTTTGTTGACTTCTCTAGAGCATTCGACCCAGTTAATCACCGGCTATTGCTACATAAATTGTCAAGGTATGGAATAAGAGGACTAGCTTTGAAGCTACTGGAATCCTACATCACGCAACGATACCAGATAGTAGAACTCAATGGCACTCGCAGTGAACCGCGTAGTGTGACAAGAGGTGTTCCACAGGGTTCTGTATTGGGGCCATTACTGTATGTTATTTACTCTAATGACTTGTCCAAGTATATCTCTGACCATAACGTTAACATAGTGTGCTACGCGGATGATACGAATCTTTTAATTACAGGGATGAACGCTTCTGAAACGCTGCATGTTGCAAATAATGTGTATGCTAAAATTGTTAAGTGGGCTCAACATAATTGCCTAGAATTAAACATGAATAAAACAATATCGGTCGCCTTTAGTATTGCTAGACCACCTCGATCGATAAACTACTCCAATAGCAACAACTTACATCTCAACTTATCGTCGAATGTAAATGTATTAGGTGTCACATTTGATGAAGGGCTAAACTGGAACAAACATATTGATATTCTCTGCTCGAAACTTCGGAGCTGCTGCTTTGCCATTCGGTTTCAATCCAACCATTGCAGTTTGCCAATCCTGCTTAATATATACCACGCGAATTTTCACTCCGTTCTACGTTATGGAATTTTAATCTGGGGAGGAAGCTGTCTGGTATCAAGGGTTTTCCTTATTCAAAAATATGCAGTCAGAATCCTAGGACAACTATCATCCCGTGCATCTTGCCGCAAATCATTTCAAGACTTGAAGATACTGACACTCACTGCGACATACATTTACGAAGTGTGCTGCTTTGTCTACAAAAACAAAGATTTATTTCACAAAAACAAACCTTTGCATGGATATAATACTAGATCCAGGAACATATTAAGACCAGACAAGCATCGTACCAAATTTTATCAAAAAAATTTTTATTTTCTGGGCTGTAAATTATTTAACTCCCTTAGTGACGAGATAAAAAAATGTCATAATGTGATGATATTTAAACAAAAATTAAAGACTTTACTACTATCTATTAATCCGTACACTGTAGAGGAGTACCTTAATAGAATTTATAATTAATGTATGTTAGTGAATTGTTATTAGCGTTATTTTTTTCTGTTTTTTTAAATTGTTTTCTTGTTTTTATTTTTTTACATATTGTTCCCATCATTGTATTTGTATTATATTTATTTTCATGTACCTTACTTTGACACTGTCGATACCATTTTCATGGTTAATGACAATAAACGATATTATTATTATTATTATTATTATTATTACTACTTGGGGGCCTACCTAATTAATCAAACTATTTGCCATTTTGTCAAAAAAACTGTTTTTTATAATGATGTATAATACGATATAGGAAAAAATTAGGGCAATGAAATATTTTTTTTATTTAATATGACCTTATGATTTTAGATTCTTTTCTTTTAATTCGCAATATTGTCCATTGTCTGGGAGCCCCTTATATCTGCGGGGCCCTGGGCTGCACCCCAAAAAGCCATATTATAGATCCGCCCTTGTCCAAGCCCAGCACAGGGCTACTGGAACTTGATGTTATACTGCCGCCACGCGAGAGAGGCATTCAGAGGACCATCTCGTAGCCTGGCGCCCCTCTGTGCAGGGCTATATGTATAAATGTAGATAGCAATGCGAATGTATATGCTCAGTTGCTTATAATTCGCTTTCATACCCATACCAATCAGAAAGGTGTCAATTCCCTGCTATGTTTTATTATTATTATTATTATTATATAAATAATAATAAATTTTAAACATACTCATAATGTTGAAAGCATTTTTAGTTCGCGTTATGACTTCCGTGATTGATCTTTGCCGAAAATAATTAACTTGGCTCACATACACATACTGGCTACACAACATACCTATCACAATTTTGGAAAGCAATTTGGCGTTAGACTAATAAAACAAAGATCGATTAACAACAAAATACTAAGCTAATGATACAAGTATCAAACACGTCGATTAGGACACGCACAAATTGAAACACTTTTTAAAACTTATTCGACTATTGTACATAACCCGAACGGGGTACGTACGTTTCACCCCCACCGTTTTGCCCCCGCCGTTTCGTTCCAGGAGCCGTTTGGTCCTCGACCGTTTCGTCTCCTATTATACAGTAGGTATATTTTTGCGTTAAGTAGGAACAGGAATAACAATAATATCAAGGCAAAAAAATTCCACATGGAGGTGTATTGACCGATCATTATAGTTTTCAAATATTTCTTCTAAGGAAAGCTATCAAATTTGTAGCGGAAGTTATAAAGGTGGTTAAAACCTTCAGGTTCGTCGTAAGGTTCAGTGATCCGTCGTTCAACATTTCTCTTGTAAGCACGTAAACGAAACGAAACGGTATAGGGGCGAAACATCCCGGGGCCAAACGGCGTGGGCGAATCGTCATATAACCCTCCGAACTATTGAATTCATTCCTTTCAAACATTTCATAATATTAATGCAAGTTAAAAAAGGGCAAGTTTAAGTTAAAAATAAAACATAAATTAGATGTGCTTAGTTTATGCTGTCGTTATTTTTGTAAACTTTGATTAATGAATGGTATTATCTATGATAAGACGATTGGTGCTATCTCTCCGATCCAAATGAAACTTATTGTGGAGGATAAAAGCTTAGTGTCGTAGCCAAAAAGAATTAATTAAAGAAGTAACGTACACTACTTTAAAATTTTGCAACATTATTTGTCTAAGACGTAATTCTTTAGGTTAGAGGAGTTACTGAATACAATTATAAGTGAAAATTAAAATGCTGGTTGTGATAATTTCTTTATTCTGTTATATAATTACATGGTAGAAAGAAAAATTGTATTCTGCAGCTAAAATCTTCACTGTCACTACAGGGACTAGGTATTTTATCTAGAAGAGGCAAATTTTTTTTCTGTGCAGTTTTCCTGACTCTGCACCCTTTAAATACGGTGATAGGAACCACACAGTATTCAATAAAAGCTATTATTATTATTACTACAATTTGAATAAGTTTTGTACTGCCACAAAGTGTTATTTTAAATCTTAAAAAGGAATGCATTGTTTATATAAATGAAACCCTACATAATCAATTTGAATGAGGGATGCCAATCTTCAAAAGCACTTGGTAATAACAGATGATACATTTTTGACACTTGCAATACTTTGGTAGATTGTTCATTTCAGAATCAGAACTGAAATGTCCATAAAGAAAGAGATTCTTATTGAATCAACTTATTAATGAAGTTAAAATTTTGAATGGTTTACACTGTTTACAGCATATTTATTTATAAACTTTATATCTAAATACATAACTCATTGTAGTTACATTTGATTAATTTACACACTTTCTTGTCATTATTACACATGCAATATCATAATTACACAAAGACGATTATTATTGTTTAACCTATTACTCATTATCATTAGACTCGAAGTCTTTCTTTCATATACATGTGAAATACAAATAAATAATTGAAAGGTTGTTATCAATGATTTATTGATGGCTATTTACATCTTAGTCATTAACAATTTGTACTTAATCTATAAATTCTAAGTCGATGAATACGGACTTAAAGCAGCTTTCATATGAGCAGTTACCAAATTTTTATCTAAATGGTTACATTAATTTGTATCAAAGGTGTTTATGTAGTTCAAGTACAATTTGTACCACAATCGTGATACATTTGTATAGCAGTCCTGACGTCATAAAATTGTTTATGAAAAATTTTGTTTTATACTCTCCAAATGCTACCAGTAAACCTTGACCTCAAAAATTAGTAAAAGTGCACTACAATACCTAAATATTAATAAATAAATGCACTGTATACCTACAGGCATCCGTGAAAGTGGCGTCAAATAAACGTACGTACAATTAATTAATAGTAGAATGTTACTGATTTATACAATTACGGTTTGAATAATATCTACGTTTACTATGAAACAGTAATGAAGTCAACTGGTATGAGGAAATACATTATGCTTCAGGTTATCATGATCCACGACGTTTAACTGGGTGGAATACATATACAAACGGTTTACTTTAAAGACCACAATCATTCCACTAACTTTACAATTAATTATTACCGTTATCAATCACTTTCTTTTTATCATAAACGATCTACATAGATGTTGATGTTTAAGACAACTGGTATAATTTAATGAACACTTAATCCTAATGCTAATGCTACAAATGTTAACGAGTAAAAAAGTGTGTGCATAATATGTACATTAGCTATCCACTGTTGCGAATAATGAAAAATTTGGAACTTACGAACCAGTTCTCAAGCAGAACAAATAACTCAATTAACGTTGCAAGAATCTTCTAGTGGCAATTAAATCGTTTAATCTTTACAACTAAGTCACGATACATTTTAAGACGCGTATTTGATCACAAATCTGCCAGTTATGAAAATAATTTTACACATAATGCTAATTTTGCAAACGGTTCCTAACATTCTTTTTAATTAAGAAAATTGAGGTAATTTAAGGTTATTAACATTTGCAAATTGAGAGATATAAATAGTCTTGTTGAAGATACTAAGAATTATTATATTAACTATAATGACGTCAGGTGAATTCTTTTTTTAAATTCATGGTGCTTTTGGTGATGGTACTGCACTAAAAAAGTGTCTTATTTTTGCACTGAAGATAGAATGTTAACATGTTTTTTTTAGATATGCCTCTGATTACATAGTATGTTATAATATAAGGTTACATTTAAACTAGCTCCGTATTAATTACTAATTTCAAAAGGTGAAGAACATGTACTATTTTTGAAGAACGCGGTTAGTTAAAAAGTGACACCAATTTGTAAAATGCAAAAACTCATAAACAAATTCTGTGCCTTGAAATGTTTAAATAAAGTATAAGTTCGCAAGAATTTGTTTTCACCTTTTTTATCACTATTTATGTCAATAGTAGGCATAAACATTTCGTACTAACCTCTTTTAGCATTTTGAAAAGATCAGTGTTCAAGACGAGGTCTTCCATCTGAAGTGCTTAATGTCATCACTTATCACTGTCAAGCATCCCAATTTGCATTTAGTATTGCACGAAAATGATTAACAGTATTAATATGGGTCTTATAGGTAGATAATCTACTAGCCATCAAATGTGGTACGACACTAATATCGAAAATTCAAAATTTATAACGACAAACTTCGGCTCATTTTCTCTTCCGAAAAATCGGTTATAATTACGTCCAAAAAAGTCCAAAATTTAATTAATGTGTTTACAAAAGTTTTTGATATTTGCCTAAATATAATTAATTTTTCAAGTGTGGCATTTATTCTCCGTGTTACGATTTTAATAAAATGTTAACTTTTTAAATTTTTTTTTATTGCTCAACACAATTTGAAATTTAACAAATTTGCATCTTAAACATTGCATTATTAGTTAATATTGGTTGATTTTTGAGCGAGCAATGCACAGCCATAAATATTAATTCATAAAAACAATATACGAAAATCGTAAAAGCAGTTGAAAATTTATTAAAATTTAAATGACACCATAAAATCCACATTAATTCAACCAGATAAAGCATACTCGTGTAAAAATCTTTACTACTAGAGCTTTTCCTTCTTCTTTTAGAGAAGAATGTTCTTCGCTTTACGACTTTCTAACGATGTGCCGTTTGTTTATGGTCGATTCATCTTATACATACAAAAAAAATTAAAAACAATCATTTGTTCATTATTTCAGTCTCTTAAATTTCAATTCCTTAAACGATATAAAATTAATCCCTCGTCCTTGCCGTCCTCTGCTTTTAGAAGAGCCTAGACACTTACCTTAATGTACTAGATTTGGATGGATCTTCCCTCAAAAGATAATTTAAGCACAGTTATAGATCTGGTCCTCACAAAAACTATACGAGGCCGGTTGCTTTCATTCAATCGTATTTATTTATTGCACAGGATTGTTCTGGTTTTATGCTAAAGGTCGATCTTTCCAACTTTAAATAATTTTTGTTCCTCACCTTTCAGGAGACAATATTGTTGACACAATCGTTTCCTAGAAGTGTATTTGTAGAATAATGGAGAGGCCATACAAACGTAAATATAAACTATAAATTCAATTATACAAGTAGATGGTCGCAGAAATTGATTCTTTAAACTATTAAAACTTTCAGTCGTTCCATTTCCCTGCAGAATTATTTTTACATCTGCAACAGATTTTCTACTAACACGTCAGCATCAACATCAAAAATTGTTTATTTATATTGGAACATTATTATTATGAAGTAAAATCACACAAAAACAAATAACTGAAAAGGTAGATTAAGTTGCACGAAAAACTGGATTTAGTGCCAACGCTAATATTGAAAATTCGCTTTCATTTTAACAGTTCCCGTTAGTAATTATTTAAATAGTAACTCTTACGTGCTTTTACTCTATGAAATTTTAATATTACAATTACATTTTCATTTTAATGCTCTTGTTATTTATGTATTGAAACTATATTTTATTACACCTACAATTCTCCTTGCTACATTTTGTGCTATTGTAATTTTAAATTAACGGTTTACTAAACTTAATTTATTTTTATGTTATTGCCGATATAGTTAAATTGTATTATAAAGAATTTCATTATTTTACCTATGTAATAATGATTTACGAATTCGGAAAACATTTACAGGTTATATATAAGATTCAAGTAGGTAGTTGTTTTTGCGAACCATAAATCTTGAATTGCCACAACACGTGTAATTTTTATTAATGTTTGTGATACATAATTAAGTCGCCACGCTTAATCGAATTATAATATTATACAAGCGCTAATATTGTGGACCTGAAAACGTGTAAACAAGACTAAGTAATGCCTTTAGGTTAATAATCTAATATATTATATTATGTCATCATGTCGTCCTAGAAACGTCGGGAATTTTTTTAAATGTGCCGAACAAAAAATCCAGTACTCCTAATCTGATAGATACATCTAAAATTCTTTCGGGAATTAAAAAAGCTGCTTATTGTACGATAAATAATAATTGGTTTATAAGGCAACAGTTATATTAGTTCGCTAATTTAATTAGTTTTTAACGGTCATGATGATTTACATTCTCAAATAATGAAATTTAGAAAAACTTCATTTGAATTTTTCCGTAGAAATCGATTACAATTACAGTTTTAGAACTACAAGTGTTGAAAAGAATTATAGAAATTGCTATAGGCATCAACCGAAAAATTAACACGGTCCCTTGCTTTTTATTTTGAAACGTAATTAATCAATGTTTTATAGCAGCAAAAACATCCACGACGACTCTCTTTTGTACCTATATGAACTTGTTAACGATACCATAAGTTTTTACCTTTTTGACCACACAGTTAACATTCATAATATAAATAATATAATAATATAAGAACTTTGCGAGCTCACGATCTTTATAAATATATTTAAAAACGTCACTTCTGTTTCTGGCTGGCACAGTCATCGACATGAGCATCTCTGTACCATAATAAGAACCCGTTGTGCTTATTATGACCTCTTCATTTTGTCCGAATATGGATTCGTTTCTAAGGAACCCAAATGGTAGTAATTTAGATGTGCTACCCAGACCAACAACGTTTTCATTATATTGTAACGTACCCAGGTGCAGCGTCGAGAGACGGCTGCGCAACTCGAAAACCAAAAAACTAAATCTCCCGCCAACTAACTGAAACCCCAAGGTGCCCAAGGCACGTGATCGTCAATAACAAACCTGTCAAATGGTAGGACTCTACGTCGTGGACGAATTGCTCGAGATGTGTGTGTGTGCTAACCGCTAGTCTTATAAGGATCGATTAGGCAAACTTTTTTTATTACTATCGTGTACCATTTACCCCAAGTATCATCGTGTTATTCACATAAGCGCTTCCACTCCTCATTTTTGTTGCTGTGTGCCAAGATTTTCAGGATTTTTCGTGTTCTGGTCCTTTCGGAAATTATGTTAATTTCTCGTAACACGAATACTTGTATTTTTTTCCTGTCTTCCTAGTGATTGTTCTGTTGCATAGATTTGATCAGCTCTTGAACCAACTCTTCCTAATTTGTTATACCTTTACGTTACCCGCTAAAATCTAAATTATGTATTGTGTAATATTCTGCATCATAATTATGATCACTGAGAGTTTCATTGTGTAGTACCTACTTACCGTTCCAGTATTCAGTTATAAATCTCTTAGTATTTAAAAGAAACACTACCTCCCCTTAATATTTGTTTTAATAAAATTTATTATTTATGTATTGCACGAGATGTTTCGGGTTTTGAAACTAAACCCATTTTCAATTATAAAAAATTAAAATTAAGATTAGAGGAAACATTCACAATATTTACAGCAAATGTAAAGATAAAAAGTGACATATATAATTTTTTTTAACTTTATTTTAATTATTTTAATTTTTGATAATATCACTTGAAAATGGGTTTAGTTTCAAAACCCGAAACCTCTCGTGCAATACATTAATAATAAATTTTATTAAAACACATATTAAGGGGAGGTAGTGTTTCTTTTAAATATTAATTCTTCTTCTTTTTTGTTTTATTAAACTTGTTTTACGTGATGTATACAGTGGCGTAACTACTATGGGTGCAAGGGGTGCAACCGCACCCCGGCGCCATGGGCAGATAGGCACCGCAACGCGTTCTCAGTTCTCATAAAAAATAATGAATTTTGTTCTTAACCATACCAGTTACCACCGCAGAAAGGTCCTTTTCAAAATTAAAATTAATAAAAAGCCTTTTGAGAAGTATTATGTCCCAAGAAAGGCTTAGTAGCCTATAGCGAATAGCGATGATACGCATAGAAATCGAATTTGCTAAAATAAAAAATTTTGATCAGTTGATAGACGGTTTCGCAGAGGCAAAAGTCAGAAAGCAAGCTTTTTAAGTGAGTAATTATAATATTCTGCATACTCTTCTTATATTATGTTACTAATTAATAAAGTAATTTATCCATATTTTAGGTACCTATACATATATAGTTTATGCGATATTTAAATTATTTGAGATAAATACTTAATCTGTGAACAAAATAGTATGTATTTCTGGCGTAATTTGCTCTTATGGCCCTACAACCATTTCCTAGCACTCGCTACCCGCTCGGACTTAAAATAAGACTTCGAGCCATAGAAGCTTCTTTACGCCCTTAATGCATAAATAACTATTAAAACCTGGCTACGACCATTGTACTATACTCTTTTTGAATTTTTGATGTTCAAATAGGCGCTCACGAAACTGTTGCCCCCCGGCGCCAACGGATGTAGTTACGCCACTGGATGTATATACCCAATAGGTATATTTATTTGTGTGTACATTTTGTTTATTTTGTTGGTTTTATATCTACATATATATGTACATATACTTTACTGTGAATGTATGACAAGTGCAGAAAAATTACCATAAATGTACTTTATTGCACAATAATAAATGATTTGATTTGAGAACATTTTTATAATTTCTTATAAATTTCTTGTCACGCTATTGTAACGTCAGGTCAGTTAGCAAAGTTTGCTTTTGTCGCACAAAATGGAGGCGTCTAGGTATTATTGTTCCCTGCCAGATCTAGTACAAATTTATACTCCTTATTTATTCAGAATTACCCAACACTACTCGATAATGTATTACACTTGCTGCAACCACGCGGGAAGGTGGCGAACTAATGACTTCATTTGTATAAGTACTTCCTTACGGCCTTCAGAGAAATGTTATCCCTACTACTAACGTAACATTTCTCTGACGGCCTTACGCCCTCATAACTCAAGGCGCCAAAAACAATGCTTTACAGCCACACAATACCACATTATCACTCAGATCTAACCGTCAAGAAAACAGAAAGTACAATCTTAAAAAAACGTTATGAATTCAATCGAAAGTAATTTGTGTAAAATTTGTTAAATTTGTACGCCCAATTTGAATTATGGCAATGTATTGGCACAAACATTGAAATTGCACGCTGGTACGGGCCGCGCCACCTACGTGTGCAATGTGTGCGGGGCACACAAGCGCTAGGTATGTAGGGGCGCCGAAAGGTACCGTGAAGGAATTGGACAATCAAAATTCCAAATCTCCCATGATAATTTAGAAATTTAATAATCTCTATTTAATAAATTGCAAACTGCAGGCGATGTTAGAGATACCTATGAGATGAATTATAGAGGTCCAATAAAGAGAATGCTGTCTGCCAGGCTTGTCTTGTTAATAAATTATAAACTGCATTTAAACAGGAAGAATGCTGTATTTTGAAGCTCTTCGTCATTTCAATTTCAATTTCAATTTCATTTATTGTGTTTTAGTTAAATACATATAGTATTTTTCACACTCGTCAAACTGTTGTACATAATATGTAGGTATAAATAAAAATATATAAAAAACAACAAAAACATGAATAACACATTAAAATACAGTACCTAATACATTATACAAAAATAAATTTAATTTATATATCAAAAATATAGAAGCTACCTATTAGATTTTTATATTATTAAAATCACTTTTTAAAAAGTCGCCGAAACTGTAGAAAGGGTGAGTGAGTAAGTACGTTTTAATAACAGTCTGAAACTTGCGATGCTCCAAGGAGGTCACAAGTGATGGAAGGGAATTAAAAAATTTTGTACACCAGTAGTTTGTACTATTACACGATTTTTTTAATCTTACGTAGCTTTGTATAAGTTTGCTACGGTTTCTTGTATTATATTCGTGAATATCATTAAAACTCTGATAGTCCCCACGATTCTGATGTACATGTAAGAGAGATTTATATACAGGGTGTTTCAGACCACCCGTACCGGCCAAATATCTCGCGAAATACAAAACGTATTGAAAAAAGAAAAAATACGTCTAAACAATTTTTTAAGACCCTATTGTTTGATAGTAATAGGATGTCCCCACTCCCACCCCCGGGGGGTGGAGAGGGGGTAACTTCGTAATCTTAAATAGCACCCCCCAGTTTATTATGCAGATTTGAATTCTGCGTTAACAAATAGGAACTTTTTGTTTGAAACATTTTTTGAAGTTCGTGACAGATGGCGCTATGATCGCCGAAAGAAGTTTACCGATTACCTATGCAAAATTTGTTGTCAGTTTTGTTAAGTGACAATAAAAAATGTTAATGCTTTGTAAAAGGGAAGAGGGGAGCTTTATTTACTCTCCCCCTTCCCCACACCGCCACTTCACCCCTAATTTTAGATTTAAACGTATCTCGAATGTCAATGTGTTCTTTACTCGTGAAATCAAAGTATTTCAAATTTTTTTTTCTATTTTCCATCAGACAACAAAAATTTACAAAATTTAACTTCTTCAATCGTGTTATTGAACAGTTGTTTAAATGTAAAATGGTTGCGTTTTCCCATCCTAAGTTACGGGCCGTAGGGGTGAAGTGGCGGTGTGGGGAAGGGGGAGGGGTTAATAAATCTCCCCCTCTTCCCTTTTGCAAAGCATTACCATTTTTGATTGTCACTTAACAAAAATGACATCAAATTAACATAGGTAATCGGAAAAACTTCTTTCGGGGATCATAGCGCCATCTGTCACGAACTTCAAAAAATGTTTCAAATAAAAAGTTCCTATTTGTTAACGCAGAATTCAAATCTGCATAATAAACTGGGGGGTGCTATTTAAGATTACGAAGTTACCCCCTCTCCACCCCCCGGGGGTGGGAGTGGGGGCATCCTATTACTATCAAACAATAGAGTCCTAAAAAATTGTTTAGACGTATTTTTTCTTTTTTCAATGCGTTTTGTATTTCGCGAGATATATGGCCGGTACGGGTGGTCTGAAACACCCTGTATATACTGACAGGGCACAGTGAGAATTTTTAGAGTGGTGTAATACCCTCTACAATCGTCTCTATATCCGACACCCAGCATACTTCTGATGCACCTTCTTTGCATTGTAAATACTCTGTTTAATACTGCGGAATGACCCCATGCGATAATTCCATAGGTAATGTGGGTGTGTGCATAACTGAAATACACCAACCTTAGCACTTTTGTCGATAGTCTGTTGGAAAGACATCTGAGTTGAAACGCGGCAACTGCGAGTTTACTAACTAGTTTGTCAGCGTGAGCTGACCAAGATAGGTTACTGTCAAATACTACGCCGAGGTAATCCAAAGAATTTGCTTCAGATGCAATGGAGGTTTTAAGTGTAAACAATAGTGAATTCGTTTTTTCGTCGTTTAGTAACAATTTGTTCGTAGTGAACCATTTTTTGGCCATTTGCTTTGAAATTTCTGAAAGGTGTACCGTTTCGTCTAGTGTTCTTGAAGAATTGAATAAAGTTGTATCATCAGCATATAATATCAAATCAGAATTTACATTTGAAGCTAAGTCGTTGATGTAAATTAGAAATAACAACGGACCAAGGATTGATCCTTGAGGAACTCCATGAGTCACTGGCAGTTTCGTTGATAACATATCGTTGTAGCTAACAAATTGACTCCTGTTTCTTAAATAAGTAGTAAGTAGTTGAATACTGTCACTGCTAAACGCTGAGATGCAAGTCACCACTTCATATATGAGAACAGGTGGTAATCACTGGGAACCAAATCCTGACTGTGAGGGGGGTGATCAAAAACGTCCCATTTGAACTTGGTCAAAAGTTCAGTTGTTCTTTCAGCTGTGTGAGAGGGCGGGCATCGTCGTAAACAAACACAACACCAGATGCCAACAGACCACGACGCTTGTTATTTGGATTTGCGCGTCGTAGTCTTTTTAATGTTTCAGAATACACTGTGGAAGTGATTGTCGTACCACGCTCCATAAAATCAACGAGCAAGATGCCCTTAGCATCCCAAAACGCCGCACCGTAACCATAATTTTCCTCGCGGAAAAAGTTTGACGCACTGAAATATAAGCAACCTGGAACGCGCACGGTGCATTTAACCTGTAGGAAATAAACCGAGCGTGCGATAGCAATAACGAAGGGTCATTTTGTCCTTGTTGTACTCATTCACAGTTAAGCTGTTGAAGCATTTTGATTGTTTTACGATTAATCAAATTAGTTTTTGTCCTACACTTTGAAAAACAATCGTGTTATACGATGGTTAAATATTGTTGTTTTTACAATCAATAAACAATAAAAACAAAGTAAAATTGCCGCCTTTGATAGTGACGATGGAGTTAATTAAAAATTGACGGTAAGCAATTCAATTGATTACTTATTGTTAGTAAGCAACTATTAAGGTTTCTCCGCAGTGTGACATAAAGCCTTGTATGCAATTCGTACATAGGAGGGTTCATTGACTCCCTACATATTTAGTTTCGCGTTTGTCGGAAAATTACTTATACGATACAATAACATAATCAGCAAGACAGAGACCGAATGACCCTAATTTAATTCCCTTTCTGTCGGCTCGGCTGTAAGTTAAGCGTAAGCGTTCCAGGTTGCTTATATTTCAGTGGTTTGACGGGCTTTCTCTGGCTTTGGAGAATCTGTAGGCTACCCAAGTCTCATCTCCAGTAACGATCCTCTTCAAAAATTCTTCTCCTTCACCGTCGTACCAAGAAAGATAGTCTATGGCAGAACCCATTCTTTTGATTTTGTAGTCGTCGGTAAGAAGTTTTGGTACCCAACGTGCACACAACTTGCGATAGTCTAATTTATCTGTTTTTCATAGAAATTTCAGGGAAATGATGGGAAAATTCCGAGATTGTGAAGCGACGGCCCACACGAATTGTTTCATTAACTGTTCAGTTAGTCATCACCGACAAGAGATGGCCTACCGCTCCTGGCTTCATCTTGCACGTTGGTTCTTCCATTTTTAACAAAACGTACTCATTGACGGACTACACTGTCACTCATAATGTTTGGACTATACACCGCACACAATTCACGATGAATTTCAACTACCGAGTGATTTTTCGCACAAAGAAATGTTATTCCGCTACGCACTTCACATTTGGCGGGATTTTCTACTACGGCACTCATGTTTTCAGCTTGACCGCGTGACCATACGATACTCTTCCTTGCACAGCTCGAAGCGTAAAGAAGCATTGGAATGGTAGTGCTACTCCCACTACACATAAACGGAGGTTAAATTGTGGATTACCCTCGTATAATTTTCATGGGCGCCATGAAAATTTTTGCACACAGCCACCCTGCGCCTGTAATATTAGTAATGAGGCGATTTTTCAGTTGTATTTAAATAAGAAGGAAAAAGGAAAGAGTCCGATTTACAAATACTGATGAATTTCGAGACAATATCTTGAAGCTAGACAACTTATCATACAACACCGACTTGGGAACAATTAAGCACACCAAATCTCTTAAAGGTATTTTTCTACTGTAAATCCTGAAAGCTCGCACAGATGTCGTTTCCTATTGCATGTTGACGGTTTTATTTAAATGTTTGCGCATACTCTAGATTTTCAATAGGAAAAGCTTTGTTCTCCTTCTCCAAGTGTTTCGTCAATATGGCAGTGCAAGCACGTGTGATGTAGACCATTTTAGCGTAATTACTGAATAGAAAGATAATCAAACTATTTACCGTCATTTACATTCACTATTTCTGTTTTATATCGGTAAGTTTCTTTATGTTACACTACTTTACTGTATTTCATTCAATATTTCAGTTTTTGTACCCGGTGTGTAAACAAATCACCCCCAACCCTTGCGGGTTTTCATTTTTACTACGCATTAACTGTATTTACGATTGCAAGGTCATTTTATGTCGTAAATGACGGCTTTTTGACATAGTTTTATTTAACTAAATGTAAGGGTGTTCAATAAATGTACCAGGGAAAGGTTGATGACCCATGAGCTGTTACGCTACGTGATGTCAACCATGATAGTGGTTTCTGCAACCCCTATTTTGATTTGTCTTATGTTATTTGCTAATACCCGCCTATAGTAGGTTATTGTCGATTGCGTTAATCATCTTATCGGGATTACCGGGCATTGCAATTACTCCTTTATTTAATTAATTGAGGAAGGTCAGGTTGTTGCGCAGTGCTTTAAAAATATTTATTTAGACGTCGTCCGTCGACGCAAAATTTGTTTTGTATACCACGCCACAGCGTCCAATTGATAATTAATAATCGTCACCTTTATTAATTTGAAGTTGTAGTCATGTTTTAATGGCCGAAATTACGTACTTTCCCCATTTAATTGATCGATATTTTCTTTTCAATTTACATTTAATGGGGCGACATGGAAATGTATGGTCGCGTAAATTGGGATTGTAATCTCAAAATTGTATTAATTAATTTTTTACATTACAGCACGTGTATATTATATTTTATTACTTTATCCTTGTACGCGTTTGTAGGATATGGATTTTTCTTTCTTTTGTTTAGTAGTGCAAATAACCCTTATATATAAATATATAGGGTGATCCACAAACGCTAACTTAGACATACTTCCATCTCTTGTTTGTTGCCGATAACACATTTCGTTTTTAAAAAGGAGTGACAAAAAAATACATCTTTACAAATATCATTGTAGGCTGCTTGGTGATGGAAAAACCTCTCAATCTTTCTATATGTTCATTTTTTCTATTATTATTAATTATTATTATTGGAAAAAACTTTAGGGCATCTAAAATTCTTCGTGACGTGTGTTCTTTATGAACCGAATGCGATACATATAATGATGTCGTGCATTTGGTATCACTTTTTAAAATGTAAGGGCAAAACATTCCTGGTGAGAAAAATGACCACCCATTTGCACTCGGTAAACCGCTCAAAACAATTTTTGTTATAAATTGTTTTGAGCGGATTACCTTAGTGACAATAGGCGTTCTTAGTTTTTGGAACAGTTGCTTAATTTGAGTTTATTCAACGGATTTGCACATGGCACTTATAATAGATAAATGGTAGTTTCCTGTGTATATACAATAAAATGTTTGATAAGTTGTGTCTCCGGTCATTATCTCGTGTAGAATATTTATGACTACGTACTGGCAGCGTTTCGGCAAAATTTCAATTGATGTTATCAAGCTTTCTCTTCTTTAGCCGACTTCTTATTTGAATTGAAGCAGTCATTAAGACAACGAGACAACACTCGGGGAAATAACTTATCAATAAAATGGCTAACAGCCAATGGACCTTACTTTTCTGATGAGCAGCGTATTTGCTGTCACAGTACTCTTAAAGTTCTCAACGATATTGGCATTACTAGAAAACCCCACGTATTGCACCCCAACTTACTCTTCTACGGTATTGTTTATAGAAAATGTTCCATGGTTACGAAATAAATAATTATTCAATGGCCATGTAATGGCTGTATCATTAACGTCAATTTGGATACAAATAGCGTTGATTAATTCACTTAGTAATGATTAAAATTTATGGTTATTATTCTTACCATTGCGATCTGCTTAAAAACAGTGTTAATATTAATATTCCTTAACGACTGGTGAGGTCTCCATTTCCTTCATTTATGATGTATAACACACGTCATCTAAAATCCAGTCATGGTAATACATTGTCTTCTATAATGTTCTAAATCTTTATGGAAGCTCCAGATTACTTATAAATGTGTATAAATATGTAACTACATAATTCTAAGTGTAAATAGAATAAATCGTGAAAGTGATAAATACCTAAGTACTAAATTAGATTAGTGCTACATATAACATCATAAAAGGAACTTTTCGTACTAAACGAGCTTTGGTTTAGTGGTAAATAAATAAAATATTTGTTACAATAAATCTTTTAAATGGTAATAGCGTAATTCTTTAGTTACGTATAAATATTTCATCTTGTGTCATAGGTTTCAATAAATATGTATGTATTTACATCCTTTGGTATGTCATAGTATCCTAGCTCTCATTTTCATGGTTTGAAAGCTCATACATTAACTCCCGGACGACAGTTCATTATGTGGTTGTTCTCAGAGCGTATTTTGTAACTCGAGAATTTAAGAACCCTTGATTGGATGGATGTTTATCGGCCTATGGGGAGGTGGGGTCTTACCATATCTTACGTGATCTACTTCAGGATCCCTATCATGACATGAGTATTTTGGTCTCGTACTATTAAAGTCCTCAACGATATTGGCATTCCCCACGTATTGAACCCCAACTTACTCTTCTACGGTATTGTTTATAGAAAATATTCCATGGTTACGAAATAAATAATTATTCAATGGGCATGTAACGGCTGTATCATTAACGTCAATTTGGATACAAATAGCGTTCATTAATTCACTTAGTAATGATTAAAATTTATGGTTATTATTCTTGCCATAATAGTAAATAAGTCAAATTAGTTTCTCAGAAAATTACGTAATGTAGCAAAGGGTGTAACTCTTAAAAATTCCAAAGCCAAAGTTTTCTCTCGGCCAATCGCCTGAATCCGCCATGCTTATTCCCGGTGTATTTCTCTGAATACATAGATACGTAATTCTTAATCACATTCATTTTGTACTCATGGGATTTGAAATTCAACGTTTGCGATAAAGCGATTCTTGTGAACTATTCGTTCTACTTCGCATTAGCCACCAGGGTGTTGAATTATACAAAAATTTTGTGCAACTTTCTAAATACGTTATGTTACAAATGGCTTTAGTAATCTACGTTATTTGATGATTACAAAATACGTGAACAATAAATTACAAACAAATCTCACACCCCAAGGGTATAGACGTGTATGTTGCAAGAGCTAAAACACCTCGCCCACTTAAAATGTAAAAAAAACTAATAAAATATGTAAAAACCGGAAGAAGGAATTTATTTAACTTATTCTACATCGTCTTGCTCGAATTAAAGGTTCGACCTTTAATAATATATATTTTATAAAGAAAAGAAAAATCAAATATCAACCAGCATGGAACCTAGTAAACCAGGCATTTCCGTTCAATGGATTTTGTGTTGGATCGAGTTTTAACCAAATGAGTGCGTAATGTCAAACTAAATTTCAAAAAATTTATATGGAAAGTTTAAGAACATCACTAAGGGTATGAAGAGCACCAATTCAAGGTTGTGTGAAACTACACTTTTTACCCATTTGATATTCTTGTTCAGAAGCATCACGCATTTTCTTTAGTTTCACTAAACATTTGGAAAAATTGTTAACATTAAATTGCTGTCAAAAAAGCTTAAATAGCTTCATAAATTCTGTCGTTTACGATTACTTTTCTGTAAGATCAAGCCCGCTACATGAAGCTGTGGAAACTCATTCCAACTTCCGCGAGCTTGAAAATCGTCAATTAGGCGAGCTTCCCACTGTTCCGAATTAACCACTAAAAATTATTTTTTGTACTCTCAAAATTTTCCAGGTACAAATAAATTTCACAGCGCAAGTTATTTAAATTTAAGAGTTTTTCATACAAATTTTTTGTACTCGATGCGCCATTACTTGCATCACTCATTAATTATTTGTGTCATTGTATGAAATAATTAGGAACTGATTTTACATAATTGAATTCCCTATTAATAATCCCGTTGTTGCAGTTCATTCTGCAGTTATTTGTTTAGATCAAATTATTTATATAAATATGTACTTAATTAAATAAAACCGAATATCTTTTTGAAATGAAAAATTAACGTTAGATAATTTGTATTCTTATAAATATAATAATCATTATTAATCGATTTTAGTACATGCCGGCAGATAAAATCGTTCGAATTATAAACAAAAAACAGTTAGATAATTTGTCCCGTGAATAATCCTTCGATTGTCTTGCATGCCAATGCCAGTAGATAAGTTTTAACAACACTTAAATGAAATCATTTAAATGAATATGCGCGGTGTAAATTGAACAAGGTCCTATTTAATAAGTTCATTGTTTTACCATTTGCAAAGTAATTGCTACTCTTTTTGTACTGTGCTGATGGATACAATATTGGGATTACACATTGTTCGGTCTCACCCCTTCAAACTAAGAAAGATGCGTATACCTGAGAGTATAAATGCAGGTATACAACCGACAACCCTAAACAATTCATTGTTTCATTCATAAGTATTGGTCCAACAAGGTTGGTGCTGGCAACATAATGTAATTTGTAAATACATAATCATTAGTTACAACCGTTTTTCAATCGTAAGAGGAAACACCGAAGAATTCCATAATAATTCGACACAACGAACACACATTAAAAAACCTTACTTAACCTTTTAACCTTTTCGACCTTTTAAAAAATACTATATCACAGAACTTTTTCAAATTCAATGACAAATACTACATCATGAAAGATGGACTCCCGATGGGATCTCCCATCAGTAGCTTACTCGCTAACGTATATATTGATCACCTAGAAACAAAAATCACATGTCTACCCGAATACTCACAAGTGGCACTATGGGTGAGGTACGTTGATGATATCCTCTGTTTATGGACAGGCACACAACAACAACTACTAGACTTTTTTGACAAAATTAACAATTTATCAAACATAAAATTTACTATGGAAACGGAACAGAACAATTCCTTAAACTACCTTGACCTTACACTAACTAGAGACAATAACACCATCCAGTATAACATATATAGAAAACCAACTACCACCGACGTCATCATCCCTTATCAATCCCATCATGCACCACAAATTAAAAATGCCTCATTTAACTTTATGTTTAATAGACTACTCTCTACACCTTTATCCACCAAAAACTTCAACAGGGAGCTAGACATCATCTATCAAATCGGTACAAACAACAACTATCCTGTAGAATACATCAAATACATCTACAAAAAAACTAAAAATAGAATTACCCTTAAACAAGTTTATCCACATCTCACCACACCTAACAAATATATAGCGATACCTTACCATCCCTACATATATAACTCACTCTCAAAAAACCTAAACTCCTACAACATCAGGGTCACAGCTAGTTCACACCCTACTGTAGCAAACCTTCTAATCAACACAAAACCCCCACAACCTAAATTCAAAAAATCAGGGATATACGAAATTAACTACAACGACTGTAATCGCTTCTACATAGGTCTCACCACACGGAATTTAGAAACCCGCTTCAACGAACACCAAAAAAACAGACCTAACTCAGCCATCGGGACACACATCACCGAAACACAACACACGATCTCACTAAATAACACAAGGCTTCTCCATCACTCAGACAATTACAAAAAACTAACCATACTCGAACATTATGAAATTGAAAGAGCCAAGAATAACTCAAAGAAACAACTTGTCAACGAAATCACACAATTTCAAGAACCTCATATTTACAAAATGTTACCCCCTGACTTAACCACATACCAACGCTAAACACACCTACGCCCATGGATTAATAGCACACCACTGCCCTTCACTATCTCTACATCATAACCCCATCTTAATTCATACCATGCTTTATGGTTGTGCTTAGAAAATTAAAATTAAAATCAATATTAAGAATCGAATCACATATATACCAAGTGCTACATGTTACCTCCCGTTCAACAAAGGTACTGATTTTATTAAACATTGCTTTTCATTTATATAACTAACCCCTTTTACAGATTGACCAAGAATATACCATATTGTTCATTCATGCTTTCAAAAATTCACCCAGACGGTAAACTCCCATACTTTAAGCCTAATATACCATTATACATCATATACTTACAGCTCGGCCTGATGATGACAAGAATGTCGAAATCGATAGCCATAGAAAACCTCAATAAAAATTTTTAGCTACATCTCAAGTATTTTATTTAACTTACTTAACTACTAATACTATTATAATATTTAATAATATGTATGTATTTAATATAATAATATAATATTTATTTAGTTTCCCTGACAACAACAAATTTTCATGGGAAGCGTCAAGTACAATTAAATGAATTACAATAATAAAAACAGTAAGAGACGAAACAGTAGTACATAAAAATAAAAAGTGACTACTTAGAGTAAAATTTTACATACTCGTCAAAGCCTCGTCTCTAATAAGATTTTTTTAATTGAGGATTTAAATGCCTTTAATGTTTTCTGATCTTTTACAGTATGGGGAAGGATGTTAAATAATTTAATTCCATATGTCCAGTCCATATGTTGAGATTCATCAGTTTGTGGTCTTGGTCTTGTTAACACAATAGTCTGATGTATAATCAGTTTTTGACTTTTATTTTGTGTTTCACGGTTGTTTTGTGTCCAGGTCAGCACTGCTGTCGGTCTCACTATTGGTTTTGTCACCCTCGTCAAATTTTTTAAACAATTACCTGATTCGTCTCATTAGTAACGGTATTCTTTCTTATTCCTTTGTGTCCATCATTTGGGATATGTGTCTGATCATTTCCATATATCGGCCTTGCGTTATAATTTACCTTTCGCTTCATCCAGCACAATTTAAGTTGTTTGTTACAAAATGGACAAGATATCATTCCTGACAGTTGCTCATCTCTTTGGACTACATTCACGTCAATTTTATTCACTTTAATTGAAAGTTCAGTGTAATTGGTCAACTTCGAAATCAAACCAAATAAATAAGATTTTTGTGTTTTTAAAATAACATGTTCAGAAATTGCTATGATTCTGTCGGATTGTTCATTTTCTTGTATTGAACTCAACGAATTGTCAGGCGTAAATTCTGCGCTATGGAAGGTTTTTGTTCTCTTTTTAATTTCAGAATTATTTGTTAATTACTTTTGGTGCCCAGACTTTCGGACTTAGTTTAAAAAAAAAAAGCTTTCTAAATTGCTCTATGAATTTTATGTCTTTAGAAGTCATTTTGGGAAACAAATAAAAATTATAATATCCGGAAAATTTTAAAATATGTTGAAGATAAAGTTGCGCAGATACCAGTTTTCTTATATTTCAGATTTTCTGAAACCGTGACGGCTGCTACGGGCTACTTATAAATCCATTAGTTAAGCTACACTCAAAATTAATCAACGGATCTAGAAACTTAATCGGTTAAAAGTTAAAAAATTGACCTATCAACTTTCTTGATCTGTCGGTCAAGTTTAACTACTGTGTTTAATCAATGGGCGTATATGGAATATACAGAGACGTTTAAGTTTTACCTTCTTTTTATTCTTCTCGATATTTAGAACTGCGATTGATCGATTCCATTTGCTGCTTCAAATGCGGTGGAAGAAAGTTCAAAATAAATTGCTATCTAGACCTCCCCCATAACAAGATTTGATTTTATATAAACCTATGGCGAACATGAAAATCGTTAATAGTCAGATAACAGAGATTTGGAAGACCGATTTGTGTGTCTACCTTTATGACTCTTAAACGAAAGGATATTGAATGGAATGGGGATATTCGGGATATCCAAGACATAAGAAACGTATGCAGAAATATGCTGGAAAAGTTTTTTGGGATCGTGAGGAGGAGGAAAATCAGGAACTGTAGAATGCTGCCAAATCGCGTATTGCATTGAACACAATTCACCATTTAAGTTGTGAAATGCTTGATGTGACTTCCGCGGACTGTTATCCATTTTCTCAAATCAAAAAAACGTTGAAAGGACAATTTTTCTTGAGGAAACAATAGGAGCCATGGACAGCTCATTTGGAGAGCATGCAGGACAGTTTTTTCTAAAAGGTTTTGAGAAGCTTTACATAGCACTGTTCAATAAAAATATTCATTTTTTTATTATTCTGTGCCGTGGTAGCTTGACAATTTATCAATACATCCTCCCTAATATACATGAATTTGTGTCGCTCTCGCCTCGTGTTTCCCATTTTTGTCCATGTTTTATGCGAAACAAATAACACCAACTACCCTGAATTTGTTCATTTAATTTGTACGTTTGGGTGGAGATTCTGATACCTTATTTAAATTTCATCCAGGAGAATTAAGGATTTTATCCTAAATCTGTGACGAAAGTATTCACTTTGGTTATGAAATATTAACAAATAGGTTTGGTAATTCATAGTATCGGAGTACACTCGCCAATGAAATATTAATATCTTTGCTAGAATTTCATTTCGCACATAAATTATAAATAAATGCCCTGATTGTCAGCCGTTGATAATTTACTAGGCAAAATAATGGTCTAAATTTAGACTCGAGTAAGTTCATTAATTTTATTATTAATTGTAATAGGTTTAGTAATTTAATTATAGCACATATGCCCACAGATGTTCGAGTATCTCACATACAATCCTTTTGTCTAACCAAAATGAAACAAGATAGGAAAGTTAGTTAGATCCTATTTCACACAATGTAGACAAAGTTACATCATTTTAAATAACGAAAGATTATAATAGTAATAGACACACATTTTCTGGAAAACTGGCGAAAACCGTTATTAATCTAAGTAACTGGGTGTGTATTTTTTTGTGAATTTATGGATGGAAAATAAATTGAACTCTAGAGAATTGGTAATGGAATAGTGGTTGATTAAAAAATTTCTAATTAATTAGAATTATTGAAAAATGACAACAATGTATAAAAATTTAGTCATCACTAACTTGTTGCTTTCATGTCAAGGCCGAGAAATAGTCGGTTATCGCGCGGGGGTTTATTTGAACAAAAATTGGTTTAGTTATGTTGGATTTTCCACGCCGCGGTTTATAAAAATTATTTCTACGTAAACAAATTACGCAATAAACATTTAGGATTATTTGTTATATAATACGATTTGAAATAAGTACATAGGTACTTATTACACATAAAAAATCTCAATTGTTTAATGTTTTGTCCAAGTTGTGAATTTTGCCTTCGTATATCCCTTCACAGTTTCATTTTCTGGATCGATATTTTCGGTTTATTTTCAATGGAATTTCTATCTTTTTTTTTTTAATTTTTGATCCCAATCATTCAACTCATTGGAACAACCTGGAGGTATTTCTAGTCAATCTAATTCCTTTTTTTTGCTCTCACATTTGTTACGCTTCCTTTACTGGTTTTGTTTATTTCACTTTCTCATTACGTGTATGTAGATGTAAGTACCCGGTATTTTTTTGTCTTCACCTTGCTTCCTAATTTTTCGTCACGCTTTAACTTGAACCATACATTTTTTATGTGAGCTTACCACTTATTGAGTTTCTTAAAACATTTCTATTGCAAGTTTTTGTTATCTTTCTTTCAATAATAACTAATGTTACATTAAATGCATTAATTAAAAAATTTAGTAGAACAAACAATTCTATGATAAATATCCCATTATCTAACGATAAATATATTAATAACTATAAGGCCATTTCCGAGGTTATGTTAGTTCAGTATCAGTAAAAGGGCCGATTGTACATTTGCGGTTTAAGCCAAAGCTTTCCCGAACCGAGTATAAATTTGAACTCCGGTTTAAGTGTAGTAAAGTCTTCATGATCAGTAAGTAATTCCATTTTAAATAATCAAGTTGGTGCCACAAATAACAAATTTAGGTTAGAATATTAATTGAACTTGGTTTAAACCGCCAAATTCGGCCGCTTAAGTATATAAGCCAAACTTAAACTTAGCTCAGCAAAATTGTACAACAACTGAAATTTCCTGAACTCTGTTCACGTCTTGAGCTGCCCTTAAACCGTGAATGTACAATCGGCCCTAAGATGCCTTACCTTGAAAATGTTAATACTGATCATTGTAAACGAATTTACACAATTATATTGTTATGTGTAACCAAAAAAGGTCGTCGTGTTTATCAATGAAATTTCCACAAAAAACAACACTTATGCAATATGTAAACATGCAATTACTTGTATTTAGAAAAAATTACACTGAATCCGTTCTTCAGATTAAGCTGACGTGGAAATTTCATGATAATATCGCATAAATAAAGATTAAATGATGTTGATACAAATGAGAAATTTATTTTTATCTAAGCTTGCGTTGTGGAACTCCATACATATATTTTGTTATATGTACTATTATAAATTTATAATACACTTACAGATGAAAGAAACCCAAAAAGTTGAAATTTTAAAATTTTCAGAAACCGAAATGCAATTTTTAGTTAACTTTCTAGAACCGGTAGTTGCAGGCCACTTACTGAAAAATATATCAAATATCAGTGCTATGAACGATTGTATCCATAAATTAATTTTCGTACAATCAAATAGGCGACTAGCCCATTATAATTGGAGAATAACGGTTAACTTTATGGACTTGGCAAATCCACATCATTTCGCATCATTAATCATTAGACAGACGTGAGTAGTTCTCATTTGAGGTCAAATCTTTCATCCTGCACAATTTTAAACTTATAATTGTAGCTCTTGGCTATTGAGATAATTACTTTCTCGCTTTCATACGTTCAAATATCTTGACATTGTTTATTTCATATTTCCTAGAACCGTGGCTATGCCAAAAAAGCTATTGAGGACACCGCCTACAATGCCAAATAATTAGCCTCTTACGACGTTAATTACAATTGGCTTATCTTTTTGTTATTTTTTATCGCTAATATAAGCTATAATTAACGTTATCGATTATTATGGTTGACTCGTGTACCTGATACCATACATTATTCACTGTCAATAATTTTGCATTTAGTGTGTTTCCTTGGAGGTCATTTCTAAATTTTTCTCCTGGAACAGACATCCAAATATAGACGGACCTATTTTTGAGTAAACTGTAGATAAGGCAGATAACCGAAAAAACGTGTAAATATTCTTTACAGATAAAGTGGAAAAATTAATTGTCTTGGTATCTAATTTTATGCTTTTGTGCAAAAGAATTTATCAAGAAAAACTGTACAGACGTATCCCAACGATGTCAATATGTTCCAAAAATTTACATTTTTATAGTTTATACTACATATAATAGTATATTATACACCAAGGTGGTGAAGACTGTTATTATTGACCGAGCACCAAGATTATTTCGCGAGGGGCTTTGCCCCGAGCGGAATAAGGTGCGAGGTCTATAAATGGCTTCACCACCGTGGTGTATATACAATTTTTTCCACTACTAGTCAAATTTAAGACACAAATTAAAAATAAAAAAATTTCTTGTAAAAATCAAGTAGGTAGCACAGGAATGCAAATTCCCATTATTAACCTAGGTGAATAATATAATAGATTATTGACCACTAGGTAGAGAAATAAAACTTCTCAGTTGTCTAGGATACGCAATAATTGTCAACTTCACAGCTAGTAGTGGAAAAAATCCTTTTTTTAATTGGGAAATAGGGATTTACAATTATTTTGCTTTGTTCCATTGGTGCTTTAATAATTTGGGAGAGGTGGGGTTTTAAAAATTAAAACGTTCCTAACTGATGAATTATTAAGGTAATTTATATAAAATTCAGTTTGTCCATTAACTTTAATCGCTAGGTAATGAGTTGCCTTCCATAAAAGGATTAAAAACGTTTCATCCCTTTAAATACTTTATAAATCTATTACTGCTAAGTGAATTCGTTAATGTGGAGCAAAAATATCACCAAACGAACAAAGACGTGCATGTTTAAATCTTTGGCTGAAAGCTGTATCACCTACGCATCTGAAGTACGGACGATGAATGAAGCAATAAAAAATGGAATAACAGCGGTAGATAATGGTTATTGGCGAAGATGTTGTGGGCTTACGCCTCGGCTTACGCTAAAGGACGGTGTGAGAAGTGAAACAATAAAACAAAAAATGGGGGTTTTATTATATTATTAATAAAATACGAAATGAAAGACAATAAATGACAGATGTCCTTGGTTGCAACATTGTAATTTTATTTATGATGCTGCCAACTTGTAGAATTATTTTACCCTAGAATATTACCTTTAATGACAATCCGAAAAATTAGTATTAAATTGGTACTGTTTTGACGTCATATGTCACGTGCAACGCTTTTAGGATTGCCATGACTATATCTCGGTATGGCCATATGAAGAGAATGAACGATGAAAGAATACCGAAACAAGCACTCGAATGGATTCCGATACGACGCGACGCAGGAAAAGAGGAAGGTCGTCAACGCGCTGGAATGAAGGAATCCAGGCAGAGATGGAAAAAAGAGAACTGGAAGAAGAATCGTGGCAGGACAAGAGGCAATGGAGAATAGGATGCGACAAACGGCCAAGGCTGTAAAGCAGTCGCTATATAAAAAAAAATCTATTGTAAAGTTGGGAAAGTTAATTCAAATGTATAAACTTGATACGATATAGATCTTATTTAAAGTTTCCCTTGTAATAAATACTTTTGAGTTCGAACCTTCAAATTTATATGGAAAAACTATATTGACAGTGCTATTGTCGATCACGTTACCTTATTCCATTAAATGCATTTTGTATGATCACAACAATAATTATACTTTAATTTGTTATAGCATTGACGATGAAAACCACTAAGCTCTAGTCTAGACGCGTCTTGTGAAGAGTAACAGCGCTTGTTTTATTAGTACGAGCGACAAACAAATCGATGCAATTGTCGCCTCCACGAACATTTTCTTTTCAGTCAATTTCATCAATGAAAATTCTCATTTTTAGAATTGAAATTTTTGTAGAATTCCTATGCATAATTACATATCTTTATCCTTAAAACATTTCTCATTCACCACCTGAGCATTTAATGAGTTAAAGCTACAGTATCAGTAGTATTCTCAATATCTTAACAAAATCACGTTCGCCTTTATATGTTTTTCTCGAGCTAGATTTAATCAGAAAATAGTCAAACCCTTAGTCTTGAATATGTGTGTGTGAAAGGAAATATGTAAAAGAGAAGAAAATATAGTGTAGATGTGGAGATAGAATTAATCCAAAATAAAAGGATGATGTACAGCCAAGAAATTCCTTTGGAAATGAAACTTGTGCTCTGTAACTATTCCACAATTGAAGCTTTTAAAGATATCCTTGATTAATGTATACAGAGATACGAATGAATGAACATTTTTCATTACTTTCTACTAATGAACCGCATATGGATTTCGGTTTAGTGACGCGATTCGTTGTTAAATATCTAATAAAGTAAAGGCGTGCGTGGAAATACTGGGGCTAACAATTACTATAGCGATTCTCGTAAAGAAGTATCTTAAAAATAGAAGATGATGAGTTAAATTTAACATCGATTGCTTCATGCAAAGTGTTATTGTAGTTTCCCATTTTTGTGTGTAGAAAGTTTCTGGTGTTCATTATAGGTTTGTTTTAAATTATATTTCGCAGGCAATTTAGTCCAGGAAAATTAGCACAAAAAAGGGCAAACTGTCGAAAATTTTGGCAGTAAGAGGGAATTGGACGTGCTTGGGCGCGTTGGATTCGTCATGAAATGTAGAAAAAATGCGACATTCAATAATTTTGTAGAGGGGCTAAATTGCATTTTTATAGGCGAAAAATGCATTTTTCCGGATGCATTTTTTTAGATCCAAAGAAAAAAAAATCTTAATTCGGTTATATGTAAATAAAAGCCGCCAAATTGCGTTACTCGGGGGTTTTCGGGGTCGCTGATCATGAATCTGATGTCAAAAAAGATCTACCGCGTACCCGGGGCTCAGAAACCGAGGGTGCAAAGCTCATCTCCGGGAAATTTTCTCTAATGTAGTTGCTGCTGTTATTCTTATCGGCATCATTTTTAACGGTTATTTTTTAGTAAACCACGTGTTCGTGAGATACTCTGCATTCTATTTTGTGTGATAATTATACAGGGTGGGCCAACGAAAAGGTAACACGCCTGTTTTGGGACACTTAGACCAATTTCTTAAAAAAACACACGGACATGTCTCTTTTTATTTTTGGGGGACAACTTTTGATGTCAAATTTGACTTTGTCAGGTCAACCCCCTAGCCCCAGCAACCCCTAACTCAAGAATTTAAATAGGGAAAGGGAGTCGAGCGACCCCTCATTTGAAGCGTCTTTTAATTTTCTATTCGACAGTATGAATGAAAATTAGTTTTATTCAATTTTTTTTGCCCCCATGAAAAGCACCCTCCAGATTAACTAAGGTGGGGGTGTTGTTTAGGAAAAATCCTGAAACACGTCAAATTTGACCTTTTGAACGGCACATTTTGATGTCAAATTTGACCTTTTCGGGTCAACCCCCTAACCCCAGCAACCCCTAACTCAAGAATTTAAATAGGGAAAGGGTGTCGAGCGACCCCTCATTTGAAGCGTCTTTTAATTCTCTATTCGACGGTATGACCGAAATTAGTTTTATTCAATTTTTTTTCGCCCCCATGAAAAGCACCCTCTAGATTAAGTAAGGTGAGGGTGTTGTTTAAGAAAAATCCTGAAATGTGCCGTTCAAAAGGTCAAAGGTGACGTGTTTCAGGATTTTTCCTAAACAACACCCCCACCTTAGTTAATCTGGAGGGTGCTTTTCATGGGGGCGAAAAAAAATTGAATAAAACTAATTTTCATTCATATTGTCGAATAGAGAATTAAAAGACGCTTCAAATGAGGGGTCGCTCGACTCCCTTTCCCTACTTAAATTCTTGAGTTAGGGGTTGCTGGGGCTAGGGGGTTGACCTGACAAAGTCAAATTTGACATCAAAAGTTGTCCCCCAAAAATAAAAAGCGACATGTCCGTGTGTTTTTTTAAGAAATTGGTCTAAGTGTCCCAAAACAGGCGTGTTACCTTTTCGTTGGCCCACCCTGTATAATTATCACACAAAATAGAATGCAGAGTATCTCACGAACACGTGGTTTACTAAAAAATAACCGTTAAAAATGATGCCGATAAGAATAACAGCAGCAACTACATTAGAGAAAATTTCCCGGAGATGAGCTTTGTACCCTCGGTTTCTGAGCCCCGGGTACGCGGTAGATCTTTTTTGACATCAGATTCATGATCAGCGACCCCGAAAACCCCCGAGTAACGCAATTTGGCGGCTTTTATTTACATATAACCGAATTAAGATTTTTTTTCTTTGGATCTAAAAAAATGCATCCGGAAAAATGCATTTTTCGCCTATAAAAATGCAATTTAGCCCCTCTACAAAATTATTGAATGTCGCATTTTTTCTACATTTCATGACGAATCCAACGCGCCCAAGCACGTCCAATTCCCTCTTACTGCCAAAATTTCGACAGTGAAATGCTTTATTTCCTGGACTAATTGGTTAATCACATCTATCATCTCGTATTCATTCAAATTTTCGTAACTTTATGGTAATTTAGTCCGTTGAATTGCGAACTTATGGTAGTTAGATAGACCAATACTGTCAGATCCTAAAATGTTTAAAAAATGTACAATAAAAAAGTGACCATGGAAACTATTTGTGAGAATATAATACGATATACAAAGCTGCACGTAACCAGCTATAACTGAACCTGAGCATTTACGTAGTTGCTATTATATGTATACACAACTTTAGGTATTAACTCGTTTTGTTTACTATTCGAAACCAAAAACAACTATAGTCCATTCCATACATCAGAGTCAGTATGGCTATGATAGGGCTGTGCAACCCTTACGAGAGATTTCTTGTCGACGTTGCCAGTTCTCGGCAACAAGCGATGTCCTAAGTTTATGTATTTTAGTAAAATCGGAGGTTCCCAACAAGTTTCTCAGCCGATTGTCAATGCCCGCGTTGTAAGATATCTATTTACAATAAATTACAAATTTTCGGAGTCATCAAAAATATCTCATGCGTATTTATTTATTTAGTTCTCCCAATTAATAAATAATAGGTGTTTCATTACAGATTTTAAGGAATGCCCTGTATATGTAAAACAAAATTTGTATTAAGTTTTTTTTTGTGCTGAAATATGGCTACATGGCTTTGCATTAAATCCCATACTGACTCTGATGTATGGAATACAGTATAGGTATGTGTATATATCTATTGGTTTTGTTTGTAATAATATTCATTTCAGGGTTTATCTCGTGTATTAAATTATTAAATTCTACGTTTCGAAAACCACCTCTGTTTTCTTTTTCAAGATATTGACAAATTGTCACATTGTCACTAATCTACTGACTCTGATTGTCACTGGTGAAATACGCCATCTATTTTCAATTCTGTAACGCACTCATACGTGATCTACTGCGTGTCATAGGTCCGCTGGAGGTAGATGCCTCAACATTCCGAACACTTCTTGTAGTGGGTTGGTCTTTGGAATTCACACCAGTTTCAACTCCCTGTAAAGGCGCACTTTGTTTCTTTATGACGACTTTTAAAACATTACTTGTAATTTGTTGATCTGAATCTTCATTAGTGTTTAATTTGTCATAAGAAAACATGAAACACCTTTACGAAAAATTAACACTAGTGAAGATTCAGATCAACAAATTACAAGTAATGTTTTAAAAGTCGTCATAAAGAAACAAAGTGCGCCTTTACAGGGAGTTGAAACTGGTGTGAATTCCAAAGACCAACTCAATACAAGACAAGAAGTGTTCGGAATGTTCAGGCATCTACCTCCAGCGGACCTATGACACGCAGTAGATCACGTATGAGTGCGTTACAGAATTGAAAATAGATGGCGTGCTTCACCAGTGACAATTGTTATATAGGGACCAAAGAGTATCTAATCTTTGGTCCCTATATAACAAACTCTTTGATAGGGACTCTAGTGACAATTTGTCAATATCTTGAAAAAGAAAACAGAGGTGGTTTTCGAAACGTAGAATTTAATAATTTAATACACGAGATAAACCCTGAAATGAATATTATTACAAATAATACCACTCGTGGAAACTTAAATAACAGATGGAAATGTTTTGAGTATTAGACTTCAACGTCATTACATTTTATTAAATTTTCAGTAATGTTTTGTACCTGAATTTGAATATTTAAGTTCTTAGCTGTGATTGTATGCTGCGCACCCCAGGTTCGATGCAAATTATTACGTTATTGAAACTTAACAAACAAAAATATCTCTTTTATAAACTTTTACCTATTGTCCGACGGGAACGCTACCCTTTTCTAACAATAGGCGTTTGTACCTGCTGACTTCTAAAAGGGTTGGTACTGCCTCATACGAAAACTAAAATATTTCCACCAATTTGCTAATATGTATAAGAATTTACTATAAACAAAACAATATAATTCTAACCTTATTAACTAACCCATATAATGGAATGTAATGGATGTCATATCAACAATTCTACTGTATGTTCTATCGAAAGTATCCACAACCGCTAAGGCAATGAAAATCTAATGTTATAAACAATATAATACCATTTTTAAATGTTGCCAAAGCGTTATTTCATTCTGTCAGTTCCTTAGTGAAATCATTTTAATGCATTCGCTAAGCCTAACTTTGATTGCAGAAAAGCATTAGTGCTACAATTACTATATCAATCACTAACGTTTCCATGAATTGTAAACTCACAATTTGCGCACCGAAGTATTCAATATAAAAAGTGGAGACGTAGGTACTAACCTTGGTACGCAAACATCTTAATTAATTTTATTAACATTTGCTTTGTGACAGTAATTATTACTTACATAAATAATTAACTAGCGTTTACGAAAAATTTGGCGAGATTTATTTTCAATAACTGTGAGTATATCGTAAGAATCGTTATTTGGTACCATGTTTTTAAACCTACCTTGGAAAGTATCATTTCCTTCACTAAAACCAGTGGGGAAACTGATGTTTTTCTGTCTAGAGGTGACAGTAAATAGTGTTGCCATAATCATTTTTGCAAGAACAATAAAATTGTTCTGAATATTCAGATTATACCGGGAGTTCGGTCTCAAAGTCGAACATAGGGATTTAACATTATATTGAACGTTTTTGCCAATTGTTGCTCGCCTATTTATCTTAGAGAGAAGGTAATGACATCAACAGAAAGAGAAAATTATTGCGATTCAAATAATGCAACTGGCAAGACTAAAAGTGCGATTTATTCTTTTAAAATACTAACTTAAAGTATTGACACTTTTGTATTGTAGTATTAAAATTAACGGCAAAGAAATCCCGAACTCTTCTGAAATTAGCGCCACCATGAAAGGTTTTCACCATAAAGACCCTTTCTTCGTTGGTATAGGTATTCATGATTAGATAAACAAACTTTAATACGTGGTTTAACGTCAAATTTGTATTGACAAACCAACAGTACAAAAGACAATTGCTGTAAAATTTAAAATCAAGGGAATGCTTGAATCGCAATAATTTTCTCTTTCTGTTGATGTCATTACCTTCTCTCTAAGTTAAATAGGCGAGCAACAATTGGCAAAAACGTTCAATACCATGTTAAATCCCTATGTTTGACTTTGAGAACGAACTCCCGGTATGTATATTTAAAGTAAAAACAAATACTGATTTTCCTTTATTTGAATCGTCTATAATATTAGATATTAGTGCTCGAAAGCAGTGCAACTTTGAGGTTATCACTTAACTAAATACTAAATACATTTTTCATTTTTTCTCTAGAGACAAAAGTAATCAGTGTCGCCGTTAGCATTAACCTGAACCAAAGCAAAAAAATTCTGGCAAGTTGCCACGAAACTTCCCTCGTATTAACACTTTTTTCAAAATGAATTCAGAAAAAAATACTCTTAAACTACATAAAAAAACTGCAATTTTATCTTATAGAAAAATGAGTGCCGCCATTTTAGCTTACACCGGAAGTGACGTCATCAAAGGTAATATCAGCATTTTCGTTCTTGGCCCCAATGCAATCGATTGGCGAAAACCGCATTTCGATAACTTTAATTTAATAGTTTCTGAGTAGATATCGAGCGTTGCAGTCATTTTTTAATAATTATTTTTTTAACCCTTTTTTCAAAAAATAAGTATAGCAGAATATATATTGCTGAATTCAGAAAAAAACACTCTTAAACTACATAAAAAAACTGCAACTTTATCTTATAAAAAAAACGAGTGCCGCCATTTTAGCTTATACTGGAAGTGATGTCATCAGAGGTAATATCAGCATTTTCGTCCTTGGCCCGAATGTAATCGATTGGCGAAAACCGCATTTCGATAACTTTAATAGTTTCTGAGTTTAGAACGTTGTAAGGAATGTGTACGTACAGACTACGTATTCTGAAATGCAAATGCAAAACGGAGAAAATTATTATAGTAAGGCTATTTTTTAATTGTTTCGGTTGTCTAAAGCTAGTATGTGCTTAGGAGTGGCGGAAAACAAAGTGCGAAAGTACACCACCGAAATGTATCCCTCTATTAAAAGGAAGTATCAAATAAAAAAAAGGGTAGGTTAGGTTATTCCTTATTGCGTGAAATTTAGTAAAATATTTAAGTGTCAGAAAACGCTTTTGGGCTCTACATTTTCGAGAACCTTTCGTCCAGGAATCAGTTCCAGTGGGAATTTTTTGAGCGGCTTTTTCATCCGCGCCCTTTTTTTCCACTTGCTTTATTTTCTGCGGCTTTTTTTTTCCTAGACTCGTGCTTAGATAATATGACTGAAACCCACAATTCCTTCGATCAAAGACCATGATGGGAAAACAATACTAAATTGGTACGTTTTTTTAGATGTATTCCAACCGAATTATTGATGTATCGTCGTATCCATCATTGTTTATTAGTAGCGAAATTTAGATTTGTAGCCTCACGACTGTCTATTTTTCATGAATTAATGAAATCTGTCGGAAAACCATGGTGTGAAAAAACCCCCGTATTATTTAATGCAAATTAAGATTACAAGTTCATTGAAATGCATTGTAACTTATTAGTGGTTAATAATTATAAATTAATTTACGTATAGGTACATAACATACTTTATGGTTGTGATGTGAAAAAAATGTTTTGTGCCAGAAATATCAAGAGAACGCAGTGATTGACAATAATTAATTAAACGGAATTCAATTCAATTCATTTTTATTGTGCTTCAAATACATGTAATGGTATTTTTACCCTCGTCATACAATAATTACAAATAAATGTCGACATCGACAATCTAGTAATGGTAATCTACTATTAGCAGTAATAATTTTATAATCACAATCCCATTCATTCTGTTCACTGTTGACGCATAGTTTTTGTTTAACTGTTGTTTGAATCTTGATGTAACACTAATGATATTTTAAATTCAACAAGATTTGTGTGGAAATCAAAAATTATAAACATCGTTAACTGCGCATTTTCTTATCACAGTAGTTTTTTTAGTCTCGAACCGTGAATATAATGAATTCGCAATTAAATTATTTAAAGTTATTTTTGCATGAATCTGTACATATTGGCGGGGGATTTCTAAAAATAATTTGTTTTAAAATAAAATCAAAATAACTTTTCAAACAAATATAATTGTTTTTAATTTCTCTTTCAGGACGTACAGTCGCAATGGGTTCATCGTATGAAGACGGTAAGTGTTTTCTTTTAATTTTTAATATTTAAGTAATTTTGGTAAATATATTATCTTACTCGAATCATATCTTTAATTAAGGTGATAGTGTACAACCTTGATTTTTAATTTCGTCTGTAATACGTAAAATATCTTTGAAGAGATATAAAAGAAAAAAATCCTTATCACAACTAAAGTGGCCGATTTCAAAATAATAATTCTTTCATCTGATAAATAAATAATTTGATACATTTCCACTGTACGTGTCCAAATAAATCAAAATGGGATCACAATATGGTTTTTCAAATAAAGGAAGGTGTGTTATTGAATTGAATTGAAAAGGAAGTAAATTCGCCACTTAATAGGTTTTTATATGTGTTGAATCATACGAATTTTTCCCATCGACCTTTGCATCTATTCCAAAAACTTTGGTAAT
The DNA here is from genome assembly GCA_036250285.1 of Pyrocoelia pectoralis. Lineage (NCBI taxonomy): Eukaryota > Metazoa > Arthropoda > Insecta > Coleoptera > Lampyridae > Pyrocoelia > Pyrocoelia pectoralis. Next base: position 4,232,482 of record CM070075.1, on the reverse strand, counting down.
TTGTAATTAACATCCTGCATAAACTGTTAATTTCGGAGAATGTCGCGTGTTCAATTATGAAGGTAAATAAAATTATATAAACATCAAATTAGATTAAGTACTCACTAACCTTGAATTTTTCTTTATTGTTTGAGATAAGTAATTGAATAATCAATTTCCGACGACAAATTACCTTTTTTACGTGACTGGTCTTATCTTTATTACAGTTATGAGTAACACCATCTTTTGTTCACTTATAGTACCTATGTACGTGTCCAAAAATTTTAAAGGAAAGTTTCAAATGCCTAACGCTTGTTTCAGGAAATTAGAAATAAACGAGTATTTGTAGGTTCAAATTCGTATTAACGAACCTTGAAACCAAATTATTTTGATAAGTGGTTTTAGAAATTATTGGAGTTAATAAGTAATTACTTATTATGACGCCAACAAAAGTTACAAGATTGAAGGGCAATTACTATTTATTGCGGGTAATAATATCGTACTAAATTAGTATCTTCCGTCTGGGTACATTTGATTAAAATATACCTACTCGTATATCCGAATAAAATATTCAATTTCCGCAATTTTTATTTCAAAACTTTTCTGCACATTGTTCATCACTTTCTGAGGACGGATATTTCGTATTTCCATGTAAAAATTTGTTGTTAAATTAATCAGTATTTAGAATTTCTTAGCGTGTTTGAACTATACCATTTGTTCGTCAAGACCGTCATTCTTCATCAGAATTGAACTCTGGATGAATTTAACAAAAATTCTGATTCCCAGTAAGTTGATACATTTATATTATTTTCATTTAAGTTTCCACGAAGTATTTTATTTATAACAATATTCATTTTTGGTTTATTCGAATAAACCAAAAATGAATATTGTTACTTTTATATTATTTTCATTCAAGCTTCCACGAAGTATTTTATTTGTAACAATATTCAATATTATATACATATTTATATAATACATATATGTAGGTATATACCTACTTTAATGTGTGAATGACGCGACCATATCATGTAAATGATTCATTTAATAAATTGAAATTGGCTCTAACGAATATACTAAAAGCATGGTGAGAATACTTGCAAATTAATTTTCCAGTATAGAGTATAATTTCTCATTATTAATAAAAAGTAAAAGTTGCCACCAAGAGCATTTAAAACCGTGGCAATCACTTTGGTAAAATCTCGGTTTGTATAATCCACTTTCGTATAAAGGTTCAAGTTCATGGTTCACATTGGTATAATTTCCATTTTCGTATAATCGTGAGCAAAAAAATTAAAGTAATTAACTTCATACGACCAACTTTATTTGATCAGATTTATTTCACAGTTGGAATATTAAAACAATGCTCTGCCAAAAAAATACAAACAATATTTTATCGAAAACACCACGACCAAGAATATCACAAAATGCCAACCACTATACCGGGTGTTGATCCGGCCGCTCGGTAATAGCATTTTACATGTAAATAGTAATAGTAATAGTAATAGTAGCTTTATTTGTCCAATATATCCTTTATGTGGATGTAGGACACGTCAATCGCATTTGACCAAAAGAAATACAATAAATAAATAAATCACTAACAACACACAATTTACAAAACAATAAATACGAATAATTCATCACATGAAATGTATAACACAATATTACAGTAGGTATCACTTATTGTCATTAATTAATTAATTCATACAACCCAGCTTTTCACTTTAACGACCAAGCCATTTACAAAACCCGAACTTACTTATTTGTCATTCATATATTCCGTACTGGTGTAGTACGCCTTCGCTAGCAGCATTGTTTTTACACTTTTCTTGAATTGCTGCATGGGTAGCGATTTCCTACCTACGTCTAGCTTATTGTAAAACTTTATTCCTGTGTATAACGCTGTCGTTTCGTACGCTGTTGTTTTGTGTCGTGGAATTGTCAGCAGTTTAGTCCTCTTGTTATTGCTGCCTAGATTTGCCCCCTCTCCCTTACTCACCAGGTATGACTTCACCAAACATAGTAATTTATAAATGTATGTACACGGTAGCGTTAGAATTTTGTGTCTGATGAACGTGTCTTTACATGTTGCCCTGTAGGGAATGTTGAAAATTAACCGAATGATTCTTTTCTGCACTATGAACAATCTATGAATGTTATCATTCCTTCCCCAGATGGCTAAATTATACGACATGTGTGAGTACACCATTCCATAGTATGTATTTATAAGTCCGTTTGTCGATAAGTAGTTCTTCAATTGAAACAATGCATAGTATGCTTTGGCCAGTTTTTTTGTCACCATCTCACAATGGGGCTTCCATTTTAGCTCCCTATCCATTTCAATACCTAGGAACTTTGTCACCTCACTACATCTCCCGAATTTGTCTTCTATAGTTGTATAAGTTTGATGCGATATTTTTCTCCTTGAGTAGTTTATTATTATCGTTTTCTCCGAATTTAATATTAAATTATTTTTATTGCACCAGGCATTCATGTCCTTTATGACTAGTCCAATTTCATTAAACAGCTCACATTCCGAACTCGACGAAACCACCACCGAAACATCGTCACAATACAATACTACCCGACCGCTCCTAATGTGCTCCGGCAGGTCATTAATGAAAAGTAAAAATAATAGTGGACCCAATACCGATCCCTGTGGGACTCCCATTTCAATATCATAATAATTCGATCTCGCACCATTGTGCTTCACTGAAATCTTTCTATGCCTTACATAAGAAGCAAACCACTTTGATGCAATTCCTCGTATCCCAAAACCTTCAAGTTTATGTGCTAAAAATTCGAGGTTGACCGTATCAAACGCTTTCAAAATCTTGTCTATGCAATTTCCTGCTCCCCTAATTGTTTTAGGGCCAAAACATAAGAGTACAAAAGTGTTCAAAACTAAAATGCTATCTGAATGGTATGTTTTCTCCGACCAAAATTCTAGCATTTGCAAAAATCACATTGCCATGATCGCGGTCTTTTTGAGCATTTACTTTAATCTTAAAAATTCCCGTTAATATGTTCGAACTAGTTTTTAATTGTTATTTTATTTGATCATTATTATTTTGATTTGATTCGTATACTTTTTTATTCTTATTATTTAAATTAAATTCAACTTTATAAATTATTTTGTGCCTCGAGTACTAATTAAAAGGTCAAGATTCTACATTTGCTCATAACCCAATTATTTTAAAGTCATGATGGCAATGTGATTTTTGCAAATTCTAATTCAACATTTAGTTCTTCAATCTCTTTCTTACAGTAGAATTGTTTTGGCCCTAAAACAATTAGGGGAGCAGGAAATTTATAGACAAGATTTTACATGTAAAATGCTATTACCGAGCGGCCGGTACAAATTAGCAACAAATAAGTAACAAATTATGTAATATTTTTTATCTACTATTCATATAAGTATAAAGTTCAACATTGCAACATTCAAATGAGTATCGTAATGACGTATTTTGTCACACTGCGTGCGGTAAAGTGACTAATGTCAAAAATTATTTCTTCTACAAAGTACAAAGTAGAAGATTTAGTTATTGTAAATATTAGATACAACATTACTGCAATAGCGCAGTAAAATGGGAAGAAATTTAACGATTTGGAGGAAATAATGGTTACAGCTTTGAAAATTTGGGAACAGGTTTGTTTTGTGCTCCCTTTGAAGCAGGGTTGGGCAAAACTAGATTTTTATTAAAAAAATCAAAAATCATTGATTTATTTAAAAAAATCGCGTTTTTTTTTATTTTAATTAATTAATTTGTTTTTAACTAATATTAATAACTGTTTAATGAAATCACCTCATCTATATGATTTTTATCGTCAACTATCCGTAATTCAATTTATTACACTATAAATATTTGCAAAAACTTCTTGCTAGAAAGTTCTTGTCGCAAGTTGACAAAGTGGGAAACAAGTATTTGTGTTTAAATTTTACAATGAAAATGCAGAAACCTGAAATTTATGTCTTATATGCACCTACTTACGTTTTTATTTTCATAGGTGTTGTATTATGCTGTTATTTTTTTAAGAATATTTTTACTATTGTTTTGTATTAATGAATAAAAAGTTAGTTTGATATAAATCAACCCAACCCTGCTTTGAAGTGTTCAAGAGTCCTTCCTATCGCAAAATGCTTCAAATAAAAGTTAGAATTTAATTACGAACAATTTCCTTTTTTAAATATTTCCATACGATTAATATTGACAAGAGATATGAATGTTTTTAACGTGCACTAAGCTAAGTGATTCTAAGAAGATTTATGGGTATGAAATTTAATAATAGTGACAAATGGAGAATATGCAGCAGATATGGATTAGAAATTGTGAAAATATATGTACACTGTATAAACAAATTCACAAAATAGTTGTACGTGAAATGAGATGCTTGTTAGAATTGGGAGACTGACACTGAACCGGCCCAGGCGGTCGCCGAGCGCCTCTTTCACTGCATAAGTGCATACCTACCGAACCCTTCTTTAAAATGTACCACAAAATGTGATCCTGTGATGAATTTGCTCAGAAATGATCAGAGAATAACTTCTGATACTTGGAAAAGTCAAAACATTTTTTTATACTACCTTTTCTTCGTCTCAAAAGTAGCTACAATTTCTGTAAAAATTAAACATTACCTGCATTTTCAATCGTCAGTTTCTCGTCGCTGTTTACAGAAAAACATACGCGACAGTGTTTTTTATAGGAAATTTTGTAGGCTTTCAATTAGTTTATACAAAAGTTTATCGTAAAATAAATGGAAACGAAGATATTTAAGAAAAACTGAATACAAATATACATTTTAGTTAAATTCTGTGAAAATATACAGTTTTCAAAGATGAATTTTTACAATAAAGTGCAAGTTGCGAACGATTTATTGTATTGTATTACCTTTGTATATACAGGATGTTCCTAAATGTCACGTAGGTATATACGGAAGGGGGCTTATTTCATAACTAAAAGTTCGTATAAACATAAGTCCACAAACGCTTCCTTACTAATATACTACAGGGTCTTGAAATTTGAAGATTTTTTCGTTGTTTCTTATAACTGGTGGAGGTCATTGTTGTAACGTAGTTTCTTTGTTATGGTTATTATTTAGTTTTTTTGTATTGTAAGTAATAAATTATTGCTACTAGATCATTTTAAAGATATTAATTTTATCTCGCCAATTACATAAAATAGGACATGCCCCCGGAATAATATATCCCTGTAGATTTTTGCAACCATTTAAGACGCCCAATACTTTAAACCCTAAATAGTAACCTGTATTCCAAATTTGAGTTAAATATCTCAAAAACTGTAGGAGTTATAAAGAAATCTTCAAATTTCAAGACCCTGTTATTAGTAAGGAAGTGTTTGCAGACCTATGTTTATATGAACTTTTAGTTATGAAATAAGCCAAAGAATCACCCCCTTCCGTATGTACGTGACATTTAGGAACACCCTGTATATAAAGTACTGAAAATAGGATATGATATAACCAATTTTTAACAAAAGTTTAATCGCCATTTTTTAGCGAAAATCGGGATTCTTAATAAAATGTCAATTTTTGAACACTTCAAAGGGAGCACAAAACAAGCCTGTAACCATTATTTCATCCAAATTTTCCCATTTTACTGGACTACAATGCGAAACATTCCGCAGATGTTGAAGCTACACAATTATAATAGTTTCGCTGGAGTTATCGTTATTTATATCCACAATATTTTCATTTCTGCCAATTATTTTAGATGCTATTAATTTAAGAAAACAGAGAACTTCGCCTTTTATTATTGAGAGATAACGGATTACAGATATACTTTTGCTGTCATATCATATTATTTGCAAATTATTTACAAATTTCTTTCGATCGACAATATTTTATGAATAGTAGATCAAACGTACGATATTCGTATCGTAACATCATATTAGGATACTCGACGGCTTATCAAACTCGTCCTGCGGTCTGGTTTGATCACTGAAAAGTGCGTTTGATAAACCGCCGTCTCGTAGGTATCGTAATATGATACGTTACGGCGGTTACGATACTTCTATGATACATAACTATTATTGCAGTCTGCTATAAAAGCATTGCTTGAGACATCACCAAGTGAAATTCTTTGAGATTTGTTCGGTTCAGGTCCTAGGAATTTATGCTATTTTTAATATACGATAATCTCCTATTAAAATTAAGAATATCAAAGTGTTATTGTTATCTACAATGCACTAATTCGATTAATTTTGTAGTATGTACTTACACGTACATCGTACATACCAACATTCTTATGTTATCAACGTTTATTTTACTTTAAACTTATCACTTATAGCATATTTGTTTCGAAAAACTTACGTGTTTAATACACATAATCCAAGCGTTACTTATTCACTTACATTCGGAATAAGTGACGTGTTTGCAAGTAAATATTTTCTTTCAAAAAGCTTTTAGATTACAATAACGTTTTCTATAGTCGCTTAAACCCCTTTCGTCCCTATTTTTTTGTAAATAAGTTGCTCTAATCACCTTTAACGAACGTTTTAAATTTTTCTTATATTTTGGCATTTGCTTCTATAAATTCATTACAATTGGATACAGGACTGAAAGCATCATTACCGCTCGCCTGTAAGGAGTGTAATGACAATTTAACTCGAAATATTTTTGTTATGGGAAAAAAAGGTTTTTTTTATTTTAATTAACAATTTATGATTCTTAATTTTTATACATGTTAAATTTTCCGCCAAATATTTATTAGTGTTAATAACATTTTAATTAAAGAATAAATAAGAGTCTCGAGGTTAGTGCACTTGGACAACCTAATAGATCTCGGTAATTTTCCATGCATTCTTTCAAGTTTTTATAACCCACTTACTTCGTTAATATTCTCGATTAAACAATACAAAATCGTTGAACTTTAAACAATACAATTTTGTTTACAGATAATCCAGGAGAACCTGTTGAATTACCAGAAGAGGAGGAAGTAATCCACTTTCATTTACTCTACACGGATGATCTTCATCAGGCTAATACCCTTGCATCCCTCAACAAGATGAGGAAAAATCGTCACTTTTGTGATGTTACTCTTCATGTATGTGTACTGGCTATAAAACAAAAATTTTACAGATTTCGGTCATTCATTTCCACAAAATCGATACAAAAAGACACTAGTAGTTGTTGTTATCTAAAACACATTAAACACACTTCCTAATGAATGATTGAAATCTGATGTAAAATTTAAATGTTTATGGTCAAGACATTTCTGGATTCCACTTCGACATAAATACTATTTTTAATATGTAGTGAGTAGTTTTGGATTATTTATAAAAAAAAAAGATTTTTAAGTTAGGGGAGTAGAGAAAATATTTCAGAGCAATACCTCCGTTTTTCATTTTAGTTTCTTAGACTTCAATCGAAATGCAATGAACAAGAAATAATATTTTCTGTGTTTTCAGAATTATTCTCTTGAAAATTAGGTAAATAAGGTTTTCTACTTAATATTCCAAGTAATGATTTATATATTTATTCTCGATTATATCATTACTTGTTTGTACTACAATCTAAAGTATATTACAAAATATCTAAGTCATACTTGGATGGTTCAGAACAAATTTTAGTATTAAGGAACCCTTTTAATTTTTCTATGTTTACAGAGCGTTATCAAAAATAGTAAATGGTAACACTTTTATTTATTTACCAATTTCGTCAATTGTTTCTTTTCTATTAGAACTTTTAATTAATTTTTTTTACTGTCGTTACAGTTTATAATATTAGACGTTGTTTGATTTATAGATTGGCAGTGGCGAAATTCATGCCCATCGTGCTGTCTTGGCCAGTGTTTCTCCGTACCTATTTGAACTGTTCACAACCGATCAAGATAAAAAACGCAATGAGAATATCGTCACTTACAAGTTGAATGGTGGATTTGACAAGCGAGCATTTGAGCTACTGGTTGACTATGCGTACACTTCGAAGCTTAAGGTTTTATCTGATCAGGTATGTAATGATTTCAACAGAAATTCTGTAAAGCGCAGTATAAACAAGTTAAAAAGTTAATAGTAAACTACGTACAAAAAGCGAGTTCCATATTAATAATATCAGTGATCATTAAAATCATTAATACAAAGATGTTTAATTATAACCCACAAAAAGAATACGATTAGATTTTTTCTCAATAATTTTGGATTCTAAAAAAAGGGGCAACAAACAGCATTATATTTGGAAATGAGCTAAAAACATAATAGACAGCCCGCTGCTACGCCCTTTTCCATTTAGGGTATCTTTCTTGTAAATAATGTGAGAAATGGGTAATTATTTTGTATGATGGTGATACCCATACCTTCAGTGCAAAAAGTTATAGGGCTCGTGTTTGAAATAAAATAATCATTGGACAGAGAAACCAAAATGTGGTATTTTTGGTTTCGGTGCACTACGGATAAATTTAAATCTACATAAAAGCAAAATGACGCACTGAATTTCAGCGCGCATTCAAATGAATTTTTCTTAACATTCATAGCAAATTTTATTTTCAAATTTTTATTTTTATAGGCGCTATTTAGCTATTTTTGTATTAAGGGCGTGAAGGAGGCGATTATAAGACACCAAAGGGGAAAAATTGTCGTTCACGCCCGAAATGCAAACAAAATTGTTTAAGCGAAAAATAAATGTCACGATTCGTTCTCAAAAATCAAATTGGTTGCTATAACTGTTACAATTGCTGGTTTTTTAGGCCTTGGGGTGCAATAAGTACTAGTTACGCCCGCAAATTACTGTATAAATGATTTAATTTTAATACGATTGTCATCCAACACGTGCGTTATTAGTGTTTTTAATAAAAATATTGATGGATTGATGCGACCAAATCACCAAATTTTCTGTGTCGTCCATTTATCTTTTCTAATCAAAGTCGACAGTTCCACTGTCCTAATTCTTTGTTCTGTTAATTTTTCTCTTCGCTATTCCACTATAAAACTTTCTCAGATTTTATTCTGTTGTCTTTGTCTTCTGTTACAGTTTAGTATCAATGTTCATGTTATTTTTTCTTCTCCGGTACATAAATATTCTGTTTTTGAGAAATTTATCCCATTAAGAGGGATCTCCCATAATAATAAAAATAAAAATTGTGGGAACTCTTGGAGTTTTTAGTTTTTTTTATCAATATCCCCCACATATGAGGATGAATCGGATCCTTTTCAAACATTTCTGGGAAAGTTTTATAGGTAGGTTTTTGGAAATTTGTACTTGGGTTTACTATGAAAGCCGAATCTATGTAAAATATTTTCTAAATGGCAGCACTTCCGGAAATGCAGGAAGTACCTAGTAACTTCGTCATTTTAAATGGCAACCCCTGTTTTTTATTACAATTTATGGTTTTTAAGATATTTTAATTAAAAAAAAAATGGCAGATGTAAACGGTACTTTGAGAATTCATTACATCCTTGTAGTTATGGCAACCAAGTTCACGAGCACATAGAGGAAGAACAGGGCTTTCTTTTGGCGTTTTTGGAATCTAATTGTTATTTATGGTGAAATCGTACAGAATCGCGGCACGTGCTTGTCGTACGTTCACTCGGTTGCCATAACTACAATCTCAAAGTACCGTAGTAATGAATTCTCCAAGTAGGTACCTGTCGTTTACATACCTGTTGTTCTTTTTCTATGGTTTGCATCCACCATTTTTTTATGTGAAAATATCTTAAAAATCGTAAATTATAGATATTGACATGTAGGTATTAAAAGAACTGAAATTTTACGTAGAATCCAAAAATGCAATAACAAATAGGGGTTGCTGCTTAAAATCACGAAGTTACCAGCTACTTTCGGCATTTCCCTGCCATTTTGAAAATATTTTATATTGATTCGCCTTTCAGAGCAGTTCCTAAGCTCCAATTTTCAAAAACCTACCTACATAACTTTCCCAGAAATGTCTAACAAAAGCCCCCAAAAAACACCCTGTAGAAGAGGGCGGTCCTAATCTTTGATCAAAAGTACACACAAAATTTCAAATAAAAATTGAAAGGCGTTCATAAATCAAATGGAATTTATGAATATTCAATACTAGGGACATACGTAGGTACCTACATTAAACAAACCCACATATGTATTAATATTCTCTTCTTACTATGCACTAAATAAATGTTATGTTATGGTAATACAACACATACGTGTATTTTTTATTCTACGCTACGCACTTCATCACCATTTCTTTTAGGTAAAAGCTGTTTATTTGGCCGCTTGTCATTTGAAAATGGATCGGGTTGCACGCAAGTGTGCTCAGCATTTAATTAAACACTTATCAGTCGACAACTGCATTGAAATTCGTTCCCTACCAGGTATTGCAAGAAATAAGGACTTCATCCAAGAAGTAGATGCCTTTATTGCTAAAGAAGTACGTAAATTAAGTGCAAAATCTATCATTAATACTAATCAAAAATTTCAGTTCGAACAAATCAGCAAATCATCAAACCTTTTAAATCTCTTATGCGCCAAAATTGAAATACTAAATCAGTCACGCGAAGAAATGTCTTTGGTCAACCATAAATCTCTTTGTGTACTAGTACTTGAATGGATCAAACGTCAAGTAACTGAAGAATCTCTTCGCATTGAATCATTATCAGAAAAAACGTTCATGCTGTATCTCGCCATTGATAATTCCCTACAGGATTGTTCCGGTTTACCTTCCGGTGATATTAGTGATACCGAGATTGTCCAAGACTACAAAAAAATGTCCTCAAAAGCCATTCAACCAAATTCTAAAAACAAACGTAAATTTTTAAGTCAACCTGTCAAACCACGAGTACTTATTTACTCGAGAGATATCGGCGAAGAAATTGAACTTGAGTGTGAACCTGATTGGAATCTTATTGCTACGTCTCAGGTAGCTGAACATTGCACTTTAGCATTAGTAACGTTAGGTGGGAAATTGACTACTCTGTCGGTACAATTGAGGTAAGCGAAAAACGGAAGGAGATTTTTACGAAACTTACGAGATATTATTTTCAGACTGAATCCACCGAGTACACCGTCTCCTGTTTCGACTCCCGATTCGAGTAGATGTACAAGTGAGGAGAAACCTGATCTTTATTGCACCATCAAAAATATGTCTTCTGCTAGATGTGCTGTTGGGTGTGGAAATTTACAAAATACTCTTTTAGTTTGTGGTAAGTTGATAATTATGAGACATAAATGTCCATTCAAATTGACTCTATAATAACATTGTCCCGATTAGGGATAGTGTACAAATCCAGTAAGAACCATCCCTTTTTAGATAGATTGCTTTATTTTGCTTAAATAATAATTATTTTTACAAATTGATTCGTATTTACAGCTAAACTACCTCCTTTTTATGTCCCTCTTTGCCCTTCTACCCCTTGCAATTCCCGCAGCTCCTCCCTTTCCCCATTCCAATCGTACCTACTCTCTTCTATTCACACCTTGCTATATCCCACCTTGGCTCTCCACCCCTTACCTAGTACCTTTTAGGCTCTCCTTACTGGCCATTAACTCCCACCTCCCCCCTTCCGCCACTATAAATTCCCTTCCCGTTCCCATATTCCACAACCCATGGACTCTTTATCTCTACCTGCACTCCACTTTCGTCCTTATATATCCTACCAGTTCCTTTTCTGGATCTCCCGCCCCACTTCCTCTAACAATTATGTTGTACCTTCTTCTAAACCTTTCTTGTTTCTCAATTTCATCCTTGACCTGTCTTACCTCTCCCTCATTCCTTTACTTTCCTTCCTCCATTCCAACCCATTTCTTGCATGTTTGTCCCTTACATCTCCTACTTCCTCAAGCCTTGCACTTTTTATCTCTGCCTGCACTCCCACTTTTACCTTTATACATCCTACCAGTTCCTTTTCTGAATCTCCCACCCCACTTCCTCTTACAATTACGCCGTTCCTTCTTCTAGACCTTTCCTGTTCCTCAACTTCAACCTTCACTTGTCTTATCTCCTCCCTCACTCCTTTACTTTCCTTCCTCCATTCCAACTCATTTCTTGTCTGTTTCTCCCTTACATCTCTTACTTCCTTAACCAACTCCTCCTTCACTTTCTTCACTGTTCTCTTTCAGCACTCTCTCCATGTTCTCCATCTCCCTCCTCATTAAATTCATCCTCTTTGCCATGCAGTCCAATATACTCATTATCTCATCCATCTCCTTTCCTTCTATCCTTGCCACCTCCTTATCTTCCTTCCCTCTTGGAAACCCCTTCGCCCCTTACTTCTTATCATAATACCCTCTTTCTCCTCCCTGCTTTGCTTGCCTTTAACTACACAAAACATGTCTGCTTAGTCCGACCTCACGAATACGAATCTCCCCTTTTTAATTTCTTACGTTTATGAATGTCGAAAAGAGAATGCCTTTTCCAAGTTCTGTTAGTTAATATGAAATACTTCTAATCTTGGTAGGTGGTTATGATCGAATCGAATGCCTTCGAAGTGTCGAACAATACATACCCGAATCAAACACGTGGAAGCTCGCACCTCCAATGCGAGAAGCGAGAGGACGACATCAAATTGCAATACTCGATGACAAGGTATATGCCGTCGGTGGTAGTAATGGTACTACTGAGCTGGATACCGTTGAAATGCTCGATTTATCTGTTGGTGCGTATTTAGTTTTTTCGAAGATGCTGTTATATGCAAAATGTCTTTATTAGGGCGATGGACCAATTTACCCAAATTACCACTGGCACGGAGTAATCTTGGTGTTTGCGAACTGGGAGGTGTTATTTATTGTGTCGGTGGTTGGAATGGTCACGCCGGTATTAAGCAGTGCGATATTTTTAACCCAAACACCTCTACTTGGTCCACAATTGCTTCGTTGAATACAGGTTTGTTAGTTTTCTTGTTGATTGGATTCTATAATATAAGACTATTTCAAGGTCGATACCAAGCTGGTGTAGCGGCCTTTAAGAATTTGGTTTACGCTATTGGAGGTTGTGATGCTTGGAATTGTTTAAATACTGTAGAAGTATTTAATCCGGTGGAAAACAAGTGGACTATTTCCAAACCCATCATATCCGCCAGGCGCGGTTGTGGAGTGGCCATGTTTAATAATAAACTATATGTAGTTGGAGGCTCCGATGGTTCACATTCATTGAATACCACAGAAATGTTAGATGAGGAAAGTGGAAATTGGATTGTTGGTCCAAGTATGACAACTCCCAGGGCTAATGTAGAAGTTGCTGTAGTTGGAGATCGCCTCTATGCTGTTGGCGGATTTTCAGGTAAACTTACATTTTTCATAAAATTGTAATAGATAGATATTTATTTATTGTATTCTTAATTAAAAATATACAATGATCCTTATTCATAACAATAACAAAAATGTCAATTTCCATCCACTCTTCCTTTCCTCTTTCTGTTAGCCTCCTCCATCCACTTTTTTACCCCTCTTCACTCTCACTCGACATCCCTCTTCAACCCCGTGCTTTCTCTTCCTTCCCAACAGAACCTACACACCCTTTTATCCTCCTCCCACCAATATTTGTTCTCGTTTTCCTCATTGAATGTTGTCACTATTCTCTTCTATCCTATTCCTCCCATCCACATCAGGTACCTCGGAATATCATTTGTCAATAACTCCCCGTACTTCTAGTTGTATTTTCTCTCCTGAATTTGCACATCCTCATCCCTTCTTACGATTTCCTCCACCATTCCCCATCTCTCTTCCCTCCTCCATTCCACATTCCCTCGCATACCCCCCTCTTTCATGATAGAGCATCCTTTCCTCCTGCCGATGTTTTAGTCTGATAAAATTGTAATATAAAGTAATGTTTATTATTAGGCAAAACCTTTTTGAACACCATTGAATATCTTGACCAACATTCAAACGAATGGACCACATTTATTCCAAAAGGATCCATCGATGTCAGCTATCCAAGAAAACCACGTAATCGAAGAAACTCAGCACGTAAAAGCATATCAGAAGACACAAACAAAACAATCAGACATGAATCATCATCTATTGAAAAGCAATCACCTATTAACAATCATACTCAAAATGGGACCAGCAGTTAAATTTTTTTATCCGTTTTAAGTTTTACAACCAAATTTAAGTTGGTTTTGTATACATGTTAGTTTCCGAAACATATTTAATTTAAAATTTTACATTGCTCGAAGCCTCCAAATATACAAAGTATTTTGCATACAGTTTTTATACTCGATATGTTACTATGAAATTAGCAAGATGATAGCTATTTATAAGTGTAACTAAACTCTGAAAGTATTAGTAGAATAGATCTTAGCATTTATAGAAATGTCAGAGTATTCCAGTAAATGCATTAAATAATATATATGTCGTTGCATTTCTTAATTTTAACTAAAAAAAGGAATATAAAAGTATATCGATGTAAAAAAAATAACAGCTCGCTGTTAATATTATAAGAGTATTTGTATTATTAATTCCAGAAATCTGGCCTGTGATTGGATCAGACTGATCTTTGCTCATTGAGAGGACATTGATAGATTTTAATTGAACAATGTTTTATTGTTTCCTTATTTTGAAGCAGTCGGTATGTTACTTGTAAAATTAGCTTTATTTCAATAAAAAAAGACATTTGTGTTTTCGTGAAAGTTATTATCTACCTTTGTAAATGTCCATTATGATGAAGGATGGGACCTAAGTCCATACGTACGTGAGCCTCATTCCAGGCCATTTGTACTACTCCCTGCCGTACACACCGAGCCCGGGTCACCCATCCACATACTGACCACCAGAGCCTTATCTACCTTTTCTCATATTTGCAATTTAATTACGCTCATATAAATAATCTTTAAAAATAACTAATCATGTCCCTACAAGTCTCATTCTAATGTGCATATTTTATTTTGCTTTCTCTACAATGTGAACGGTGTATTTTGTTTTGTCCATTATTATATAGATGGAATGATCCTGTGAAAGGTGTAACACAACAATGAATATTCCTTCAAAAGTTTACATTTTGTGATTTATTGCTTAAAAAACCCTGCTTAGTTGCATCAAGGATTTCGTATGGTCTTGAGGTGACGAAATGTAAGAGAGGTACACATGTAATGTATGTCCCTAACCACACCTATATAGCCATATCACAGCAATACTCGTATATGAGGGACTCCTCCCAGTTGACAAGACGGTCAAAAACGTTGAGTAAGAACAAAACTACAGCAGATATACCCTGGTGGTGCTATAACCAAAGATTATATTATACTTACTCTGCTATAACATAAGTATGAAAAACCTGAACCGGTTTGCGGCAACCTTGCTCTAATCCATTTTCAGACATCAAACCTGTGTAAGATTATAGAGTTACATTCGCAGAGGAGCCTTGGCTGAAATATGGTACTGTGAGATGAGGTACAACTATACAATTTCAGGTATGCATATCAAAGAAAAACTTTGTAATAACCAGCAAGAGAAAGATATGGTTCACACTATAGAATCTATAGTGTGAACCATATCTGGTTATTACAAGAAGGTACAAGATGCTAAGTAAGAATTTATGGTTCTTTCTAGGTAAATATTCCACTGTATTTGAAGTAGTATCTATTACAATACCAAGGTGTAGAGGAGAAAATGGCAAAAGATTTTGTGACACTTAAGGCTGCATTGTGGATCTTTCATAATCTATTGTGGGGTCGTTTGAGAACTTCTAAGACACCCTATAACCATCCTTGGTGGTGCAGGGCACTTGAAAAGCAGAAAACTCCATTGGGCGAATTGTTCAATAAGGCAAGGAAGAGCAAAGCCGCAGCCGACTGGAGACTTACAAGAAGGCAAACCTAAGACTATATAAGAAGAATGTTAGGAGGGGTCAGAGAGAGGCTGGAAGAATTTTCGCGCCTCTATAGAAAATCCACCTCCTCTGCATCCCGCCTAAATAAAATCCTAACAAAAGATCTATATTACAACCCAGCTATCCTCTGAAGAGAGGATGGTTTCTATACTGACAATCTCTCTGAGACAGCTAAAGTGCTAAGAGACGTTCACTTTCTTGGAGCCACCATACGCCACACCCTATTTGGCCAAGGCGGTCCCCCCAAGGTCCCCCCCACACTCCCACTGTGATAATTGGGCGACTGCTGATCGAAGAGTGGACATATATGGCAATGCATCTGCAATGGGGACAGGATATTATATCTTATTTTGTTGTCCACCTGGTGAGAATTTTGTACGGGCTGTATCGCTTTTACATACATATACTAAAACAATAGAGGGAGATAAACATTGTTTTTATCCCCACACCCAGAGCCGGCGGTGCAACACGTGCATTTGCACGGGACGGCACAGCTTTGAGGGGCGGCAAAATTGGCTAGAAACTTTTGTAAACATTTATTAATTATTATAAATTAGTGATGAACTTGTTGGTAATAATAATTTATTTTTGTTTATATTTAAGTTTATACATGCTTAAGTTAAGAGCGCCTGGACTCTGGAGCCATAGCCTCTGCCGCTTGTCATCAATTCTATCGGTACGTGAGGTTTTCAGTTTAATTTTCCAAAAAATTCTTTAAGAGATTTCCAGTCAACTACTATAAAAGGCAATTGTGTAATGGAGAAACATTTGAAAGAAACTGGCTCGTGTATTCTCACAGTAACGACATTTTCACTGTTTGATAAACAAATAAACATCTAAGAATTGTCGGACAACAGAAGAAGGCAGGTGTTTTATAATTTTTAATTGTGGCACAGAAAGCTTTGCAAGTAGTGGATTTGTTTGTCGCGGAGGGGTGAGGGTCAATTTTTTTGACAGGGGGCGCCTAAAATATTTTTGCACGGGGCGGCAAAATGCCTAGCGCCGGCCCTGCCCACACCTAAATCATATCGTCCAATCAGTCTAATGTCTTTTCACCTTAAAACACTTGAAACATTAGTGGGACAGACACATAAGGGATACGCGCTTGTACGATTCCTGCTACACCCTAATCAATAGAATAGAAGAGCGTTTGGCACAACAAGCTTCGAAACAATATAAGAAGCTGCATTACGCCGCCATGGACCATGATGTAACAGGTCGTACGAAACTGTATTGTGCAGCTGCTGAAACTTGAGGGCAGTGCACATCACCGTACGTAGGGGACAAAACGGGGAGGTGTGCAGTAGTGAGAGAATAATGCCCCAAGAGTGGGGTGCTGTCACCACTTCTTTGGAACATAACCGTAAAGAGCCTGCAGCCTGCTCTGTCGTCTGAACGACAGCGGCTATATTATAACGCTGCGGTATGCGGATGATTTATCCATATTAAAAACCGGCAAATTTTAGGTTACTCTGTGCAGTCTGTTCTCAGAGCAACCGAAGAATGGTGTAAGGAACACTCCCTGTCTATTAACCCGGCAAAGACGGAGGTAGTTCTCTATACAAGGAAAAGGAAGATTGAGAGGGTTCGAGCTCCTCTACTCTTCCAAAAACACCTCCAGTTTTCAGAGTCAATCAAGTATCTAGGTATTACACTTCACAACAAGCTGAACTGGAGTAATCATATCCACCTAAAAGCGGAAAAGCAAATAGGGCCTTCTGGCAGTGTCGCCGCGCAATTGGAAGACTTTGGCGTCCATCCCCAAAGGCTGTCCTGCGGCTGTACACTCCCACTGGATTTCCACGTGAGAGCGGGCCATATTGGCGGCGTTGCGCTTGAAAACGAAAGCGTTGTTGAGTAGCAGAGGTATTGCCACTTTCGAATTCTGGGCGAGGCAACTAAGCAACTGCTTATCCTAAAAGGGCTATCATCCCTCAATTTATATTATGGATAAACTACCACATCTTTGATGCGGAAGTGGCATACCAACCAGACATATATCCATCTTCACGCATGGATCTAAAACAATGGAAAGGAACTTCTATATCACCCAACCACTAGGCAAAATTCCCACAAAACCAGTACCACGCTTAGTGCAAAAACAATTCTTATGCACAGCATAAACAATAAAATTATTAGAATTTCAAGTGACAGCAGAGTCGCTCTACATGCACTAGGTCAATGCAAAATCACCTCTATGCTAGTTTCCCATAATGTCACCAAATACTACAGCAATACCCTCGAGCTCGTACGGGTTAAAGGGCATGCTAGAACAATAGGCAATTAAAAAGTCAAGCCCAAAAGCACCTTCCAACCAAGCCCAACACAAGGCTAGGTGGGACTTGATGTTAGATTGTCGTCATGCGAGAGAGACCTTCAGGGGACCGTATCTCAAGCTGGCGCGTTTCTGCACAGGTCTATCAAGGAAGAACCTGAACAGAAATGGTAGAACATATATCCTGTGCTATTATAAGGGAGTAGATATTATAGCTAAACATACAATCTATTCAGGTTTAGTATGATGGAAGCGACAGAGGTCTTCTTGGTGGTTTTTGGTTTGAGCTTTTATTTCAATTAAATTTTTGAACAAAACTAAAAATAGTTGGTTGAACAAAAGACCAGTAATGATGAGGAATAATAAAAGTAAGAAATTATGAAACTAAAGCAAGTCAACAGTTGTTCCATTTCAATCCTCTAGGGTAGGTATTGGAGAGTATTCGGAAAGGACCTACAGAAAAGAAAATGGCTATTTGAAAGTGAGTTAAAAGTGTGATGGTATATGGAGCAGAGAGATGGGGTTGGAAGGAATGAGAAGGGTTAGAGAGAATACAGGAGAAACACTGGAAATGGAAAATGGGATTAGATAGAGAGACGCCTGGATACATAGTGGAGGAAGAGTTGAAATTGGAGAAAATAAGGGTTCAGACAGGAAGGCGGGCAGTGAGGTATGAAGGAATGGAATTAAGAAGAGATAAGAAGATATTGCAAGAATGTTGGAGGAAAGTGAAGGAGAATAGGACCAAGTGGGGTCAAGAAGAAAGGAAAAAATACTACGAGAGAGGTGGAAAAGAGAAGGGAGGAACGTTGAGGTGGAGTTGGTAATGAGGGATAAAGACGTACAGGGACAAGAATGAAGAGCAAAAATAAGGGAAGGAAAATAACGAGAAATATGAAGGAATAATGGCAAGATATTTGAAGGGAGGGATGGGCATGAGAGCAAAAAAAATAGTGGCGAGATTTAGGTGCGGAAATGAGGAGAGAATGAATAGGTATTGTAGGGTGGATGAAAATAGAATGTGTAGACTGTGTGGGAGAGCTTGGAACATATGATGAGGGAATGTGGGGAGTTGAATGAGGAGGAAGGAGGTAGGATAGAAATATTGGGTGATTGAGAAGGGGTGGAGTGGATGCGGGAAGTGTTAGAGAGAAGGAAGAAGTTACTTACTTACTTCAAATCCTCTTGGAAAAACTTGAAACCATACAGAAAATAGTACATATATTAATTATTAATACATGACTATAATGGCAGTTGGGCTACAGGGCTGTCACAACTGCCAGTATAATTAAAACTTTCAAAAATATTGATGAAAATATAAAATATGTATTTACCGCTCAAGCCAAATTATGCAATGATAATCTATTTACAATATGTTGGCTTTAAACAATTGTAAAATAACAATAAATATCATAGACTTAATTATAAACATTTATATTTCAAACGAAAATTACACCAACAAAGATTGTGTCGGTTTCTTTCCCGGCCATGCTTCTTTCGCGTATTTCTTTTTCTTTGGCTCTAATGTATCACTGACTTGTACTTGTTGGGGTGCCATATTTGCAACTTGCGAATAAGTTTGTTCCATATCCACATCGGGTGCTGGATTCGGTAAAACCATTCCTAATTTGGAACTTAAAGAACTATACATACCGACGTTACCGAATGTGCTATTATTTGATTCGGGTGGTAAATCTTGATAGAGCTGCGGCACGACCGAATGAATATTTCTTAGCATTTTATATTCCGGTATGCTAATACTGTCGTTCAATTTTTGTTTCTTTTGCGTACTGGGAACAACCGTCGATTGAACCAGGTTTCTAAATTTACCCACACTTGGATCGATGTCTTCGGGATTAATTATTTCCTCGTCCTCGTTAAAGGAAACGCCTCGTCTTTTCCTCTTTCGATTACTTGTACGTTTTTCGTTATCGTCTGATATTCCGAGCATAGATATTCGGCGATTATGAGCCGTATTGAACTCGGTCAAATTCTGAAAAACTATATTACATTTGTGAATATTAAAACCGAATACGTACGTCTAATTCGGTTTCAGTTTCGGGCAATCCTAACAGTCCACCATCACTATCTTCTCCGACCTTCTCCAGTTCGTCAATAATAGGACGTATACCGGCTTGCGGCCTTTCTCGAATAATATACATGCGTGTAGATGCACCGAAATGAAAATTCGAACCAATCGGTAACTGTGTCGGTTTATAACTTTCAAGTCTTAGCGATCCCACAAAGGTACCGTGAGCTAAACATTTATAAAGAGGTTAATTCGTTTAAAAATAAACACTTACTGCTTCCTAGATCAACTAAAAATGGTCTATTTAAAATTTTATGATAGACGAGTGCTGCATGAACTCTCGAACATGAAGCGTGATCAATGCAAAAGTCATTCATTTGAGCATTACGACCGAAATGGTAACATTTCTTTTCATCTATCATAAGCTTTTGTATAAGTTTCTCTCCTTTTAAAACGTCCAAATGTAAACCAACGGGTGGTTTGCCTGCCCTTTAAGACCAAAAAAATAAACATTAACAAAACTAACCTCAAATTTTTTCTTATTATATTCATAATTAAAAAACTGATTCTTTATCCAAAGAAGAAATGAATGGCTTTACCAACTTGGGACTTCATAATGATTTGCCATTTTTTCTAATTTTGAAAATGTTGAATTTTACCATACTTTTGCTTCTTTCTCACTCGCACATATACAAATATATACAGACTGTGTCAACAGCAAGAGCATTTTCAAGCGTTATGTAATACCAAAGAGTACAAGTACTCTTTGGTAATATAATCAGAGGTACTTGATTCAAGACACTAGAGGTGTTTTCTTTTTGCAGGTTGTGGTGGACTTAAGTCAGCTCTCAGCTCTGTCAATAACACACCATTCGTTTTATAAAAGTAATTTGACTGAGTTCTCAATAACCCTATTCGTTTTAAAAGCTTTATTTAAGTTTTATATTAACCTGAGGCAGAAATGTCTACATGACGCAAGGCACTTCAATTACGTGATGACTGTGACATTATCTAACCCTGTGGCGATGCAAAAAGAAAACACTTTAGGTGTTTTCTTTTTGCACGTTGTGGTAGACTTAAGTCAGCTCTGTCAATAACACACCATTCGTTTTATAAAAGTAATTTGACTCAGTTCTCAATAACCCTATTCGTTTTAAATTTAAGTTTTATATTAACCTGAGGCAGAAATGTCTTCTGACGCCAGACACTTCAATTACGTGATTATTGTGACTTTACCTTACCCTGTGGCGGTGCAAAAAGAAAACACCTACTGATAAATATCCAGCATTAATCACTACAGTCAATCAATAATCTCATATTGATTATTATAAATTCATGCTTCCACTAAGAATTTCTCTGTAAAATTGCACCTGTTGTGCACAGGAACCAGAACCTTTTTGAAATAAAGGTTTCGTTTACAGTTATAACTTCACCACTTCCAAAATATGGGTTCCAGTACAGGTTCTGGTTCTAAACAAATACAGGGTGTGTATAAATTGACGGAAAAGCTACACGCTGCGACATTCTTTCATTCAATTCTGAATCGAAAATCCTAATGTTAAATTGCTCTATTATGCTTCGTATGTCTTCAGGAGCCACTTAAAAGAAACATACGTTTGGCAACACTCTAAACCAGCATACGACTGTAATACCTACCGTTACTGTGATACTTTATGATTGAAATCTTTTGAAATCGCATTAGAATGGAAATTTTGTTCTACAACATTGCCAAATGTGTTTTCGGTAAAAATACGTTAATAAAGAAATGTTAAAAACAAACTTTGAAGCCAAAAGAGGAACCGTTAACGAAACAAAATTATCAAAATTCCTTCATTATTCTTAAGTGCAGCTAGCTCTACAAACAGATATCGAAATTAACACTTATTTATAGACCAAAAGTCCTAACTTCGAGAACCTCGTGAAGACGTATGAAGCATGATACAACATTTTACCATTAAGATTTTCGATTCAGAATTGAACGAAGATTGTCGCAGCGTGTAGCTTTTCCGTCAATTTATACACACCCTGTATATAAAAAGGGTTCCGGTTAGGCTTCCTAAATTTTCGGGTTCTATAAAGGTTCTGATTTCAAAAGTATTTTTAGCTCTGTAACGGTTGACAACTAATTTTGTAATAATATTACAAAATAGGTAGGCAAAAAGAGCACAACAGATTACAAAATAGATAAGCAAAAAGAGCACTACGCCAATGCCTGTCGGTCATGGAACCGGGTTTAAAGTGCGCATGTGCGGATCGCCTTTAAAGACAAAAAAAATATCGTTTCGCTGTCTGGTATTTTGGCTCATTTTCTTGGGTGTGTATAAATTGACGGAAAAGCTACACGCTGCGACATTCTTCGTTCAATTCTGAATCGAAAATCCTAATGTTCTATTATGCTTCGTATGTCTTCAGGAGCCACTTAAAAGAAACATACGTTTGGCAACACTCTAAACCAGCATACGACTGTAATACCAGTGAACTCTATATATAACTGGAAGGATAACGTCGAATATAAAAATTGACCGGTTCTGTTAGAGCAAGAGGGAAATTAGTGCGGGGATCGCTATCCTTATCTTACTACATTTCTCTTATGGATATTAAAAATAATGTTTGGTTATGACACTTATTTCATGATTAATTTTTAAATGTACATTTATAACATAAGTGTACGATAATTATATATACAAGAGTGAAATTCTTAATATTTTGTGTTTATTTCTCATTATTAAGTATTAACCACGCCTTCGCATCGTTTATACAAATACGTTAGAAAGAAATAGGGATCCACTCACGCAGTAGCGGTGCTTGTCTAACAGTCGAGGACAAATTACGAACGCATTTGCAGTAACCGTTATCCTTCCAGTTATATATAGAGTTCACTGTGTAATACCTACCGTTGCTATGATACTTATGATTGAAATCTTTTGAAATCGCATTAGAATGGAAAGTTTGTTCTACAACATTGCCAAATGTGTTTTCGGTAAAAATACGTTAATAAAGAAATGTTAAAAACATACTTTGAAGCCAAAAGAGAAATCGTTAACGAAACAAAATTATCAAAATTCCTTCATTATTCTTAAGTACAGCTATCTCTACAAACAGATATCGAAATTAACACTTATTTATAGACCAAAAGTCCGAACTTCGAGAACCTCGTGAAGACGTATGAAGCATGATACAACATTTTACCATTAAGATTTTCGATTCAGAATTGAACGAAGAATGTCGCAGCGTGTAGCTTTTCCGTCAATTTATACACACCCTGTATATGACAAGAAAGGCTCCAGGGTGTATATGATCTAAGGGCGAAGTAATCTTATCATTGTGTAGTGGTACACGAGCCACATCCAGCTCGTCGCCCCCCCAGCTACGAGTAAATAGCATATACGTATATGTACACTGTGGCCCGAAATAAAGGAGTACATTTTTTAATCTGAAATAACTTTTTTGTTTTTAGGGCGATTTATTTTATTTTTACAGGGTTAATACCTCAGCATGTCCCCAATATGAGTGCAAATTTTGGTATAAATAAAATGTACAGGGTCGGACTTACAAATTTTTTTCTTTAATGGTGCATTTGTGATCGTTGCAAATGAAACATATTTTAGCTAAATTTGAACTGATATGCTCTTTCGGTACGGTAAGTACCCAGAACACTTCCGTACAAACGAAATTCTCCGAAATTGTAGGATTTGCGAAATATCATTTTTTTATTGAAATAAGGAAATAATACATTTTATTAAATAACACAAATTATAACTAAGAAAATTAGCTACATAATTTATAACTTAAAGTAAAATATTATGAATGTGGCCACTGTGATTGTTCACCACTTCTTGTAGCCTTCTGCGCCATAAATTGATGGCCCCATTTATTGTACGCTGTTCAAAGTTGTTCCATACAAACTGCATTCGTTCGAAGAAATGGCAGGAAAGATGTAATTTAGTGCTAAGGAGCTTCCGTTTTAGTGAAGATATTAGAAAAACATTTAAATTTACATAAATATTAAAATTCGTAAGTCCGACCCTGTACATTTTATTTATACCAAAATTTGCACTCATATTGGAGACATGCTGAGGTATTAACCCTGTAAAAATAAAATAAATCGCCCTAAAAACAAAAAAGTTATTTCAGATTAAAAAATGTACTCCTTTATTTCGGGCCACAGTGTATAAATGGTAAATAGGTGTTTTCTTTATAGCCCCTATAGTTAACAAGGGGCTATAGTTTTCTTTTTGCACGTTGTAGTTGACTTAAGTCAGCTCTGTCAATAACACACCATTCGTTTTATAAAAATAATTTGACTCAGTTCTCAATAACCCTATTTGTTTTTTTAAAGCTTTATTTAAGTTTTATATTAACGTGAGGCAGAAATGTCTTATGACGCAAGGCACTTCAATCACGTGATAATTGTGACTTTACTTTACCTAACCCTGTGTCCGTGCAAAAAGAAAACACCTAATATAAACAGGAAGGAAGTAAGGAACGTTATAGTGTGGTGGGAGCATTGAACTTCACGCTATACGCAACTGGAAGGGATACGAACTATTCCAATGCATTGTAGGCAGTAGGAGTAGGCGTTGAAGTTGAAGCCAGAAGACAGATGCGGAGTATAGTTACTTCTGTCGCTTTCTAGCTTGTTGTGGTAGTAGAGCAGACTTGTTTTGAAGTTTTAGAGGGAAAGTTTGCTTTAGCGGCCATTTTCAAATGTTCCCTCCCTGATTTGAATTTTGTAATGTGAAGTTAGCGTAGGCCTGGGGGTTGGAAAACACAGTAGAAAGTAGTTTAATTTGTGATCAAGTTGAGATTTATAGTGATTAGTGATTGGATAGTTCTTAAATTTGGTAGGTAACTGAAGCTGAATGCGACCACCCTTTTACATGGAACGTTTTTCATCGTTTTGGTTGGCTATATTGAGAACGTGTCTACGCCATCTTCCAATTAATAAAAGGTATACTATATTATTTTTGGAAATTTTAATGTAATCGGTAACTAATGCAATCAAACATTGTAAAAATTACAACATTAATTATTGCTGTACCATAAACATTAAATTATTTCGCTGAACAATTGAAATTGTTCACAACCACCTATTATATAATACTGTTTAGTAGATAGTACCCAATTTGTAATTAGTCTTTTTAGATTCATACAATGGCACTGAGACTTTTAACTCTTGGGTCAAGATTTAAGGGTCGACTCATACCATTGGGTTCAGCTGGAGCTCATAATGAACCAGCGCCACCTGAAGGTACCCGTGAAATGGTTGGGTTCGGTATTAACGGCCAACCAATGTATATGGATCGCGTCGACTTTCCAATGCCTGCTTTGCGATGGAAGGAAGAGACGCCCGATGTTTTGGTTTGTTTTTTTTTTTGGTATTGTTTTCTGATCTACAACTAAATATGTAGGCCTTGCGAGAAAGAGAAAAAGGTGATTGGCGAAAATTAAGTTTAGAAGAAAAGAAAGCCCTTTATAGAGCGTCATTTTGTCAAACATTTGCCGAGTTCACTCATCCAACAGGGGAGTGGAAAGGCATTGTAGGATATTCGTTTATAATTATGGCCTGCGGAGTTTGGATGTATATTTTTATGAAATTCTTTGGTAAGTTGTTTTGAAATTTTCATATCTTCTTTTAAGGAGCTGTAAAATTGTTGAGAGCACCTACAACACAGTGTATATATCTTTTAAACATTCTGAAATAACGTCCTTAACACATTTATTTAAGTTACACTTTGTTTATATGTGATTTACATCATATTATTCCTTTACAGTTTATGGTCCACTTCCTGACAGCTTTAGTGAGGAAAATAGACGTGCTCAACTTAGAAGAATGCTAGACTTGAAAGTGAATCCAATTACTGGTTTGTCATCAAAATGGGATTACGAAAAGGATGACTGGAAGAAATAAGCTTTTTAATTTATTTGTTGTAAGTTATATAATGTAACAGTAAGGTTGCTATAATGTTGACAGCCATTGAAAACCTTATCATTGTAGATATAATATAAAAATTGTAAACAAACTTGGTTTCTTTAATAGTTTACATTGAAATTTCATTTATACGAGCTGCAGTTAAATTGTGTAATAAACATTTAATGTCTTACTTCTCTATTCCCACAGTATTATTTTTATTTATACTTTGTTTAAAAATTGAATTTTGTCGAACAAGAGAATAGCTAATACATTAATATTTTTCTTCTCCAAAGGTTCTTTGGAATTATTAATATTCATTTATTGGTTCACATGCAAACTTACATTGTGTACTATGGAACATTTAGTCACAATTGTTTACAATCTTTGCCATACTTTATTCGAAATCTCTTAGTCTTTATTTTCCCAGGTACGTTGATTGAAATTATAGCTCTAAACTTCCATCAAAGAGTGCCTGAATAATATTATTAAAATCTATCCAATTGAATTATCTCATGTTACCGATGATGCATCACCCATACAAACCAGTTGCAGTCCCGTGATAACACCGCAATGTATATAATTGTACATTCCCTTGTTATTGAAAGATAAATCAATCAGTATTTCTTGAAATATACAAGCAATCTTATTCTGTTACCACTGGTAAAACATAAGCAACACAAAAAACCAACTTCTAACAGATAACCCAATGACTGTCCCCGTTTTCCTTCTACTAGTACCTCTTCCATTCATTTTATCCCCTACTCTCCTGTTCTCTTAACTCACCACATTCCTTCATCATATCCCCAATATTTTTATTTTTTACCAACCCTAAAATGAGCCACTGTCCTCTTCCTTCCTGTACTCACTCTTCAAGTACTACTTCTGTATTCCATTGGTCTCTAATTCCCTATATTTTTCGTTGTACCTCCCCTCACTAATCCTCATCGTTCTCTCCCGTATTTGCACATTCCGATCCCTCTTTATTATTTTCTCCACTACTATCGGAGTAAAAATGCAAGGCCTCTGACTTTAGAAGCTTGTATCTCAGTAATTAGCAATCATAATTTAATGAAATAAAGTGCATTTAAAAGATCATTTATTCCTACAAAAAGGTGTACAGTTTTAGATTTTTGCAACACATCGTTAATTTTCTGTATCAGTGTATGTGAGAAAAAGCGCTAATTATGACTCAAATCGCACAAGCGCTCCACTTTAAAAATTAATTACGGCTATATTATTGAAACTGAGTGGTAGATACTTATATATTTGAAAAATGTATACTTTTTTGTCAATGTGAGATGCTTTTGAGGCCAATTGGTTTATTAGTCTTAAAGCTATAATGAAAAAAACGACATCTTATGTAACTCAATACCTGAACGTTCGATATTAACAATTTGACAGTAACATAACAAGGTTAAAGCAATTATACTGTGGTCTAACACGATTCACAAAAATAATGTCATTATACATCGTTTTTTTTTAAAGAAATTTTGAAAAAAGGATGCATGCACCAGTTGGAGGGGAGAAGCGCGGCCGCGCGGGGCAGCTGTTGTCGTACACTATTGCTGTAAAGCGCATGGTTTTGTACAATGCAAAAGAATAATCACATTGTTGTGGGTTGCCGCTCGCTGCTTACGATGTGGTAGATTACCTCTCGCGGGAATACGTGCGTCTTTCTTTCGCGATAAACCAACACATTTTACTTGGAATTACAAGAAAACAAATTTTATTTTCAATAAGAGAATAATGCAGTTAGATTTAAGTAATATCAAATTTAGCATTTTAAACAAGAATTTTTTCTTTAACTTCCGTAAATTGCGAAATAGCACATTTTCGGTTAGGGCTTATAAAACCAGTTAATCATATGAATAATCAATATTTATTGGCTGTCGACTTTTCAGAAGTATGTGTGCTACAACATTTGTAAATTTGGTAACAATTTATGAAACAATAACAATTTTATGATAAGTTAAAACTGACCGTCAGCCAGGAAAATACTACATACAGCGTTTTTATTGCTGTTAATTAAAATAAAAGTTAAACAACTGATTCTAGCATTTTGCTTTTTACACATGTTAAACATATATAAATGACTAATGTACTGCCCAAAAATGAAGAAATTTCACCCCTCAGTTTTTTTGTTATGATCACTTAAAGTCAGAGGCCTTGCATTTTTACTCCGATAGTAGTCCTCTTGCTCTATGACGATTGAAAGAGAACATCAACTAAAATATAGCGATTTTTCTACATATCTATGTAAGTTTTTTCAGTGCTCAAGAGAATCTCTACTAAAACATAAGCTTCCATTTCCCTTTGTTTGCCTTATTGTTTTACTTATTTGAATTGTAATCAAAATTTACAGTTATGCAAGTTCATAACGACTCCTCATATCTACATGAGGTTTGGTGATTTGCATCAATTTCTGTTTTGAAAAGTGTGGGATCAAAGCCTTCTTTTCAACTGGATTTAAAGCTCCCTGACAGTCTCTGCGATGTTTCAGTATTATATATGTATGCATCATGCCTTTCCACCAGTTTTAATGAATTCGCAGTGGGCCACACTCGAATTCTAGGCGAGACTGCCTAACCTAGAGGGGTGATCGGACTCACTCATCCCTCAATTTATATTAGGGAAAAACTACCGTATCTTTTTTGATGCGAAAGTCACATATCCCAACCTGACATAAACTCATCTTTGCGGATGGAACAGGTGCTGATGGTTTTACTCAAAAGAACTGAAGTTCAATATCGCCCAAACACTAGGCTAATTTCCTACTGTATTCCGGTCAGAATTTGTAGGATTAACCCTTAGCGCAAGAACAGTTCTTATGCATAACATAAAGAACAAAACTATTAAAACTCCTCTGCAGGCACTTGGTCGCTGTAAAATTACCTCTATGTTGGTTATACCGTATGTCACCCCACACATAGAGCAAAGTAGCAAGCAACAACCAAGATTAATCTAACCTTGAGGAGCAACACGCTCGAGCTTGTGTGGGTTAAGGGGCATGTATGGACCACAAAACACAATGAGTTAGCCCGACTGGCCTCAAAACAAGTATGTTATAGTAGAGCCGTCTCCAAAATGCCGTTTCCAGCCAATTGACTGGGGGGGGGGGGGGTTAATTTTTAAAAAAATATCGGGTATCGGTCCCTTCCACGACTTCCTCATATCCAGCGCAAAGCGGAAAAGGCAAATAGAGCTTTCTGACAATATCATCGTTCAATGGGAATAAGACTCTGGGGCCCATCCACAAAGGCTGTCCTGTGGCTGAACACTGCTGTGAGTAACCTATGTTCTGTTACGGAGCAATTGTCTGGTGGCGTAGAACCAGACTCTCCACAACCTTCTTAATCACGTGCAAAGACTACCGTGCACGAGCGCAATACGAACAACCCCCACAGCCGTCATATATAAGCCCTCCTGGGTCTGCATCCTCCACGTGAGAGAGCAGGCCATGCTGGTACCCTTGCGTCTGAAAAATAAAGGGTTGTTGAACAGCAGAGGTATTGATGTGGGCCACTCTCAAATTCTAGGCGAAGCAGTCAAGCGACTGCCTATACTAGGACAATGTGAATCACTTATCCCTTGATTTATACTAGAGAAAAACTACCACATTTTCTTTGATGCTGAAGTGGCATCCCAACTACGAATGGATCTAAAACAATGGAAGGAACAGGCACCGGAATTTATTCCAAAGAACTGAACTTCCATATCAGCCAACCATTAGGCAAAATTTCGACTGTTTTTCAGGCAGAACTAGCAGGAATAACGCTTATAGTGCAATAACAATTCTTATGCACAGCATAAAGAATAAAATTATCAGAATCTCCAGTGACAGCAGAGCCGCCGCTCTGCAGGCACTAAATCAATACAAAATCATCTCTAGGGTGGTTTCCGAGTGTAACCAAAGAGCAAATGATAAACAGCAATACTCTTGAGCTTGTATGGGTTAAAGGGCATGCTGGAACAATAGACAATGAAAAAGACGATAAGTTTGCCCGACTGGCCTCAAAACAACTGTTTTATAGTCCAGAGCCGGTTCTTCCACTTAACACTATCAACTGTAAACAACTTAATAAATCAAGACACCCAAGCCTACCACAAGGCTAGGTGGAACTTGATGTGAGTGATTTGGATGAGGTTGAAGATTTTTTGAAATTGAAATAGGTGGAGTGTCTCCCCACGGTAAATCATTTTTTCACTCCTTGGATACCATATGTTTATGTATACAAGTAGTTTTACTTTCCGTTACTGTCATGTTTTTATCAGACTAACGTTGATTTACCAAGGTGGTAGCGAGAAAAAGTAATTTTACTTTTTGGTAAGCCTCATTTACAGGTATAAAATCCATTATGATTAATCGTATAAATTAGAGCGAAACAACAATGTAATAATTGTATGTGTAATTAATTAAAACAAAAACAGGCATCTATAAATATAAATGCCTATAAATCGATAAGGTTCTTCCATCCTATATACAATTGATATTTTTTGCTAATGGACATGAATATAATTTCCCACCCCCTTTTTCCCCTCCGGTCCTCCCTATAAGGTTCTTTCCGAATTTGCCAAAGCGTACAGCCTCTGATACAACATTAAAAAATCACGACTGTTTGAAATCAATTCTTTAGGGTAGCAATGCTTGTGATCGTCAAGTGTTAAGCTTTTATTTTTTTGCAGAGTAATTTATAAGAAAACTCAATCAAATGCCGCCAAGAGGTGCAGAGCTATAGATAACTTATTGTGATGCACAACATAATAGCAACACATGGATTTTCTTTGATTTATATAGAAATACATGCTCATATAAATATAATCGTGAAGAGAATTTTTAAATACTGATCCGTGAGGCTCTCTACAATTTTCAGGCAGCAAAGAATTGTTGCATCAACAAACGTCATAAAACTAGACAATTTTGCCCTTCAAGTTAGTAACAAAAAGCTTGCATGAATTGTTAAAACATTTTTTAAAATATTCTTTCGACCTAATCACACACATCCAAGTAGGAGTCAAAGTTTTGAAACTGTATAGTATATGTAGCAAAGTTCCACAATAAAATTATTCAGACAAACAGAAAATTAATTTATTCCAAGTGACTATATACCAAAATAGATATACATACAATAGTACGAAGAAAATATATTTAAAACTTACACTTCCTCAGTTTTTCTGCTGTACCTGAAAATGTATTACATTTCTACTTAGAATTTTAATTAAAAACGTTAATATGTACATATATCTAATTAAAAAAAAAAAAAAAAACTATGTAGAGGAAATGTTCACATTTCATGTGACCGTTCTTTGCTTAGTAGCATTCAAAGCAACTCTAAAAACAATTACCTTAAATAGAGATAACAGAGTGAAGCTTATTTCTTACAATTCCTTATCTTTTTCTACAATTTTCCTTCCAATTAGGTCATACTTTATCGGTTTCTTACAACTTTCTTCGATATCGTCATCCGAATTTGAACTACACTCGTCAGAACTAGAGTCCGCATAACAACCTAAACCAGGTAAGATTCCTATACATGTGAGACCCGTATTTGTCTTTGCCTCTTCGTCCGACAACACCGCCTCACTTCTTTTCTTTGGCGATTTTCGAGGCGATTCCACATTATTTTTATTAGAATCGTCGTCTAGTTTAGGTTTTTTAGATAAATCGTTATTTTCCATACTATTGCTACGTTTCGTATTCGTAACTATAACTCCTTTCAAAAGTTTCGTTTGCGATGGACGATTGACCGTGACGGTAGTTTTAGATTTATTCACAATAATCTCGGCTTGTAATTTTTGATCGTGCGATTTTTCTTGTAAATTGGCCACCCGATTTCTATAATCTGTTAATTCGCGTTCTTCTTCGTAATTTTTACGACGATCCGCCGCAATTTTTGTCCTATCCACAAGATCTAGAAATTCAATCTCATCGTCGTCGAGACCTTTTATCATATTCTCTAAAACGGAACGGATCAGGTGAGTAATGTACGTACAATACAAGTTAAAATACTTAGTTTATGCGCTTCTTCATATTCCAGTTCTTTACGCTGTTTTTGTTCTTGTAAACGTTCATAAAGACTTCTAGGATCGTAGGGCTGTTCTGGAGCTTCTGTAAAGGGTTCAAAAAAACAATTATAATCTAATAAAAACAGAAAATTTTTGACAAGAATGGGCGACTATGATATAAACTAACCTATAGGATCGTCAGCATTCCGTACTTTTTCCCATTCTTCCTGTCGTTTTTTTCGAGCTTCCGCTAATTCGTTTTCTGTGATAAAACCTGAACTCATGATGAATAAAATAATAATCAAAATTCGTTTTAAATGAGAAAGAAAAAATGTTTAATTTTTGACAGTTGGCAGAAGTAAATATTGATTGTACGTGAGCGATACTTATTTTCAAATGTGGCGCGTAATAAATTTTTTTTAAAATAAAGAGGACGAATTGCTTTTCAATTTTGTTAGTCAACTGTAAATAAGAGCAATACATATTTTAAATGTATTACCTGTCTTAGGTGTTAAAGAGCTTTTTACACATATGTATTGTTATCCTTCAATAGCGTACTACGTCTACTACTACCCCGTAGGATACATGCGCCCTTTCTTGTTTTCGATCAACCCCTAACGCCTTTATACACAACTAGTATATTGATCTTAAAATTTCGTACACTCTAAGATGAAAATTTGTAAAAAATCGCGACGACGAACAGGACCGTATTCGCATCATTAACAATTTAAAAATCCTGCACACAAGTTTCAATAGCTTTATTCGTTTTAGAGTTTGTGGTTGACTTAAGTCACTCCTGTCAATTCGTTTTATACAAAAACGTTGACCCAGTGTCCAAGAACCCTATTCGTTTTAAAACCTTTATGTCAGCCTCACGATTGCCTAAGAGTGAACATGCTCAACGAGCATGTTCATTCCATTTAGGCCAACTTTATCTTTCGTTTTATGGAAAAGCCAAACAAAGTTGCGTCACGTCATCACCGTTTGATGACGTTTACATTTACAGTATTGTCAAATTGATCAGGAAATATTTAATTTCCCAGCAAATATTTCTTATTCAACCACAAATAATTACTATTACAAATTGTTGACGACAAAAATCAATTAAATATGCCTGTCAGAATACTACCGTCATCCGTAACCTCAAAATATCGATGAATTGATGAATAAAAGATGGCAACACAGCACCATTCCCTGACAGTGGCTAGGTTTACGTCGTTACTTTCTGGCCTGTTGATTAAAATTTTAAATCAAAACATTTTACATTAAGAGGCGTCTACTAAACCCAACAAAAATAAGCTTGTGAACATACATTATTTTATCTCAAAAGTCATACCTAAATATTAATTTGTTGCATTGCCTTTAGAGTTGTTTTTTTTTACAAATTTTATGATACAGTTAGCGATGGAAGCTTTGCCACAAAAGACATGAAAATACGACATTGATGACGTACGCGCAAGTTTGTTTGGCGTTCCCTATATTAACCTGAGGCAAGAAATGTCTTATGACGCAAGTCACTCCAATTACGTGATTAATATGACTTTGACTAACCCTATGGCTGTATAAAAAGAATAGAGCTAATGTATGTATACGTTCAAATAACCCAATATAATAGCGCTTTTCGTTTTAGAATTTGTGGTTGACTTAAGTCACTCCTGTCAATAACACACAATTCGTTTTACAAAGAAACTTTGACCCAGTTACCAATAACCCTATTCATTTTAAAAGCTTTGTCAGTCCCAGGGCTGCCTCAGAGTGAACATGCTCAACGAGCATATTCCATTTAGGTCAACTTGAACATTCGTTTTATATTAACCTGAGGCAAGAAACGTCTTATGACGCAAGTCACTCCAATCGCGTGATTAATTTGACTTTGACTAACCCTATGGCTGTATAAAAAGAACTAGTGTAATGCGTACTAGAAACACACTGACGTTGAAAATTAGTGATTATTGGTTAGTAACGTTATGCGTACGTCGTTTGATTAGTAAACTAAATATGTCAGTTTTAACCACTGAACTCTATGCATACTGGAACGCTCACTGGGCGGTCTCTGCCATAGAAACGCATAGAAACGTCGCGAGCCGAGAGAGATATCGCGCAAGGGACATTCCTGTCCTTTGCGTAACGCTTTACATCTGGAGAGACCAGACAGCGTTAAACTAACAAGACTAACCTAAATGTACTGTCGAGAGAAGGACAGGGATGTCCCTTGCGGTCCCTCTCTCTCGGATCGGGCCGGCGGACGCAGTAAGCGTTCCAGTATAATTAGAGTTCAGTGGTTTTAACATAACTATTTGGCTCTTTGGAACACGTCGGAGAGTCCCATACTCGAGACGTCGTAAAAGTAACGTCTACAGTGCATTAGAAAGAGACGTCTTAGAGTTGCGTCATTTTATCGTCATTTTAAACGTTACCTTCGTTAAAAATACGCAAAGTTACCAACGAACACACTTGGGATACTTTCCCATTATGTCAATGTAAAGTCAACTTATGGTATAATTATTTATTTTACTATTATATTTCGTCAAAATAACATTCTTTAGTCATGCCTGATTTGACGTATGTAATATGTCATTTATCACGAGATAATCAATCAATCAATCCAATTTATTATGTTATATAAATACAAAATTGTATTTTTTTACACTCGTCAACTCGTATAGGTACATCGTGCATATAAATCCTTGTATAAAAAGACAACAAAAAATAAAAACCCAAAAACAATAATAAAACAACAAACAGATCGAAAAATGTATACAATTGCCACATTAAAATATAGTTTATGCAACTAATGTCACTACTGCAGTAACTACTGCTACTTGTCATTTATGTACTCCTTGCAGGTATAATACGCCTTCGCCAACAACATATTTTTGACCTTCTTCTTAAATTGTACCGTGTGTAGTGATACTTTAGCATTAAGTAGGTACGCAACATTCGCCGCTGAGAAAATGGCATCGAGAATAGTAATTTGTACCTATTCGTGTGCGTTGTGTAATGTCAGATTTCTTCTTCAAGGGTTTCAAAAATAACGTTTACAAGCGAACCGCTTTAAACAATGTATCTACGTTGTTTCTAATACTTGTTGCGTCTACACGTCACCTTTATGTTTGAGTATCGACGTTATTTAGATGTTAGTGAATGACAACAATTGTATGTCGGAGAGTGACTCGAGGAGTGTGTTGGGCAATTAAGGGCGAAAAGAGACGTTTGAATGACGTATATGGTTATGAAAATGAACACCTATGTTGTCGCATTTAAAAGGTGAAACGTTGCTAATACGTGTTTTCTTCATGCAATACGAGGAAAATTAAATCAAAAATTGGATGAACGCGGAACAGTTTTAATTTTCTTTACATCTTGCGCGACGCGTCAAATTTCCTAGTACGACCCTGTTATAGTCAATGAATGTACAGGGATGCTGTAATGTACCAATTTTCCGAACGTTAGTAAGGCCGCCGAGATGGATATCCTTATCAATTTTCTTTTTTAATTGATAATAATTAAAGTGATAGTGATGTGTACATATCCCAAACGTGTACTGTGATCTTCTAAATTAACGTTAAATAGATACAAATCGGACATTTTTATAATAATTCCGCTATCGATTTTTTCGACTCCTATTTTAAATTAAAATAAAAAAGAGCAGTTCCATCTCGGCGGTATTTTTCATATCATAAGTCTTCCAAATAACTATATATGAAATGAAATAAATATACTACCTACTTATATAATCCGCGGTCTTCCAAATTTAGACATGAATCAAAATTCAGTTTAATTAAATTTAGCGTTAAAATGTCTTCGCGTTTCGGTAGTATGCGTATACCGCCAGTTAGTGCAGCGTTAAATGTGGCATGGCAGACTTTAAGGCAACAGATGCCCGAAAAAACGCAAACTCCTCCTCAACCAAACGAAAGGGTACGTTTTGCTCAAGTTAATCACACCGGCCCATCAGAACATCACGAACTTAGTAATGTATCAACAAATCAGTGGTCGCCTAGTGAGAAATCTCCAACCGAAGATACATTCAATCAAGGTTATCAGTCAGGCGATGAGCGTAAAAAGCAACAATCTTTCTCATCTTTAGATATTTCCGAAGATGATTTTGTTGAAGGTAAATGCGACATAAAGATTAACGAATATCAAGCAGCTTGGAATGTAACTAACGCGATACAGGTACGATCGAATACCTTTTTAATACCTGTTCTGATTGCTGTGATTCTAGGGTATGTTCATCGTATCACTACCTTTCGCCGTGTTCAGGGGAGGTTATTGGGCAATTGCGGCAATGATCGGTGTCGCCTACATATGCTGTTACACGGGTAAAATATTGGTAGAGTGTTTGTACGAATTTGATGTTCAAACTGGTAAACAAGTAAGAGTTCGTGATTCTTACGTTTCAATTGCGAAAGAGTGTTTCGGGAAGAAGTACGGTGCAAAAGTAGTAAACGCGGCTCAGATCATAGAACTCTTGATGACGTGTATTCTTTACGTTGTCGTATGCGGAGATCTTATGATCGGTAGCTTTCCCGATGGAGCGATTGACACCAGATCTTGGATGATGCTTATAGGAATTACATTGATTCCTTTAGGTATAAAGAGTTTGATGATCTGATGAAAAGTTACTAAAGTTTTCATTTTGTAGGGTTTCTAAAATCATTGAAAAGCGTGAGTCTTTTATCGTTCTGGTGTACAATGTCACATATACTTATAAACGCAATCATAATAGGTTACTGTATACTGGAAATAAGTGATTGGGGATGGAGTCTGGTAAGATGGACAGTCGATATGGAAAACTTTCCGATATGCCTTGGAGTAATTGTATTTTCGTACACATCACAAATATTTTTACCTACACTTGAAGGCAACATGGAAGATCCATCAAAATTCCAATGGATGTTAGATTGGTCACATATTTGGGCGGCTATATTTAAATCTCTTTTTGGTTATATTTGCTTTCTAACATTTCAAAATGATACCCAACAGGTGATAACGAATAATTTACATTCGGCGGGATTTAAAGGTTTCGTTAATTTATGTCTGGTAGTTAAAGCGCTTTTAAGTTACCCTCTTCCGTATTATGCGGCTTGCGAACTTTTAGAACGTATTTTATTTAAAGGTCGCCCCAAAACCCCATTTCCAACCATTTGGGCACTCGATGGCCAATTAAAGGTATGGGGATTGGCTTGGCGTGTAGGTGTTATACTTTTTACTATACTAATGGCTTGTTTCATTCCGCATTTTTCTATTTTAATGGGTTTTATTGGCAGTTTTACGGGTACAATGTTAAGTTTTATTTGGCCTTGTTATTTTCATTTAAAATTAAAAAGGAACGGGATGGATTCTCATACCGTTATATTTGATTATTTTATAATATGTCTCGGTGTACTTTTCGGTATTATTGGTATGTACGATTCGGGGAGCGCATTGATTAGGGCGTTCGAAATAGGCTTACCGTTTTAAAATGCTTAACAGTTCCTTGTAAGTACTAATAAATATATGTGGTTCAAATTTTGATCGACCTTGTATCAGTCGACATTTTTATAATATAACGCTAAAGCAAATGATAAATGGAAGATTGTGTTCCATTCCCGCACGCCACTGTTCAATTTCCAATCGTGGACGCTGGCCCTGTAAGTCCATGGAATTGGTACATTTTACCTTGGCATCAAATGAGGTAGTCCTAATTTTTTTATATGTTGTATGTGATGCAATTTTTCCACCTCGAAAGCCCTCCGGATCAATGTTAAATATTTGAAAAACCATTGAATTTTCGAACTTTTTTCAGTCTTTGACAATTATCACCACCAAAGACCTGAGTTACATCAAAAGTCACGATGAACACTTTGTAAGTAGACTAAATTTGCAACAAAATGAGAACAATTTGGTTTCGGTAGACCAGATAGTTTCAAACCTTTTGAAACCCATATAGGCGAAGCCCTAAAATCCTAGGACTTATTTTTCACCTTTTAAACCTTCCTTGTACTTCTACAAATATTTTAAAACCAAAATTAGCCAAATCGATTCAGTCGTTCTCGAACTTTTATGAGACACAAACGTCAATTCATAAAATGTCGCTTCAACCATTTTAAAATTTCAATCCTTATGTTGACCCACTTAGGGGATGAATTTCGAAAACTTCTTAGTGGGTGCCTAAATCATAAGGAGAAGGTTCACTGAAAATTTCAAATTTCTAGGTTCATTGGTTTGGCCTGGGCGTTGATAGATCAGTGAGTGAGTCAGTGAGTTAGTCAGTCATCACTTTATCCTGTTGTATATGTAGAGATTATGAAACACCTCATTGTCTACAGACCTACAGTACTGTAAGGAAAATTATTATTACTACTTCTTTATTTTACAACTTTGACGGACCAGGCCACACCTTTTGGTGGGAGCTTGCTTCGGTAGCATTTTTTCATCGACCAGCTCAGCAGGTCTAAATCGTCATCTGACGGTGGATCATCGATGAATGGTTCGTCAATGTCATCACACATCAGGTCTACGCCTGGTACGTTCACGGTCTCCATGAACACTTTCAGCGAGTTTAGTATTACAGAATCCACATCCTGCAAAAAATCAGGTGTGGCGGGCGGATATTCTTTTGTATTGTACACGTGGGATCGAATATCCTTCCGGATGATATCAGCTACTGAGTCGTTCTTCTTAAGGCTCTAACTTCTGTTCAGTATACCATGAATCTGACAAAATTTTGTATCCAGTATTTTTTAAGCAAATAGCTGTCGTAGCTATCATTACTTCATCCCCGTACCTTTCTTACTGAGCAGTTCAGTCAAGTGGTCAGGGAAAACTAGCACTCTTCTCTTCACTCTTCATCAACAGGGCCATGAGTACGTGCTCCCCTCTGGATCTCTTTGCCAACTGGTCTCTACAGCTTCCTGTTCGGTATCTTTTGATATACTTTCTATTATTATTCATCGCCTTTTTTCTCAACTGCGTTCAATATCGTTGAAACTGAAATCACATGATTCTTTTCTCAGGCTTGTCTTTTTCTGAAGTTCAATGAATTGAACAAGAAGCCCAAAAATCTCTAAGGGAGATCGAACCAATTGGCAGTAATACTACACAAAAAACCTTCCCCTTCAACGATAAATTTAATTAAATGGTGAGATGTAGTTGATTAATAATTAAAGAACAGGGATAATCCAATCCCGAATTGCCTAAGACAATTTGTAATTTTGGCTTGAAAATGGGATTGGATTATCCCTGTTCTTTAATTAATCAACTACATCTCACCATTTAATTAAATTTATCGTTGAAGGGGAGGGTTGTGTGTATTATTACTATGAATTCAACTGATCAGTTGAGTTTCTTATAGATCTCGCTGATCTCACCTCCTTCTCCCCACCTCGCCAGCTGCTTTAATCAATTTGGGATTGGTATATCTTATTTGACACGCACGATGCACGAATCTCGTGCAATTTCTTCAGTAAACGTTCACGTTCCCGGTTTTTTAATGTAAGTAGGTACGTACGAATTCGTAGGGGAAAAATGCGAAATTCGTATCTTTGAAAACTACGCTTAAAGCTCACGGAAGAACTATAAATCACTGTTACAATGCTAAGCTAGGACAAAGTCAAAATGTATTGTGGTTTTGTTACAAAACCTTCAGTAGAAGAAATGTTCAGCAGACACCTCTAAACTCTGCAAAATTTCCAAAAAAAGGAGGTTTGAACAACTGTATCTTAGAAACTATTTGGTCTACCGAAACCAAATTGTTTTCATTTTATTACAAATTTAGTTTACTTACAAAGGGTTCATCGTGACTTGCTGTAACACAGGTCCTTCGTGGTAATAATTGTTAAAAACTGAAAAAAGTCCGAAAATTCAACGGTTTTTCAAATATTTATCATTGATCCCGAGGACTTTTGAGGTGGGAAAATTGCATCACATACACCATATAAAAATTAGAACTACCTCATTTGATGCAATTTGTCACGAACTCCATGTACTTACTAATTAGTTCACCTTCATATATTTTTTTCGAATTTTAAAATGTTATTTGTATTCAATATTGTTAAACACGTTTAGGTATGGCAACACTGGATCCCACTTAAGGCCATTGCAATGTTATAAAATGTATACGTGTGATACGTAGAAAATACTGTAGAAATTTTATTTAAATACTGCAACGAAGTCTTCCATTAACAGTAATGCCTTTGAAGAAAGTTTTTAAAACATGGTGTTATAAAATGATGTCAATAGCGGTGTCTTCCTTTAAATAAAGCCAAAAAATATTGTAACTTTTGTAAATATGCATTTACTATATTAGAAACAAAAGTAGAAATTAGTAGAAATTAATTAAAAATAACGTAAGTGGAGTTATTAAAAAAAGTCAATAACAATAATTAAGATAAAAAAATTAATGTCTTCCAGTTTGCAATTGCAATGTGTGTATAGTTATACATGTAACCTAATTGTCTTCCATGATAGAATAATAACACAGTGTAATGTATTAAATGTAGTTCAATATATTGTTGTATATTAAAGTGGCTAAGTATATCTTCAAAGTACAAGTTGATTTTTCAATATAAGCAATTTATTGTTAGTTATTGTTAATCATTGTTAACAACAACAATTGGATGCAGAGAATTTAAAACAAAAATCGCGATGAGCGTCCCCAGATCGAGTTCCTTTGTAGTCGCTAATTATAAAGCATTATTTTCAATTCGAGAAGTCGAGAACTGGATCGAAGACGCTCCCCAATGATACTTTTTTTTATGATACTCAGTCTCCATCATTTAATGCTTTGCCATTAAACAGACTTCAAAAATGTGACCATGGCAGTGGCCAATACGCGTTTCAATTTCTGCCGCCAATTACTGTTGTAACTTTATTTTACTGCTGAATTATAGTGAAAATAAAAATTAATAACACATTGTTGTCAATTTTAGTAGAAATAAACAGTATTCAGATATTAGATCACCAACAAGTTTTATTAGATTTCGTACAAATCAGTCGAAAACTAATGTAAGTACGTTAATTACTTAACAGCATAATTACCCTGAGAGAAACTAAAAAAAGAAAAAATAGATTGAAATAAAACGTCGCATTTATTATTTATTATTATGAATGTAGAGGTGGCCCCGAATAGTTCTTACTCTACGACCTATCTGCGATTCTGTACTCCTTAAGGATTCCTGCATCTTTAACAAAGTTCAGGACTTTGATGGGGCGAATCCTCCTGCATAATATTTTCATTTCCAAGTAGACGTTCCCTCGATTTTGTGTATCACATCGGCAGATGACGTAGCATGGTGTTTCGTCTTGTTCACCAAACACCCGCATAATTAACAGTCACATGCTGTACTCAAAATAGAAAAATCCCGTGATAAAAACGGGATTTCATAGCCTAAAAAAGCGTTCAAATATCCCAACAAGATAAATTTTGAGCAAAACTTACATATTCGAGACCTGCTAATTATAACTACTTCTGTTTTGGTATCCACTTATTTACATTCATTTAATATTCTAATAAGCGTATGTAATATTTATGTGTTGCGTTGAACATTCTGTTACCCTCGCAAAAATTTTAGCACACAGATGTCTCTTCATTTATGTTGTCGTTTTATGTTGTCGTTTGGATAGTTGTCTGTCTCTTTTAACTTATCTTCCTGGAAGAGTTAACAGTTCCTTCTCTACCTAATCGGGAAAATAAGTATTTAATGAATGAAGTAAGTGTAGGTACGTTACAAAAACATTGTTACGCTTCCTGTAAACGAAACAGTTGGATACTAGTAAATTTCAATTTAATAGGGGTACTGAAGGCTTCTTACATATGACATAAACTTGAAAGCTAAAAAACGTATTAATGGACATTGTTAATGAGATTTCTCTCGTTTCCCATTGTAGGTACTTTGTCGTATGGATAGTAACCTTTAATAGTCTACTTTAACCACTTTAACCACTGGCTATTAAACGAACTCTCGAAATTCGACCAAGTAAAGACCTTTTCTTTTAGATCATTAGACGCCAATTAAATAATTCCAACCCGTTCCATTCTAAGATATGGCATAAACTTGAAACCCGAAAAACGTATTAATGGACGCTGTTAATACAATTTCTTGCTTTTCCTATGTATTATGCGGTTTGCATAGTTTTCTGTCTCCACAAAACTCATCTTTGTGGACAAGTTAATAGTTTCTTCTCTTCCTAATCGGGCTTATGGATAATTAACAATAAGATAGCCTTCTTACATATGGCATAAACATAAAACCGAAAAACGTATTAATAGACGCTGTTAACACGATTTCTTGCCTATCCCATGTAAAGATAGCCTTTCTACATATGGCATAACCCAAAAAACGTATTAATGGACGCTGTTAATACGATTTCTTGCCTTTCCTATGTATTTTGCGGTTTGCATAGTTCTCTGTCTCCATAAACTCATCTTTGTGGACAAGTTAATAGTTTCTTCTCTCCTAATCGGGCTTATGGATAATTAACAATAAGAAAAAGAAAAACGTATTAATGGACGCTGTTAACACGATTTCTTGCCTATCCCATATAAAGATAGCCTTTCTACATATGGCATAAACTTGAAACCCAAAAAACGTATTAATGGACGCTGTTAATACGATTTCTTGCCTTTCCTATATATTTTGCGGTTTGCATAGTTCCCTGTCTATATAAACTCATCTTTGTGGACAAGTTAATAGTTTCTTCTCTTCCGAATCCGGATTATGGATAATTAACAATAAGATAGCCTTCTTACATATGGCATAAACTTAAAACCGAAAAACGTATTAATGGATGCTGTTAATACGATTTCTTGCCTTTCCTATGTATTTTTTTGTGTTATAGTTCTCTGTCTCCTTAAACTCATCTTTGTGGAATTTTATGAAGTACAGTAACATATTCTGCACTTTTTTCCAATAAAAAATTTCTTCACTTTTTTGGCAAAAAAGCAAGGTTAACCACTTGGTATTTTTTCTGGCTAAAAAACGAACTCTCGAAATTCGACCAAGTAAAGATTGTTTCTTTTAGATCATTAAGCGGACCACACACTTCGATTTTTGGCACGAACAGTCGGCACGATGACCGACAACCACGGACGTATAAATTTGTTTTTTATACGTCCATGCCGACAACCGATGAAAAATCACGAAGTCTGTGGCCCGCTTTAGACTTTAGACGCCAAATAATTCCAATCCGTTCCATTCTAAGTCGAACCGTTTCGGAGATATCGCTTTTTAAAGATCCAAATAGAGGGTCCCTTCGCAGAGCCCTTTCCTCCATTACCGTACAAATGAGACACTTATAGGTGGAGTTGGTACACTTTTTCTACTTTAAACTATCTTTTATGAAGTAAACTAAAATATTCTGCACTTTTCCCAATAAAAAATTTCTTCACTTTTTCGCCAAAAAAGCAAGGTTAACCACTTGGTATTTTTGTTAAGAGCTAGTGGATCACCAATCGTTCTAGAAGCAGCCAATTCTTCCATAATCTTCTGAAAATGCCCTAGATATTAATTTTAATCTTAGAATCTGATTTTAACGTTTTAATAATTTCTTAAGACGACTAAAATCATTTCTCAATGGAAAAAATAGCAACACGTTTAATAAGACGCCCTATCAGAATCATTCAAAAGAAAACTCGTCACTACGAAATAACATTCTGTGGTATTAGTCCTCTGTCAAATGCACAAAAACAGGCTCCCGTGTGCTCCTTGATGATGCAAGTGTGGAAGTAGTGTCAATCTCTTCGTTTGACTTTGAGGAAACGTAATTTTGATGGTGGCACGCTTGAAAATGGTGCGTTTGAACGCTTCGGGCAAAAACAAAATGGCCGCCATCTCAAACACGTTTTCCCATTTATATTATTAACTGTTGGGAGTACGAAAAAAAGTGTGAAACAAAAAATGTAGCTACGCAGATTATCCATAGAAAAGCTTAGTACAACTTTTTATGTAGGATCAAGCGTTTTCTTATAAAATGCACTTTTAAATTTTCCAAAAATAAAAATGAATGTCTCAGTATGAGGGTTTTGCAAGCGCGTATTTAGAACTTCACATTATTTACATGCCCACTGGATAATTCTAATAATTAATACATTAAAGTAGGAAATACATTAATTAAAAAATATCCCCTTTCCCGTATGTTGTGCCGTAGGAAATTAAAGATAAAGATAAAAAGTGCCACTATAGGTTTACCCCACAAACCACTAAAAATAGACTGTCCACTGCTATAGGAAAATAGTTGGTTGAGAAATGCGGGGGTTGACTTCACAAGAGGAAAGGGGATTTGTAGGTTGGTTAACCTGTTCACAAAATTAGTTGGTACTAAAAATTAGAAAATTAAATTGACATTTTAGCTGATTCAAACGAAGCGATAAGCGTGATTTTATGGCGGTATTTTTCGTTTAAAATATG
Source organism: Pyrocoelia pectoralis (assembly GCA_036250285.1). NCBI lineage: Eukaryota > Metazoa > Arthropoda > Insecta > Coleoptera > Lampyridae > Pyrocoelia > Pyrocoelia pectoralis. Next base: position 4,188,139 of record CM070075.1, on the reverse strand, counting down.
TGAAGTAGTCACATAATCGTTCATTATTGGGTTTTGCGTTTATATTTTGTTGTTTATTAATTATTGACTTATTGTGTATTAAAGTTTATAGTTTTCTGGTAAGTTTTTAAACTTGCGTACCTACCTATATTTACTTTCGCTATTTGTTAGACTTAGAACATAACATGGTCCCCGCATGTGTAATATGAAGAATAGGAATAGAAAAGTCCGTAGATGTAGGTTTCAAAACCCAAAACATTTATATTTAAAGTCCATTTTTAACAAATGGGTTGAATTTATTAATGGAGAATTTAAAAATTGGACATGGGTTTCCCTTTATATAAAGTGACATTATTAAAGACTTCAGCACAATTTTATTATGATGCATTTCCAATATATAAAGTAAGCTTGATACAATATTATTTTTTTAATTGATTATATTTATGAGTTTCATATGAGTCTTCATATCCACATTTATTTCAGGATTATGAAGAAAAAACTGTTGCTGAACGTTCCAAAAGTGTTGTTATGCCAGCATCGCATTTGTACAATTTCAACAAATTCACCGGCAGATATATTACTTTGTAGAATAGGTACTGTTTTACTGTTATATATCATGTAAATTGTAACTAAATGTCTTATTTCATTTTCAATAGATACATAAATGATAAACATAACCATAAATATGATTTTATTAAAACAATAACCTTACTTTATTTCAATTCAAATTTTCCCCCAATAAAGCATTAACCAATAAGGTGCTGTGGGCGTCACTCAACCTACCCTTTTCCTCTTGTGAAGTCGCCGTCCCGCATTTCTCTACCAACTATTTTTCTATAGAAGTGGACAGTCTATTTTTAGTGGTTTGTGGTTTACCCTTAAATGAAGATACTGTAGAGTTTAGAGATTTATATAGACAGAGTGGAGACAATAATACTCCTGCAATTACATTTACATATAATTGCAATCGTCGCCGTCACTTTCAATGCAAATCTCACTTAGTCCTAAATGTTTATCATTGTCTAGCTCGTACCGTTGAGTGAACGCTCAACGCTCGTACTCTCCCATATTGTCACAACAGTCACAACAGATTACCTTCGCACTTGCAGATTTCCGTACACCGGAGTGCATTTGACTGACATGTACATGGAGAAGAGCAACGCCTTTTGAAGCATGAGCAACGACAAAGTTCCAAGATAAGTTCTGGTACACAAGGATTGGTACAAGCAACAGGCTCGTATGCACTCCCTACTTTGTTCCATCCAAAATATGAGAGTGGTGGGTTATTGGGATGCTGAATTAGGTCCTGATTCCACTCAAAACACTGAAGGTGAGCCCTTAGCAATGCCTGATCCAGTGCAGATCTTGTTGAAGGAAGGTGTAAACAACAACCATCGTACAGCTCCTATGTCGGTCAGTGTTGTTTTGGAGATATAAAGCTGACAAAGTAATAACGCTTCCAAGTTAGTCCCGACATCTTCAATGAGTCCCAAATTTAGCCAAAGCTTCTAGCAGCGAATCACTTGAGGAATTAAAAGCTTTCCACCACTTATTTTACCTTTGCCAGCAAATGATCCTGTTACATCAGCTCCTGAAAGTGCGTGCAATCCAGTGAGTGCATCGGCTTTCAGAGGTCTAAGCGCTCTGTAAATTGAACTTAGCTGAACGAACATTTTACTATGGCCGAGGAAAAATGCAAAATCTTTCGAAAGTTGAGGATATTGCCTTAGCGCTAAAATCAAGGCATAAGTATCGGGAGGGAACAGATGAGTAGTTTTAATTCCTTTCTGTGCTAAATAAGCTGCGTGTAATATGATCTTTGTGTCGGCCTCCTCCTGCGTACTTGCAAGACCATCGCCATGTGATGAAGCTACTTTGTCCCTCTAACTGAGTATGAACCTTTTGTTGTTTTGTTGTTTTGCTGTTGCTCACGGCAAATTGAAGAATCTGATCGTAAAGGAATTCTGTTAGTTCGTCCTTCGTCTTATCATGGGTTAATAATTTGTTCATTGGTATACTTCCAATTTTCATTTTTGATCCAATTTTGTACTGCATTGGATCTGAGCCCTTTTGCTGAATCCCTCGCATCGCTTTCTTTAATTCAAAAATAATAACAGGTCCTAAAAATAATGTCAACCATGTAAATATACGCTTGTAGAACCCTCATACTGAGACATTCATTTTTATTTTTGAAAAATGTAAAAGTGCTTTTTATAAGAAAACTGTTGATCCTACATAAAAAGTTGTAATAACCTTTTCTATGGAGAATCTCCGTAGCTGCATTTTTTGTTTCACACTTTTTTTCGTAATCCCAACGGTTACTGATACAAATAAGAAAACGTGTTTGAGATGGCGGCCATTTTGTTTTTGCCCGCAGCGTTCAAACGCACCATTTTCAAGAGTGCCACCATCAAAATTACTTTTCTTCAAGGTCAAATAAAGAGATTGACACCACTTCCATACTTGCATCATCAAGGAGCACACGGATGTACATTTGACAGGGGACTATATTACTATTCCTTGTTTTGAAAATTGCGACATCTAGAAATTAGAAGAAGAATCAATTTTAGTTGTATTTTCTATAGCAGATAGCGCTACTTTCTACAACTCGGTCAACTCGGCAACAATTCGCCTGATATTTATGTCGTTTTATTTTTCCAGTTCATGTTATCCTAATATCAACTCTAGCTAAGCTCACACTACCGATTTGTTTTGAAATTAATTAATTAATCGTTGAAAGAAATTTTGCACTTTGAATATAATTAAACAAGACGAATCAAAATGAAAAAAAATTCCTTTATAACTAAATTAGATGCACACTATCTTTTAGAGAATTTCAAGGTCTATTGGAAACGCATAATCCATTATAAGTATTAATTTTGTTAATTTTAGTTTAAATATTTTACTTTTAACGTTTGACATTTGTAATTCGCTTGATAATGGGAGCAGTCGTATCCTGAAACATGTCGCTTATGTCGCTTATGACCTTATAATCTTTGACTTCAATTCAATCATTAAATATACATATTTCAAGGGGAGGTTGTAAGGCTTTAATTTCTTCCATTATAAGTTGCACCGTTTCGGAGATATCGCTCTTTCAAGATCGTAATAGAGGGTCTCCTCGCAGACCCCCTTCCTCCATTACCCTACAAATGAGACACCTGGCACACTTTTTGTATTTTAAACTTTCCCATGTAAAGATAGCCTTCCTACATATGGCATAAACTTAAAACCGAAAAACGCATTAATGGATGCTGTTAATACGATTTCTTGCCTATCCCATGTAAAGATAAGCTTCCTACATAAGGCATAAACTTGAAACCCGAAAAACGTATTAATGGACGCTGTTAATAAGATTTCTTACCTTTCTCCTAAAACTCATCTTTGTGGACTTTTATGAAGTAAAATAACATATTCTGCACTTTTTTCCAATAATAAATTTCTTCACTTTTTCGCCAAAAAAGCAAGGTTAACCACTATGTATTTTTTCTGGCTAAAAAACGAACTCACGAAATTCGACCAAGTAAAGATTGTTTCTTTTAGATCATTATAAAGTTAATTATAAATTAAATTATCATAATTATAAACCTTCGATTACTTACAACGTCTGCTTGTATTCTGGATTCTAAGTACTTAATTTGCCAATTGGCAAGTGTTTCTAATCAGCCCCTTTTCTGACGTCCAGGATCTTCCAAAAACACAACCATTATTTTATTGTAGTCCATGCATGTGAAGGTAGTACGAGTACTACGTTTCTCTGTTGCAGTGTCATAGACGTTCAAATATTTAGAATTTGTAGAATCTAATTCTTTTGTAAAAACTTTTCCAATTCATTTTCTTCATTTTAATCTAATATGACGAGGTATTTTTATAACTTCGAGTAAATGCCGTCATGTTGAAGTTTTCTATAGGTAAGTAGGTACACGATTTGCCGATAGCAGCTTATATTGATTATGTTTACACATAAACTAATTATTGCATTAAAAAAATTATTAAACTGCGAAAGGCGCCGTTATAGTGGCTGGAAATTTTGAACATTTCAAAGTGATTCCTCTATTAGTTAATTTGATGGAGAGAGTCGCCGTTAAAAAAACGCGGATACATCAGAAATATGTTATATTTTTCTCATTTACAAAAATCCTTTTTATTAATAAAAATTGAGATTACGCGTTACCGATAGGACTTAAAATTCTCATTTAGTTATAACGGAATTGTTTTTATTTCATTTTCATCCCTCTTGTTTTACTCAAAGTGCAAAAAATTTCTGTCAACAATATTAATTTCAAGACAAATCGGTAGGTAGTGTGAGGTTAGCTAGAGTTGATATTAGGATAACATAAACTGGAAGAATAGAACGACATAAAAACAGGTGAGATGTTGGTGAGTTGTAGATAGTAGCGCTATCTGCTGTAGAAAATGTAACTAAAATTGATTCTTCTTCTAATTTCTAGATGTCGCAACGATCCATCTAAAATTACAGTGACTTTATTACAAACAGTGACGACAAGCGATGTATCGATTTTGATTGGCCGTGGTATATTTTGCATCTTAATGGCGGCCTGACTGTGTTTACCTTTGATCAGCGTGTGATTTTTATTTTGATTTAGCAAGTTGCTAGGATACCACCGTTGAGTTCATATAAACCCGCCCAAAATTTTGCATCTTAATGGCGGATAATCGCCGCTTGTCGTCACTGTTTGTAATAAAGTCACTGTAGCGGCGATTATCCGCCATTAAGAGGCAAAATTGTGGGTGGGTTTATATGAACTCAACGGTGGTATCCTAGCAACGTCCTAAATCCAAATAAAAATCACACGCTGATCAAAGGTAAACACAGTCAGGCCGCCATTAAGATGCAAAATATACCACGGCCAATCAAAATCGATACCACGCTTGTCGTCACTGTTTGTAATACAGTCACTGTATCTAAAATTACAGTGACTTTATACAGGACAGTGATGACAATGGGTGTCTCATTTTTTATTGGTTGTGGTCCTGGCAGCCATGTTGCGACTAAAATTTGAATAGTTTGCATTACATTCTTATAGTGTCGGTTTAGTTTTTGTGTAATTTGTTAAAATCTAGACAATATAATGTGGTTTTAAGTGCTGGGATTTTGAACGGTGTTTATGTTTTATCACCTGTTTGGACGTTTTTAAGTTTAACTTAGATTTTATAAGAAAAATTAAGTATCTGCTGATTTTTTATTTCCCACCTACCTACTCCATTTTATTTATTTAACTTAAAATTAGGAACTGTATGTATATACACAATGCTTAAATATTTTCGTTAAGGTTTCCACGGATGTATATATTGTTTGTATTTTCTTCTGGAGATTCTCCGTGTTGGTTTTTATGTAGAAAATGCCTACGTTTCGATTCCACAGACCTTAAATTAAATTTGAAAACTTCAGAATTGATAAAAAAGTCTTGATAAAGATTCCATGGATGGAATCCAAACGTAGGCATTTTCTAGTTTTCTACATAAAAACCAACACGGAGAAACTCCAGAAGAAAATACAAAGAATGCTTAAATATCATATACAATTATATAGATACAATTTCTGTAAAAATTAAACATTACCTGCATCTTCAATCGTCAGTTTCTCGCCGCTGTTTATAGAAAAACATACGCGCCAGTGTTTTTTATAGCAAATTTTGTAAGCTTTCAATTAGTTTATATAAAAGTTTGTCGTAAAATAAATGGAAACGAAGATATTTAAGAAAAACTTAATACAAATATACATTTTAGTTAAATTCTGTGAAAATATATGTATAGTTTTCAAAGATGTATTTTTACAATAAAGTGCAACTTACGAACGATTTATTGTATTGTATTGCCTTTGTATATATATATATAAAGTACTGAAAATAGGATAAAACCAATTTTTAACAAAAATTTAACGGCCATTTTTAGCGAAAATCGGGATTCTTAATAAAATGTCAATTTTTGAGTAGGTATACCTTTAAAGAGCTGTAACTAGCGAACTGTTTGTCGTACGAACTTCTGCCTGCGCTTATTTTACAGGTCCATTATATCTTTAAAAAACTAATAAGGCACTTTACTGTCTACAAGTAGTCAAAACATAACTATTTGCAAAGAAACGCTGGAAAATGAGGAGAATTTTTCATTTCTTCCTCTATCGCCTTATATAAATTACCACAATGATATTTCGTGTATTCATATAGATTCAAAATTTAATTCTCTACAACTTTTATTATATGCACTAAGTACATAGAATCAATAGTTTTCGACTTATTATTGATTTTATTATGCAAAACGAGCAGCGATTGTGTCTTAGAAAAAGGTTTAAATGATTATATCTCTGTCAATATTAATCGTATGGAAATGTTTAAAAATGAAAATTATTCGTAATTAAATTCTCTACAACTTTTATTTGAAGTATTTTGCGTTACGAATGGCTATTCTCGAGATATAAGCGAAATACGCGCGATGCGCGCACGTGTTACCGTTTCGCCGCAAAACAGTCGACATTTTAAAACAAATCTATCTCGGCTCCTATTGGTCGTAGAGACAAAAATAAAACACGAAAATGTGCGGAATTTTGTCAGCTACAATTTTCTTAACGTTTTTGTTTTTGATAAAATTGATACTTTTTCAATCTTTTTTTTGACACTTTTTCGCCCCCTCCATTTATCTCGGAGGGGGGGTACGGGTGGGGACTTTTGAATACTTCAAAGGGAGCACAAATCAAGCCTGTTACCAAATTTGCAAAGCTGTAACCATTATTTCATCCAAATCGTTAAATTTGGTCTAATTTTACTGGGCTATTTACTAATACTGTTTGAATTTAGTCGCAACATGGCGGGGAGGCGGGACTTACGCTCTATTGTCGTCACTGTTCTAAAATAAAGTCACTGTATCTAAAATTACAGTGACTGTATTACAAACAGTGACGACAAGCGTGGTATCGATTTTGATTGGCCGTGGTATAATCATTTAAACATTTTTCTAAGACACAATCGCTGCTCGTTTTGCATAATAGGTAAAATCAATAAGTCGAAAACTATTGATTCTACGTACCTACTTCGTACATATAATAAAAGTTGTAGAGAATTAAATTTTGAATCTATATGAATACACAATGAACTCATGGACGAAACCCTTATATTTGAAGGAACACTGCAAGATTATCACAAGATCCGCTCTCCAGCCACATCAGTGGGAAGTGTGCCAACTGAACAAGCACCACATGAAGGTAATAGGAAACACTCCACTAGTAATCAGGGTGACGATACATTGTGAGGACTCATTGCAGACGTTTCTAAAATTCTAGCATCTCTTGCTATGTGCGTAAGTTTCATACCTGATATTTTAAAATAACTTATTTGTTTAATATTACAGGACTGTAGCTGAAGAGTTACGAGTAATACAAAATGACTGTATTTTGTAAAGAACAACAAGAAAGATAACGAATTTAATCTTTGGTGCACAAGAGGAGTATCTGGAATACCAGGAGACACTAAATTAGCATTATCTTTTGTATTTTATTATACAAACTATTAATAACAACTGTATAATCTTCTGTGATTAATTATTATCATATTGAGATGATACACTTCCAACCCTAGATGACTTCCAACCTCCATAAGATCGCCACCACTATTCGCTAATTGATTTTACATTATTTTCTGTAGTCCAATTCAAGAATCTTAACGTTTTCATATTGGTATATCATTCAAAAGAAAACTCGCCTCTACGAAATAACATTCTGTGGTATTACATATTCTTTGTTTTGAAAACATCTTTTGACGACATCTAGAAATTAGAAGAAGAATCAATTTTAGTTACATTCTCTATAGCAGATAGCGCTACTTTCTATAACTCGGCAACAATTCGCCTGATATTTATGTCGTTTTATTTTTCCAGTTCATGTTATCCTAATATCAACTCTAGCTAACCCCACACTACCGATTTGTTTTGAAATTAATTAATTATTGAAAAGAAATTTTGCACTTTGAATATAATTAAACAAGACGAATCAAAATGAAAAAAGAAATTCCTTTATAACTAAATTAGATGCACACTATCTTTTAGACAGAGAATTCTAAGTCCTATCGGAAACGCATAATCCATTATAAGTTGTACCGTTTCGGAGTATCACTCTCTAAAGATCCTAATAGAGGGTCTCCTCGCAGACCCCCTTCTCCATTACCCAACAAATGAGACACTTACACGTGGACCTCGCACACTTTTTGTACTTTAAACTTTCCCATGTAAAGATAGCCTTCCTACATATCGCATAAACTTGAAACCCGAAAAACGTCTTAATACGATTTCTTGGCTTTCCCATGTAAAGATAGTCTTCCTACATATCGCATAAACTTGAAACCCGAAAAACGTATTAATGGACGCTCTTAATACGATTTCTTGGCTTTCCCATGTAAAGATAGCCTTCCTACATATGGCATACACTTGAAACCCGAAAAACGTATTAATGGACGGTGTTAATACGATTTCTTTCCTATCCCATGTAAAGATAGCCTTCCAACATATGGCATAAACTTGAAACCCGAAAAACATATTAATGGACGCTGTTAATACGATTTCTTGGCTTTCCCATGTAAAGATAGCCTTCCTACATATGGCATAAACTTAAAACCCGAAAAACGTATTAATGGACGCTCTTAATACGATTTCTTGCCTATCCCTTGTAAAGATAGCCTTCCAACATATGGCATAAACTTGAAACCCGAAAAACATATTAATGGACGCTGTTAATACGATTTCTTGGCTTTCCCATGTAAAGATAGCCTTCCTACATATGGCATAAACTTAAAACCCGAAAAACGTATTAATGGACGCTCTTAATACGATTTCTTGCCTATCCCTTGTAAAGATAACCTTCCTACATATGGCATAAACTTGAAACCCGAAAAACGTATTAATGGACGCTCTTAATACGATTTCTTGGCTTTCCCAGGTAACGATAGCCTTGCTACATTTGGCATAAACTTGAAACCCGAAAAACGTATTAACGGACGCTGTTAATACGATTTCTTAGCTTTCCCAGGTAAAGATAACCTTCCTACATATGGCATAAACTTGAAACCCGAAAAACGTATTAATGGACGCTCTTAATACGATTTCTTGCCTATCCCTTGTAAAGATAGCCTTCCTACATATGGTATAAACTTGAAACCCGAAAAACGTAATAACGGACGCTGTTAATACGATTTCTTAGCTTTCCCAGCTAAAGATAACCTTCCTACATATGGCATAAACTTGAAACCCGAAAAACGTATTAATGGACGCTCTTAATACGATTTCTTGGCTTTCCCAGGTAAAGATAGCCTTGCTACATTTGGCATAAACTTGAAACCCGAAAAAGGTATTAATGGACGCTGTTAATACGATTTCTTGCCTTTCCTATGTATTTTGCGGTTCGCATAGTTCTCCGTTTTTAACCTCATGTTTGTGGAATTTTATGAAGTACAGTAACATATTATTCTGCACTTTTTCCCAATAAAAAATGTCTTCACTTTTTTCTGGCTAAAAAACGAACTCTCGAAATTCGACCAAGTAAAGACCTTTTCTTTTAGATTATTAAGACGCCAATGAACCACTCAAGCCCTACAATCACGTCAACTGGGTGGGGACTGAAGCCTTCTTTCATATGACATAAAGTTGAAAGCTAAAAAACGTATTAATGGACGCTGTTAACGGAAATATGCATAATTAATCAATATAGTGATAGGTACGTTTCCAATATAGTCTTTAGCCATGTTAAGAGCTGTTTAAAGCCTTGGAAGTTCTATCATTAGCCTGTTTGCACATACAATTCTTTTATACAAGGGTTGCAAGGACTTACATTAAGGAAGAGTCAGTCCTATAAATGTTACGTGTAGTAATTTTAACTTATTATGTGCCAACTGTGACATTACAACGGACAATTGGTGGTAATTATTAAAAACCAATGTGAAAGTATTTAATTTGTCTTTGTAATAACTCTCACGTAAGAAAAACGTAATTCATGTTTACATTTTAAGTGAATTATGTAGAATTATTGTACATCCCGTTTGAATTAAATTCAATTATTATTATTAGAACATTTTATATGCTGTTAAAAAGAGGTTGGTTGGTGGTTAGAGTTAGGTGGTTGAATTGCTACAGTTATTATATTAATTGCTCATAACCTCTTTATTTACGCATCAATATGTAGAGGGTGTTGCGCTTCATATTTATAAGTAAGAGTTGTTGAAGCTTACCTGTTCTGTAGAATTCGCGAAGCTCTGCTACTTTTAAATTTTTTTATTGGTATCGAAGTACGATAGAAAATCGTGATATTAAATTACAAAATGATTGAATAACGTTGAATAATCAGGTTTCGAAGTTTTTATTACTACTAATACAAATTTTTATACAGTGTTAGTTTTAAAGTACCATAGCAAGGAATTTCTTAGTAAACAATATTTACAAAATCTTCTTGCCCTTTTTGGTAAACATGCATTTATTATTTCAAGCGCTTTTTGCTTTTTTGTCCAAATAGACAATGTACAGTACACGAATAACATCCACAACTTACTCATCAACTTTTATAACACAAGCACATAATTTTGTACGATCGCTACACATTTAGAGAACTTTATGATTAATTATGAGCCAGATACATTCCTTACAATATTAGAAATTAGTTGTGTAGTGAAATGAAGTAATTGCTAATTCACCTGAGCGTTACCGAACGAAGTTTTACAGATATAAGGCAAAGTAAACGAGTAATTTTCCTAGAAGTTTCCTACATTGAGCCGCGACCAAGTTCTGAATGTTGACAAATTGAAGCTTTAACAATGTTACATTTATTCAAAGCGTAAAGTTTATGTGCACAACTAAATACTCAAAGAGGAAATTGTGTGATGTTTAAGATGATCAATCTTTAGCCAAGACTTATACAAACAACACGAATAAGGGTTTTCTCGTTCTGATTGAAATAATTAGAGATGTAATGCACGTAAAGGGTTTATGGAACTATTCTTTAACTTTTGTTATTTTGTAGATTCGTAAATACTACGAGGCTGTTGGAGTTTTTATATAGTTAGTACAGCACGCGATCGAAATATTTCAGTTAATTTTCAAAAATACAGTGAATACCACTAAAATTGTGACTGTGGTTTCACATTGATTGACTTATTCCAAATTCTAATTTAATATTAATCAATCGCAGAAAATAAGGAAAACTCAATTTCTTTCATTAAATTAAGTAAGAAGGCAGAATTGATTGCTAAATGTAAGAGGAGGAAAGGTATTTAAAAAACACAAGGCGTAGCTGAGTTGCGGCCATACTGAAAATGAAAAAAAAAGGAAAACTTTCAAAGTTATACTCGTTAAACCAGCTTTCACGGTGGAAACCTTGTTAATCATTAGTAAAGTTCGTATCGAAGTAGATATTGTCTTGACGTTTTTATAAATTAGTTCATGTAGCTGATTTTGAATGTTTTTTTAATTAGTTGTCTAATTTGCATCACATTTTTAATTGTATTTTATTTAAAGGAATTTTTAGCTGTAACAATTCAATTTCACGTTTTCTACTACAACAGCCACACATATCAAGGATAAAGGATTCGATGAAAGGTGCGAAGTAATACAAGTAATGTTGAATATTGTCGAAGCTCAACAATTCTTGATTTTAATGGGAAGAGGTCACTGTGTTAAGGATTACAAACACTTTACGGAGTGATGAATTTATAGATCATTTACATTACACTTTCTATAACGAATTAAAACTATGATACGAGAAATTCGATAAAAAAAGTGTGTAGTACACCAATTAGTCTACAAACAGTTATACCAGATGATAGTGAGTTAATGGTATTTAATTCTGAAAAAAAATAATTACCTACCACAACATTGGAAAACACAGCTCCTGCAAGGACATAATTCAGTTTCAATATTGCGTAAATAAAAGGTGATGGATACATTAATAATAATAATAATAATAAGGGAAGGAAACACGAATGACCTACATACATTTTAATTTTTCATGGTGATTATAAAACGTCGAGGTGATGGAAACATCTCGTTAATGTCCAATCGAAGAGCTTTTTGTATTGGGACGGCAAACAATATGGATAGATTTAATTGTCATATTAGAAAGGTACGACTCGTTTAGAAAAACAGTTCTGAATGGGTAAAATGATTAGTAGATCAGTACACATTCTTCATTGCACATCGATCGGTTCTTGAGGGTTACATTGATTGTACAGGGTGGCCAAATTTCGATGTTTTAATAGGGAATCTCCTAAACTAGAGTTCGTATAAAAAACTGAACCTCGTATCCCCGATCTCTTTCTTTGAGAAAAACTCAAAGCCAAATTTGGCTAACGTCATTTGTTTTCGAGTTATGGCTAAAAATTTTCGAGTTTTCATTTTATGGCCTTATCTCGCTAACTTATGAAAATAGAGAAAATATTCTTGAAATTCGAGTTATAGCATAAAGTTCTATTCTTTTATATGGAACGCGTATTTCTCAAAAAAAGACATCGAGGCTGCGAGGTTTACGAGATTCCCTATTAAAACTTCGAAATTTGGCCACCCTGTACATCAGTAACTGTAGAATAACGTTGTTAAACAATTAGTTATACTAGTTATACATGTTTCTTGATTACTACGGTCTAGAGCTTACAATACCGGCAGACATTTTGAATACCGGTTTTTGGTATTCAATCAAGTGAATCCCGGGATCCCGGTATTGACTTTTTTTACTGCTGAAACTATAAAACAAAAATAAAAAACGCGTAGGTTAGAAATTCAAAGTATTCAAGTTATTCAAAGATGTAAATATAAAAAATAAATTAAATAAATCCACATAAAATTCAAAAATTTCCTATTCAAAACAGAAATGCTAATGAATATTACTGCTACAGTTAAAAAGTATAAATTAAATTCAAAATTGAAATTTGAAATAATGAACTCGCAATGATAAATTTGTAAATTCGTAGTTCAAAAATTAAAAAGTAATAAAGAAAAATTGGCAGTGCCATTGAAAAAACAAATTTTGTCAATTGGCGCAGTAATTTCTCCGAACACAAGAACATTTCGGATTTAACCGCCCGGTTTACGATAGTACATTTCACGTTTTAGTAATATCGCACCGTCACGACCTTCTAAACTTTGTGATCTCTGCGATATTCAATTTTTTGGACACATGCGGCCAAACGATTCGTTTTAAGTACTATGTGTGACACATAAAGTCGCACTAGAATATACAGCGGGTTCCATTAAAAAAATGCAACTTTGACATAAATCATCCTGTATGAACTTTCTAAATATCATTCATCCAAAATATTTTTTACTGAAATAAAATTAAATTAATACCGAAATACCGGTATTTACCTATGAACACCGGTTTAAAATACTGCATCAATTTTGTCCGGGATCCCGGTTTTCGAAATCCCGGAATTCCGGTATTGTAAGCTACGGTCCCAAACATTAATTGAGAAAGGTTTTAGTTAACTTTGTCGATAACGGGATTAATGTCCCAAATAGACAGTGTTTAAGTAAAATGTGAACATTTAGGCATTTAAATTTATGTTACGGGAACCTGATGGGTTTAAACTGAAAGTATACCGAGTTTATCAAAAAGGACTGTACAATTTTGAAAATGCCTATACCTTTATTCAGAAATCCTACAGAGGTGATTGTAGTGTCAATTTGTAGGGAAACACATCAAGTTTTTACTCGCGTAGTTCGCTAAGGTCGAATGGCACCGTAACGAGCGCTAGCGGTAGTTTCGTTAAAGATGGCTGCCTTCACTAGACCCTGGTTCCCCCGAGCTGACACCGCTAGATTTTTCCTTATGGGGATTCATCAAGGCTACCGTGTATGTACCTCCATTGCCGGCCTTAAAGCAAGAATTTACGCCGCCGCTGAGCAAGTCACATCTGTAATGCTACAGCAAGTTTGGGACGAAATTGACTACCGATGGCAGGATAACCAACGGAAGCCACATAGAACATCTTTAGTGTAAGGTAAACAAACTTGATATGTTTCCCTTTAAAACAACATTAAAACCAGCTCTGTAGGTTCACTGAATGAATTTATATGAATTTTCAAAGTTGTAAAGTCCTTTTTGATACACCCGGTATTACCATAATTAGTAATATCACTAATAAGTAAACTTGTATGCAAAAGTTTTGTGTTTTAAATAAAGATTAAATCTCGCAATTTCTCTTCAAGTGTAGTTATAGCCCAATGTTGTAGCTGCGTTGATGATTAAGCTTTGAATAAAAATAAAATGACTATAAAAGAAACAATAAACTATAACATGTGGTATCTCTACAATAGCGTACAAAATATGAAACCGCTTTCTACACATTTGGCTTGGTTCGGTTGTTCCTTGTGGAATAAAGTTAAAATTATCAGACATGGGTTGATATATTTACAAATTTCTATACAGCGCAAGTTCGTGTTGTTTTCTGACTGGACTGCAGTCGACTCAATTGTCGCTTGTTAGTGGCCGTTGGTAATATCTTTAACCGATGGTGATTAGCACGCAATGTACTTCCTGTGCTATCCATCCACTGAAAAAAAAGTTTACAATTAATTGAGGCATATAATGGTCAAGTTGATGTTATATGGAAAGTGTGACGCAAGATATATTCTTTTACTAAAATGTACCAATATAGTATGCACGTATATTATAAACTTACTAGAAGGGACCCGTGCCTGGACAAACCTAGCGTCTCGGAAAGGTAAAAGTTGGAATTTCATACGAGTTTTGCAAAGGAACGAGGTTAAGTCCATTTAATAGTAAAAATAACTATTTTAGTGTTGTTACCTTCATACATTAGATCAATTTTGTAAAATTTAAGTTGACCAAAGTGATTCATGATTTTCATGTACACTCTAATACTTTCCACGCTATTTATTTTATTTTAGAAATTAAAAGAAAAGAAAAATTATGTTATGACGTAGTTTTTTTAATAGATATTTTATGGTAACGTCAGTATTATGTAGAAGGTTTGTTTTTTCATTCATCTTCCTTTTACGCGTTCTTCATTGAAGGTGAGATACCACAAAGGGGGTAAATTGTAATAAATAAAACAACTCTAAACCTCCCCTTAGACGATGAAATTTTCAAGATGTTTACACACGCCATTTTCTGATTTAAGTTGTTTAGTTAATTTACAACAAACTTGCGCCACTAGTGTAATTGTTAATCATGTTATTTTACTAGTTTATTTAATTGTTTTTACTTGCCGTTTGTTTTTTCCCCTTCGACATTCATCCACTATGATATTGTATCATTAGTCTATAATTTCATCTAATTCGCTTGAAAATGAGACCAGTTGGCCAAAATATTTGTGGATTTAATTAAACAGGGAGTTTGCAATAACTCGTAAAATTTGGTTAATTTCGAATAGGAAAAGCTTTGTTATTTTTTTAAATGGAACACTAGTAAAAACTAGTAGTTTAAGAAGACACGCACAGACATGAATTGGAGAGATTGAAAAGCTTTATCAATCTATATAATAATATACAGGCTATTCCATTTAAAATAACAAAATTTACAAAACTTTACGAATTATTACAAAACACCCTGTATAATTAAATCCACAAATATTTGTATATTCACTAAGGAACGATCTTTACTAATTTGTGTACCAAAAATTGACCCCCATCAATCAAAAACGAAGAAACAGTTCGTGTAACCGTCGATTGACCTTAAACGAGATGGGTTCGGCGTTCAAATCTCTTTTCCATGAAACCGTTACTTAAACACTTGGTATTTGAAAATTGTATGAAAGGTAGGTTCGAAAACTGCTTATAGATCAACACAAAGTAAACAGAATTGCATCTTCACGTGAATTCCTGGAGTACTTCAAATTGAAAGGTTTTCCGGCGACGAAACGCGAGTGGCTCACTACAGTCTTGAGACAAAAAACAACCAATGCATTAAATTTATTATTATTAGCATTTACCTTAGCCGCTGAGAAAAAGTTCAAACTTCTACCTTTTGGGACCGTAAAGATTCTATTAATTGAATTCTTGAATCAGAGGGAAGCAATTGGTGCTATGAAACCCTAAAAAAACTACGAAGGAAGACACTCTCTTCCTTCGTAGTTGCATAACCCAACGCCACAAAGTAACCCAAGACTTATTTGGTTAGCACATGTTTAATCCGCCTCTCACAATCCTTGTGCTTGTGCACTTTCTTTAAAATTGCATTTCTTCACCTTTCTGAAGAAAAATAGAATAAAAGTTACCCCTCGGCTCACCAAACGTCCAGAAGGAAGGTGAGTTCGTTGACAAATGGTCAATACTATGTAAATTTGTAAAGGTTTCAAGTTTAAACGAATCGAGTACTTAAAACTTGTGCTCAAATTACGTAAAGGGTTGCATTAATAATGTTTTATACAAGAACATAAAGCATAGTGAAAAGAGATTGTAGTTGATTATAAAATCAAACTCAAAACAGAATGTAACGCAATACAAAGTAGCGAGTAAAATTCTAAACACGTAAACTTTACGTTCTGGCGTCGTACAGCATCGCCGTAATTCCACGGATAATTGGTGAGACAAAGTTAGAAAATCAGGAAAATTGTATTATACAGTTTGATTGCGGTAAACCATTAAATTGGTGGGGTTACCGTTAAAAACTTAACAGTATTTAATTCAAAACGTGATGAACTATAAATTTTGCGACAAATTAAACTTTGATGTCGATAATTCCCACAATTAGGATTTAACTAAACGCGCCCACACTTGCATTAATTAAATTTAATTAACATTTTCTGTCACATACTCAAAGTTGAATACATTTGTATGACATATATATACATAGATTTGTATGACAAGATTTGCAAATGTAAATTGAATTTAAACAAAAGGGTTTTAAGGTTTAAAGCTGCTAATTTCAGTAAAAAATGTTAGGGACGTAGATTGAACAGGCTGATAATCTCGAAAATTCAGAAAGAACGTAGATACCACAACGCTGGTACATGACAGCGTGTCATATTAAAGCGTAATTTTAAGATAAGCCATTGACACGCTTCACAGAACATGAGGTAAGTACAAAAAAAGGTTTGAAAGGAAAGAAAAACGGTACCTAATCTTTTTCATATGCAACATGTCGTATATTGTATATTATAATAATTCGATGAAGCTTTCTATTTCTATGTTTAAGGTCACTTTTTCAACGGGTAATCGGACCACAACGCACAATTACTCAAGGTTCCTACTAAAATAAATACTAAATCGCCTAGATATGTTAAAAAAAGAAATTTTTCCGAAGTCAACTGTTCTCGTTTCTGTAAGCTGCTTCTATCTGAAAAATGGGACGATGTGCACCAACTCTCAAATCCTGATAAAGCTTTTAATACTTTTTTTGAAACATTTAAGCGCACCTTCAATGCATGCTTTCCAATGAAATCCCGTCCGCCACATAGCAAAATTGCGTGCCCGTGGATGACTAAAGATTTGAAATTATTGAAAAGCAAAGTTCTGTTGTACAGTGATTTATCTAAACTCCATTCACAGTATATTGAGCCTTATCGGATACTCCATAAGTTTTATCAAAGTCAGCTAGTTCATAAAAAAAAGGAGTACTTTGACAACAAAATTATAAACTCCTCTAATAAATCTAAAACCACATGGGACATTGTTAAATCTTTAACTAATAGTAATAACACCACGGCTAAGATTCAGATTTATCATCACGACAATCTGGTGAGTAATCAGGAAGCCGCGAATATGTTCAGTAGTCACTTTTCAAAATCATTCAAACATGTTAATGCAAATGTTAACCTCTCTCCAGCATCTCACAGCGCTCCATTGCTTTCTTCTTCTTCTCTATTTTTCAAGCCACTCATTCCTTTAGATATAGTTTCCATTATTAACTCCTTGAAACCATCTGCATCATACGGTATCGACGAAGTGTCGTCTAATCTCTTAAAGACATGCAAACACGCAGTTGCCAGTCCTTTGTGCCACATTATGAATTTAATTTTTATGACCGGCGTCTTTCCTACACAACTTAAATGTGCGGTGGTTAAACCTTTGTTTAAGAAAAACGACCCCCACTGTATTGGTAATTATAGGCCCATCAGTTTGCTCACGTGTTTTTCTAAAGTCTTTGAATACGCCATTAATCATCAGCTAACGCAATACCTACAACACATAAATATAATAAACCGCTATCAACATGGCTTCGTAAAGAATAAATCGACCGACACCGCTTTGTGCGAATTTGTATCGGAAGTAGTATCCGCTGTGGATCGTGGTCAGTATACAGTTGGATTGTTCATTGACCTATCATCGGCCTTTGATACGGTGGATCACACTTTACTTTTAAAGAAATTGCAACACTATGGTGTCCGTGGTGGCGCATTAAACTTATTTCATTCTTATCTATCAAACAGGACTCAAATTGTGGAAATGCCTTCGGGAGAAAGAAGTACGTGTGTTTCTGTTACATCGGGAGTCCCCCAGGGTTCCATACTTGGCCCGACTTTGTTTATAATTTTTGTTAACGACCTTCCAGAATTTCTAATGGACCAGACTAACCAGAATACTATATTCGTTACGTCTTACGCTGATGACACTAATATTTTAATTAAGTCTACAACTATACCTAACGTGATAAAGGAAACACAAATTATATTCGACAAAATGTGTAACTGGTGTAAGGATAATAATTTAATTATAAATCACGGTAAGACTGATATAGTTCATTTCAGGCATGCACGAAATACTAATAATATACCATCAATTTTGGGTTTACCATGCTCTTCATCGACAAAAATTTTAGGTATCACTCTCGATTCTCATCTCTCTTGGACACCACACATAGACAATATTTGCTTAAAACTTCGTAGATGTTGTTATACTCTTACCGTTCTAAAAACTGTATGTAGTACTGAGGTATTACTGATGATATACCATTCCTATTTTCATTCACACGTTAGATACAACATTATCAGCTGGGGATTCTCCAACAGTACGCAAAGAATACTGAGATTGCAAAAACGTGCCATACGCATTATTATGAACTTACCAAAAAGAGAATCCTGTAGAGAGCAGTTTAAAAACTTAAAGATTCTAACAATCATCAATACGTATATCCTTGAATCATGCACATACCTCTATGCACACATGAACAGATACAACATCCCCCATCACACATACAACACCAGATATAAAAAACTATTACCTATCATCCCTCATAAATCATCATTATTTGAGAAAAACTTCTCACATGTGAGCAGAAAAATCTTTAACTCCCTACCTACGCAAATTAAAGAAATTGCATCAAAGAAAAACTTTAAAAAAACTTTAAAAGAATTACTGGTAGCGAATTGCTTTTATTCATTACAAGAATATTTTTTGTTTGTGAAGTCATGTAAGTAAATAAATACCTTTTTGTAACGTTTATGTAATCTGTGACAATTATTTTATCGCTTTCGATGCATTTATTGTGTATATCGAATGCTTTAAATTATGAAAATAAATTATTATTATTATTATTATTATTATTATTAATATAATCTCGAATTTAAAACAATTCTTGCAGCAATAAATATTAAGTACAAAATTGATTTCTGAATTATCACCGTACGGAAATGAGATGCAATCAAATGTTCTGAACGGAGATTTAAGAAAGTGTCGAAAAGAATTCTTTGTGGCGGTGATTTATTTTGAGACGATTACCTTGTGCCCATCAAAAATATTAAGAAGAAATACGAAAGAAAAAAAATTGGAAGTTTACCTTAATGCTATTTTACTTTATTCCTCAACATTTCTTAATTAGTGCAACAGCTAATGTTTTGTTAAAATATAGGATAATCAAAGGACCTTTCTACATGGAATGCTAAAAAATCCAAAATTTTTACAAAATCGTTTGGGAAGAGGGTTGTCTTTATTTTATAACCTTCTAATCCTCCTTTTTAAGTATTTACACTATTATTGTACATTAATTTTCATTAAAGCCTAATACTATTTGTTATTTTAAATTAACTTTAAATTATTATCCGCAGAAACTTATTAATTAAAACGTAAAAAACGGCTGCCACACTAATGATATTATTGTGGTTTTTGGTGTTTGCGTTGTTTTACTATAGACTTTATCTTAATCAGTGATCACCCAGGGGATCTGTACGGTAAGTATTCGTATCGAATAGTGTAACAGTGCGGTTGTTATCAAGACTAATTTGTGAGTAAATGTGCTGTGCGTTGGTTATGCCTAAAAATTGTGTTTTAATGTGAAGATATGGTTCTGATCTCCGGAATACTTCACTGTTTGTTTAATGACTACTGGGATTTGACTACAAATGTTGATATTACCGTTTGACAATTTAAATTTAAGATTTTTTCTACCCTACAAACATAATTCCTTATATTATATGAAAATCTTCAAACAGATGCGTCCCATTATTTACTACGGTATTGAATAGGTCTTATAATCGTCAAAATGTTGAAACATGGAACGAACGAGTAATATTCTTAATTAAAAATATAATAAATGTACCTTTAAAGTTAAAGTAATGAAGTTCTTGACAATGAATGCGGACCGTAATAAGAAGCTTCAATTAATTGCAACAACTTTGTTGTGCGGATGTGTTTAACAACCCGCACTATTTTGTATGAGGACAATTTTACAGCCAGTTAAACAACATATTATCCTCTGCGTTTAAAACTGAGCTGCTGTAAATTGGAAAGGAAGAAGCTTCTCTACATCTACTCCTGTCCCTGGACTGGAGTCCTGTAAAAATTTTAGTACTGATTTGTCTAACCAATAGAATTGAGTAAAGGACATATAGGAGAGTAAAAAAAACTTGGGTAGACATCACCATATTCTGGACCAGGTTTTCTAGACGCCATTTTCTAAAATGGCCGATATGCATTTGATTGTGCATATATTTCCGCTCCTGTGACAGTCACATTCATCATGTTGGTGTCTAAATATATGTTTTTAAGGACAAGGAATCAATTAAGATGGTTTGCGAAGTTAACCGGACGCCATTTTCCAAAATGGCCGACACCGATTTTCTTGTGCTTATATTTCTGCTCCTTTGGCAGTCATATTCATCAATTTGGTGCCTAAATATATGCTTTTAAGGACAAGGAATCCATTAACATGGTTTTATCCTTACACTAGTTACACATTTTGTTGAATATACATTTTATAGATATCAATCAAATTTTAACAAAGTACGACTGCGTAAAAAGTGGCTTTCATCTTAATGGTAAAGGGAAACGCAACCTGTGCAAATACGTAATTGAAGAAGTGTTATACAGTAATAATGAACTAAATATTTGCTGTGAAATCCCAGTTGTTGTTATTAACAAAATAATGAAAAAAACCGGTGATCATAATCGTACCTTCACATCGAAACGAAATTTTTTAGGCATAATCGGCTCCGTCCGGAGTGTTCACTAACAACAAATCTTTGTGTCGCGGTAGGAGCATTTGCAGTTACTAACATTGGACTAGAGAGAGAGAGAGAGAGAGAGAGAGAGAGAGAGAGAGAGAGAGAGAGTGTTTATTTTTACCATATTGGCGTATTACACACATAGTCCAAAAATACAAACAGATACATTTACAATAACAAAGTCTGGTTATAGATTAATAAATAACATTAATTATTAAAACAGTGTAATAAAATTAAATATGAAGTAATGAAAGTTAAAGATTAAACAGCAGATGCATTCGAGAAAAAATCATCTATAGTATATAACACCATTTTCCTCAAAACTTGGTTCACTGCGTCTTTGAAACGATTAAACGTTGCCACACATTTTATTTTTTCGGGACTATTACACATAAACATTCAATCACTTTTAAATAAAAGTTTAGAGTTAGAGATTTTTCTTAAATCTCATAAATATTTAAATATATTAATTAATTAATGGGTTTTTCCAACGATGTGGACATCGTTGGAAAGTTTATTCTCTAAATGGGGTAAAACGTCAACAGTTGAAATGAAACTCACACAGCCTTCCCCATGATTGATTTAATAAGAAAATTGTTGAAAAGTAAAGTTGAAAATTATTTGTTGATGTTAATTAAATTAGGTACATTAATAATTACGACATTTTAAACATTTTGAAGGACCATGGGGAAAACTCAAACTCCGCAAAACTAACACGTAATAAAATTCGTAAACTCACAAGGAGGGTCCCATCAAAGAAGACACAGCCATCTCTAACAGCAATTTAAGAAAATTTATATTGGAAGCGTTAGAATGTGTGCAAACACGCACACATTGTGGCCATTTTGTCGCGATTTTGTCGCATTTTCAACTTTACTTTTCAACAATTTTCTTATTAAATCAATCATGGGGAAGGCTGTGTGAGTTTCATTTCAACTGTTTATTTAAATATATTATGTTTATCTGAACATTGGCTAAATGATAACGTTACCAATCTAATAAACATCTCTGATTTGAAACTAATATCACACTTTTCAAGAATTCAACGTAAACACGGCGGTGTGTTGACCCTGGTCAAGCAGAGTTTGGACTGCGTTCGTATTGAGTATACAAACATGTTATCTAAAGAAATTGACTGAAATTTAGGAGTTGAAATCAAAAAACTTAGCGTAATTATTGTTTTAATTTATAGATCACCCATGGGTAACTTCGATGTTTTTATCGATACACTTGTAACTTTATTCTCGAAAATAATATACGACATAGTAATGTGCGGTGATTTTAACGTCAAATTTCATTCCCATGACAAGCAGGCTGATTATCTTACTGATTTTTTGAGATCTTACAGACTATATCCTACAATTTTTGATAGAATGCACAATTGTATCGATAATATTTTTGTAAATTTTGATAAGAATTTCAATTTCAAGGCCAGGGTAATAGATACAGGGCTGTCAGACCACCTGGCACAAATATCATTTTCCTTTCAAAACAATATCAAATTAAAACCTGTAACAAGATATTATCGACCTCTCACAATGCAGGGCAAATTGTTACTGTATAATCTGCTAGAAAATACTAGTTGGAGTTTATAGATCATAATTGTTTATCAGGTAAAGATAAATTTTCTCGATTTTTTAACATTTTTATGGGTTACTCTTGTTTTCCTTTTAAAGAAGTTACTGGAAGGCGACAAGGAACAAATAAAATTAATTGGTGTAATGAGAAAATAAAAAATACGATTTGAGTACTGTTTGACAGATATGAATGAAATAGATTTAGTGCGCCACCACGAACACCATAGTGTTGGAATTTCTTTAACAGTAAAGTGTGATCCACCGCATCAATGGCCGATGAGAGGTCAACGAACAATCCGACTATATTATGCTGTCCACGATCCACAGCGGGAACGACATCGGATACCAATTCGCACAAAGCGATGTCGATCGATTTATTCTTTACAAAGCCATGTTGATAGCAGTTAATTATATTGAGGCGTTGTAGGTAATGCGTTAGCTGATGATTAATGGGATATTCAAAGACCTTAGAGAAACACGTGTGGAAACTGATAGGCCTTTAATTACCAATACAGTGGAGGTCATTTCTCTTAAACAAATGTTTAATCACCGCACTTCTTTGAGGTTGAATGTATGCCAATGTTACGCAAATTCCAATTCGTAGTCGACAACACAAGACTTTCAGATGCAAAACGGTTTTTATCTGCCTAGGGAACTTTATCTAACTGCCTTATTTCCAGTACGATTATGTAGAAACATTGCACCATTCATTATTATTGATTCTATGAGCATCAAACCATTCTCCTGAGGGATACAAAGGATAACTGTTCATTCTTCATGTACCGTAATGAGCTGAAGTTTACAAAAGGCGTTATAGAAATTGTCAAAAATTGAATTCCAAGCTGTATGCTATTGTTATTCAGCTATTACACTGACATTAAAGGGAAACAGACTATGTATCTAATTTAATGCAATGTTCACATCTAAAACATATACCTACACACAAAAATTAAGTTATTCGTATAATTGATTAATTTGAGAATACTACAGATTAAAGGAGTTTAAGTATTTTGGATTCATTTGAAGTTAATATTAAATTCACAATATCTATTTAAACTTGAATGCGCAAATTGAGAACGAATTTACTCCTAAAAGGCTTTATAAAATATTTAAATTACTGAGAGTGTACTTAGTACCTACTCCATTTAAATACGTTCTCAAGCTCATACATACTTCATAGAAGCAAAGGGATAGCTACATCACGCAGAAAACTCCAAACAAGTAAGTTCCTTTCATCCTTTGTTTCCTTCGTTTATTCGTAAATGTTTTAGAACTGCACGCATACGCATCACCAAAGAATCACATTTATCATTTAGTATTACAGACTTATTGAATCAAATATTTTATTTTGTATGTTTTTTTCATATTATATAAATATTACAAATGTGTAGTTCTTTAATTCCTTCTCACAACAATCGCATGGATTTCATGGTCATTTTTGCATAATCCAGAATCAATCACTCGTCGTCGTTTTGCACGCTTTAAGCGAATCGTACAATGGTATCGATTAGAAAACGGATTTCTGATCAAAATTTTTCTACTGAATTTGTTTGTTTGTCGTAACTACTGCAATTAATCAATCAGCATACTCGATTATGCCAGTAAATTTTTAATTATACGTAATTACTATTATATACCCAAATATTTTGTACACATTATTAGAGTTAATCCCTGTGGTAGTGAGAAAAACGTAATGCACAAATTAATTGAGGAATAGTAATTACGATTATTGTTTTAACTTTGGTGAACCGATAAATTATTAACCCTTTTTTTACAAAGCTAGCTACTTAAACCTACGGCGAACCTGAAGGTTTTAACCACCTTTGTAACTCTCGTTACAACTGTGATAGCTTCCCCTAGAAATATTTGAAGACTATAATCAATGTGAAAATTGATTAGTAATTGTTCGCCCTTTGATATTACTAATTGTTAATCCTATTCCTACTTAATGCAAAAATATAAACAAGAGACGAAACGGTTGGGAGATTGCAGGAATCACAGTAAATATAGTGCAGGTAATGAGTAGATCAACACATTTCAAGTTTACAAAAAATAGTGCACTTACAGGAATTGGGGAAAAAAATCTAATTATGTGTAGCTGCCCTCTGAATACATAAATTAGGTCTGCCACGGTTAGACGCAGATAAATTTTCTGAAATGAAATAATACATGCTAGAGGGAGCTGGACGAAGCAATAAATAAACAGATAAGTGCCAGGCGATATTTTCTCGTTTTGAAAGATTCGCGGAGAATGATTTATGAGTCAACGAGTTAAAAATTGAATTTTAATTTGTTAAAAAATTTCGCTATTATAAAAGCAACTCATTAACTCACGTTTTCGAATGAAATTGAATGGAAATTACAAAAATATGAACGCGCTTTGTAGTCAAGGTATTGACACTTTAAAAGGGGATGTTATTTCCAGAAAAAGTTTATTTCCGTTTCAGTGAGAACGTGTTAATTATCCACTTGTTTCAATAACACCGGGAGTTTATTAAGGAAATCAGTTCGTTTAACTTATTAATGAGCTTGTTAAATTGTGTAAATATGGCTTTATAAAAAATTAAGATTCTCTAAAGTACAACTGCCGCACAGAATGCTAAAAATCGACAAGGAAACAGTAGTGTAATACGTTCGTGGAAAATGAAGCTCTTTTTCAATTCGGTGATAAATTACTGCTATAGAGATTTGTAAGGATACGTCTCAAGTGCAATAAATTCCACAATATAACCTTTATTTCTTTTATGAAGTTTTACACATAACTGCGCTTTGATTTAGTAACAAACAACCTGAGAACGAAAGCAAAAGTATTATATTTTTATGGCAATATTCCCTCATCTATTTAGCAAAAGTGCCTTTTCATACTTTTTTTATTATCTAAACACGTATATTCTATTACTTTGAAAGTATCGACCTATAAAAATGGGAAATGAGGTTTTTGTGGAAACAGGACGCAGTAGCACACCATTTGGTTGAAATCGAAACTATACGTGTTTGGCAAGAACGTATATCACTTATAAATGGGTCGAATTTATGTACGTGTTTGATTCTTTCCAATAAATGGACAATATTAACTTATAGCTTTTGTTCAGATATGGTCATTGTCACTTATTTGAAATGGCATGTAATAAAAATGTTTCCAAGCACGTCGGTCCTTGAATGTTAAAAGTGTAATTGTCTATAATATTGTGTATATTATCAATTATCGTAATATAAAGGTATTTCAGACATTAAGGCTTGAACGCGTTCATTACTTACATTAATAGTTTATGTACTTTATACATTACTTAGTAGTTTTTTCATTTTCCACGAGTGTTAATATTAACCAAGATTTTCGTGTATAATACAGTCCCTGTACTAGAGTCCTGTAAAAATTTTAGTACTGATTTATCTAACCAACAGAATTGAGTAAAGGACATATAGGAGAGTCAAAAAAAGTTGGGTAGACATCACCATATTCTGGACCAGGTTTTCTAGACGCCATTTTCTAAAATGGCCGATACGCATTTGATTGTGCATATATTTCCGCTCCTGTGACAGTCACAATCATCATTTTGGTGTCTAAATATATGTTTTTAAGGACAAGGAATCGATTAAGATGATTTGCGAAGTTAACCGGACGCCATTTGTCAAAATGGCCGACACCAATTTTCTGGTGCTTACATTTTTGCTCCCTTGGCAGTCATACTCATCATTTTGGTGTCTAAATATATATTTTAAAGGACAAGGAATTCATTAAGATCGTTTGTGAAGTTGCCTGATAGCTATTTCTTAAGGAAAATCAGTACTAATAGTTTTACAGAACTCCTCTGTTACTGCATTCAGAAAACAACTTACTTCAAGCAACAATTAAATTGACTTTCATTAGTATATTTATTTGGCTTATTTTTTATTGTGCGAACGAAATATCCGGAAATTTCATTGAGAAAAGTACTTTTTATTTGACTGAGTTTGTCTTTATTAATTTTTTTTAAATAGGTAAACTAACACTGATGAAAACGGATGATCAACAAAGGATGTGAATGAGACTGGCAACTGCTCGCCAAGAAAAACCAAATGTTTTGTTTGACATGAAGAAGTGCGTTATTTGTCAAGCTGTAGACAGTAACAAAACTGTTACCACAGTTACTTGAAGAAACAGAGGACAAGAAGCGGCCGCTATTTAAGAGATGTTGTGTTTGTGTATCATGTGGCAAACCAGTGCTATAAAAAGTATACTTTAAAAAAATCTCTTGAAAAAATAGCAGCAGCAAATGCTAATAGTGAAGTGTTGGTAAGTGAAGATAAACATGCCAGTGAAGAAATCTCCAGGAAAACAAGATCATTTGTTGTACCACGAGAGCTCCTTCATCAATCGTGCCCCAACATAATATATTCGATGTATTGTCTGTGGGCATCAAAGTCATAATGGTGTCAAGGACAAATTTCGTGTAAGCCATATCCTTCTTTAAGCTTGGGACCTATAATTTCCATTACTTTCAAATGCCACAATTTTGGTGAAATAGTTTTCTGTTTCATTCATTCATTCATATTTCCTTAAATATGCTTCCAAACAAACTTTGTGATACATTACATCAGCACCAAACACTTCAGTATCTGATTCAGATCTGCCACACGAGTATACATATCATCTTGAAAATGGATTGCTGCAGATTAAAAAAGTTTTGCTCGTTCAGTTTGACTTACACGAAATTTGTCCCTGACACCATTATTACTTTGAATGCAGAGAGCCAATACATATGTGTTGGGTGCACCGTTGATGAAGGAGGCTCTCGTGGTACACATGATGATCTTCTTTTCCTGGTGATTTCTTCACTGGCATGTTTATCTTCACTTTCCAACACTTCACTATTAGCATTTGCTACTGCTATTTTTTCGAGAGATTCTTTAAAGTATACATTTTATAGCACTGGTTTGTCACATGATACACAAACACATCAGAAGCCACACTTTCAGTTTGTTTGCAACTATGTCATCTCTTATAGCGGTTGCTTCTTGTACTCTTTTCCTTCCATTAAATGTGGTAACAGTCTTGTTACTGTCTACCGCTTGACAAAAAATGCATTGTCCTTGTCAAACAAAACATTTCGTTTTTCTTGGCGAACAGTTGCCAGTCTCATTCCCATCCTTTGTTGATCATCCATTTTCATCAGTGTTAGTTTACATATGTACAAAAAGAAAAAATTAAAAAAGACAAAATCAGTCAAATGGAAAGTACTTTTCTCAATGAAATTTCGTTCCCACAATAAAAAAAATGCCAAATAAATACAATTAGTTGCTTGAAGTAGGTAAGTTGTTCTCTGAATGCAGTAATAAAGGAGTCCTGTAAAACGTTTAGTACTGATTTTCCTTAAAAAATAGCTATCAGGCAACTTCACAAACCATCTTAATGGATTCCTTGTCCTTAAAAGCATATATTTAGGCACGACAATGATGAATATGATTGCCAAAGGAGCAGAAATGTAAGCACAAGAAAATCGGTGTCGGCCATTTTGGAAAATGGCGTCCGGTTAACTTCGCAAACCATGTTAATCGATTCCTTGTCCTTAAAAACATATATTTAGACACCAAAATGATGAATGTAACTATCACAGGAGCGGAAATATATGCACAAGCAAATGCATTTCGGCCATTTTAGAAAATGGCGTCTAGAAAACCTGGTCCAGAATATGGTGATGTCTACCCAACTTTTTTTGACTCTCCTATATGTCCTTTACTCAATTCTGTTGGTTAGACAAATCAGTACTAAAATTTTTACAGGACTCCAGTCCAGGGACAGGATTAGTAGTGAATACGTTTTTATTCTGCTCAACGTTTCGGAAATTTTGTTTGTTTCCTTTTTCAAGAGTTGGATTATTAGTCGTCAACCAATGGTTGAAATCGAAATTCTAAATGACCCCTGCAAACCGGAAACTTAGATTTAGGAAATTTGCAGGAAAAAACACGTCCGGGAAACGTGAAAGATTGATAAGAAACCGTGGAAATTCCTGTCTATTTTGCTTCTTTCAGTATCATTTAAAGAGCGGTAAGTTATATCGAAACATTTTCAGCATAAAAGTTGTAGAGGGGAAGATTGTACGTCCGAAAAATTATTATATAATAATTTCGATACAGTATTTCCGACGTATTAACGAATTTCCGGAACTTTCACCTTAGAAACGTACTACGACAGAGGATTATCAATCCACGATTTCTTGAGAGATGATGTTACATTTCCTTTTGAGGCAAGTTTTTTTTCAATTGCCGTAATTTTTTCTTGGTTGAGAGGATGCACCCAGCTTATTTTCACTTCTGTTCTAGTGCCATCCTTGCTTGCGTTTACTGTTTCCCTATATATTTCCAAACCTTATCTTATATAATTGTCCTTGAAAAGAAACTAAAGTGCAATCTGGAAAAATTAAATTATTGATGGGTAACCAAAACAAAAGGAATTCTGGAAATAAAATATAATAAAACGTTTCTTTCTATGAAAAATTAAATTATTGATAGGTAACCAAAACAAAAGGAATTCTGGAAATAAAATATAATAAAACGTTTCTTTCTATGAACCTTTATAATTCATTCTACTACTTCTTGACTATAAATAAGCTTCCCTACACCTGAAAAATCTTAAAAGTAAAAAACGTATTAATAGATACTCTTAATGCGATTTCTACTACTTCTTGAGTATACTCAAGCTTCCCTACACCTGAAAAATTTTAAAAGTAAAAAACGTATTAATAGATACTCTTAATGCGATTTCTACTACTTCTTGACTGTACTCAAGCTTCCCTACACCTGAAAAATTTTAAAAGTAAAAAACGTATTAATAGATACTCTTAATGCGATTTCTACTACTTCTTGACTGTACTCAAGCTTCCCTACACCTGAAAAATTTTAAAAGTAAAAAACGTATTAATAGATACTCTTAATGCGAATTCTACTACTTCTTCACTATACTCAAGCTTCCCTACACCTGAAAAATCTTAAAAGTAAAAAACGTATTAATAGATACTCGAAATGCGATTTCTACTACTTCTGGACTATACTGAAGCTTCCTTACAACTGAGAAAAACTTAAAAGTAAAAAACGTATTAATAGATACTCTTAATGCGATTTCTACTACTTCTTGAGTATACTCAAGCTTCCCTACACCTGAAAAATTTTAAAAGTAAAAAACGTATTAATAGATACTCTTAATGCGATTTCTACTACTTCTTGACTGTATTCAAGCTTCCCTACACCTGAAAAATTTTAAAAGTAAAAAACGTATTAATAGATACTCTTAATGCGATTTCTACTACTTCTTGACTGTACTCAAGCTTCCCTACACCTGAAAAATTTTAAAAGTAAAAAACGTATTAATAGATACTCTTAATGCGAATTCTACTACTTCTTGAGTATACTCAAGCTTCCCTACACCTGAAAAATCTTAAAAGTAAAAAACGTATTAATAGATACTCGAAATGCGATTTCTACTACTTCTTGACTATACTCAAGCTTCCCTACACCTGAAAAACTGAAACAGTAAAAAACGTAAATAATTAGAAACAGAAGATTTATAGAATGCGTTCTTGGAGGAACTTCAAAAAATTCAAAGATAAATAACGACGCCAACTATTTTGGATGATCTAAATTTAAGGGAAGTGGAAGTATTTAATATGCCAACCGTATCAAGTAAAGGTAGAGTTATTAAACAAACTAGACGTTATATTCCATAAACGAAGATTAGGTGTTTATTTGAATATTATTTAAGTTTTGCTAAATTGATATAAACAAAATATGTAATTTAAGTTAAAAAAAAAAGATGTCATGTATGAGTTATTGTAATAAAGATTCGATGTTAAACCATCGTAGCGTACACATTACATTCCCTACAGCTGAAAAATCTTAAAAGTAAAAAACGTATTAATAGATACTCTTAATGCGATTTGTGCTACTTCTTAACCATACTCTCAAGCTTACCTACACCTGAAAAATCTTAAAAGTAAAAAACGTATTAATAGATACTCTTAATGCGATTTCTACTACTTCTGGACTATACTGAAGTTTCCTTACAACTGAGAAAAACTTAAAAGTAAAAAACGTATTAATAGATCCTCTTAATGCGATTTCTACTACTTCCTGACTATATTCAAGGTTCCTTACAACTGAGAAAAACTTAAAAGTAAAAAACGTATTAATAGATACCCTTAATGCGATTTCTACCATTTCCTGGCTATACTCTCAAGCTTACCTACAACTGAAAAATCTTAAAAGTAAAAAACGTATTAATAGATACTCTTAATGCGATTTCTGCTACTTCTTAACCATACTCTCAAGCTTACCTACACCTGAAAAATCTTAAAAGTAAAAAACGTATTAATAGATACTCTTAATGCGATTTCTACTACTTCTGGACTATACTGAAGTTTCCTTACAACTGAGAAAAACGTATTAATAGATCCTCTTAATGCGATTTCTACTACTTCCTGACTATACTCAAGCTTCCTTACTACTGAGAAATACTTAAAAGTAAAAAGCGTATTAATAGATACTCTTAATGCTCGAACCAGCTACCAAAGCTATCGAAGCATATTCGCGTCGAATGTGCATGTATAAAGGTTCAAAACAAGATGACTACCTACGTTATCAATTTTTCAGATTTTTAGATAAAACAACTCGATGAGAAATTGCCAAGTGCGTCTTTGAAGTGGCGTTTGCCAACTAAGCCGCTTTCATTCGAGATTGTTGCTAAGTTACTTTGACAACTAAACGCGGCCGTACAATACGGTACCCTTGGCAGCGGCCGTGTCGGATCACGGACGCATTTTCGTATTATTTGGCATTGCTTTAGTATCATATTGACAGAAAACCATAAACGAAAAAAAATTATACACAAATTATATTTTATAGTATCTTGTTTTTTATGCTTTATGCTCAGTAACTCTATCAGGCAACAAGGATAAGTGGTTCTATTATTTTTATTACTTTATTACTAATAATAACATGCACGGGGCGGTATTCGTTCTGATCAGTTCTCATTCCAAACATCTTAAATTCGTTGTCGAGAACACCTACATTACTTGATAGGGGACATAGTGTGGTAGGCTATATCTAGAATAATGTGGGAGTAGAATATTTGATCGATAAATCGTAGATATTATAGGTATGTTATATTACTGTAATAAGTAATAAACATGTAGGTACTTTCACTTTTCAACGTCAGTAGGTTGAAGGGTTACAGATCGCAAAAATTAAGCAAGGGTTGCTAATTATAACATCCGTCCGCAAAATTGAAATGCGTTAGGCTATTTAAATGAATGTAAATCCTTGTTTTTATAACAACATAACATTTTCATAGGATTCCATAATCTAACTAATAAACTATATTTTAGATTTTACGGAATTAATAACTTCCATGCATAATTCCTTCAGAGAGCTATTTGAATTTACTTGACGATAACAGTTCCCAAGTAGGATTCGAGGTTAAGGCGATCTTTATTCGATTCACACCTCATAAAAACGAAATTGCGTATGTACCTTAAACGGCTAATATGCCATACTCATTTGCGTCAAAAGTATTAGCCACTTAACGTGATAATAGTTTGGAAGAGATATTCATGGTAAAACAGAATAAAGGAATGCATATACGTAATCTTTTCTTTGTGTAATGAACTTTTACATTAAAACCAATTACTTAAGTTTCTTGATACCGAAATGGATTCATTAGTAGTAGGAAAAACAGATTTTTTTCAAAGCTTGCAAAACAATACGTTTGCAGAACTGATCACTTAAACAAATAGACAACTTTGATAAAACTAAAGTGACTTGGCTCGGAAAAACAATGAGAATTGAATAAACGTGAAATTACAGACTGTTTCATTCGTATACGTAACCACTGTATGTTCGCTAAATAAAATAATGTGGGTAATCTAACAATAATTCGACATCTTAGCCGAGTGGTTCGAAGCTCACAATAAGGGGGTAGAATAGGAAAATTCAAATAATAAGACACAAAGTCTCCCCTTGTATAGTTTAATGAAATTTGTTTTATGTTTTTTAGATAAAGTGCCAAAGCACCTGACACATGAGCCATTGCAAAACTCACAAAGTAAAATGTTGACAATAAAATAAGGAATACCAGGGTTTATTTAAAAACCAACTGGGACCATTACATCCTTGGGATTATGGCGATCATTAAAAAATTTGTTAAAAAATATGAAGTGAAAATTATGAAGTAAAAATTAAGAATAAGCACGGTTAAAAAATATAAAGTGAAAAATATGAAGTAAAATTAAAAATAAGCGCTACATGTTTCGAAGCCATACTGGCTTCATTATCAAGCAGAAATGAGAATGATTAAGGCTTATAGCGACATCTTAAAAATATAACAAAAATTTACAGTGGTTGAAAGGTCTTAGATGATGGGCTGATTAACACAATTAAAGAGGATTAAAATTATGCTATTAGTTTATTATTAATAAGGAACACGACATCATTTCTATTCATTCCTGAAATTCATATTAAGTAACTTTATTGTATTACAAATGAGGTGAAGTATTAATTATTAAAGCGGTAAGGTAACACCAAACACTTACGTATGAGTAAATTAAAACCCAACCCATCATGGAATTAAGCTAGTTTCGGTACATAAATATGTTTAATCTTATTAGATGGTGATCCTTAGGACGAGCACAAACGTATTCCTCGTCAGAGCAACGAGTAACATAATTAGTAACGTAGTTAAATTTAAATGCAAAATTGGTCTCTAATTCAATTTGGCACATTGGATAAAAATTAAGTAAAACTCATAACGTAATTTGAAATTAATTGGTCATTTACAATTTTAATAAGTCAAGATGCTTCAATTTTAGCGTGAAAACATCTTGTTAAAAGTCTCGTCGTGCAACGTAATAAAAAATATTGCGAGTATAATTTAAAATTATAACGAGGCAAAAAAGGGAGATTATCATAATCATACCTGCATACGGTTACTTCTACGGGATACGAAACTAACCCTCGTGAAGAAGATAAGTTCCTTAACGGATCTACGAAAATTCCGGGACATAACACAGTATATGACGGGATTAAGAGCTGAGTTGGCATGTCCTAAAAGTAGCATGTAGGGCTTCATCATCGACATTTTATTTATTACGTCTAATGACTTTACGTTCCTTGTGTCTATCATTAGATTTATGGTGTTATAGGGAAGCCAACAAAAAGCAAACACTAATGCTAATAGTAGGAGGATCCAGGCCACCCTTTTCCGCTCGCGTACCAATTTGTAGCTCTGAAAATAAAAAAAGGTCGTTAATACCACATAGCAGGATTATCGCTATTATTTTTTATTTTTGTACGAATTTATTATAAAATAGCTGTTAAAACAATAATTTTACTGACAACTACAGTACCGTAACATTGCAGTTTATGTCAAGCAGAAATAATAAATTACTGTAAATTAGTCGCCTTTTATTAAATCTTCTAAAGGAAAGATAAGAGAAATGGACCACTTTGGGTTAAACTTTTTCTATCAATAGTTCTAAATGTCACTTGATTAAGCTGTCGTCGGAAACTCATTTACAATAACTTGTCCGTTTTATAAGGTATCAAACCAATGATAAGTGTTCATGAAATTCTTTATCAAGTGACTCTTTCAACAGAAAAGTGTAATTGATATTAGTATTATTATATTTACTTCTAATTATTATCAGTAAAGCTGGAAGTTCATAAAGTTTCCCAAACTCCGCCACAGTTTCTAAATTGTGCGCCCGTAGTTTCTCGTCACGTCTCGTTGTGGTGACCAT
This sequence comes from Pyrocoelia pectoralis, assembly GCA_036250285.1. Taxonomy (NCBI): domain Eukaryota; kingdom Metazoa; phylum Arthropoda; class Insecta; order Coleoptera; family Lampyridae; genus Pyrocoelia; species Pyrocoelia pectoralis. Next base: position 4,153,432 of record CM070075.1, on the reverse strand, counting down.
AAGTTAATTTCTCCGTTTCGCAAAGTCTAGATTCACATACAAACCAGTTGTGTTCGCAAGCTATCCTTCAGCGTGCAAGTGTCCGAAAACGTATTCAACAAACTAAAAAGAAGCTCTATTCTTCATCTCGAATTCTTGTAGATCCTCTCTGCAGACCATTAGACTAATTTAGACAGAATACCTTTTGAACAATCACAGGTCACTCTCTGATTAAACGCCCAAATCCATTTTAAGAAGTTTCTAAACCTTCGGCCAAGAAACAACCTGCCACAGTGTCTAATTCTAAAGAAACCATCGATACTTTGTCTTCTTACATTCTAATTTGGTCTCCCGAAAGGTTTGAACTTCGCTGTCACTCCCAAAGTTTCCAAGGAAGACATCGTTACTGCTGTTGAATCGTCCTTCCATACTCTCTCAATTTCTCTCCTTTGAATTCGTCTTGAATTTGAAATTTCGTTATAGTCTGTGCAGCTAACTTTACGATCATACTCGATAAGGCTTAGATCTTCTTGGAGAGGACATTTACGTTATCATTCCTCCAACTCTACGTCCAAAATTTAACCCGAGGCCTCAGCTGTTATCAGATCGTTTACCTTTCTTAAGACCGGGCAACGTAGTCTTATCACTAGAGTGCGGATTTTTAAGCATAAAAAATTAAAAAAAAGCGCTTAAATAAGCTTTTAAAATGAAGGAAATAAGCATTAAAACAATACAAACACCTTATTCTAAGCATAAAAAGATGGAGTAAAAATGGTGTTTGTTACAAAGAAATTCAACAGAAATTGGTTTCTAACTAAATATTTAATTATCTTAAATTCATTTCAGAATTCAAAATACTAATCTACATAGTTACAATTAATAATTAAATGTTTTTCTAAATTCTCAACGGTAAAATTTTTCCTTCTGTCACTTAATATATTTTTAAAACGCGAAAAGCTTCTTTCAATGTCTACTCTTCAAAAAATCATAAAATTGCAATAGATATTTTCTGTTAACATTTTCTCAGGTGTACGATTAAATAGGCAGGTAGGAACGAGGGATTTTATGCTTGGTTGGACACAATTGAACGATTGATGAACTTTTAGAATCTTTTGCCAACACTCAAAAGTACCAAGAATTATTATTGCTTGTGTTCAGAAAAGACACCTAAAATAACAAATCCTTTAAATAAGGACAAAGAAATTCAAAGAAAATTTAAGAATTGAAAAATAAGCAGAAAATATGCATATACATAATTTATAAGCATAAAACATAAAAATAAGCAAAAAAAGCACAACATAATTTAAAAAATACCATTGCTTTTACTAAAATTCGTGCTCATATGTAGATATTTCCCTGTTGCTACCATTTTTTACATATAGCATTTTTGCTAGAAATCCGCACTTTACTTATCACTAGCGACTCCAAATCGACCAGGGTGTATTGTCTTCCTAAAATTCGCAAGTCCCATTCTCCCTATTTTCAGCACTATCAACTCGTCCACTTACAAGCTTGCTAAGTATCTGGTTACAATTATTTGAACTCCGGTCACTTCATACAACGCATCTTCGATATTCACTTGGATCTTCTGGTCGGCTTCGATGTTACGTCCCTATTTACCAAAGTACCCATCAAGGATTCTCTTATCCATCACAGAACAAATTCTGGAGGAAACGGATAAAGACATCAGTTTAGTTACCTTGATCAATAAGTTTTATTAACAAATTTCTGGTGCTGCCATGGGCCATGGAGTCTTTCAAATCGGCCACAATATTTTGTTTCAAAAAGGCAAGTCTCCAATTCTCCCATTTTCTACCAAAGAAAAATCTGCTAGGTCATTGAGATCTTCGAACAACCCAACAATTGCAACCCGTGACGCTGAATGGACACTTTCTCCACTGTGGAAATCTGTCATTCCAGTGACTGATGTTTCAGTTTCTCCCGATGGATAGCCAGGTTTAGCTCCCTTTTATCAGTGTTCCAGCGTGTTTAGCAGTTTCGTGCTCTAATGTAATGGCGAAACTTTTATCTTTTTATTATTTCTATCGTTTTTTTACTTTTGTTTTTTGTTATCCTAATATACTTACGAAAGCGGGGAGAAACGTTGACTCTTTGTTCAACTATGACACGAGGCAAGCTCGATTTTATGTTACTGACTCCGTCCTGACATAATTAACATTATTTCCATTATGTGCGTTTGTGATTTACCATCCCTTCTCGTCTCTTTATTTATTGTCCTCCTTTTTTGTTATCGAAGTTTATTTGTTCTTCGATTATTTGCATCCAGTTCTATGTATTATTTATCATTCCTGTCATTTTTTCCTGCTTTCTTCTGTTAAATTTTATTTTTTATTTATTACACTCCTAAAGACACTTAAACCTGAAAGGTATTATCACAGAATAAGCGTTTTATTCTGTGGTATTAATTTTTTAGTCGCGAACGACTTTTTTACGAACTGGCAAAAAAGTGGAATTGTAACTAAAGAAACGAATTTATTGACAACATAACAAAATGAAAAAGACAAAAATCATAGGGCATAACCCCGATTCAGCGGCCCCCTATTCAGCGGTCCCCGTTTCAGCGCTCCCCGTTTCCGCGGTGCCCCGTTTCAGCGGTTCCCATTTCGGCGGTGCCCCGTTTCAGCGGTTCCCATTTCGGCGGTGCCCCGTTTCAGCGGTTCCCATTTTAGCAAGAAAGTGGACCTAGTTGCGTTAGCATAAAAATGAATGAACTTATCAAGTACTTTCGTTGTTCAGAAAAAAAGAATAATGGTTGTCACAACATGTGTTATAGTCTATATGAATAAGTTAATTTTAATTAATAGTTCAGATGTTAATTCTTTCAAACAACTTTTTGATGGAGTAAACCGCGTCCTTTTTTCGCGGCGTCTTTTTGACGACCTGTTTGCCTTTTTGTCGTAAATTCGTTTTGTGCAGTGCATACCGATTCATATGATCCTTAAAAATCAAAAATTCCAAGCGCTTTTGAAGACAAACGAAGGAAACCGAAAAATTCATTTTTGAATAGATTTATTGTAAAAGGTACAAGAATTTTTTAATCAGAAAGTTACTGCTTTTTGACAAAAAATACCTTTTGAGATAAAAGAAATATTTATAGTAAAGTAATTAGGTACAAACAATTTCGTAAGGGTAAAAAGATGGGAGCTCATCCTTTAAAATTATTTTTTTCAACATTATAATTTCTCGTTAATCATAAGTTACTACCAAACAGTGCAAAGGGATACCGAAAAAGATATACCGCCGAAACGGGGACCGCTGAAGCGGGTGACCGCTAAAATGGCAACTGCTATAACGTGTTGCCGCTGAAACAGGGGCTGCTGAAACGGGACCACTGAAACGGGGAACGCCAATCGGGAACCGCTAAATCGGGGTGCAACCATAGGTACGTAAGACAGTAAATAACGTAGAATGCAACGTAAATAACGAGAAGGAGGGTATAAATATTAAAAAAATTGGCATGTTTAAGGGACTATACAGTATACATGTCTACAAGTTATCAATATAAAGGAGAGGTGGACGAGAGTAGTGTTTTTACTCACTTAAATTTTAAAGGGTAGTTCCGTTATTGAGGAAAAACTATTACATTTATCCACCAGAATAGACGTGCAATTATTTCAGAAACAAAACAAAGCTCAAAATACAGAAAATTTAACAATACGTCCTTCATTTCTTCTATGCTAGAAAAATCCTTCTAATAAAAATCGTAAGTCTCAGCTCAAATCAGCAAGACGAAAAATAGAATTGGTTGATATTTCGTATTTGATCACTTAATTTCAGTTTTGATGATAGATTACATGCGACTCATACTATTGGTATACGTGAAATTGAAATAAATTGAAATTTGATTTGTTTACACAGAAAGGCGCTTCTTTTTCTGGAACAAGAAAAAAAAAGTAATTTAAAACGGCTTTCATTCCAATAATTTTAAGTTCTGTGTGATGTTTCACTGATTTGCAAAATATGGAAAATAAAATGGAAAGTTATAAATAAATAATGTAAGAGGACGTAAAACAGTAATTACGCATTTCACAAATATAACCCTTAGGTACACATTATGGTTTTGAAGTGGTTGCTTAAAATTGACCGAAACATTAATTAAAATATGTACCTGTTGCGTGCTACAGCTGCCTTCGTTGTCGAAAGGTGGCCGTACCGAGCAAAGTTTCTTTCCCATTAATGAGTAGGCGAATAGCATTATTGCACCTGAAAGAACAGTTAATTTTAGGCTATTCAAAATGGTATTAATTTTAAAGTAAAAGATCGATACAGAGTAAAAGGTATTACCGAACTTTTCACTTTAACTCCTAAAGGATAATACATCTGCGGTTTGAGCAGGTTAAGTGGATTTTCAAACCTCAGAAGATTTTAGAACATTCTTTACAAATGTCTAGAATTTTTATGTAGGTTAACTATCTATGTACATTGTTTGGCATAGCCTTTATAAACATTACTTGCGTAAGTACTGATTTGGTTTGGAAAAATTATATTACGTGAATGGGAGACGTAATTGCACGTATATATGCTCAAAATAAATAAAACGTAATATAACAATGAGGGTTTATTTAATCGTTTAGATATTTTTGTGACGAATGTTGTTACCTACAGGATGGTTTCTCAATGTTTACCTAGTCGCTATAGATAACAGTCATTATTTCGGTAAATTATATGATCGCAACATGGTAGAATAAATTTTAGTCACAATCAAACGTTTGGGAACAAGACAGACACTTGAAACACATCCCATTTAGAATAATCAACGCTTTCCTTTTGAAAAAGTTCCGTGATTATTCTTGCTTTAATGTTTCCTCATTGCTATAGCGTTTACACAATAAGTTCTGCTCCCATTTTCCATACTATACAATAGTCCGATTCTAATTTCCTTGATGAATCCTATTTTGACAAGGAAATATGGGAAACTTTTTAAAATTAGTTATAACGAATATGAATTCAGAAACTAGAAACGTGAAAATCTGGAAAATTTGAATCGTGATTTGCCATTACTTTACGGCTCAAATCAGTTTGTTTTTTGACCTCTTTAGAAAAGAAGACGCAAGTTACGCACAATTTTTTTAATTATTAAGGTTAGATACTATACAGCTTTAATATGAACTCGGAAGCAACGGAAGATTACATTTAAGTGCAAACTTGGTACGCAGATATATTTCATTAAAGCATCATTTTTATTGCTTAGAATTAATTAATTAAAAGTTTCCAGTCGGTTTTGGGGATTTTATCAATGAATGAATAATAGGTTAACTTACCAGGTACGGCGAACATTACAATGTAACATACAATTCCAAAGATGTCCTGAGATATATAAAAATTATCCCAGGTCTCTTGACAAAATACAAGTGTGAGATTGTCGGTAAGTAAATCCTCATTCGTAACACCAACAAATAAAAGGGGTGCAAAAACTACCATTGAAGTAATCCAGAGTACTATTATCACAATTATTGTAGTTTTCTTATTAAACCATCTACAGAATCCGAAGGGTTGTGTTATTGCCAAATATCGATCGACAGCCATCGCAGTTATTGTAAATACACTTGAAGCGACGGACACACCTGTAATAAAAATGATTAATAGAATTTTCTTTCAGACTATCCAAAAATGTAAAGAAATAGTGAACACACAATGTAATATCTGTTCTTACATGAGCACATGCATATAGTTCGGAAAGCGCCTCCTTAATCTTTAAATAGAAAAGCTTGACAAATAACATATTATGTAACTATGTAGATCGTTAGGCGGTATATACAGGCGAAATTAGTGTGGCATTCATGGTGTAGTCATTTAATTTTCGCTAATTTAGCCACGTGTTAGTCAGGTTAATCAATACCTGCCGTGGAATTAATTTTAACTTTGAAACATGTCTAGACAATGTTCTCCCTGATACAATCACTTATCAAATTGTAAACGCCAATTTTGGTCTTCATATCATTATGGACAAGCGTTAAAGTTTTTAACGTGCAAGAAACACTCGCCACGTTCTCTCACCCCTAAACGTAGGATGAGATCGTACTCCGCAACCAACCAAACGCAATTTGTATCGTATTATATATATATATATATATATATATATATATATATATATATATATATATATATATATATATATAAATGTTGCAAACCAAAAATATATATATACATGTTTTTAGACTAAGGTGAGATCCGGATAAAACTCAGACAACCTGAGATCCCCCATAAATGTTGCGTATTTCAGAATATATGTATCATAATATACCTGAAAACGCTCATTCTAAGTTTTACTACTACAGAGGGGAAAACAATTTTACATTTTTAATTTTTATGTTAAAAATTAAATAACGTGAGATCCAATAAATAAACTTACACAAGTTGAGATCCGATGGTGCATAAGTTGTTGTATACTGAGCAAGATGAGGTCCTGCACTCTTGCCAAATCTACAACAGGAGAACTGCACCATCTGCACCATAAGCCATGACTCATTTTACATTTTAAACAGTTAAGTGAAAATAGCGGACTGAAAGTGTTGTATTTTACGAATCTCTGGACGTTTTTGAGTTATTTTTTAATTGCGTTTGTAGTTGAAATTATTAATATAACGCAATGCATACTCGTGGCAAAAAGTTGTTAAATCTAGCCCTAAAGTGTGAGGAGGATATCGGTGGTATCAATATTTTAAAAGAAAAAGGTAAGTAAGTCTATTTTCTATATTTGTTACTTATGGGAGAGTGAATAATTTAACCAACACATTGCTCTAGAACATAAGAGTATTTTAAAAAAATGCAAGTTGGAAAAGAAAAATATATGTGATGAATACGATGTGACGAACTTTGAAAAAGATGAAGATCCCTGGTTTGAATTCAAGAAATGGAAAAATAGAGGAAAGGAGTCTATAAATGATCAAGTAAGTTAAGGTTATTACTTTATTAGGGTATTAGTTGCTAAACTGTCGCGTATAGTCTGTACCAAATTGTAGCGTTCATTCAAATGCTCATAATGGAGAAGTTTCATGATGTTAATAATACTATATTTAACCAATTAACATTAAAATATAGATCAAAACTAACATACCAGTACAAAAATTTTTAAAATCCGTCAATAAATGACTGAGAAATAAGTTATTAAAGTTTACGTATTTAGCGCGGAACGACAGTAGTGTGACGTCATTTTACCTAATCGAGTTAATTAGAGGGAATACATTATTTGTATTGTAGGAGGATTTTTTAGCATCAGTCATCTTGTAATAAACAAAACACGCATGATAGGCGCAATTGAGTGCACCCCAATAACCGTACACGTAATTACTAAGCGAATACGAACAGGTAAAGTGACGTCACACGCTGGATCAAGATACAAAATTATTCTTCACTTTAAAGGCTCGTAACTTTTTCATTTGTAGAGATATTTTAATGATTCTTTCACATTTTTGTTTCATTTTACTTATATTTTCATAATTAATTTATAGCAAAAAATGGGAAACTTCTCCAGAAAACAACCTGCGAAATTCTACCTGAGGTCTATTTACCTTTAAATTTACAAAACATCAGGTATAAAATTTTCATTATTTAGTCTATTGTATTCTAACCCGATAATGACATACCTATAGGCGTTGATTGAATTCAATCAACGCTATAGGTAAAGAGTGGTTTGGCATTGTTGAAATTCGCAGCTGAGCGACAGTGTCAGTTTTTCCAATTTTGAAGTTTGAAGCTTAAATCCGTTTATTGTTTAGGACCTTATTTGTTTGCAGTGTTTTTAGGCAACCTTTTTAAAATATAGAAGCATTGTAAAATATATCTAAAAACATTTTAATAAGAAACTAACATAAAATTAATAGGTAACAATAATTATAAAATTTATAATTATGGTAGGTAGGTAATTATTTATAAAACGAAACAATTTTGAACAATTATGTTGTCGTAATTGACGATAATTGTAGTTCCATGCTCTATTAGTTAAAATTGCGAAAGCTTTAAATGTTCTTGCCTAATTGATGCTCTTAGATAGGTTTTCCACGTTTTCAGCAATACTATTGTAGCTGAAATTCCGTTTTACTGTAAATTTTTCGTAATATACAGATTATTTCAAAGATAGAAGCAAAAGTAGAGTAAATTTTTATTGTTGCAACATTTTTTCACTAATGCGATTAGAAAGGGATCCCTTACGATGTCTATAAATTGTGGGGCCTATTCATTATAAAAATAATTGAGGTATTTACCTACGCAGTAATCACGACTAACGACCAGTGCACAATTCAAAAGAAAAATTATTTAAAATATTTAACTGGAGTTCTACTTAATGTTTCCTTCTTGTATTAACACGGCTGTTGCGAAAAACAGAATTGATTACTTCAAAATTAAAATCAATAGGTAGATTAAATAAATTCCTCGGCCTCCCCCTTAATTAATACTTTAATATTATGAAAATTAAAGTTGTTGATGATAAGATGAGGTTGATTGTAACTGATAAAAAATTAGATCAAATCAATGCGACATGTTTCGGGGGCTAAACTGCTCCCATTATCAAGGGATTAAAATTGTAAAAAATGGACGACACCACAAAAAACACAAGTAGGTGCGGTGCACCTTCAAAAAGCCTGAGGTAAACACTTTAAAATTACGTTAAAATGATAACTGTACAACCTTCTTAAATTAATACATTAAACAGTGAAGCTGAATCGACATTATAATAAACAAAAGGGATTCATAAGGAGAACCTTAAACCATCAGATGACCAGAAACCAGCCAAGTAATTAATAAAATTACAATAAAAGTGAAGCCACCATATCAAGCAAACAGGTGGTTGACAATAGGTAGTTAAATTTAATAGTTTAACATAGATGAATAAATAATTACGTCCTCGTGTCTTGCGGGGTTCTTCACTCGTAAAGGGGTTCATAAGAATGAAATGAAAGACTCGCAGTTCGCAGTAATGAATGATTGTTATTTTTTTATAGCATTTAAGCTGCTATCGCTAAATAGCAGAAGTGAAATTGTGATAGACTATAAAAAAATAACAATCATTCATTAAAATTGGTTAGGGGGAGGCTGCGAGTCTTTCATTTCATGAATAAATAATTATCTGTTGTTTTTAGGAATTTCCAATAGAACAAAAACATAGTGAAAAGCAAGACAAATCGTCAACAGAGTTTGTTGACTCGTCAGTAAGTTTATTTTAAACTTTGTTATTATTTGGGTTTTAATGATTTACTTTTGTCCCTATAATTTGTAAAAAATAACAAAGAATCAGTTATATACCAAACAATGATACTCTAAATTATACCTACTTACTACGAGTTTGAGAGAATGCCATTCCCTATTTTAGAAATAAGGATGGAAAATAGGTTTTTCATCTTGAACTACATATAACAACCTTCGCGAAAAATATCAAGAATACAAACTTAAAAATTTTCAAATTTTCGTTAATCTGGCGTTTTGAAACGAACCCCTTAATACGTATGAACTATAATTTAATAGTATAACAAGATATACCTACACACAATTGAAATTCCAAATATTAATAAAGCTTAAGTACACACACTTGCATGCAAGTCGGTCAACTTTGTCGAGCAAGCTGGATGAAATGAAAAGTCTGACTTCCATGCCTGTGTGTAGCGGGTTTAAGTTACAATTTGTAGACGTCTTGGAAGCCTAATGAGAATGAGGATGAGGAATCAGATACTATTAGTGAGTGTCCGTCAAGAAAATCGCCAAAAATTCCATACATAACACCTATTGTATATGAGGTACAACTAAATTTGTTTAGTTCTTTCCTCATTAATTTCTGTTGCAGCTATCTGATTTGCAAGGAGATATCTATAATCCCTTAGAAAATCCAGATATAAACGTGGTTTGTGAAACTGAAAGGCCAGCAACACCAACAACCAACAAGGAAATTAATACAGATACAAGTAGAAAAGTTATTATTCTACAGAATATCACTGTAAGTTAGTGGCATTAAAAGTTTAATAGGCAAAATTAAATATAATAGTATATTATTCAACGAGCATGTAATGATGCTAAATTACTCACGAAGATGTATTTTGCCACACGAGCCGCAGGCGAGTGTGTTAAAATGCATCTGAGTGAGTAATAGCTCATTACATGCGAGTTAAATACTATACTTTTTCTACTACTTGCTTTTTATGGAGTTAGTGCCGTGAGTAAAACGCGTATTATTAAACGGTAGTAGAAAAAAATTTTTATTTGATAGTTTCCGCAGTAGAGTAAATTTAAATTATTCGTTTTAACAGAAGAAAAATACTTTTCGTTTTAATTTTAGGTACGCGAAGCTGAGCATCAAAATAAAGAAATAATGGCAGTACCAAGAAAGAAAAATTTAAATATTCAGGTTAGGAAAGTTTAGTTTATTTCAATAGAAGCACAGGAGCATAATTGACTATTTTAATACTAATTAAATTCATACAATGCATTTTGAGGTATATCTTTTATTTTTTATAATTAAAAAAATTATCCAAATTTCAATTTAGGTATAGTTACTTATAAACCTACGTAATTTTTTAAATAAAGAATACCCACGTTCGGTCATTTCAATTGCAAGGACCTTATTTATGGGTACATTTTGTCGTTGACTTTTACGCATTACTATTTTATGTTATTTTCAAACTTACAGACTTTTGGAGTTGTGGGCAATTTAAAAAGTATAGTTGACGTTAGCCATCGAAAAAGTAGAATATGGGATAAAAAAGACAAGTGTGTTTATTGTAATCGCGATTTCACAAATTTCTCACGCCACTTATTTCGAAATCACGAAAATGAAGAATCTGTACAGAAAATTTTGCAACTCCCAAAAGGTGATAAGAAAAGAAGACAGATGGTTAATCTAATAAGGAAGGAAGGAAACTTAACTCTCCTAGACGAAAATAAAATTAGACCAGTACAAAGGGCTACAGTAAAATACGAAGGACAGGAAAACAGCGAAAATTCTCAAGAGTTTTTACCATGTCCGTATTGTAAAGGCCTATATCGTTTGAAATCGCTGAGAAAGCACACTAAAATCTGCTCTTACAATTCACATAATGGCGAAAAATGTAATGTTGCCAGTTTAGGGCAAAATTTATTAGTCTTTAAAGCATCTCGACAATCTTTTTTGGATAAATTGAGATTAAAGGATGAAGTATTTTCGAAAATGCACGCAGACAGAGCATCGTACAACGGTAAAAATGACCCTGTTATTTGCCAGTACGGTGAAGATTATTTGCGAAAACACAAAAGACCGCATATTCGAAATGCAGTTTCCAATAAAATACGAGAACTCGGTAGACTGCTTATTCCTCTCCAAGATATTTATGGCATAAGCACGTTGTTAGAAGCAATTAACACAAAACATTACGAAAAAGTTGTCCATGCAGCACAAATAATTTCCGGTTATGACAATACCTTAAAAACATTCAAAGCACCTTCTTTAGCTCTGCACTTAAAAGGAATCTTATTGGGTGCATGTTTAGCAGCTAAAACACTATTATTAAAGCAAGATCCTATTCTGCCAGTCGTTGATTACAATGAATCCCTTAAAATTGTAAAACAATTTAGATCATTGGTAGATGAGAGATGGAAATTTGATATGGCCAGTTTAGCGTTGAAAGATCTCAATGAAAAACAAGGAAAAACATATCAAACTTTACCAATAACAAGTGATGTCATTAAATTTCGAAAATATGCTGTTGAGGTTGCTGAAGAAAATCTGAACATATTAAAAGAAAATGTTAGTAATCGGATAGCTTTTAAAAAATTGACGGAAGCTGCTCTCGTTTTGACAGTTTTATTGAACAGAAAAAGAGTCGGTGATGTGCAGTATATAAAAGTAGATTCTTACACACAAGTCACGACCAGCACAAATCAAGAAGAGTGCCTGAACGCATTATCTGAATCAGAAAAACTGCTATCGGCGCATTTTAAAAGGATTATTACTATTGGAAAAGGTAGCAGATCCATCCCAGTCCTGTTTCCAAAAAATGTTGAAACCTATGTAGATACGCTTTTAACTACCAGAGAAAAAAATGGGCTAATTCCAAAAGAAAATCCATTTTTGTTTGCTTTAATTGGGAGTAAAGGCAAATGGATGGATGGCTCATCAGTTCTGCGTAAATATGCAGCAAGTTGTGGCGCTGAAAATCCCAAAACACTGACATCTTCACGCCTGCGGAAACAAATAGCTACCGTTTTGCAAGTGCTAAACTTGAATGACACAGAAAAGGAACAGATGGCGTCTTTCATGGGACACACCATGAAGACGCATTCGGAGTTCTATAGGTAAGGATGCCTTTTTGGATTATTCGTTTTATCATCTCTTTGTGTAACAACCTTATTTCATAGTTCTACATTCTGTTAGAAAAATTGGCGCTGTGGTTTTGGTGAACGTTGTTATTACCTATATCTTGCATTGATTGTAGTTTTTTGTTAATTTGAGAAAGCAAACACTCACAAAAGTTGAATTGCGTGAGTAGGTATACTAAAATATAATTGTATAAACTTTTCCGTTCACCAAAATCAGGTCAGATATGCTTAAATTAAAAAAAAATATATATAATTTGCCTGTAGGCTGCCGCAGGAGGTCTATCAGACGGCTAAAATAGCTAAATTATTATTAATAATGGATAAAGGAAAGGGAGCTGAATTTCAAGGAAAAGCTCTTGAAGAAATTGATGTACAGCTAGAACGTTTAAATGAAGAAAGTTCTGAAAAAATGGATAGTGATATTGGTAAGTCTTCTATCTCTTGTCGAAATCTGGTGGTGTACCTACTAACACTATCTATATTAATAAAGGCAAATAAATTGATTCATTATAATTAATAAATTCATCATCGCCCAGTCAAAACCGCTGACGCGAGAAAGCTGAAATATGGCACACAATTTGTTTCTTGCATGTACAGATCCGCTAAGAACACTCTAAAAGGGTGAAAACAACCGTTAACAAATTAAAAAAAATTATATCTGGAAAATTACTGTTTATCAAAAACCTCTAACCCATGTCAATTTTATTTTATTTTTTTACATTGGTAACAAGAAATACAGGGTGATTCGCGAGGAAGTGGCAATATTTTAAGGACATGTCGAGGAAGCCAAAATAAGCAAAATAAACTATATGTTCAAGTCCGATTTTCATTTGTTTATTTTATTTGATATTTGTTTATGGGTTCTGTAATGGTAGTAATGTTCGTGCAGTGGAGGAGTATCGACGCAAATAAGTGTATCGAACTGGGCGGTGGTGTTTTCGAAAATTTGTCGTAAATTAATGCTATTTTGTTTATTTTTGTAATTCATTTTTTAATCAAAATATCTCCGAAACAAATGAAAATCGGACTTGAACATATGAGTTTATTTTGCTTATTTTGACATGTCCTTAAAATATTGCCACTTCCTCGCGAATCACCCTGTATAGGGTTCAAACTACCTCCTCCATGCGAGTGAAGAAGCGGGAACAGGTAGTCGTACTATAACATAATCAATGAATTAAACCTAACCTAAAATATTGTTATGCTTTTAGAATCTAACAATGAAGAAAAAATACAAGGAACATCTCTAAATGAAGAAAATAACGAATTTGATTTCAGCTCTCAACCTAATGAAGGTATATTATTTATAATAGATATTATTAAGAATATCAGAATAATAATAATTTATGTTTACAGGAACCAGTAATGTTGGACAGAAAGAAGATAAAAAAGAAAGAAAGGGAGGACAACGGGGATCATGGAATAACAAACAAAAAATATAATGAAGGAGTTTTTCAAAAAACATCTTAGTAAGAAGATCACCCCTAAAAAACATGAATGTCTTCAGCTTCAAAATTCTTACAAAGATATGTTTAAAGACAAAACTTGGGTACAAATAAAAGTCTTTATTTACAATTCTTTTCAGCAACAACGACAATAATCATGTTTTATTTTGTTAGTACCTTGTTAGTACCTACCATTGTAATAATAATGAGTTTTTAATAAATAAATCTTTAACGCGTTTTTTATTATTTTCTTTTTGTAACTCACAATCACATAAAATAAAAGAGTTTGCTGGCTTCGTTGTACCATCAGGAAAGAAGGAAAATTTTTACTTATGCAGAATGAAGTAGTCGTTTTTTCGAAAATATTTAGTTAATCGTACAGAATTCGGAAAATTTTTTTAAGCAATAATAAATTAAATAGTAAGTATCTAATACTGGCATTTCCAGGAAAAGTCTACATTTTGAACAGTTTGGTCTTCAATGACGAGAACGGCAAACTTTCAATAGCACGGGGGTAAAAAGTTGCTAAAAACGTCTTTAAAAAATTTAATACTGTTCATTTATCAAGAAGGTAGGTACCTACCGGTTTATAGGGAGTGAAGATTAAAAATGAAAGATAATCGAATAATTGACACAATAAGTCTTATAGAAGAAAGTTTACTTTAACTTTATTCGATAAAACACGGCCTACTATTAAAATACTTTAAGAAATTAGGAATAATATTTATCATCCTTAATACTAAATCATACCTTCGAAAAAATTAATAAAACGAAACAAAGGAATAGGAAAAGAAAAAACCTCCCCTTATCCAATTTAATGAAGAGACGAAAACGATGATGATAGTTCTTTTTTTTAAGTTACTGAACTGGTAATGCAAAGTTAGCAGGTTGTTAATGTTGACATTGGAACTAAAGTATGTGGTAATTCTGACCAACAGCAATAGCAATGAAATAATTAAGATTAACTTTAAAAATTGTGCGACATGTTTCGAAACCCTACTGGTTTCATTTTCAAGCTATGTGAAAGTGCGATAACAATATGAAAGGCTGAGGGGAAAAATTATTAACTAATACATATGAATTAAATTAAGTAATGAAAAACGGAAGCCGTAGAGGAGCCCAAATGTGTAAAAAGGCCATCATCGATTCGCAAGATTAACTTAGAATAAATGTTTTACATTTTACAACAAATTTAGCGTCTCATGAAAGACAAGACAAATTTGGGCCCCTCTAGGGCTTCCAGTGTTGTTTTTTCATTACTTAATTTAATTCATATGTATTAGTTAATAATTTTTTCCCCTCAGCCTTTCATATTGTTATCGCACTTTCACATAGCTTGAAAATGAAACCAGTAGGGTTTCGAAACATGTCGCATAATTTTTAATGTTAATCTTAATTATTTCATTGCTATTGCTGTTGGTCAGAATTACCACATGCTCTAGCTCCAATGTCCACATTTAACAACCTCTGCTAATAAGCTTCAGTAACTTAAAAAAAGAACTATCATCATCGTTGTCATCGTCTTCATTAAATTGGTTAAGGGGAGGTCTTGTGTATTTCTTTTCCTGAAATTATAACCCCTTTGAGAGTATGAACCTATTTACGATTTAAAAAAAAAAGGAATTTAGATAAGTTTCTTTAATCGTTTACGAGGAAACCGCGATTGCGAAATTAATGTAGCATTAACAAAACAATGGCTTTTGTATTACAAACATGTAGACATGATTCTCTAATATTAAACATTTAATTACAAAGACGAGCTCCGCTAGGTTGTCAGATCTTGGGATCTCGTTTTGGTTAAAAACTATTTTCAACTAGATGTATATACATTCGCGTGACAAGCGCGCCCTGGTGTGGACCCTTGTGTACTATAGGCGTATAAAATTGAAAAAAATCGCCGAAACGAGATCCCCCTTAAAAATGCAAATAAAGAATTCTATGTTACCGACGTGGGAATTGGACTTTATATACACGCTAAGCAAGGCGAGATCCGAAAATGGATCTCGGCTTTCCAAAATGATCTCACCTTGGTCAACATTTAACTAAAAATGATCTCACCTTTCCCTTTTACATATCTATATATATATATATATATATATATATATATATATATATATATATATATATATATATATAATATAATTTATAAGGTTATAACGTTGGTTGTCATTTTCGACAGACTAATGACTGAATTGTCAATGTCACATGTTTTATAATCATAATTTAATATATATATATATGTAATTTAATACATATAGAAAATTTACACCGCGGCCGGGATTCGAACCCGGGCCTCCACCTCGCTAGGGTGATGCTCTACCAACTGAGCTACCTCGGCACCTCACCCCGACAACGGTTCAAATTCTCTACATGCATATAATATTAGAAATTATTTATTATTAAATTATTAAATTAAATTAAAAATCGTCCTTTGTCTAATATTATATGCATGTAGAGAATTTGAACCGTTGTCGGGGTGAGGTGCCGAGGTAGCTCAGTTGGTAGAGCATCACCCTAGCGAGGTGGAGGCCCGGGTTCGAATCCCGGCCGCGGTGTAAATTTTCTATATGTATTAAATTACATATATATATATATTAAATTATGATATATATATAATATAATATATAATATTAATAATAATAATATTCTTTATTGTCCCTGGCAGCTAGTAGGCGCTGTTTGGGATACGTCAAGATTACATTGATACGTACATAAATAAAAGTAAAGTACTGCAGTAACTACGCTTAGGTACTATTGTGAAAAATTCAGAGTCTGTAAGATATTTCGCTCTGGCGATGTAAGTTAATATATTGATTTTTATTTTTTATTTTTCGCGGTAAACCGATAATACTCGGCCACATTGTAAAAGCTATTCTCTTTCAAAAGTTTGTTTAACTTTGCTTTAAAAGCCTTAATAGTTGCAGAGCATTTGATGTCCTCTGGTAGGGAGTTAAAAATGTTCCGACCATTGAAAACGAGGTTTTTTTGGAAGAGGGAGGTTTTATGAGAGATTGCAGGAATGTCTTTTTTGTGCCTTGTATTATATTGATGTTTGGCTGTGCCAAAAAGGGATTTATGTGCATACACATACGAACAAATTTCAAAAATGTAGGTGTTCGCTACAGTTAGTAATTTCAGTTCCTTAAAATATTCCCTGCATGAGCGTCTATTGTTAAGGTTGCAGATAATACGTATGGCCCTTTTTTGAAGACGAAGAATCCTAAGTGTACTACTACAGCTGCCCCAATTGATGATATTGTATCGAACGTGTGAATGGAAATATGAGTGATAGACCGTTAGCAGCACATCTCGCCTACAAACGCTTTTTAACACACTAAGGGTATAACAGCACCGGCCAAGTTTTTGACACACCTGGTCTATGTGATATGACCAGCGAAGATGCATATCAAGTACCAATCCCAGCATTTTCACTGAACTTGAGCATGTGATTCCCAAAATAGAAGGTGTCGCAGAGGGGCTTCTTGCGTGGCGAAAATGGATGATGTTCGTTTTGTCGTGATTGATTTTTAGGTTGTTGCGCGAGCACCAAGAACATAATTTGTCATATACTGATTTTGTCTTTTCTATTACTTCTGGTAGAGTGGGTGATTTTATTAAAAAGTTGGTATCGTCAGCGTAACAGGTCACCAATAATAATAATAATAATAATAATTTATTTTCATAATTTAAAGCATTCGATATACACAATAAATGCATCGAAAGCGATAAAATAATTGTCACAGATTACATAAACGTTACAAAAAGGTATTTATTTACTTACATGACTTCACAAACAAAAAATATTCTTGTAATGAATAAAAGCAATTCGCTACCAGTAATTCTTTTAAAGTTTTTTTAAAGTTTTTCTTTGATGCAATTTCTTTAATTTGCGTAGGTAGGGAGTTAAAGATTTTTCTGCTCACATGTGAGAAGTTTTTCTCAAATAAAGATGATTTATGAGGGATGATAGGTAATAGTTTTTTATATCTGGTGTTGTATGTGTGATGGGGGATGTTGTATCTGTTCATGTGTGCATAGAGGTATGTGCATGATTCAAGGATATACGTATTGATGATTGTTAGAATCTTTAAGTTTTTAAACTGCTCTCTACAGGATTCTCTTTTTGGTAAGTTCATAATAATGCGTATGGCACGTTTTTGCAATCTCAGTATTCTTTGCGTACTGTTGGAGAATCCCCAGCTGATAATGTTGTATCTAACGTGTGAATGGAAATAGGAATGGTATATCATCAGTAGTACCTCAGTACTACATACAGTTTTTAGAACGGTAAGAGTATAACAACATCTACGAAGTTTTAAGCAAATATTGTCTATGTGTGGTGTCCAAGAGAGATGAGAATCGAGAGTGATACCTAAAATTTTTGTCGATGAAGAGCATGGTAAACCCAAAATTGATGGTATATTATTAGTATTTCGTGCATGCCTGAAATGAACTATATCAGTCTTACCGTGATTTATAATTAAATTATTATCCTTACACCAGTTACACATTTTGTCGAATATAATTTGTTTCCTTTATCACGTTAGGTATAGTTGTAGACTTAATTAAAATATTAGTGTCATCAGCGTAAGACGTAACGAATATAGTATTCTGGTTAGTCTGGTCCATTAGAAATTCTGGAAGGTCGTTAACAATAACTCCTCTGGGGCCGCACCACTTGTAATATACGCTGGGAGCTCATTTATGAATAGCACAAATAGGGTCGGTCCAAGTATGGAACCTTGCGGCACTCCGGATAGAACCGGGGCACATCTACTTCGTTCCCCAGTTGGAACTTCAACAATTTGTGTTCGATCAGCGAGATAAGACTGAAGAAGGGTGAGAGCAATGCCACGTACTCCGTAAAGTTGTAGTTTCTGTAGCAGTAGCTTGTGACTGACTGTGTCAAAAGCAGAGGAGAGGTCTACGAATAATCCGACTGTGACTGTGCCTCTATCGACAGCCGAAACTACATTGGACACAAATTCACCTAGAGCTGTTTCAGTGGATCTACTTTTCATGAAGCCGTGCTGAGCTCGATTTACAATTTTGAAACGGATAAGATAGCTTTGAAGTTGTGAATTGATAGCGTGTTCAAGAACCTTGGAGAAGCTCGAGAGTAGGCTTATTGGTCTATAATTGCTGACGCAGTGGGGGTCATTCTTTTTGTACACGGGCCTAACAATTGCGCACTTAAGGTGATGGGGAAATATTCCCGATGAAAACATTAGATTAGTTATGAAACACAATGGGACCGCAATAATGTTTTTGCATTTCTTTAGTATAATTGTGGAGACTTCATCGTTGCCATGCGAAGATGACGACTTAATAGAATTAACGATGGAGATGATGTCCGATGGAATGAGGGGCTTGAAAAATAAAGATGCGCACGTTGTAGGGATGGAACCATCCATATGTCTGACTTGACTACGGCTACTTGTGTCTATTAACGATCTGGAAAAATGGTCATTAAAGATGTTTGCAGCTTCCTGGTTACCAACAAGGTTGCCATTCTCCATAATTTTTATTTGTGCAGAGTTTTTATTGTTCCTATTAGTTAATATTTTCACAATATCCCAGGTAGTCTTTGTTCTGTTAGAGGAGTTTACAATTTTCTTACTGTAGTATTCCTTTTTTTGTTGGATGAGTTTACTCTGATATAGTTTGTGGATGTGCCGATAGGCTTCCTTAAATCCTGTATGTAGTTTTGCAAGATCGCTATAAAGGATAACATCTCCCTTTAGTTTAATTAATTCTTTAGTCATCCACGGACATCGTTTGGTATTTTTTGAGACTGGTTTTTGTGGGAAGCACAAGTCGAAGTGACGTTTAAACTTATAAAAAAATACAGTAAATGCCTCGTTTGGGTCAGACGACTCATACACTTGGGTCCAATTTTCTGTTAATAGCGAATCACAAAAACGAGAGCAATTGCGCTCAGAAAATCTTCTTCTCATAATAGTCCTATCAGGATTTCCCTTGTTCCTACATGTTGGCAGCTTCAGCAGTTGTGCATGATGATCTGATAGTCCTAAATTAAAATTGAGAACAGAAAAAGAAGATAGAGCCTCAGAGATAAAAAAATTGTCGATGCACGTCGCCGACTCCTTGTGGATACGTGTAGTCTCTCAAGGTAGGTATTAGACCAAAAGAGTAGATAATATCAATCAGGGTATTTGTCTTACTATTACTTAGCTCTAATAGGTTAACATTGAAGTCCCCCCCCAGTATAATGTAACTATTAAGGGTTGATATTTCAGTTAAAAGAGTATCTAACAGGTTAAAAAATGTGTCAGCGTCTCCATTTGGTGGTCTATAGACCCCTACAACACATATGTTGAGACCAATTATTTTAATGCAACAGAATTCAAAGACGCCTTCACAGGGAGTAGTTTCGGTATTTAGCACTTTTATTGCAAAATTACAGGAATCGTTTTTAAAAATAGCGACCCCTCCATTTTTCTTTGACGTGCGACAGAAAGAGGACAGTAATTTATAGTCGCAGATTGCTAATTCGTGCAATTTCTCATGACATTGCCAGTGTTCGGTAATTAAAAGGAAATCAAAAGGTGCATTAAAAGTTATTAGTTCAATATCAGGGATTTTGTTTGAGAGGCATTGGATGTTCTGGTGCAATAGTGTCAGCGAACTATGTGAATTTTTACTTTTCTCAAGAGAACTGGGAACAGGTTTATCGGAACAAGCCTTCGATAACTTTTTTCGTTGTTTCTTTGATTTAAGCTTTCCCCTGCGAATACTTAAGTCAAGAACGACAAAAAATCGCCCGTGGCTTACAGCGGAGCTTTACAAGCTCGAGCAAAAACTTATTAACCTTAAAGTATTATCCGAACGCTACCCAGTATTCTGGAAAATTTTCAAAAGCCACAACGCCTTTTATCAAAAACAGCTACTCTCTTCTAAGAAACAATCCTACAATAATAAATTGCTAAACACATGTAATAAAACCAAATCGCCATGGGAAATCATCAACTCAGTAAATGGAAAGAAAAAAGTACAAAAATAGCAATTATTAAGGATGGGGCAGTGGTGCCGAACTCGGAAGCAGCTGAAATGTTTAGTGCGCATTTTTCCAGATTCTACAAACCTAATAGCTTCCCGGTCTGTAATACACCGACTTCAACATTACCACACTCAATGTTTTTTTCCCCTCTGATTGCTAATGATGTGGTGTCCATTATTACCTCTTTAAAACCATCATCGTCATGTGGACACGATGACGTTAGTAACACGCTGTTAAAATCGGTGAAACTTCTTGTGGCGAAACCACTAACATACATAATTATGTAATCTAACTCTACAAACAGGAAGCTTCCCAAACATCCTAAAACAAGCAATAATAAAACCTCTTTACAAAAAGGGAAACCCACACGAAGTCCCGAATTACAGACCAATTACTTTACTCCATAGTTTCTCAAAGCCCTTTGAATCTGCAATAAATACTCAACTTATGAGTTACCTACTAAAATTTGATATTATAAACACGGGTTCATTCAAAATAAACCAACCAACTGTGCGATTTCGTCTTTGAAATTGTCACCTCAGTCGATAAGAGATTTTTAACGGCATTCGTCGATTTTTCCGCTGCTTTTGACACTGTTAACCAAAATAGGCTCCTCGAGAAAATGTACGAAATCACGACAAAACGAACATCATCCATTTTCGCCACGCAAGAAGCCCCTCTGCGACACCTTCTATTTTGGGAATCACATGCTCAAGTAATAATAATAATAATAATAATAATCTTTATTAGATCATTGGACCATGTCGTATATGGTATTGATCAAGTCAATCAGTACCTACATAAATAGCATAAAATATGACAACACAATAATTTGAGTAGTACTTAATAACAAATATTATACATAAATCAACGTACAGAAAGATAGTCAAGTATGGGAATCTGCCAAATACTCCTTTAATGAGTAGTGACAATGGGACAGTAAAAATTTCGTTACCCCCATCTTAAATTGATTACGTCGGGTTTCAGTCTTTAAACTCTGAGGTAATTTATTAAAAATCAGTGTGCCCATATATTTGGGATTGTTTTCTGACACACTTAGCCTATGAGAAGGGATGCAAAACTGCTTTCCACGCCGTGTATTGTAGTTGTGATTTTTGTTATTTACAGAAAACTCTTTTGGATTTTCTTGGACAAACATTAGAATTTCTAACATATAAATTGCAGGTACCGTTAAAAGTCCAAGTTGCTTAAAAATATTTCTACATGATGTTCGTTTTTTTACCCCTACTATAGTTCGAACTACTTGTTTTTGTATTAAGAAAATCCGATGTGATAATGTAGAATGACCCCAAAATAAAATTCCATATTTAATTTTACTGAATATGTGCGCATAATAGAAACTTAACAATACTTTTTCACTACTGAATGACTTTAGTTTGAGTATGGCGTATGCGCTCGATGCTAAACTTTTGGATAAGCTGTTTATGTGATGATTCCACTTTAAATTAGACTCAAGATGAATGCCTAAAAATTTGATATTTGTCTCATGTGGAATTGATTTCCCGTCTGTCCTAACTAAAACAGATTCATTCCTTACGTTTTCACGCAAATTAAAATTAATAATTGATGATTTGGCAGTGTTGAGGACTAACTTATTCCTACTGATCCATTCAACAACTCTATTCGCTGTAGACTGAGCGTTTTCGATTGCCTCCCTTATACTACCACCAGAAAAAAGATAACTCGTGTCATCAGCAAACATAACCATAGCATCACCTTCCTTTGTTGTAATTTCATCAGGTAAATCATTTATGTAGTATATGAATAACAAGGGACCTAGAACCGAACCCTGTGGCACACCAGCTATAAGTTTTGATTTTTCCGACCTTACGTTGTTAACTTCGACAATTTGGTTCCTATTACAAAGATATGATGTCAACCAATTCTGCATAATTCCACGGAAACCGTAATATTCTAATTTCTCTAAAAGGGTTTTATGATCCACTAAGTCAAATGCTTTGCTAAAGTCCAAAAACATTCCCATACATTTCTTTCCCTTATCCAAATTACTATATAAATTATCTAGAAATCTGTAAATTGCCGAAGAGGTAGATTTTCCTTTACAAAACCCATATTGAATATTTTTTATTGTTCCATATTTGGCCGAAAAATTTATCATTTTTATTGCTACTATTTTTTCCAACACCTTAGAAACTGTGGATAATAAAGACACAGGTCTGTAATTTTCCACTAGATTCTTGTCGCCTTTTTTGTGAAAAGGTATAACTTTAGCTAACTTAAGAATACTGGGGAAGACACCATCAGCTAAAGACTTGTTGATTAGATGTGTACAGATTTTCAATATATGATATACACACTTCTTTAATATATACGAGCTAATTTTATCCATTCCGCTAGATTTTGTATTTTTTAGGTCCATTATTACATTAAATACTTCATTCTCCGTTACTGGTTCTAAAAAAATTGTAGGAAAATTTGACTTTGATTTTTTTGACACGCTAAGTTTATTTTGTAATCCTGTTCCCGTTTGCCGTGGTAAGTTTGTATAGTAATTATTAAAAATTGACGCTATTTTTATCGGATTAGTTACTAAGCCAGTAACAGTTTTAAGTTTCTCTACCTTACGAGACGAGACTTTATCTGTTTTAATATTATCATTTATAATTTTCCAAGCCATTTTTGATTTGTTTTTAGCATTTCGATACATTCGGTCATAATGTAATTTTTTAGCGGCCCTTATGACAGATTTATACACTTTTTTATAGCTTTGGTATACTAGTTTGTCATGATCAGAGTTAGTTTTAGTTGTATATAAGCGTTTTAGTGTTCTTGCTGAAATTCTAATGCCTGTCGTTATCCATGATTTTCCGGTAACACTTTGTGATCTAAATTTTTTTAATGGAAATGAAATGTCTATATAATAACCCAGTGTGTCAGTAAACAATTCAAAAGCTAAGTTTGTATCATCAGTCTCATAAACGTTATTCCAAGTCTCGTCATTCATATATCGAATAAATTGTTTGCAATTTTTGTCATTAAATGATCTAACATAATTAACGTCTGAAACCATATTGACTTCAAAGGGGACTGTTACTTCCAAAATTTGAGCCGAATGATCAGAAAGCCCGTTGTGATCGATCTTACACTGCAAAAAAGTATTTGACATATTTGAACACATATAATCTATACTAGTACTTGTTCAGTGTTCAGTGAAAATGCTGGGATTGGTACTTGATATGCATCTTCGCTGGTCATATCACATAGACCAGGTGTGTCAAAAACTTGGCCGGTGCTGTTATACCCTTAGTGTGTTAAAAAGCGTTTGTAGGCGAGATGTGCTGCTAATGTGTGGTGCAGTCTGGCATTCTGTCTCCAGAACCATCATTATTGTTTGTTACCGTCCCCCCTCGGGCGATTTTAAATTGTTTATGAATAACCTGTCTGCTTTGTTTAATGTGATGTATAAATGTAATTGTAGGTATATTCTTGCTGGTGACTTCAATGTTCATTTTGAATTGGATAGTAATTATGCCAGTCAACTCAATAGTCTTATGCAATCCTATAGCATGATTGCGGTGGTGAAAGAGCCCACAAGAGGCAGCGCTACTTTGGATAATGTCTTCTTAAATAATCGAGAAGATGTATTTTGTAAAGTGATGCCTTTTGTGTTTTCTGATCACCAGTACATTTTTTGTTATAGCAATTTTTCGACTAAGACTAGTGACTACGCCAACACTAAAGTAAGAAGTTTTAATCAAGCCGCAGTTATCCGATTTCATGCGTTACTCGAGAACCAGAGCTGGTCGGATCTGCACTCCTTTAGAAAGTTTGAAGATGCCTTTTCTTATTTTTATAATACCTTCGTTGACCATTTTAATGTTTGTTTTCCGGAGACCACTACTAAACACCAAAATAATTTACATACACGGAAAGGATGGGTTGATAGCGCAATAAAAAAAATTAGTAAAGATCTACGAAACCTTTATCACATTCAACAAATCTATCCCATCCTTAAACCCTACTATCTAGCGCTTAAATGCAAGTACAGACGTTACATTGTTACGTGCAAGAGATCGTTTTACGGGAACCTTATTAACACATCCAGTAATAAAAATAAAACTGTGTGGAATATAATATCAACGCTTAATAACAACGGCAAGGTGGATAAGAATATTACGCTTATAACACCTGCAAAATTAATTGACGACCCCCAAGAAGTTGCTAATACGTTTAATAAAAATTTTATTAAAGCCCCCTTAGATATACTAAGCTCAGTTACACCCACTAGCCCCGATAACAACCCTAGCTCCGACTTGTACGGTACAAATGCTGCGAATATGTGTAGTAGTATGTGCGCGCTCCCCTTTAGTGAATCAGAACTCTTAAATTGTCTAAAGTGCCTGAAAAATAAAAATCGTCTGGTCCTGATCATATACCCACGTCTTTGCTACGCTCTAGTCTTCCATTCATAATAAAGCCTATAACGCACCTAGTAAATTGGTCTTTTTCAGAAGGCATCTTTCCGACGGAACTCAAAATGTCAACGGTTCACCCTATTTATAAAAAAGGCAATTCTCAAGACTGGGCCAACTATAGACCAATTTCTGTCAGCCCAGCCATGTCCAAAATTTTTGAATATGCTATGCTGGAACGTCTGAACAATCACCTACTCAAACATGATATCATAAGCAGCAAACAGCACGGGTTTCGTAATGGCAAATCAACGGTGACTGCAATTACCTCCTTTGTTAACGATGTAATCTCATTTCTTGATAAGAAAGAAAGTGCTCTTGCAATTTTCTGCGACCTTAGCAGGGCCTTCGATACAGTGGATCACTCTTTATTGTTGCATAAACTGAACATATACGGAATAAGGGGTGTTGTTGCAAATTGGTTCTCCTCCTACCTCTCTGAGAGATGTCAGCAGGTAGAAATTAAATTCATAAATGGGAAGACAATTTCTAAATTTTTATCCTCGCCCCTGTCTCTAAACGTAGGAGTTCCCCAAGGATCCGTGGTGGGCCCTATCCTGTTTATATTATTTATCAATGACATTGTCATGTTTTTAAAGTCATTAATTTTATATGCTGATGATACTACGGCGCTAATCTCTGGTAAAACCAGGTATGATGTTCAAATAAAGGCCTGTGAGATGCTAAGTAAACTTAGCCAATGGTTTAACTTTAACCGATTATTTCTAAACCAAGATAAAACATCTATTATTCAATTTTCATGCCGCAGCAGTACAGTCGAATCAACTATTCCTACTCAAGCTAATGCCAAATTCTTGGGAATCTACATAGATCAAAATTTAAATTGGAAGTGCCACTGCGAACATCTAGTAAAACAGTTAAACACCTATTGCTATCAAATACGCAACGTAAAAGAACTGATAGGAATCCAGCACACTTTAACATATTACTTTGCGCAAATACAATCTAGGCTCTCATATGGCATTATTGTCTGGGGCTCATCCAGCTCTGCTATGAGTGTATTCATTGTTCAGAAAAGGATAATTCGTTGTATTTCTGGGAGCAGCAAAACTACATCTTGCAAAAACATCTTCACCAAACTACGAATACTAACTCTTGCCTCTTTATACATCCTAGAAGTGCTTTCATTTATATTTATCAACCGTTCTCATCTATTACGCAACAGCGATTTTCATCCATATAACACGCGAAAAAGGGACCAATATGCTACCCCTAAAACAAGGATTAAATTAGCGCAGAACTCACCCACTACATTGGGTATCAAAATATTCAACCTTCTTCCCGATAATTTAAAGAAACAGACGACGCTAAAAGGATTCAGATCATCAATTAAAAAAATCCTCCTTGATCAAGCTCCATACACCATAAATGAATTTGTCGCCCTCAACAGTTAAAAATGGTGTGTTTTGCTTACAATTTTAATTTTAAAAATAGATATTGTGTATTCGATGTAATTTTATTTATTTTTTTAACAATTGATTTATATGTATGTATGTATTTACTTTTGACGTATCCTATGCAATGGCTACCATTTGTCAGGGATAGTAAATAAATATTATTATTATTATTATTAACGGTCTATCACTCATATTTCCATTCACACGTTCGATACAATATCATCAATTGGGGCAGCTGTAGTAGTACACTTAGGATTCTTCGTCTTCAAAAAAGGGCCATACGTATTATCTGCAACCTTAACAATAGACGCTCATGCAGGGAATATTTTAAGGAACTGAAATTACTAACTGTAGCGAACACCTACATTTTTGAAATTTGTTCGTATGTGTATGCACATAAATCCCTTTTTGGCACAGCCAAACATCAATATAATACAAGGCACAAAAAAGACATTCCTGCAATCTCTCATAAAACCTCCCTCTTCCAAAAAAACCTCGTTTTCAATGGTCGGAACATTTTTAACTCCCTACCAGAGGACATCAAATGTTCTGCAACTATTAAGGCTTTTAAAGCAAAGTTAAACAAACTTTTGAAAGAGAATAGCTTTTACAATGTGGCCGAGTATTATCGGTTTACCGCGAAAAATAAAAAATAAAAATCAATATATTAACTTACATTGCCAGAGCGAAATATCTTACAGACTCTGAATTTTTCACAATAGTACCTAAGCGTAGTTACTGCAGTACTTTACTTTTATTTATGTACGTATCAATGTAATCTTGACGTATCCCAAACAGCGCCTACTAGCTGCCAGGGACAATAAAGAATATTATATTATATTATTATTAATGTACCAATCGGGATGCGGGGTACTGCGTTAGATCTATTTAAATCATACTTATGTAACAGGAGGCAGATAGTTGAATTACCACAGGGGGAGCGTAGTCGTGCGTGTCCTATATCATCAGGAGTCCCTCAGGGATCCATGCTTGGCTCTACACTATTTCTAATATATGCGACCGGTCTCCCATCATATCTCACAGTGCATTCCCCTCCAAACAGTATTTTTGTGACATCCTGCGCGGATGATACCAATATCTTAATCAAATCGAGGGATATAAAGGATCTCTGCGCCATAACCGAGGTGACGGTAAATAAGTTGCGTAGCTGGTGTGATAGCAATAACCTGACTATAAACGAAAACAAAATGTCTATAGTTCCCTTTGGCAACCTAAGAAAAACGTCAATCATTAAAGTGGTTACAGGTATCACATGCTCCGAGTCAGCAAGGATACTGGGCCTAACGGTTAGACAAGACCTCTCCTGGTCATTAGGTACATATAGAATATATAGATTCTATACTTAAAAAGCTTCAAACGAGCTGCTTTGCGCTTCGTACTCTAAAAAATATATGTAACACCGACACATTACAATTTTTTTATCACGCAAACATTCACTCCCATACATGGGCGCCGGAAAGGGGGGAAATGGATACAAATTGGGAATATAAATTAAACTAAAGAAATTTAGTTCAAATTAATTTTTATTTTATTCTACAATTATGTAGTTGCAAATTCTTAATTGAAAAAAAAACGCTCCCATAAAATTTTTAAAGAAATATGGGGTGCCCTGGAACATTTGTTGTATATATACAATGGAAAGAAACGCAGATACAGGAGCGATAAAGTTAGCCAGTTATTATCTGGAAACTTTTCTGGTTCTGCCTCCAACAACAACAGATATTGAAAGATCATTTAATACTTTGAAACGAGGGAAAACATGGTTGCGGTCCACTATGATCGAAGAGAGGTTGACTGGGCTTTGTGTGCTCAGTGTTTGTTAATAAAATAAAAAATGTTTCATTAAAAAGGTTATTTTCAGAAACAAGAAGGAATATTTCATTCCTCAAGAAATTAATAGTAAACTCCCTGCACAGAATAATGATCCCACCTGCTATCTAAAAAAAATTGTAGTAACAACCATACCAGAATTTAACTTTCGGGAAATATCGTTTAATGAACTGCGAAATGTTGTTAGTAGTATTAAAAATAGTAATTGTAAAGATTCGTTTGATTTAAAAGTAGATATTGTTAAAACGTAATAAATCCGATCTGTATTCCACTTACAAAAGTTATAAATGCTTGTATCCGTGAATCCGTCTGTCCGTCTGAAATGAAAATTTCAAAGATTATACCTTTCCATAAAAGCGGAAGCAAAGACAATATGACAAACTATCGTCCAATATCGATCCTGCCTGTTTTTTCAAAAATTTTTGAAAAAGTATTCAAATTACAAATTATAGACTACCTACAGAGACATGAACTGATATCTAGTAGTCAGTTTGGTTTCCGTAATGGAATGTCAAGCAGTGGTGCAATTTTGAAGCTTACGAATTTGATAATTGACTGTTTCGAAAAATCCAAGTACTGTGTAGCAAATTTTTTAGATTTATCCAAGGCCTTTGATTGTGTCAATCATAGCATATTAAGTAATAAATTTGGAAAATATAATTTTAGTAAACAAAGTGTAGGGTTACTGCAATCGTACTTAACCGATCGTCATCAGTATGTTTCTCTTAATGATACTTGCTCTCAAAACAAAGAGGTGCAAGTTGGTGTACCTCAAGGGTCGGTACTTGGCCCAATACTATTTTTGATCTATTTTAATGATATTGCTCATCAAGCAGATGAAAATAATACTATTCTGTACGCTGACGACACGACATTAATAAATAGGGTTGATGACTTACATGCCTCTGAATCTACATGTAACTTAAATAAAATTAATGAATGGCTTACAGATAATAGGCTCCATTTAAATACTTCCAAAAGCGACAAATGTATATTTACACTAAAAAATAATGTTAAACAAGACAAATCAAAGAAAATTAAATTCTTAGGGGTGACGTTACCTACAACACATAATTATAATAAACCGCTATCAACATGGCTTCGTAAAGAATAAATCGACCGACACCGCTTTGTGCGAATTTGTATGGGAAGTAGTATCCGCTGTGGATCGTGGTCAGTATACAGTTGGATTGTTCGTTGACCTATCATCGGCCTTTGATACGGTGGATCACACTTTACTTTTAAAGAAATTGCAACACTATGGTGTCCGTGGTGGCGCATTAAACTTATTTCATTCTTATCTATCAAACAGGACTCAAATTGTGGAAATGCCTTCGGGAGAAAGAAGTACGTGTGTTTCTGTTACATCGGGAGTCCCCCAGGGTTCCATATTTGGCCCGACTTTGTTTATAATTTTTGTTAACGACCTTCCAGAATTTCTAATAGACCAGACTAACCAGAATACTATATTCGTTACGTCTTACGCTGATGACACTAACATTTTAATTAAGTCTACAACTATACCTAACGTGATAAAGGAAACACAAATTATATTCGACAAAATGTGTAACTGGTGTAAGGATAATAATTTAATTATAAATCACGGTAAGACTGATATAGTTCATTTCAGGCATGCACGAAATACTAATAATATACCATCAATTTTGGGTTTACCATGCTCTTCATCGACAAAAATTTTAGGTATCACTCTCGATTCTCATCTCTCTTGGACACCACACATAGACAATATTTGCTTAAAACTTCGTAGATGTTGTTATACTCTTACCGTTCTAAAAACTGTATGTAGTACTGAGGTACTACTGATGATATACCATTCCTATTTTCATTCACACGTTAGATACAACATTATCAGCTGGGGATTCTCCAACAGTACGCAAAGAATACTGAGATTGCAAAAACGTGCCATACGCATTATTATGAACTTACCAAAAAGAGAATCCTGTAGAGAGCAGTTTAAAAACTTAAAGATTCTAACAATCATCAATACGTATATCCTTGAATCATGCACATACCTCTATGCACACATGAACAGATACAACATCCCCCATCACACATACAACACCAGATATAAAAAACTATTACCTATCATCCCTCATAAATCATCTTTATTTGAGAAAAACTTCTCACATGTGAGCAGAAAAATCTTTAACTCCCTACCTACGCAAATTAAAGAAATTGCATCAAAGAAAAACTTTAAAAAAACTTTAAAAGAATTACTGGTAGCGAATTGCTTTTATTCATTACAAGAATATTTTTTGTTTGTGAAGTCATGTAAGTAAATAAATACCTTTTTGTAACGTTTATGTAATCTGTGACAATTATTTTATCGCTTTCGATGCATTTATTGTGTATATCGAATGCTTTAAATTATGAAAATAAATTATTATTATTATTATTGTTAGATCCGAAATTAAATTGGGCGGAGCACTGTAAAGATTTAAGCAGTAAATTATCAAAACCTGCTTCATATTAAGGAACTTAATGAACACCGTCTCCGCAAATGTTGTTAAGTTAGCATATTACGGTTATTTTCATTCAATTATGTGTTATGCACTTATAGCATGGGGTCATTCTTCATGTATGCCTAAAATCTTCAAAATTCAAAGAATCATTACTAATTTAGAATTCAGAAAGTGTTGCAAAGGTCAATTTATCAATCAGGGTATATTAACACTTCCTTGTATTTATATTTTAAACTGCATACTATTGATGAAAAATAATTACCAGCACTATAATTCATTTTCTGATATTCATACCTACAACACAAGAAATAAAAGGGACCTAAACCTGGTTCAACTACGTCTTTCCACGTCTCAAAACAGTAGCAATTATTATGCTATAAAGCTCTATAATAAATTGCCCAATAGACTAAAACAGCTTTCATATAAACGATTGCAGTCTTGCATGTGTCATTACTTAAAAACTCGGGCTTTTTACTCCGTGAGAGAGTTTCTAGATAGTAACATCGACTATGAGATTAAATAAATGACTGTGATTCTGATTTTTGTGATATTTTAATTGTAACTTTCGTTCTTAAAATCTTTTAATGTTTGACTTTTATTTATATACTTACCACTTTATGTTACATGTATCAAATATTATATTTTTTTATGTACCTGGATATATTGTTCTACAATGACGTGTTTAAAATAGTTATGCTATTAACAAATGAATAAAGATTATGATTATGATTAAGATTATGATTGCTTTTTTCTAATCAGAAATAAGTGAACACGTTCAAGTTAGTTAGGTAATGTTTGTATCTATGTCGAAATTAAAATGTTATTAAAGATATTGAGATATTGGTTGTAATTTCATCGTGCCCCCCCCCCGCCCCCAAATTGGGACTTCCGGCGCCCATGCTCCCATATCTCATACAACATCGCCAACTATGATGGCAGAACGAATACAAATCGTATATTAATAATGCAAAAACGAGAAATATGGCTTATATCTAACCTGCCATTCAGAAGGCCCTGCAGGTTATATTTTGCAAAATTAAAGATACTGACGGTAATCAATACGTACATCTTAGAAATAAGCTGCTTCGCCTACAAGCCACGGGCGCACCTCTCAAATGATGAACACAGTTATAATATAATACACGGCACAAACACCTTCTGAATCCGGGGCAGCATAGAACAGAGTTAATTTCAAAATAATTTACAATACAATACAATACAATGCAACATTTTTAATAGTCTGTCTGAACATATCAAACAAATTACCAGTTATAAGCAGTTCAAGCTGATACTTAAAACATCCCTAGTAGGCAATGAACTGTATACTACACATTGGATGGGTCCATAATGCCTTGTAGGGTAGCTCCAAATGGGGGTGTAACCAAATTAATTAAATAATTCACCAAACCTTGGATAACAATGGATCATGAATCCTTCTTTCCCTCTCCTGTACGCCTTACCAAAAATTCATAACTCTTTGGTATTTAGTTCAACCTTAAAATAATTTCCCTGTAAGTATCCAATTCCTTTTAACACGTGCTAATTTAACCTTCCTTTCAGCATGATGATTAAATTTTAGTAATTCAGCTTTAACTTTCACTTTAATGTGAGTTCGTTCATTTGTTCACCGAGACGTCTCACTCCATTTTTTAATTTTTTAATTTCAATTCCTTTCATGTAAGTATTCTTGATTGTTTTACTCTGTAACACTTAATTATCTTAGATTAATCTAATTTTAGACTTAAGCTTGAAGATGATATCTTAGTATATCGAAACATGTCGCTTATCAATTAGTCATCACTCCATTGTTATCCAATTTTGCAATAAATTAATCATGGGGAAGGTTTGGTGAATTATTTAATTAATTTGTATACTACACAGTTCATTGCTAGTAAGTAAACCCTTTTATAACCTAAAAGAGTTTTTTCAATTCAAACTATTAGAATAACAATGTTTCAATGTCCTCTCTATGTATGTATTCAATCTATGTATTATTATTATTATCCTGATGATTACTTTATGTAATGGAATGTTGTTGATTTATGTATGTATGTACTTAACTGTGAACTGTGACAAATATTGTGTACGTATCCACACCCCACGTGGAAAGGATTGACAATAAAATATTCTTTATTATTTATTATTATTAATTTTGCTCTAATGACTTCGATTTACTTCGATGAAATGTAGCCAGACACAAATTGGTTATTGTACTGTAAAACGCAATCTTACAAAAATATTATAATTTGATGAAAACTATATATGTTTACACTATTAGCTACACTACACTACAAAATAGTATAACAGTATAATTTTAAATTTTCTTTCAATTTGGGTTTCGTAAAAGCGTGAAACAATTGTAATTTCCCCTCCACAATTCCAGTCTACCTGGAGATATGTAATTCTATGTTAATATAGTCCTTTTGGCAACCACCGTGTGTTATTTGTTATAAATGAATGTAATTGCAGTCATTTTAGTAATACCAACCTGTTTTTCTGATGCGATAATTTACAATTTTCAGGAAGTAAATTGTCTCAATTTCGTCTTATTTCATTAGTTAGAATTAAGGCGATGATTTATTAGCGTAGGCAACGTTGTCGTCAATAAATTAATGTAAAACGACCCTCTTACTGACAAAATCGGATTACGTTAAGTGATCGAATGATTTATAAATGATATATTTCTCAGAATTAATAATCCTCAGACGCGAACTTTAATCAAAATTTTAGCGCAAAAGATGTACTGTCGGAAAATATGCTATATCTGAAGCATTTGTCGTAACTATGAAACTATCATAATCTAATTTGCGCACAAACTAATAATTAAAAGGGGATTAATCTTGATTACACTGAAGTATAAGTTCACATTAAACATTTTTCAGCTACAGATCAGCACTAACTCTATAACTTTCGATCAGTAGTTTTCATATTAAGCATGGGGTTTTCCGAAAGCTCATTTCTCTGTTTTGCTATTATTTTTGCTCCTTCTAATCGTTGAAAGATGTTACACTAACCTTTTTCTTTCTTGTTGACAACTTCTTTATGATTAATGTTCCGTTTTTTACTTATAACATGTGTATATGGGACAAAACACATTGTATGTAAAATTAGTAAGTGAATCGATAATTTAAGCTGTACTTTATTAAAAACATTTCATACTTCGTAATGTATGGAAATGTAATGTGCAGTGTCGCCTCAGGTGCCGCTCGATCAGTTACAAATACGCTGGGAAATCTAAAAATGCATTACTCAAAAATTGTACAATTTGTTATACAAAAAACATTCATCTGCAGGGCAGATCGATTTGAAATATTGTACTCTAATATTTATAGATCAAAAATATAACGAACGATACCTTCTGAAGCGCTCAAATGATGTTTTATCGCACCTCTATTCTGAACAATTGTTATTGAGAGGTATTAATAAGATGCTGCGAGTACGTTGTAACGTTCCAAAAGTTGCATAATTTTTGTACAAATATTTAAATTATAATTGAGGGAAATTTTGAATTAAAGCATGTTAGGTTACATTAACGCGACTCTTATAGAGCAGGTGCATTGCAAAACAAGAAGTTAAGTAGGCGCTAATTTAAACTATTAATGGTTGTTTAAAAATTCCTACGAGAACCACCACCTTTAAGGCTCTCACCTCTCATCTGTCACTCTTAAGTATTCGAAATAAATGAGTATATGTAGCTCCTGAGGCCATTAGGGACGCATCATAATTACCAACAAGAATAACCGTTATTAGCGATAGTAGTAGCTCTACCACTGTCCGTTCTAAGGTTTGGAATACGAATTTCCAACGTTGAACTATTGATAATAATTTTCCATAACGTAGTTTTATTGATTACCATCTATATTTATTTAACAAATTACTATCCTAAGATTAATTAGTTATATTGTGTTGTTTTTCTTGTCTGTGACAATGTCTCGCATGCTATATTTAACTAACGAAAATTGCACAAGGTTGAATACCAATAAATAATTGTCTTGTCAAGGCTGAATGAGCATTCATATGAAACAAAACAAAAATCAAAGAATTTCTACGCACTTGAAATTTTATATTCACCATTTCAATATTTCCTTTTTTTAAATAAATGAATAATAGGATCGATACATCGCATCGATACATGTGCTTGCCTAAATTATCTTTCATTGGGCAAGTAAATTAAGACAAATTGGCGCTCACGTTCAAATAAAAATATACCACCCAAGGCTCAGCTTCCGATTGTTTGAGCACCGTCAAACTCATAACCCACAAGATAGGTTATAATATAACGTTTCAAGGAGAATTGTAAAAATACTTGCTCCTAAATAGATATTACAATAACTTTTGCTATAAAACATAATCGAAGTAGCTAGGAAATGGAAAAGCCTGTCCATTACCTAATCTTTCAATTTAAAATTGATGAAAATATTGTTAACAAAATAATATAAATTTTAACAGACCTAAATGGAGTATTCAATTAGAAATATTGTAAATGAAACACATTTAAGAGTCCTTTTCATTTTGTGAAATCCAGAGTAGGTAATTAATTTCATACGAGTGAGATAAAATAATTCAATTAATTTAAATATATGGCACTCGAGATTACAAGCAACGTTATTAATTAATGTTCAGTCATGGTCGTCGAAATAATGATAGTATTAAATTTGGAAGTCACAAGAAAATTGCTCCCAAATATGTAAATAAATCTAACCGCTGTAAAATGGTAGTATATTTTGAGCCAGTCCTTCATTTGAAGGTTAAATTGGTGTTAATCGGGGATTCAACTTATTACGACATTCATTTTAATTGCCTGTTTATACGGGGTGTTTTTTTGGGAGCTTTTGTTAGACAGTTCTGGGAAAGTTTTATAGATAGGTTTTTGAAAATTTGAAGTTAGAAGTTATTCTGGAAAACGAATCGATGTAAAATATTTTCAAAATGACAACGCTTCCGGAAATGCCGGAAGTAGCTAGTAACTTAGTTATTTTACTCCATTTTTGGACTCTAAGTGAAATTTCTGTTCTTTTAATACACACTTGTCAATATTTACAATTTATAGTTTCTAAGTTATTTTCACTTATTTAAAAAAAGGCGGATGCAGACGGTACTTTAAGAATTAATTACATGAAAACCGTTGTAGCTATGGCAACCGAGTTTTTTTTTTAAAAACCATAACTTGTACATATTGACATGTGGATATTAAAAGAACTGAAATTTCACGTTGAATCCAAAAATGCAATAAAAAATTGGGGTTGCTATTTAAAATAATGAAGTTTCTAACTAGTTACGGCATTTCCGGAGGCGCTGTTATTTTGAAAATATTTTACATCGATTCGGCTTTCAGAGTAACCCTTAAGTACACATTTTCAGAAACCCCCTATAAAACTTTCCCGGAAACGTCTAACCAGAGCTCTCAAAAAAACACCCTGTACGGAGTAGACCATTTTAAGTGACACACGCGAATATCTCGAAAAGGATAAGTTTTGTCAAAAAATGTTCCAGACAAAAGTTTTATGGCTTCGAGGGAGAAAGATAACGAAATTATCAATTTAATTGTAGATAGCGCCACTTTAGGGATTTCATCATGGAGGCCATTTTTTTAAATGGGAGTGGATTTTTTTCCAAATAAAAGTTGTAGCTGGCAATAAGACGAATGTATCAGTTTTTGTTTTCTTTAATCGGATTATTTTTCACTGAGTTACGGTGTTCCAAGATGTATAAATTGAGTAAAAGTTTCCACCCCCATAGTGTACGTATTTTGTAACTCAACACCACTCTGCACTTCTCCCCCTCGCTGTTATCTGGACCGATTCTGTTTGATGGTCAACCAGCTCCAGACGATTGACACGCATTTACCCGTGCTTAGGATGAACCAGATGAACGACGTGGGGTGCCTGATTAGCGCGAGGAGTGCAGAATTACAAAATACGTACACTATGGGAGTGGAAACTTTTACTTAATTTACCTATACATTTTGGAACACCGTAACTCAGTGAAAAATGATCCCATGAAAAAAAAAGAAAAAACTATTGCATTCGTCTTATTGCCAGTCCCACTCCCATTTAAAAAAATGCCATGATGAAATCTCTAAAGTGGCGCCATCTACAATTAAATTGATAATGTCATCATCTTTCCCCCTCAAAGCCATGAAACTGTTGTCTGAAAGATTTTTTGGAAAAACGGTCTACCCTGTATATTGAAAAAAGCTATTAATTAAAATGTTTGTCATTTGAGGAGTAATAGAAGTTTCGTGAAGACGGCTTCAAACATCTGGTGCTCCCATTGTATAGGTAGATATGTGGTGTATAACTTTTGTGAGTTGAAGTGGGGAAATTTCACTTGAAACTTAACTACCTAATGTACACTTCAAGATTCTATTCTCAAATGAATGTGATCGATTAAATTGACAAAATGATATAGAAATGTGACTACTAAATATGATTTTAAGAAATTCTCAAGCGAACACGATTGATAAACTCAACATAAAATCGTAAATCGTAATATGAAACGGTTACCTTATACGTCGAATCATAAATCGAATATAATTCCCAAATAATTTTAAATTTATATTTTTCCATTGGTCTTACTAGTAGATTAAATTCAATATGAAAAACCAAGGCGTTTCTGATACAACAACCTCGCCTTGTGTAAATTAAGATAAGTTTACGATAAGTTTTTCGATCCCCTCGTAAATTATACGACCGCATATAAATAAGTGGCAGGCCAACATTACTCCCTTAAGAGAACCTCGATTATTATTAAGCTTCGACTACTAAGAAGAAGTCGACATAGTACCCGAAATGGTTTCTAACGCACAGATGTCACAGATTTATGTATCTTCTAATTCGTTCCTCAGATGTGCAAAAGCATAACATCGGGCTGTTATAATTCTAACTATATTCCGTTTAAGTGTCACAATTTGCTGTCAACACGGTCTTAATATCTACCTAATTAAAATACCTTTAGTACATTAACTGATGTAACTCTGGATGTAGTGACACTCTCTGCGTGTAATATACTTAACTGAGAAAGGTAAACACTCAAGCAAAAGAATGAGTAAATAGGAAATTTAAATATAATTACACGTTCGCAGTTGAGCTATAATTTTTAAATCCACGTTGAATTTTCAAGTTATAAATGATGAGCGAACAAGCTATTTCGGGAAACAAATAGCGAGCTTTGATTCTCTAAAAGGAGCTTTATCAATATAAGGTGGTCTTTAAGTATTTATTTATTTGTTTATTTATTTCACGGACAAACTGTCCATTACACAATATACAGTGTGTCCATGGATTGACTTCACTATAGGTGTAAATGACCAAAAATTTTGGAATTTCAAAACGATTTTTTCAGATTCTGCCCTGCTTCATTGGAAATGAATTTTCATCATATTTTTAATTTTTTTAATTCAAAGCCGCCTTGATCGTGGAACAAAAACTATTTTCTTTGCAGGTAAAGTACCTTTTTTGTGTATCATAGAGCAAAATTTTATTAAGAAAAGCTGTTCAGAATTGAAAAACTGACCATAAAATGACAATCGGTATTGTTTGTAAACAAATGAGAATGTAATGTTTGAAATGTTGTATGCATAGATTCCGATTTACTCGATGATAGTCGTCTTAATAAATAAAAATAACGGTTTCATGAAATTGTGCCGATTATTTTCAAATTTTGCACTGATTATTATTTTTTGATTCTGAACAGTTTTTCTTAATAAAATTTTGCTCTATGATAGATAAAAAAGGTACTTTACCTGCAAAGAAAATAGTTTTTGTTCCACGATCAAAGCGGCTTTGAATTAAAAATATTAAAAATATGATGAAAATTCATTTCCAATGAAGCAGGGCAGAATCTGAAAAAATCGTTTTGAAATTCCAAAATTTTTGGTCATTTACACCTATAGTGAAGTCAATCCGTGGACACACTGTATCAGAAGAGATCAAAAAGAAAACAGTAGTAAGTATGTGTAACACCAGTATGGCACCAAGGTACAGGTTGTGGAAGAAGGCAAATACTTGGCCATAACGCTAGACCAAGGGATGACCTTCAAACCACACCTAGAGGATACAGCGAACAAAACCACAAAGTCCTTGTAGGCCTGTAAGCGAGCGTTCGGAAGCAAGTGGGGCTTATTTCCAATGATGACCCACTGGATATACACCAGAATGATAAGACCGATCATTACGTATGGTAGGTGTGGTGGCATAAAATCTCCACCCAGATGAACATACAGAAACTTACCAAGGTGCAGCGTAGGGGCAGGGCAATGATAACGACCCTTACTTGCAGCTATGGAGACCCTCTTGAACCTACCGCCACTAAACCTAGTAATTATTAGAGTAGAGGGGCTCGGAGAGGCATAACCGGCTGAGAGTTAAAAATAAATAATAAATAAATAAACAGTTTGTCGATTTTGAATTTCACCAAATTTAAACCACGGTCAGAATTAACAAGTTTAAACAATTTAATATTCCAGAACTAACAATGATGCTTTTGGATGATTTTTAGACAAATTTAGTTTTGTAACCTTGCCTCGTGTGTTAACCAATCAACGCCAAGGTCAAATTTTCCCTATACAATCCTTTACTTTACTCTTAGCTGATTTTTACTTTAGTTCATTTATGCAACTTTCCGTTTTATATGAACTATTTGCTGTACGTCATTGACGACGTACACATTTTTGACGATTTCTTTCTTGGGTTTTTGACTCTTACATAAATGTAACGTGATGCGTAGTAACGCATTGCTTGTGAATTTGTGTCAAAAGTGTTTTTAATTTAACTACGGTTTATCTGGGTCTGGTCACTTGGTGGTGTGAAATTACCATCGGTCAAATTTGTGACGAAATGACCGCAAACGAAGTTCAATAGGTTATCTCGAATTTTAAAAATGGCAAACAAATATGTATAGTACCTACTCAAGTTTTACTGTTGGTGTGTATTAATTACTTTTCTATATTTAATTTATTTAAACGTTAACAGTAACTAATTTACTCGAATTTCAAATTTTTGTACATGTCGCAACTTTAGCATAAAGTTTTCATTGCTTACATGGGAATTATCAGTTCATAGATGAAATATTTCAGGAGCCTCAATTAAATTTGATCTTGTTTGACTTTTTAACCCTTCAGGCAAGGAACACCCCTTTTTTGCAATTCAGGAAAATAAATTGTTAATTATAGGTAGATCAATTGTATCAGAGCGAATTGTGACTGTTTTGTTGTCTCCCTATTATCTTTGACTTTCATTCCATTTCCGAAGCTGACAGATTGTATAAAACCTTGCGGTGCCCATTACAATACATTACTAAATGACTATACTGTTCAGTATTAAGCCCGCCCCGAGTGCTCGCTAAATTATTTCTGTGAAACTGCTGGCATTTCGCGCGTTATTGAGGGTAGTTTTGTGTCACGTTATACGAACCGAATGTCGTAAATTGTTACCCACATCAAGACGACGGGTAATTAATAAGTATGCTTGGCTCGTTGTTTGCTACTACAGGTAGGTACATAATATGTATATTAGGTAGTTTTATTAAATTAATCTGGATTCGAACGACAGGGTCTGGAGTATTTTTAGAAAACGACATAAGTCGTGTAAAAAATCATTTGGAAGCGTTTCAAAATGTGATATCGACGCCTGCCATGAAAAGGTAATACTGTGGTAGCTAGTCTCCAGCGAAAAGTTACCGAAAAATTACCTAATTAATCTAATTTTGTTTTGCCTTTATTTGTCTAGTTTACACCAAATGAGTCAAAATGTTTAATCGTACCCGATGCATTTCCTTCACTTTGTGTTTTTATTATTAATAACTAATTAAAATTAATACATACAATAAATAATATTTGATAATTTGACATTATATTAATTAAAAGCGAAAGGGAATTTCGGCAATAAAGACAAGAGTCAATCTTTTTATAACTTGAAAAATTTACGAAATTTTTCCAAGATGAAATATTTTACCCAAGCTTTTTTGTGATTTACTCTACCATCTTGTTTGAATTGAGGTCACTTTCCATGTATAACTCTGTGCATGGGTTCTGAAAAACAGATGATCACTACAAGATCAATAATGACAACTTCCGTTTAACAATGATGTAAGCTTTAAAGGTTCTTACACTGTAAATATCACGATTGTAGTGTAATATAATGATTTGTTACTGAAAGTTATAAAGTCAACCTTTTCATGTGATGCGTATGTGCCCAAGATAGTTTCGATAATTGCGACGACAATTCGTCGTCTTTTCGACTTACAACAATTAGTTCTCCATACGAATTGGTTAAATATAGGTAGGTAGTTATTTTACTGTAGAAGAAAAGTCAAACTCCATTCATAATAAGAAAATGATTGATTATACCAAGATGATTATTTTGTAAACAATAATTCTAATAATTTAGCAGTAAAGGAACTGAAAATGGTTTAAAGGCAACGTAAGAAAATACAAGACAATTAAGGATAAGTACATACAGGGTGTTTCAGACCACCCGTACCGGCCAAATATCTCGCGAAATACAAAACGCATTGGAAAAAGAAAAAATACGTCTAAAAAAATTTTTAAGACTATTGTTTGATAGTAATAGAATGTCCCCACTCCCACCCCCGGGGGGGGGGGGGCGCCATCTGTCACGAACCTCAAAAAATGTTTCAAACAAAAAGTTCCTATTTGTTAACGCAGAATTCAAATCTGCATAATAAACTGGGGGGTGCTATTTAAGATTACGAAGTTACCCCCTCTCCACCCCCCGGGGGTGGGAGTGGGGACATCCTATTACTATCAAACAATAGAGTCTTAAAAAATTTCGCGAGATATTTGGCCGGTACGGGTGGTCTGAAACACCCTGTATAATTATTAAATTAGGAATGTGACAGAGAACATTCCACAAAAGAAATGGAAAAATCGAAACATGAGATAATGTTATTGAAAGGTTTACAAAATGTGATTGTTTTATTATTTTTTACTTGTAATAATTAATATGAAGTAGGTAATTTTTGTAACTTAACTCTACGTAGCAAATAAAGTATGTACTTGTATTCTTGTAAGGTAAATGTTAAAAAGATTGAATACATAGCATTTTTATTACCGGACGTTTTGCCTAACAGTCGTTGGAAGAGCAGTACATTCTGCTCAATCATAAGCGTGTATGGAAATAGGAAATGTATTTTGTACTATTACATATGATTATTTATTAATTCATGAGTTAATCAAAATGTAACGGAATCGTGACATTGTATTGGTTTACTTTAGTGCATATATACATTATTCTAGAACTGGTTTGATGGTAGCACGACCAAGGAAATTAACCACAAACAGGACTAGCAAGGAAAGGGACACCACAAGCACAACTATCAGTGATTTTGCTAAAGTGTTTAGAATGGCAATTGTCCGTGGGTAATATATTAACAAAATTCATATGTTAAGATTAATTAGATTAATAGATAATTAGATTAATGACCTTACACATCACATCACAGGCCATATATGTAGAGATGGACTTAATAGAAGCATAGTTAACCAGAGCAAAATCGTGTAAGGGAGCGAAATTCGAATTCGAAGCAAAAACCTCTTAATACAGTAAATGTAGAAGGGATTTTGTTTATTATCTCTAATATACAGACTGTTTCAAATTAACTCGGAACTATTAATAATAATAATAAAGAATATTTATTGTCAGTGCTTTCCACGTGGGGTGTGGATAAGTACACAACATTTGTCACAGTTACATACATACATAAATCATAAGTCAACAACATTCCATAACATAAAGTAATCGTAAGGGTTACATACATAGATCGAAGGAACTATAAATACATAGAGAGGACATTGCAACATTGATTATAGAAATAGTTTGCATTGGAAAAACTCTTTCAGGTTATAAAAGGGTTTACCTACTAGGGAACTTTTAAGTGTCAGCTTGAACTGCTTATAATTAGTAATTTTTTTGACCTGTTCAGGCAGATTATTAAAAATTTTACACGAGTTGTATTGTAAATTATTTTGAAATAACGCTGTTCTATGCTGCCCCGGATTCAGAAGGTGTTTGTGACGTGTATTATAGCTATGTTCACCATTTGAGAGGCGCGCCCGTGACTATTACTATCTTTGTTGTTACTGATTTTACAAAGTATGTTAAATTAGCAAAGTAATGGTGTTCCTAGCGCTGATTAATATGCAATTAATAAAAAAAACAATTAAATAACGCATTTTCGATAAAATTACACATTGAGTATTTTTGTTAATCACCACGATGATATTTACGACCATTTTCAATAGCAATAGAATGCGATGTGGTAGTGAGGTCACTAATGAAAATCAACTTACTTGAAACCGACACCCCACGGCAGATTTAAGCGCTTATTCTGATACAACTACCACGAATTATATTAATTTTGCAGTAAGAAACAACCACTTATTCACAGTGACACAGTCAAACTAAAGCGAGAGTAAGATTATATTTTACTTGGATTCAACATAAATAACTAAAATCTTCTTGGTTTAAG
The DNA here is from genome assembly GCA_036250285.1 of Pyrocoelia pectoralis. Lineage (NCBI taxonomy): Eukaryota > Metazoa > Arthropoda > Insecta > Coleoptera > Lampyridae > Pyrocoelia > Pyrocoelia pectoralis. The sequence goes on along the minus strand of CM070075.1, from coordinate 4,109,989 downwards.
TTCGGTATACATTCACTGAATTTATTAAAGCAGATCAGTATTTCAATAATTACAAGAGATCGCTTTGTTAGATGTTATACGTTTACATAAGCAAGGATTACTGTTGATAGCGTTAATAAAAATGACAGAACGTTTCCGATTTAACCAAAAGATAGATTTATTTTATTTTAGACAAGTTTTGATAGAATGATTTGTATTACTTTAGTCATTTCGATTTATACAATGTCCTCAATAAAAATCTAACGAAGGTAGAAAGAACAATGTTTTGTAAATCGTAGCATAACCGTTCACCGAAGTATGTAAGTATATCGGAATTCGTAAAAAAATTCAATCTATACGCATATTTGTCTGTGGAAGAATCTGTACCACACAATTTTTATTCTCTCACAAACTGCCAGTATTTTTGCATAAAATATATTTTATCGTTTAGACATCGACAAAAAACCACTAAAAATACATAATGCCAAATGTAAATGAGCACGAAATCTTTAGTAAACCGATAAACTATCTCAACCAGTTAAAAGCTTTAGCAAAACCTCAAGCTCAAAACACTAAATTTTATACACGTTTATGAAATAACAGCTAATTGGGAATTTCGTTAGGACGAGAGAACGAGTTTAAAACATGAATATGAAGGTAGTGGTGACCAATTTTCATTAGCGATTTGTAATACGAAAGTGTACACAAAATTTGCATGGCAACGTCTGTACGTATTTAGAAAACAAACCTTATTTATTCATTAATTTAATGCATAACTTATAGAACATCTTAATTAAAGTGTATCGAAATTATGGAGCGTATTGACCTACAACATTAACTACGGTAACGAAATGATTTTAATTGTAATTCAATAATCAAGAAAGAAAAATTACACTGTTTTCTATATAATAAAGTTTGGGCCACAATATTCGCACAACGTTTCATCTTAACACTTAATTGAATATTTCATTTCGATTCTTAACTAAATCCACTCTAAACGGCTACTGATTATATCTAATTTCAACGTTAAATTTAAAACAAAAGAGTTCATTCCACACCTCGTTAATTTTCCTAAAACCATAATTTAATCTCACGTTTTGGTGTCTAATAAATTTTCATTAAATATGTCATTGATTGGACCTTGTACACGAATGCGCCGTTTCAACTTAATTATCATGCCCTAATATAGAAGGTTTTACTTCGAAAATGTCTTAATTAAATTCAAGAATTCTTCAAAGAATGTTAAAAATTCAATTGATCATTAAATGGTATTCGGACGAGGGGCTTATTTTATGAGCCTATTAGTCAACATCAAACTCGCTTTCTGTCCTCGGTAGTCAAGGGCAACATTACCTTATTAAGTCCAAAAATATCATGCGATTTTTTTTCTAAATTGAATTAAAAACGGCGATATTTTGTGTTTCGTATTTAACAAAATTTTTACCAATTCACAGTTCATACTATTATAGTTATCAATTGCCATACTTTTCAATTCGTTAACGTTACTTCTACTTTTGTTATGTTTACAGTTAACTCTGAAGATAAAAAGATTTCTAGTACTAAATTTACTTAATTATCAACGTATAACACACAGAGAATTTTTAAGTACATAATGATGTTTTAATCCACCATCTGCTGAATAGTTTAGTTAAATTGTCAGTAATTTATACTCACAGAAATAATGAAAATGCTATGCATGAAACAGTGACTAGGTTCGGAACAAACTACCAAAGCAAACTTCATGGAACTATAATAGTAGTCCTAGTCTTGCACTGCACTAAAAGAATTCACTGTTGATAAAATGAACGATTAATTGCCAACTGACGGAACGGTTACATTGAGTTGAAAATAAGACCCAATTGTAGAGACCTGTTTAAATAATCCAGTAACCTTATCGCCTGAAAGGGGAGGTACCTTGCGTCAAATCCGGTAGTTCGATTTTTCGCTGACTTATTTATGATGTTGACCTAATGAATAATCCAAGTTTGACAGCTCAACGCAACCTTGTCATGAATCGAAAAAACCGCCACATTTTCGACTTTATTTCTGGCCATTTTAAGCCTAAAGGACTAGTTTTTCGATAATACCTGCGGAGTAAGTTTTTAAAGTAGATTAAATTTGCTACAATATGAGACTGGAATCTCTGCAGACCCAACAGTTTCAGAGATAAAGCCTTTCAAAATTTATAATTTTTTTCGAACTTCGAAATTTTTAGCAATATTTTAGACGTCACTCAAACAACACAAGCGGGTTCTATGAAAGGTTCCCGGAACTACACAAGTTAAACCTCTGAGCGATATAGTTCCAATCAATTCCAACCGAGTGTGCTAGTGTTGCTCGTGTGACGTTGCGAATGCGAGCCACCTATAGCACATTTATAACCTAACCTAATCAATTTTTTTTCACCTACTAATGTCCTACATGGACACAATAGGTATGATTATGAGTGGTAGTGGTCTAAAGGAACTGCTCTTGACAATTTGTGCTGAAAACAGCATTGAGAAGATACTGTCGGCCATGCTTATTCTGCAATTCTGACAGCACACGAAAATGAGGTGTTTCAAACACCACCAACGAAATTCAAAAATGCCCTTTGCTAACTTGAAAGCAATGGCCCCAACCGCAAAGCTGTGGGTTCTTTATTTTCGAATGGTGACACTGGTGAGGCAATTCATCCAAGCAAAACGGACAGGTGATAGGCATTTACATTTGGCCACCATCCAGAAAATGCTCCCATTCCTCCACGCAGCAGGCCACTTCTTTTATGCAGAATGTGCACAGTTATATCTGCAAGATATGCTGTAATTAGAAGGGTCCCTCTTGATTACGATAATTTCACAAGAAAGAGATACTTCATCATCCGGCGCACTAACAAATTTTGGAGCAAGTGCTGATGAGAACTATGAAAAGTTATGATGCAGTGGTAGTCGTTGGTGAGGACATTGACTTGCTGATCATCCTCACTGCGATCTCAGATCAACGTGAAATTTTTTTCCAAGAAATGTGGAAGACGCAAAGAGTGCATTCCAGCGTCACCTCTTCAAAATCTTCACTGAAACTGAGCTTTTCCTTTTCATCCATGCCTTTGTGGTTATGACTCGACATCCTGCTTCTATGGCTTAGGGAAGAAGCAAATGATGTCCATGGCCGAGAAAAATCTGTACGTTGAAAACGAGGCTGCGATTTTTCTCGACACCAACTCTACACCTCTTTAGTAATAACTATGAAGTATTACGTTAGTAAATTGTAGCGTTCAATTTAGATCAAAAACGTGGTCTCAATCGTTCTAAAAGTACGTTTAATTAAACTTTATGGAGATATGCAATTTTTTTAGTCACTTGTTGGGAATTATTTTTCCGTAAAAAATCAAGCACGGAAAGAAAATAGTCTTATACCCTATAAAGGGTTGAATTGATGAAATATTTTATCGTTTATCACACGTTGACGACAAATCGATTTAGATTATCTGCGAATCCAAAATGGGTGGAGTTGATTTTATATCACCTCGGATGAGTGAAAGTGACTGATCGTGCCGTACAAAAATAGATTTTCAGGAAATTTACGTATCGCCACCTGAAAACCAATGATTCAGATATTTAAGTCTCATAGTGAGGTAGCCTAAATTTTAAGTAATGCAAACGGAATGGACCTAAAATTTGGATATGAAGATTTTAAGTAAATTGAGTTACCTACTTAAAAATTTCGACGGAATGCGAGAGTAGCGAGACTTGACAGGGCCATCTTTAGTAGAAGTTAAATCTGAACATCGTACCTGTAAATAGACGAAAATTTGCAATCGAAGTAAATTGTTTCTATTAGAACGTAAAATATAAGGTATAAGTTATTTTTATTGCCATCTAAAAGTGCGCAGCGACTCTTCAAACTTTTGCATGCAAGTGGGTTTAAAAAACCTCTTCACAAGGCAAGAAAGGAGACGACGTTTGTAAACTTCTATAATAAAAGCACAGATAAGTAATGTGATAAAAGGAAAGCGGATACCCGTTTTTTGCATTTCTAACGTAGAAGTTCAACAAACAAAGTTAAATTACTTTGATCCCGCTCTATAAATCGCCTAAAATTGATAGAATCTCTCCAAAATCGCCTAAAGAACGCAGTTGTTGCAGAAAACTGCACTAAACCTAATACGTTTGTAAGGAATTTAAATGTTTGACCACTTTCAGACAACTTAAACAACTTTGGAAAAGTTTTTATCATCAGAACTTAATTTTTCTTTGTTTGCTATCGAGTTAGATATAGCAGGTGCGTCGATTTATTCAAGGAAATTGTCGTAGATAAGATGATAAATTAGAGAAATGGTTAAAGCAAATTATAATGTAATGTTGCTTTGTAACTTCAACTACTTCTAATTGTAATATATATTATGTGTTAAATAGGTCAATCGTCATGTTATGAATATTGCCAATATTTGGCTATATTTCTCAACCAGTTCACCTTAATTAACATTGAATTAAAAAGCGAATATTATGAATTCCTCTACCTTTCGTGCTTCTTGTTAATATTAGAAGTTAGTGTAAATAAATCGACGTAATTTGGAGCTTTTCCGGGAATATTAATAAGATTGTAAAGTGAAAGTAAAACCTTTAACCAAATAAGAGCAAACAGCAACACCGAAAGGGAGGTTATAAAGTACTGTGTTCGCACCGCCATTATTTACGTAAAAAGGAATTGTAATTACTCCTAACAATAACTTAATAAGATTAATATTTACACGAAATGATTATTTATTAATTTTGAATCTTTATGAAATTTTCAAGTCAGTTAACATTAGCTGTAAATACAAGGTCTTTATTTTAAAAGCCTCGTTAAAAAGGTTGTCGTTCTTTATTTGCAAAGTTAAATTGACTCTAGCGCCTGGGATATTCGTGTACTTCAATATTTATAAAATCGAATTTAAGTTACTACAAGCAGTTTACTAATTTGTATTAGATCTTTGAATTCAAATAGATGATCTTTGTTTTAATTTTTTGTGAGAGCAATTGGGAGGCAATCCGACGATGACGTTGGTATACACTAAAATGAGGTCTTAAAATGAGAAAATAGCTGATATATTATGTATAGGATTAACATGTACGTATTGTATAATAATAGTTTAATGATTTTTCTTGTGAAAAATGTCTGTGGTGAAACTTAAAATAGAGCTTTTAAAGCTCCATCTTACTATTTCCGCTCTAAATGAATACTTAAATTATACAATAATCCATACTGATAATGGTTTTTTGGAAATAGTAATCACAAAACCTTCCCAACATGAAATTTATTGAAGTTTAAGTTTAAAGAATTTACGTTAAGTTTAAAGTTAAAAGTTAGCTTTCAATTTTTTCATTAACTTTAACTTTTAACTTTAAACTTAACGTAAATTCTTTAAACTTAAACTTCAATAAATTTCATCTGAGGAAGGTTTTGTGATTACTATTTCCAAGTTTCGCGTTACCCCATTTTGTGTACTACTGGTCAACTGATATCGATCTCAGCGATTCTGATAATGGTTATTGTTTGAGTCGCCACTTGTCCTTTTCATCTATAAGTATACAGTTTTTCTACATTAAATGCAATTTTTATGAGGGCTGCAAGTGCTACTTGGCTTCTCTTTAGAGTTGGGATGGGAATTCTTAAAGGTAACTTTAACTTTAAATATTGTTCATGTGATGGATCCTAAAACAATGCTACATACCTATTTGTCTAACCTTATTTACAGGCAGGGTGATCGCCCGTGGTGTGAATGTTAGGATCTGTTGTATAACAGCCTTTCGTCAATTTCCACCCTGAAAGGTGATGGTAGAAGCTACCAATTTACAATAATTTAATTAAATATCAAGGAGGGGAAATAAAATTCCTGACGATAAGCGCACAAGCCGAAAGCAAACTTAAAGTTAAAATTGAGTGTAATTTTTATAGCTAAATTGGAAGGCAGGTGTAAGGGTAAGAGATGTATTTAATAGGCATCCTGGAGGGCTTCTCTGTGGCTCTTTTCTCTCCTTGAAATCAGCGAAAACCCGGAGCTAATCTCAACTAGTTCGAGAGGGCAACCCTTGTGTTTATTAAAATTATTTATTCTCCCCATTTCCTGTGTTTTATTTGTGTTTACCTATTGGATCATTATAAGCGCAGCACACATACATCACGAGCAACTCGTCCACAACGTGGAGTCCTAGCACTAGACAGGTTTGTACTTTGACGATCGTGTGCCTTGGAGTTTCAATTAGTTGGTGGGAAAGTTTGTTTTGGTTTCGACGTGCGCGATTGGACCTGGGTATGTTCAATAGCTAGTCGATGTAATGATCTAATGGCGAAAAATGGGTAGCTTACGTTCAGATTTCTTAATATTTACTTGTCGGTTGTCGATACATCAATATCCGCAGTAACGAGGTATTGAAAGTAAATAAGTCATTTTAAATTGTTACCATACTAATTTTCGTGGTTAAACCAGATTTCCTCCGAACTGAATGATGAATAAAAAGTAAAATTTTGCTAAAATTGTAACTATTCAAATCAATTTTGGATATCTGGTCTAGCTCCTCTCCGTCATAGTTACTCGAATACTGTTGCTCACAGAACCTTCCATCATCCGATAATAACATGGACTGATTATGCATACCTCTATCTCCCAAAATTTTTGCAACAATCATTGAATGGAAATATTCAAGCAACTAACAGAACTTTACGTGGGGGAGGGAGGAGGACTTGTATTTCGATTTTGATTGAGAAAAAAGTGTTCATTGCCAATATTACCTCGGTGTTGAGACCCTTACCTCGTCCTTCCTAAATCGTGCGCCCTACGAACTATTGAAAGGTTCAAACAATGATAGAGCTGTTTGTGTTTTATACGATGTATTTTATTTGTAAAAAGTTAATGTTGTATGGCAGTTAATCATCCAATTGACAGAAAAACACCGCCTTTAACTGTTGTGGACGTTTTCCAAATTTTCCAAAATCGAGTACTAGTCCAATACAGTACGTACCAAAATTGTTTGGCTGGTTTGACTCCAGTCGGTTAATGCGTGGAGTGTAACGTTTCGTTCCCAAAACTGCTCTCCAGGAAATAATTCGTGTGGGACCCCCTCTTCATAGACAAACATTTAAATGACTTTGCACACGTTCACGGAATAGGCTATCTACTTCAAAACGTTTTTCTAGGGTAATTGCCCGTGGAGTCGTTCAGAAGTGGGGTTCAGATGAACGGGTAAAGCTCAAGCACGAACACACTTCTTTAATTTATAAAAAATGTGCCAAAAATATATGAAAAAACCTGTACTTAGTGAAACAGTTGTTAATTGGACCTCGTAGAGATTACCTGCGTGCCACAATAGCCATTAGTGAATAAATGCCGAATATGTGTACACGTTTAGTTCCACCATTGAACATTCTTATTCTATGGTTTTCATTGATTGGAGCAGAGCGAAAAATGGCTAAAGGGTGAATTTTCAATCTTGTGTTTTACCAAAGTCCTTTGTTTTGATTATAGTCCTGCAAGGACCGAGTCTGACGGAATAAATTACATTAATACTGTTTTACTTTTGTGTAATCTGTTCTTGTAATTTCTCTTATAACTTACAATTATATATAATTGTAAAAGCTTACCCAAAATAGGATTAATACGTTGTCCTATAAAACTGCACGAAAATGTAGGTGTATGTTTAAATGTTTAATAACTAAATTAGTGATAATTTCAACGCGTTACATGTGGTGTGGTTACATCAAAATAAAAATCAAGTGTGTTTAAAATTAAGTGTTTCCAATAATATGTTGGTAATATCCGTTTTACGGACTTTAATTTAAAGATCCAAATTGCCTTGTTAGTTTGTAATTACGAAAAAACGTTATGAAGGTTTAATTAAACAATCTTTGGGAGTTCCTGGCAAAAAAATAGTCTATTAATCTAATTGGTAATTTTAATAGATGAGCAAACACTTAAAATAATACCTACCTTTCGCAATCACGTTCTTTATACACGAAAAATAGTTGGATGCTGACAAAGTATCTTTTATAAATTGGCTTCAAAGCCATTCCGTAAAGTAGAAATTTTCTATTTCTTGTTGAAAGAGAAGAGGGTTCTAATTTGTAGCATTTACGGCTTTGAGAACAATTTCTAAAGTCGGTTATTTTTACCTAAGCAAAAAGAAAATATGTTTTTATATGTGTGAAGTGTATTTCAAATATTGCTTCCGTAATTTGATGCAGTTATTATACAGTACACAAATAAACTTCTTGATTATCTTTAATGGGGTTGACGTAAATAGGTGTAAGGGTGTCTAATCCAGCTTAAATATTCATATACATGATATATTGGGTATTTTAAAATAAGTAAAGTTTAAAGCATTTTACAACTGTCATCTGATAGCGTGCGGTGAAATGCGAGTATTATATTTAAAAATAAAATGTCACGTTGTCACGCAATTGTGAATTTCGTGTCTCCATACAATAATTTATTTATATTATAACCAACTTGATTTTATCTTTAGAAATAAGTAAATTTTAAATTTACTTCAGATACTATCATTGCTTTAAATAAGTTAAAACGATACTTATTACGTACTACTTATTGATAGGCAATTCCAATAACTTCAACGGCTTAACTTATTATACAGGGTGATTCATTAAGAATGTCCAATCTCTGAATTGTAGATTCCAGACCTCAAAATATGATGATTCTGCCCAACATGCCTTATACAAATACTGCTAGTTTCCGAGATACCGGGTGTTTAAAGTTTAAATATGAATTTTGATTTTCGCAATAACAATTAATTAATGTGATTAAAAATAATAGACAAGGGTTATTTGATATGAAGAGATCTTTGCGAAAACGGATCATAAATAATAGTTTATTGTTGTTACACATTTAGAGAATAAATTTTTTTTTTAAATTAAAATTTATTGAACTGTTTAGAAGCAAATAACTCGATAACTGATCGAGTTACACGAATCAAACAAGAGTAACTTTTTTTTGTAGAATCTAACGCTTTTCCATATTTTATTATTAGTTTGCTAATAGTTCAGCCGAAAAAAATTTTTGCTTAGATTTACTAAACACAACCAAGTATAACTAGCGCCCTCTATTAGCAATGCTAAATTAGAGTCCAAATTGGCAATCCTCATGCAAAAAAAGGTAAAACTGCCAATTTTCAAAAAGAAATTGTGAAAAAATAGAAAGTTATTGCGAAAATCAAAATTCATATTTAAACTTTAAACACCCGGTATCTCGGAAACTATCAATATTTGTATAAGGCATGTTGGGCAGAATCATCATATTTCGAGGTCTGGAATCTACAGTTCAGAGATTGGACATTCTTAATGAATCACCCTGTATAAATGTAAATACATTAAACATGTTTTATATGTATATATATTATGTAGAATCATTATATTGCCATTAGAAAACATTAGAAAAAATTTCTATTTGTACAAAATCCCGATTTCATTCCACTGGTAATCTACTTGGAAGATCTCTCTTGTTCAATCTAACGGATGCTTTTCTATTCTTATAGCGTCTCCCATTGTTATTATTGTTATAAGACGTTTACGTTCGTGATGGTTTTAGATCTTAATATGAGGTATAACAAGGATTTATTGTTCCGATAGGGCACGATATTTGTTACTTTTTAGTAAACCTTTTATTTTAGGTTCGTATTCGCTAGTTTCTCATCACTAACAGGTTCCTTTTAGCAGTAGGCAGAATGAAAATGTCGATATTTCACTGTGTATAAAATGAAAGTTGCCAAATTCGGTCCTTATGCAATTCATGTTTATTAAGGACTAGAAATAAGGTATTTACAAGAAGAAGGTCAATTTTCTCGTTTTGATAGCAACGGCACCTAAACGCGGAGTTATAAGACAGGTATTGTAGTTAGGTGAATTAAATTTTCACACTAATATAGTGACTGGTACGCGTATGACCCTTACAAAATAGACTCACTTGCGAAATTGTGGGATCTAAATTTTGTTAAGAACCAGTTTTTTTCAACATATTTAATATTTCAAACCAAGTGATAGGTATTTTAGATTTGGGAAATAATTGGGAGCTATGCAAACAAAAATTCGAGCTTTACTTTCTAGATAACGTAATGACGTGACTCCTTTAAATTTACGTGGAAAAGAAGCGACATAAATGTGTAATAATAATTTACTTTGGAAAAAATACACAAAACTCGACGTAGTAATCGATAAATTAATAAAACCAGAGTAACACTATTTAACTTCGACTAATGACTTTGAAGAAAAGCACATGATTTATTTGTGATAGGCATTCGTGGTTTTCATTTTTACGATAAAGTTCTAGAATTAATTGAACATTAATGTATTTTTAATAATTACTAATGATTTTTAATCATGTTGGGAAAATTAGTAAACAGTGCGCAATAACTCGTTATATTAATATACCTATCGCGTAAAATCCCGCTTGGGTCTTAAAAAGGAGCTTGACAAAGAGCTCGATGACACCCTGATTAAAATGTAATCCTACCGGTAACTACTCTTGTGCTTGAGTTGATCGTATGCAATGGTTCCAAACTGTCGAAATGGGAATTGATGTGGATCCTCAGAATTTAAATTTAAATAAGTAAGACGGAAAAATCTCGAAGTCTGTTCTCAAGATATTTAATGTTCGTAATTGGCAGGCGAAAAAAGTATTTATACTTTTTACCTTTGAACCAGATACAGCCTACGAAAGCTGACTGTTACGTACCAAAACCAAAAGTTTTGGTCCTTATGACTAGTTAAGACACTTTTATAGGGTATCAAGTAACTTAAACTGTTTCAAAGATGATTTTTTGAAATTTTTATATCAAAAAAATGGCTTTCGGATATTGAGAACATGGTTTTGTCGTGCTACATTTGTTAATGTATTTCAATCGAAATGAGCTCTTACAATCCCACAATATCCCCGAACTTGTGTTGAAAAATTGTTTTCTTATGGATTTCCGATAATTCCCTCCGATTCTATCTTATCTTATTATTCAAATGGAACGGTTAGGGAATTTTAACTGATAATCCTCAAAATAACACACTGCACCAAGTGAGTAGGCGACAGGCAAAACACAATATAACATATATGACTAACAAGTTACATTTTTGAACTAACAATTTTCGCAATTGGCTTTACCCTAACGAAGGGAAAGGGGTGAGGAGGTACTCATCTGTAGAATAAAAACAATACTTCAATATGTCTCTTAACTAAGTTCTTAAAGTTAACATCGGATAAGTTCCTGATGGATTCAGGGAGTGCATTATATAATTTGAGATTGGGTTTGTTGTTTTTGGACTTAGCTAAGGGGTTCTGAACTTATTAGCCCCTCTTTTCACACAATTATGCATGGCAAAGGAATCTGTGTCTTTATGAGTGTCCAATAGAACAGCATAGATGAATAATGAAGGGAGGGGCATAATTTGGTATTTACAAAAAATGCTATGCCCATGGTCTCTCAAATGGGCATTTCCTAAAAACTTTACAGCTTTCTTCTGGATAGAGAAGACTTTGTTTGCTTTGCAGGAATTCCCCCATAGGTTGACCCCATAGCGAAGATGCGAGTGGAATAAATCAAAATAACAAGACCTGAGTATGGAAGGGTTGAGACAGCTTTTTAGATTCCTAAGAACAAAGGTAGCTTTAGCTAGTTTGCGCCTAGGAGCTACATGGTGATTCCAGCTAAGTCTATCGTCCACTATCTAAGTGCACTTTTTCACTACATCCTGAGACTAATGTAGGGTTTGAGGAGAAAGTAATTGAGAGAGTTAAGTATCAGGTTGTTCTGCGCAAACCACTCATGAGCCCGTAGTAGCGTAATAATTTTTTTGGAGTTTAACACCTTACAGTTGTTGTCTGCCTCAATTAAGGAAGTGTAATCTGCGTAGGCGATGCACTGGATTTTTTTATATACTCGAAAAAGTCATTAATGTAAATAATAAAAAGTAATGGCTCCAAGATTGAGCCCTGCGGCACTCCGTATTGCGTAGTTAGTAGTTTCGATTTGGTCCCGTTGGCCCGCACACATTACATTCTATTGTGAAGATACGACGCAAACAATGAATTGGCGAGACTCCTAATACCGTGTAGTTCTAATTTGTTTAGCAAAATATCAAAAGAAACGCAATCGAATGCTTTGGTCAAGTTACATAAGATCAATTCAGCGTGTTCCCCTTTCTCAAATGAGTCTACAATAGAGGAGATTATTTTAGAGACCGCTTGTGTCGTAGAACAGTTCTTACAAAAGCCGTGTTGCGCCGGACTCAGTAGATCCTAAGCCTTGTAAAAATTAATTAGCCTAAATTACAAAATACTACTCATATTTGTATGATTTTGATTTTATAGTTCGTTGACAGTTCATTACAAGGAGGATGTCATCAAAAAAGTGGATGTAGGAAGACATCTAATATAATCTATAATATTGATTCATTAGAAATAAAACGGTTTCCATTTTTAAACCATATTCGTAATACATTTCTAATGTTCACTATTGTCAATGTCCGATTGTAATTTTCAAGACAAGGTTTTCTCAAATCTAACTGATCCAAATTTGTTAACAAAATCATCGAGTGAAATGTTTGTGTCGGCGGCGAAGGTAATAATTGTGAAGAGCGCAAATAATGCAATTTTTAAATTGAGTAGTAATGACAGGGGCTGATACGTAATTGCTATTACGGCAAGGTTCTACCCAAAGCAGATGTTTGGAACTTTATTAACACAATACAATATAATGTTGTTTAAAACCTGTCTTGTATTACAAACCTCCGGGAAAGCGGTATGATAGCTGAAGATGGGTGGGTTTTATTACATTTTAATTAATTTTTGGTGTAAGAAATAAAGAACACGAGCATTTCGGCAGCGATCAAACGCGCGATAACATTTAACTCTTTTGTCGCGAAAGTAATAATGAAAATGACAATAACGATTCACATAGGTACATCTTACTATCATGCAAGTGGTTTCATTATATAAATTATAACACTAAGCTCAATTATAAAATTAAGCCTTAGATAAGTTTTATCAATATCAGTGCTATATCCTCAAAATTGTAGCTAAAATTAAGAAAAATATAAAAATTGTTTACCTTGTAAATATTTGGCAATTTTACATGTAATTTCCCCGAAGTTCCATAACATGGTGTAAGCGTCCCAAGCTGCAATTGGCATACAAACCATTGTTACCAATAAATCCGCTACCGAAAGATTTACGAGGAAGTAGTTTGTTACACTGCAATAAAAAGAAAATTATTTAGGTAAAAAAAAACGATTATTGCGATGTAAAGGTACACTTAAGGGTATCCTCTACACTAATAAATCTCAATGTTCATGGATAGAAAATTAGAAACCACTTATGTATTATACAATTGGTACTCTAAAAGTAATTGTGAGATGTGTTACGACCACTTACATAAACATTAACCCTTATTAGCTTGAACACCTGCTGTGAACAAATACAGTACTGAACAATTTTAAACATAATTACTCGTAAATAAAATCAATGCGATTGGTTAGATAATCGTTTTTAAACTACAAATCAACATAACTTATATTCTATCAATAACTACTAGCAAATGGTCGACATTCTCGGTAAGAGGCGCTATTAATTTCATATTGTATTGCATTTCAACCAAAAACGTGCACTAAGGATTACAATCTATCACGGGGGTTAATGAAAGCATTAAATCCTTTTCGCAAATTTCACATCCTGTAGTTCGAGAAATTGAATAAATTGAAAGTTCAAGTTGTATTGCAAATGTATGAATGTTTCATAGTCGAGAGTAACATTACTTGAGTAAATAAACATTGAACAAGAGTTTCCAAATAGGTAAACCTTTGATTTTATTGATTCCTGCAGTAGAGAATGACATTTAGTCAATATGTTTTCGCACAAACAGAAATTTCTATTTTTCACCCTTAATGATGACCCGCAGCGTCGAAGTCGATCTGTAAATTAATATTGGTAATCAGAATTTGATTACTTTACTATTTACTATTTTAATAAAATGTTAATGGCCAAAAAGTAAACAACTATAAAGTTAATAACACTTTCAGGAACAACTAATAATTCACGTCTTTCGCTAAATTTATAATCCTTTTCAAAAAATCCTCGTGTGTGGGCTTTGCTGTTTCGTTAAAGCGCTGTCCAAAGTCTTTACAAGAAAAACATCTTAATCCCTTCTCTTTATGAGCACATTTTGCTGAAGTATTTCCAATCATGTCACAATAGTGGCATCGCACGACTTTTCGTTAGGGTGTTAGTTTTGGGGTAAACTCGATTTGTTCCTGTTGTTTTTTGACTTGCACTTACTGGGATAATTTTCTGAATGCTTTCCTGTTATATTCCTAAGTGTTGAATGGATTGAAATAAACACACAATTGTCTAATCGCTTTTGACTTAATCTGTCTCCATCCGTCTCAAAAATTTTTTTTTATATCGTTTTTTTTAATATTTGATATCTTTATAACTATGTGATTGTTGGACAAGTGCAGAAACATTGCTATATGTACTCTATTGCACAATAAAAATGATTTGATTTGATTTGAAATTAATTTATAAAGCGTCTTAATCATCGAAAAGCAATCCATCGAAATGTTGTTAGCCACTCTTTCAATTTGACTTAAATTCTCCATCGTCAATGCAATAATAATCGTCAAAATTAAGATTATTGTTCACCTAATAAATAAACGCATCGTCGAAAACTTCTGAGAGTACCTGTATACTTTTAACTACACCCAACACGCTAGGTTTTACTTAACTGCAAACCATAGACAAGCAACTGCACACAATACTCGAGGCCGTCACGTCGTGCGACGCGAACAGGTATCCACTCACTCGTTTAAATCACGTAACCGTTCCTCTGAATCACTCGATGATTAGAATAACTAATTTATACGTCGTTAAATTACCAAATTTTGGATTTTTAAAGATTTTGATCCCGGACGAGTCCCCAAAATATCTGGGATTCAATGGTACAATTACAAGGTACGATAATTAGGTATTTATTAGTTTACAATATTTATCGATTACTAACAGTTCTCTCTAATCCATGAAACAAATGAAGAAATTCAATTTTTAACAGAGGATATAGTATTTCAGATGGAGTGTACCAAGCTTGCTATGAAACATACCTTTTTTTTATTTAAACATAAAGGATTCGATATATTATTTGGCTTATTGCAGGTTTCTAGTTTGTAAAAAGAGACTTTCTCCTTGCCAGTAAGATTGGGCTAGCGAAAGATTGCGAAATCTGTACACGTAAAAAATGCGACTGACTCTATTTTTCATATTGGCGACATGGCTTATGTTGAAGCTGAATATTATGTGTCAGAATAATAATGTTGAAAACATTTCGTTGCTAACGGCTTAGGAGCATTACATTGGTGATGCTATAGTGTATTTTTATTTAATATGCACGTTAGCACGAACTATGTGCCTTGTCAAACTAACCCTTGCAACGTCGTAACAAATACATTTGCGTGATTGTTCTAATTTGTGTAGATGTCTAAGGAAAGTGCATCTGCCGTTTATATCTATTAAATATTTCTAGTTAACTAAAGTCTAAATAACTATTTCCACAACTGTCGCTAGAGCCACCGTGGTGTAGCCTTTCAGTAATAATCCAAATAAAATTTGAAATGTATTCGTAACATAAGACACAAATAATTGATTAATGCGTAAACTACACTTAAGACTTACTAAAAACTGAGTCGAGAAAAACGGCAATATATGTTTTGATATGATTGTACCTGCCGCAAGAACATTACTAAAATTATGTTTAGCATATTCGACTTATCTTTGCTGTTGTAAAAAGTATTTTCAAACAAATGTTTTAATACTTTTCAAGCAAAACATACTAGACATATAAACTTTCGCATTAGCTAGTCTGCTTTACGGTATGAAAAACTTCCTGAGATTTCCTGCATAGTTCCTTCTGTCCTCAACAAAACAACTAAAATCTAAATAGCGATGAAAGTATGAACGACACGACGTTTATCATGAAATGTACGTAAGCCAACTTTATTAAAAGTTAAATTCCTAGATTGAATAAAGTGGAATTTTGGAATATCAGCTCTTGTTATACGATATATCAATATAGATTTCCATTGTTGAAACATGATAATTCGTGATCAAATATTACTAATAAAATATTCAATAAGCTTTTCTACTGAAAAAGTAATTTAAGTTAAAGTGTCACATTGCAGCAAGGAGATCTGACACGGCTTTTAATAATGTTCAAAAATGAACTTGGAAGCATTTTAGATTGAATTTCAATCTGTTCTAATTAAAAAAAATTAGGCTACTTTAAATTTAAATTCACGTGCCTACTTGTTTATTATTCCGATTTAAAGTCATGAATTGCAAACTACCGATTTACCGTCACCATCTTAAGCAGATTTACATTTATCCGACACAGACGAATCAAATGAATAAGACATTTTGCCTGCTACCTTGAAATAATTAAAGGATTAAGAGGCGCTCTCAGATGATATTCTAAGAATAGTTAATTTAAACATAAGATATGTGATAGGTACCGTATATTAGAACATTTCTTTAATCTTTTTGTCAAGGGGAGGTTGCGAGTTTTGCTTTGTTCTCAATCTACAATCATGATTTTTTTAATTACGCGCCCCCATAGCAAATAATGAGCTTTTTTAACCCTCCGGCGGGCGCGCAGCGGTCTTTTATGCCGCATTTAAAATTATTTGTACATAAATAAAAAACTAGTTATCGCACGCCACTATCTGTCTAGATATGTTCGAATGACCTTATTATACATCAAATACTACAAAAATCACAGCGTTGAAAGCACTCTGTCAGATGTGGTTGTGACGTGAAGTTGACTGGTACACACTTTGTTAGTTCTTTCCGTGAACGTTTTGGAACTGTGGTTCAAAGATGGGGCAGGAATTGCCTGAATCCCGCTGTGGAGGAAGACTAAAGTTAATGTTCACCAAAAATGGTTTGATTTGTGTTCTTGTTGGTCATAAAATGGGTTGGTATGTGTGTTACGATTTATCTGATTATTTTGAGAATTACGCTGTTTTATTTATTATCTGTTATGGAATTATGTTTCGTTTATGTTTAATACATAAGTACTTTCTAATTTTGTGTTTTTATCGTTTAAAACATAATTTGGGTTTTAGAAAGGTTAGTTTTAGTTTGCGGCATAGAATGCCGCTGCGCGCCCGCCCATGAGATTTTCTGAAGCGCGCCTGCCGTAGGGTTAACGTTTGTTCGGTTTCACCTTTTATTAAAATCCACATTGTTACGCAATTTTTCTTATTGGTATCCTTTCGCTTCTTTTTTCTTTATATCCACTTCAAGCTGTAAAGGATATTTCGGATATTTCACTTGTTTTTTATTTTTATAATTATAAATTGTAGTAATAAACCCAATTTCACGTTATAGATGAACACCAGTGCATAATTACTTGTTATTATATCTTATTGTTTCAAAAATAGGTTAAATAAATCAAAGCTCCTCTGGACCAGGATTGATAAGAAGATTGAAGAAAGCTTACCATACGCTTACATCGCTTCTATATTTAAAGAGGAGGTAGAAAAGGAATTTGAGGAATAAGGGTAATTTCAGAAATAGGACGAATGTACGGACGCTACTTGAAAAACAACCAAAAAACAATTTGCGAAGAAGAGCAATTGAAGGCGAAATAGAAAACTTAGAAATCAAACCTGACTTAAATGATTTAAGAAAAATTGCAAAAAAAACTTGGGTGTTTCGTGTCACGAAATTAGGAGGACAAACACGAAGAGTAACAAGATAATTGAAACAAACAGATTTATATAACTAGGAATCGAAAACTATGAATCAGCCAATACGTCATATTATGATGTACAGGGTCTAAACCGGTTTTTAAAAACAATAGAAACGAAAATATTTTAATTGCAGTTCTTACAATGCTTCTTCGCGGTGAATGCACAACTTAATCAAACTTTTTATTGGTAATTGAAGTATCAGTTATGACATTTATATGCGAAAAATAATATCTGCCAAATGGCCTCCTCTTGCAGCTCCACAGACGCCCCCACTTTTGTTAACATTTTCAATGACATTTTGACATAAATGAGGTTCCATCACACCAATGACTCGAATAATTTCAATGCATAGGTTTCTCATGAATAATTCGTGGATTTTCCTCACCCCAAATACGATTATTTTGTTTATTAACATAGCCGTTAAGTTCAAAATGTGCCTAATCGGAAAATATATTTTTTGAGAAAAATCAGCTGGTTGTTCATTGATGAAATTGACAAATGAACGACGTTTTAAATGATCTAATGGCTTTAGTTCCTGTGTTATTTGAACCTTATATGCCTTCAGAGCTAAATCCTTGTGTAAAATACGCCATGTTGTTGATCCACTAAGTCCAACTTGTGAACGTCGTATTTTCAGGATCTTCAGCAACACTTTCACGAACCACATCGATATTTTCTTGTGAACGACCGCTACGACTGTATTTTTCTTTTTTTTTTATCTTCCACCGAACCGGTTTCTTGAAATTTTTTAATAATTCGACCAATAGTGCTTTCAGTTGGACGATTATGTAAACCATAAAATTCACGTAATTTTCTAAAAACACTTTTCACAGAACGCTGATTTTCATAAAATAATTCAGCAATTTGAACACGTTGTGGTATAGTGTACGAAGCCAAGAATATTTTCTCTGCCGTCGCGTCATTAGAATAATAATGTTATTTACCTTGAACTGCAGTATAACATTGATATCGATATGTCAACTAATGAGAATTAAGTCAATAATGATAAATGCACATTATATGTATAAGCGACTCCATTGGACAGTAAATTTCGGTAGTTTTTAGTCTAGCGGATACCGTATTTACCTTTCAAGCAAAATTATACACTATTCGATTCATTTCGTGTAAAGCAATACATACAAGTAGTCTAAGTCCGAATAAGTACGAGTAGGTATATGAAAATCGTTCAGGACCTATAATGTTGAAGATTATAGCAAATGAAAGCATTGTAAAGGGAACTTTGTAAATATATAAAATGAGATTTGAATTGAATTGAAAGAGGCAATTTTTAATGATTCAGTTACTTTTTAGGCGAATCTGTTACCAACTGTTATTAATAATACAAGATTGCGATCGGAAAAGTGGTTTCATTAAACGCCGAACCAAATTAATTATGTACAGAATTTTAACGAGTTCCTTTTGCAAAATTATTGAACTGAATAAATCTGTCAACCCATGTCAAGAACTTTTCTTATTTACTTATTTCCTCAAAAACCACTAACCTTTGTAGGACCATTTATTCGTCTTACGCAGGTTCGAGCGGTTTATTATTGACGCTTATAATACCTTTCAATGAATTCAGTAAATTAATTACGATGTTAACAATAGTTTGTAAAATGGAACATTAATGGACGCATCACCTTATTATTTACACATCTTTACATTTTCATTGCCATAGTCTGGAATTCTTAAAGATGGTAAAATGGAATTAATTTTTATTGGAATCGATTGGAAACTACGAATTCATACGAGAAGTAGACTGCTTTGTCTCGAGACGGGATATACATATAAAGTTGATACGTTTTATACACCTGATTACCACTGTTCCTTAAACTTTTCCCATGTCTTTGCATCAGAGTTAACATTGCTGCTCCTTTTGAGGTTGCCACAGATCCGCGCTTCGATATAGTAGAAATTCTTAATACTAGATCTAAAATCACATTGATTACCGCAGTATTTCAAGGATTTCAGACAATGTTGGACATTTCCTCTAGGCATCTATCAAGTGAATAACAAAGCGGATATTTTTATAACATTGCACGTGGTTATAATTCTGTTAAAGATCTATAAATCTTTGAATTCGTCCTTTTCTTGTGATTAATTTAAAATAATAATCAGACTACAATTTGTCTATAAGATGCGAGATGTGATATCACTGCAACATATTTAATACAGAAGAATTTCGTTGTATATCTAGCACCAAAGACGAATTGAATTTAGTGTTAAAATAACGTCATATTATGTCACTTTAGATAAATTCTGTGTAAGAAAAGGAGGAAGGGATTGAGAATAGAGTTTCTGATTAATACAAGTATTTTCTTAAATGAATGAACTTCCTAAACTAACTTTACATTATGATAATCCTCGGTTTCTGAGATACAATTACTTCTTGCAAAATATTTACATTTACGATAGCAAGAACGTAAACGATTCAATTCATAGTGGTTTTGCTGTAAAATGTGAAGTATTACGTGTTGGTGGCGTGTAATGTACTTACACAACAATATAATTCTCGAGTGTGTTATACAATTTAGAAATACATGTTTTTCCGCTGACACGTACACACTTTTAGTAATTTTAACATAGTGGTTGTTTAAATATATGATAAAATCTAGACATCTCGATTTCGAATTATAAGTATGCGTTAATAATTTTATTTCTGACAGTGATAGTATAAGCTTATATTGTCATAGTTACGATACCAATAAAGCAATACCATTGAGTTTGTATGGGTTAAAGGGCATGCTGGAATAATAGGCAATGAAAAAGCCGATAAGTTAGCCAGACTGGCCTCAAAACTACCGTTTTATGGTCCAGAGCCGGCTCTTCCACTTACAGCATCAACTGCAAACAACTTAATAACCCAAGACACCCAAGCCCAACACAGGGCTAGGTGGAACTTGATGGTAGACTGCCGCCACGCGAGGGAGGCCTTGAGAGGACCATCTCGTAGCCTGGCGCGCTTCTGTACAGGGCTATCCAGAGGAAACCTGCGGTTACTTGTAGGTATACTTTCTGGACACTGTAAACTTAACAAGCACATGCACCGTATGGGCTTGGTAGACTCACCATCCTGTAGAGGATGCCACACAGACGACGAGACGGCGCAACACATACTGTGTGAATGTCCCGTACTTGTCAAATTAAGACGATCCATGTTGGGAGAATCTTGGCCGGACATGGCTAAGATTAGAGCCGCTTCCCCGTCCTGCATCCTCAGGTTTATCTCACGTGTGGGATGGCTTGAGTGACGCTGCGGGGTCGAACGACTCTAATCAGGGAGGCAGCACAGAGGGCCCGAATAAGTGGCCTAGGTGCGTGAGGGATTTCCCACCCTCCCATCGAAATCCAGAAATCCAGAAATCCAGATACCAATAAAGAGTGTCATAACTCCCTTGGGATATAAAGACGCTATAATTCCCTCTACGGCTCTTTTATGAACTCCAATCGACAATACCTGAATCAAATATACCGAAAATGAACAAATTTTATTAAATTCGGTCAGAAATAAAATTATCTATGTATCACGGGAATTAATAGGTCTCAATTACCTAGGGTAATTACTGTCCCTCGGGCGCAAGGCCCTCGGGACGCAATCTTTACCCTCGCTAATTAAGACCCTAATAATTCCCTTGATACATAAATAACTATAAACCTTCATCATTTCCTACAACTATTGTTAATTTCTAGAAAACACATGGTAAAAGGTTTAAGTTTTTATTCTGCCCAAAAATAATTGTCAATCATCCGAACATGCAAGAGAAAGCTACACTTGATTTATAATTGTTTGACAATTATTTTTGGGCAGAATAAAAACTTAAACCTTTTACCATGTGTTTTCTAGAAATTAACAATAGTTGTAGGAAATGATGAAGGTTTAAATTATTAACCATTAACGCATAGATTTTATCAAGTAAAATGGACGAAAAACGTCTTCAGCGTAAACGTCCTAATTTTTCCGATGTTCGTTGAAGATGATATATTGATATTATATCAAAAATTTTTGAAATTATTTTAAATGATAGGCTGGTTACCTACTTTAAGAGACACACTGTTAAGTCCCGCTCAATATGGCTATTGCAAAAACTACTCCACTACTCAAGCGGTTTCCAAAATAATATTTACTATAATTGATTCATTTGAGAAAGTCGAACATGCATCAATGGTACTATGCGATCTGTCCAAGGCATTCGACTGTGTATCCTTCAATATTCTACTGAATAAGCTAGAGTTGCACGGAATTAGAGGTCGAGCCAAAACCTTTTTCACTTCATACCTCGACAACAGAAAGCAATGTGTTATGGCTAATGGTACTCATTCCCACATATTAACCACGCTATATGGTGTGCGTACAACAATAATAATATTTATTTACTATCCCTGACAAATGGTAGCCATTGCATAGGATACGTCAAAAATAAATACATACATATAAATCAATTGTTAAAAAAATAAATAAAATTACATCGAATACACAATATCTATTTTTAAGGGTGACAAATTCATTTATGGTGTATGGAGCTTGATCAAGGAGGATTTTTTTGATTGATGATCTGAATCCTTTTAGCGTCGTCTGTTTCTTTAAATTATCGGGAAGAAGGTTGAATATTTTGATACCTAATGTAGTGGGTGAATTCTGCGCTAATTTAATCCTTGTTATAGGGGTAGCATATTGGTCCCTTTTTCGAGTGTTATAAGTATGAAAATCGCTGTTGCGTAATAGATGAGATCGGTTAATAAATATAAATGAAAGCACTTCTAGGATGTATAAAGAGGCAAGAGTTAGTATTCGTAGTTTGGTGAAGATGTTTTTGCAAGATGTAGTTTTGCTGCTCCCAGAAATACAACGAATTATCCTTTTCTGAACAATGAATACACTCATAGGAGAGCTAGATGAGCCCCAGACAATAATGCCATATGAGAGCCTAGATTGTATTTGCGCAAAGTAATATGTTAAAGTGTGCTGGATTCCTATCAGTTCTTTTACGTTGCGTATTTGATAGCAATAGGGTTTAACTGTTATACTAGATGTTCGCAGTGGCACTTCCAATTAAATTTTGATCTATGTAGATTCCCAAGAATTTGGCATTAGCTTGAGTAGGAATGGTTGATTCGACTGTACTGCTGCGGCATGAAAATTGAATAATAGATGTTTTATCTTGGTTTAGAAATAATCGGTTAAAGTTAAATAAAAATCATGTAAAGAAACATATGTTAAGTCATTACTTTTATTCGATAAATGAATATTTAAATGCTCTTTTCTCACTCTAGTTTAGTCGTGCAGTCACAATAACACGACAAAATATACTCTTTTTATTATTATCTACTCTTTTAAAATGTTGCTTTATGTCATATATATTTGTAATACATCTATGTATGTTGTATACTTCACACTGTGATATGTAAACTTGTATTTGAAGCACAATAAACATGAATTGAATTGAATTGGATGTATTGTATTATTTAAAATTGTAGGTATTATTTAGATTGTATTATTTAGAAATTGTATAAAAACCCATTCGTTAAGTTATTAATTACATAGAAGAGTTAGTCTACTGTAAATACGTTTTATTTTGTCCTCATATGAACTCAATAGGCCATGACAGCAAATTATTCACAATACAATTGTTTTTATTAAAATATATAACTACGCTTATGCTGTCAACATTATTGCGAGCGCGCTTAATTTAATACATTATTTGAGAAAACACTGAAAGGAACATAAATATGTACAGCTGCTGGAAATATATCTAATAGTTGGTGTTGAAGAAAAAAATGAGCTAATTTTCGTTGCTGGAGCTTATAATATAAGCGTTGTTGTTTATTGTACAATTACATAATAAAATTGGTAAATTACAAATCTGACGTTTCGTACCTTTTTAAGAGGGCTTATTCATAGATTAACTGTAACAAAAGGATGAAGTATGAATCAATGATTTAAAACAAAACAATCAAAAGAATTAAAAATAAAAATGAAGGTCGGTGCCAGATGTTTGAAAATTATGCACAGGAAGACAACTTACCAAAATTTTATAAAATTAATTGTTGATGAATCAGATTTGTTATTTACCAATTTTATTATGTAATTGTACAATAAACAACGGCGCTTATATTATAAGCTCCAACAACGAAAATTAGCTGGTTTCTTTCTTCAACGCCAACTACTGAAAGGAACCTTCGTTTTATAGATACAAGTTTTTGAAAAACTATTCGTTTGTAAAATGAAATTACTTGGCTATATCCATCAAAGTCTAGAGTTGTTGTCGTTCTCTAAATAGAATCTTTTGTAGATAATGGAAGTTTGTCGTTAAAATTGCAGTTTCTAATTCATCGTAAATATTTAATATCACTTATGTATTGAAACTTTACCTCATACGTCAATTCTCAATTAAGACACCATCAGTGTATTAGGATAGAGATCCTATCTACCTACCAAATTATTAAAGGTGTGGTTGGCGAGTTTGTAATGCTAAACTTGTGTGTCTATATATAACATTTTCGTGGTGGTGTAGGCTTTCAATTTTAAGGTGGATTATAACATTACAACTGCAGATCAGACCATACCGACGCGACGATGATACTGCTTCATCTCGCTTCATTTTCTACCTTCAAGATATCCAATTTTCCTTTTTTCATAAGGGTAAGGTAACTCTTCAGAACTCGTTAATATTACATCACCCCTCAGCAGAAGAACTCCATTCCTTTAATAATGGCGCAGTGTCGAAATGTGTTGGGTGTCTGTCTAGTACCCGCATATGACATTTATTAGAGAAAATGTTAAATATTTCAGTCTAGAGAAACTATTACGGTTAGGTATAGACAATGATATATGAATAGCATGTCGATTTTATAGCAGACTCTAAAAATGGAATAAAATATAGGGTGTTTCGTTTGAAAAAATAAAGTTAGGTTCAGTACAGCTTTTATGAGACAACCTGGATAAACGAAAATATTTTTAGGCTATGCCCCTTTAATAATTAAATAAATTTTATTTGAAAAGTACCTTCAAACGGTATCAAAATATCGACCAACATCGCACTATTTGGGACACCCTGCATGAATAGATCTCAAATATACGCTTAAAAAACGACCTAAAATTAAATATCTGATTTGATAACAAAATATGATAACTGTAATAGTATATGTATCGTCCAACGAACCAATACGAGGTAGCAACTAATCATACATACTAGGATAAATAATTAAAGAACTAAGTTTCAAATAAAGAAGCGTAAATTGTTAACTTATGGACTGTAATGTTACGGTACACTTTATATATGCATATAAGGGTCACATTTGTAATTTACATATTAAAACGTAACACATTTTAGATCATTTACTCGCTTCTCTGTAAGTATATCCACTTTAGAAATGTAACTTGTACGTTCAAAACAGATTTTTGTAGCATTTCAAGTTGAATTCCATCGATAACAAAATTGAAAAGATATTGGCGATATTGAAACTAATGAGAGTGCACACACCCACAAAAATTCGCGCATCTTCTTTATTTGTAAAAATTAATTAGGTACCTACACAAATGTTGACGTTTTTAAAAAGCTAAAGAAGTCAGCTTTCGAATAGTTTAAAAATGTACAGGGGGCTCTATTTAAATAAGTCAAGTAATTTTTAGTGGACGATAGGAAATTTTTCTCCATCGCCCTGTATAACTGTGAAATTTTTTAAATGTGATTGGGAAAAAACTTTTCGAAATTTGAAACTCATTGGTTGAAACCGCACATTTCTATCTTATTTCGTTTAGTCACGTGTCAATTTCAACTGGAACACCCTGTGGTTAACTACGTAAGAAATTTTACTGATGCGCAAAAGTTTTAAACCTATTAAAACAATAACAACTTCATAGGTTTTAATATACATGACATCAAGTTGAATTATGATGAAATGTACGTTACAAAAACAATTTTGTTATGAAATTTTTTTGAGAATTATGCAGTTCAATTTCAATTTTAATTGGTGAAACTTTTCAAAATATCCTGATATCTTCAGTTATACGGTATAATTAATTATATTTTAAGCTTAGTAAGTTTTCCACTGATTCCACAATACGTTCATAACTTTATAAAATTTTCGCTAATATTTGTCTCGTGCTTTGAAGTAAAGCGTGGTTGATTTTCGTGTACTAATTTTGTTCAGTTATTTGTGAAATAAAACGACACGTATTTTATTGTTTAGGCGATTCAAAACTTATTTAAATTTTCGCTTGTTGAGGATAATGAACATACTTTTTGATTAATTAGGTACGTAGTAATCACATAACGTAGGATCGGTATTTATATTACAATAACAAACTTTTGAACATTGCGTGTTTTAATGATTGTTGAATCATTAATGAGTAATTGAAAGCAATTTCCGACGCTGGCCATCACGGCAAACCACATTTCAGTTTTTCCCCATTTCATAAAATAAAAAACAATAATATATATTTAAAGAAAACAGATCTAAGAAAAACCTTTAAGCATTTCTATATGAGCACTTTACGATACTAATAATAATAATAATAATAATAATAATATATTTCATTATCCCTGACAATTAAATACTAAAATATTAAATATATATTATTAAATACTAAAATAAATACTAAAACTATTTTACAATTTGGGAAAAGTAAGATTTTCCAAATTAAATTTAAGAAATAACAATAAGTACTTAGTAAAACACACATTTCACACACTTTTTTGTTCCACTAGTTGAGCAGGAGTGATTATTTATTTAGATAATAATTAATAATGACTCTTATTAAGAATTTTAGTGCCTTTTTTTTTAAATTACTATGTAATTTTACGCTCGTATGTAACGTTCAATTTGTCTGGCAAAATTTAGTGTAAAAGACAAAACGGAAAGTTTGACAATCTAATACAATGTTAAGTATATTGCCATGTTGCGTATTGTACTGAATTTTGTCTAATCAAAATTGAACATCACAAACGCATTTTATGCCATAATTTGCTCCGTTTTACACCCGCAGACGTTTACACAACAGGTAGTACGTCCATTGCAAGACAGTATATGGGTGAATTTTTAATAAAATTAAAGTAGAATAAGGGAAAGAAATAAGCCTTCATTTAAAAGTAGGATACTAAAATGTTATTTAGTTATTTGAACAATGTCACAAAAATATGAAATGTGGAACGAAAAACTGAAACTAAAATTAATAAATACAAAGATAAAACGAAGAAAATTTCCGTATTTATAAACAATAATGCAAGCAGAACAATGAAAATGTTAAATTTGAATTGAAAGAAAGTTCGTTTCAGAAAATATGTTTTTTCGTATTCTGGTGTTCCATTTTTCGTTTTATTTAAGGAATAAGCATTGGAATTCTAACATACTTTTTGTACTAAAACATATGCGTCTACTTTCGCTTTGATTTTTCAATGCAAAATTTTCTTTATTGTAAATTTATGGCCGAATATAAATGGAAGTATTAAAATTTATAACCAATATTCGTTTGAAGACGATAAAATTGTTTGTTTTATGTATCTTACGACTGTTTTGGAAAGATCGATCGTTTTTGTAGATGCTATAAATAATGGAAAAGTAAGTTTTTCTAAATTGTGGAAAAGAATCTAAGGAGGGAAGTCTATTTCAGAGTATAATAAACAGACGTTATACTGGCGGGCTGTCAGGTGTTTGGGGATGGATCGTTACTTTATTGTGGAAAGGTGTTTGGGACGATACTTTTTTACAATAGATTGGAAGTGGGTAATATCATTGACTTTAAAGTCAATGGTAATATTACTGATCTGCGCAAATGGTTTAACAGCAAAGCGTACACCTTCTTAATGAAATTCTGGTGCATATTCAAGCCTATTCTTTTTGGTAATGTCACAAAAGTTAGCGTTACATGTTGCAAAGTTCCATATCAAGGGAACACAAACAGTTATTTTACGGGTGGAGATCTGAGTAAATAATTGTATTTTGTGGTTGCATCTAATAGCTGTGGAGGTTAAATGGCTCACAGTTTGGAGATGGTTAATTAACTAAGCAATGTTACCAATGAAAGTGAGAAGTAAATTAAAACTCACAACCTCCTCTTTACCATGTTTAACAATTAATTATTTTGATGGGTAATAAAGCGACATGTTTCGGGATTGACAAATCCCATTCTCAAGCAACGTTAAAATGTCGGTAGTTAAAAATTGTTTTAATATTTATATGAGATCTAGTCTAAAAATAACTTAATTAGTATAGAGACTATAGAGTACAACTTGGAATGAAAATAAATTATACAACTCAGCTGAAGGGAAAGAGGTAGTAACTATATCACATTAACATTATTGTTACGGAGACCTTATTTTTCATAGTTTTAGTTAGTGTTTAGTCAAATTTATGTATTTTCGTCTTTGTCTAAATATTATTGTTCTTTGAAGGCAACCTTTTATAACGGTTGCTGTAAAGTTATAAATGAGGGGTTCAGGTAGAAGGGTAGTAGTCATGTTTGCGATTTCTTGTAAGAAACATGTACCGACTATTGTCAATTATTCAATATATTTTTACAATTCATTCTATTTAATTCATTTACAATAAAAATACAGTCCACTCAATATTAACAACAATAAGAAGAAACATTATTTGGTCCTACGAGCGAATTAAATGTGTTAAGTGATTGCAAGAGAAAATTAGTGCAAACGCCGGCCATTGCAGTACCTACAATCTACAATAAAATCTGGGTTCAGCGCGGTATAACCAGCTATTTCCTTGTAAGTCTCCTTTATTCAATTTACCTTCAATATTTATTATTTACCTATTGTTTCAATCTGTTGCATTCAATCTATCACTCATTATTATTTCATTGCCATTATAGTTTAAAATATAAAAATGACTTTAAAACAACAACGAGGTGTTTTAAAGGCGCAATTGACCCGTCTCAATGACTATTTTACAAAATTGGACATAAATGATCTGTCTAACAATACAATTGCCGAATTAAAATTTCGAGTGGAAAAGATCGAACCACTTTGGGACAGTTTCAATAATTTACAAATGGCAATTGAAAACGAATGTAAGGATGAAGATGAAGTAGCCAAAGAACTTGACGAACGCGATTGTTTCGAAAGTGACTATTTTTCAATTATTTCCCAAATTAAGGAAGTTGTAACAGTTTGCAATTCCAATGTACCTTCTAGTCCTAGTGCAATTAGTTCTAATTCAAATCATTTAAAATCAGTAAAATTACCTACTATTAAGCTTCCTACATTTAAGGGGAACTATGACAAGTGGCTCGAATTCCATGACGCATTTAAATCAATTATCCATGAGAGTACTGAAATTTCTGATATACAGAAATTTTATTATTTAAAGTCATCTTTGGAAGGAGACGCCGCGCGTCTCATAGAATCAATTGAGGTTTGTTCTGACAATTACAATATTGCATGGAAACTTATTATAGAGCGATTTGAGAATAAACGATTAATTGTTCACAATTTGTTAAAGGGCATTTTTGACATTCAAAAAATAAATAAAGAATCACACTCGGATTTACGAAATTTATACGACACAATCACAAAAAATTTAAGAACCATGAAAGTATTAGGGCGATCTAGCGATAAGTGGGACGATATAATAATATTTTTAATCACGTCAAAATTAGATTTAGTAACTTTACGCGAATGGGAATCACTTAATTACGAACATGAATTTCCAACTATGCAGGAAATGAATGAATTTTTAGACAACAACTGTAAATTACTTGAAAAAATTCAATACAATAAAGACAATTACGATATTAAACCAAATTTTAAGAATTCTAA
Organism: Pyrocoelia pectoralis; assembly: GCA_036250285.1. Lineage (NCBI taxonomy): Eukaryota > Metazoa > Arthropoda > Insecta > Coleoptera > Lampyridae > Pyrocoelia > Pyrocoelia pectoralis. The sequence goes on along the minus strand of CM070075.1, from coordinate 4,080,488 downwards.
TTTTTCAAAAGGTAAAAATGTGTCCAATTCCAATGTCCATTTAAGTAACATTTCAAGGCCATGTGAATGTTTCTATTGCAAAAAGGAACACGCCATATATAAATGTCAAGAATTTTTAAACCTTTCTACTAGCGCTAAAATAGCAGCCGTCAAAACAAGAAGATTATGTATCAATTGTTTATTTCCAGACCATGTTGAACGGGATTGTAGATCTTCTAAATGTAGAAAGTGCAACAAAAAGCACAATACGCTTTTACATTTAGAGGATTTGCATGACAAAGACTGTCAATCAACCTCAGACCAAGAAAGTGCACTTACAATGCATTCTCTCAAAAATGAAAACTTTGTTTTGTTGTCGACAGCTTCAGTATTAATACCTGACAGACAAGGCCATTACCATAATTACCGAGCCCTCTTGGACAATGGGTCGCAGAGTAATTTTGTTACAAGGGATTTATGCAATAAGTTAGGGTTACAAAAGAAGGTCGTAAATTTTGCTATTAGTGGTGTAGGTGAATCATTACAAGCATTAACAGATCAAGTTACAATTACGATAAATTCAATTAATAGTAAATACTGTAGCAAAATCAATTGCTTAGTTATCAACAAAATTACGGAAAGATTACCGAAACAATCGTTTAATAAAAATCAACTAAATATACCCAAAATATTAGACTAGCTGATAAAACATTTAATGAAACCGGTTCCATAGACATTTTATTAGGTGCGGCTACATTTTGGGAGATAATGAACAACAATACAATTAAATTAGGTCGCGATAAACCCGTTTTGCAGGACACCAAATTGGGTTGGATCGTAGGGGGTTACATTACTTACGATAGTTCCAATGTAAAAAATAATTTAAAGGCAGAGTCTATTTCCTGTACAAACATACAACATGATTTAGGCGACTTAGTAACAAAATTTTGGAAAATTGAAGATTGTGATACTTTCAAATCCCACATGTCATTAGATGAAAAATACTGCGAAAACCATTTTATAAACTCTCATACGCGCGATGTATCGGGAAAATTAAACGTTAGAATTCCATTTAATCAAAATATAAACCTCTTAGGCGATTCTAGAAAAACTGCCTTAAATAGACTTTTAAAAATGGAAAAGAAACTTCAATTAAATCAGCCTCTGAACATTCAATACAATCAGTTCATGCAAGACTATCTTAATTTAGGTCATATGTCTGAATTCAATGAATCAATAGTAGAAGAACAGGAATATTATTTACCACATCATCCAATTATAAAAAATACCAGTCTTACCACGAAAGTTCGAGTGGTATTCGACGCTTCTGCAAAAACAAGCTCGGGTTATTCTTTAAACGATGTTCAATATCCTGGTCCGAATTTACAAAACGATATTATGGAAATTTTGCTTAGATTTAGGGAGTATACATACGTTATGACAGCTGATATCTCCAAAATGTACCGAAATATTTTAGTAAATGAAAATGACAGATGTTTTCAAAAAATATTGTGGCGTTTTAATCCAAACGATGAAATTAAGTGTTACAAATTAAATACGGTTACATATGGAACATCGTCAGCCCCATTTCTCGCAATGCGATCCTTACAGCAAGTAGCTTCCGATATTAGAACAAATTTCCCACACATTAGCAACATAATATCCAACGATTTTTATATGGATGACTTATTAACCGGTAGCGATAATTTAAATGACTTAATCACAATTCAAAACAATATCTACACAATAATGACTAATTACGGTTTCGAACTTAGACAATGGCTATCAAACAATCAAAATTCTTATGATCAATTTAAAACTAATGACAAATTAGAGGCAAACATATTGCAATTAGGTGAAAATGAATGTAATAAGACCTTGGGGATGCTATGGAATGCATGTAGTGACACAATTCAATTTTCAATTAATGACAATTTTAACAAAAAAATTAGCAAAAGAACAATCTTGTCAGCTACCTGTCAAATCTTTGATCCTTTGAGTTTATTAGGTCCGATAATAATTATAAATAAAATAATGATGCAGCAGCTGTGGCAATTAAAATTGGATTGGGATCAACCAATCCCACAATCGATTTCAACAAATTGGGTTAAGCTTAGGTGCGAATTACTTAATTTAAACAATTTAAATATTAAAAGGCACGTTGTAATTCCTGGTGCGCAATCTATCGAATTGCATGGCTTTGCAGATGCGTCAGAGAAGGCATACGGTGCTTGCGTTTATGTCCGAAGTAAAGATCATTACGACAATTATCATTGTAACTTATTATGCGCCAAGTCAAGAGTTGCACCTCTGAAACAAATATCCTTGCCACGGTTAGAACTATGTGCGGCAGTTTTGCTAGCCAACCTCATGAAAAAAGTACTTCAGTCACTTACAATGCCAATTTCGAGAGTAATTTACTATACCGATAGCACTATCACTTTAGGTTGGATTAACGGACCTCCTAATAAGTGGAAAACCTTCATTGCGAATCGCGTAAGCGAGATCCAAGGTTCTTCGGAGTCACATCAGTGGTATCACGTAACCTCTGAAGAAAATCCAGCTGATTTTCTGTCCCGAGGCGTCTTCCCTAAAGATTTAATAAATTTATCTATGTGGTGGCATGGTCCACAATTTTTAGTTTTGCAACAAATTCCGAAATCATTTGACAGCCACTCCAATATTTGTTTACCAGAGCAGCGTACGACGATTTTACTGGGTGTATTAGATGACGATTTAAACATCTTCTCCAAATACTCTTCACTTAGTAAACTGGAGCGAGTTGTGGCGTATTGTTTTAGATTTTGTCACAATTCGAAACGGCATTCAGATAAAAAAATTGGACCGCTAACAGTAAACGAACGACAATCCTCATTAAACACATTAATTTTAATTTGTCAAAAGCATCATTTTGCTGATGAATATTCCAAGTTAGAACAAAACAAACAATTATCAAAAAAGAGTAATTTGTTATCTTTAAATCCATTTCTCGATGCAGATGGCCTGATCAGGGTGGGGGGAAGATTACGTAATGCTCAGATAAGTACTAATCAAAAGTATCCTGCAATTTTGCCAAAAGGTCACGATTTAACCATTCTAATAATGAAAAGGGAACACAAGCGATTAATGCATTATGGAGTTCAGCAACTGTTATTTGCTGTGAGAGAAAATTATTGGCCCCTTTCAGGTCGAAATATGGCTAAAAAAGTCATTGGTCAATGCGTATTATGTTTCAAGCACAACCCTAAAATGTATGAAGCAATAATGGGTGATTTGCCAAAAACGCGTGTTACGCAATATTCACCATTTCACAATACTGGTGTGGACTATGCGGGTCCATTCCTAATAAAAGATAAAAAGACTAGAGGGTGTAGATTAGTAAAATGTTACATCTGTTTATTTATTTGCCTATCAACAAAGGCTATTCACCTCGATATGGTAACCGATCTCTCGAGTGAAACCTTTTTGAATTGTTTAAAGAGGTTCATTTCACGAAGAGGTAAACCTTTAAATATTTACTCCGATAACGGAACAAATTTTAAGGGAGCCAATCGAATTTTAACAGACTTTTTAAAGAAACAATCAAATTCGATCATTGACACAATGGCCAATGACTCAGTTAATTGGCACTTCATCCCACCTCGTGCACCTAATTTTGGAGGTCTTTGGGAAGCGGGCGTTAAAAGTGTAAAAAATCATCTGAGACGGGTTTTGAATGACACTAAATTAGTTGCAGAACAATTTTATACAGTTTTGGCACAGATTGAGGCAATTTTAAATTCCCGTCCCTTAAATCCCCTGTCTAATGACCCCAATGATCCCACACCTCTCACACCAAGTCATTTCCTGATTGGAAAAACACTCACGGCGATACCAGAACAAGATGTAGCTGGCATCCAACATAATCGGCTCAATCATTACCAACAATTGCAAAGCATAATTGAAAGTTTTTGGAAAAGATGGCACAAGGAATATCTCAATGAACTTCAGCAGAGAAAAAAATGGAAGGTCAGTGGGCCAAAAATGAAGGTGGGCGATTTAGTTATAATCAAAGAAGACAATTTACCTCCATTCAAGTGGCCCATGGCACGTATAACGGATCTTCACGCAGGAGCAGATGGAATAGTTCGGGTAATCTCCATGCGTTCAAATAACAACATTGTGAAACGTGCAGTTACGAAAGTTTGTGTTTTACCGTGCAATTAAAAAAAATAAGACACTGTAAATTGTAAATAACTCGAACTAAAACGAACTATATTGAACTTATTCTAGTATGTAAGTTCAAGGCGGGCGGCATGTTACGGAGACCTTATTTTTCATAGTTTTAGTTAGTGTTTAGTCAAATTTATGTATTTTCGTCTTTGTCTAAATATTATTGTTCTTTGAAGGCAACCTTTTATAACGGTTGCTGTAAAGTTATAAATGAGGGGTTCAGGTAGAAGGGTAGTAGTCATGTTTGCGATTTCTTGTAAGAAACATGTACCGACTATTGTCAATTATTCAATATATTTTTACAATTCATTCTATTTAATTCATTTACAATAAAAATACAGTCCACTCAATATTAACAACAATAAGAAGAAACAATTATCGATTGGAAAAAATTTTCTTCATAGAGAAATTTTTCACTAATTACAAAGTATTAATAAACTTAAAGGATCCTCACAATGAGGAACCCAAGCTAAGCCTGAGGGGCCAAAGATGAATACAGATGAATAAAATTATGGCGCTATCGGACAACCAACCCAACAAGGGCTAGGGATAAACCTAAAATGGCCTATTTAGGTAATAGGCCATTTTCCTAGGCAATACGATTTTCCTTTCAAAACAATCAATTATTTTAACTTGCACCCCTCTTTGTAAAAATATAGGATTTGTAGCTTCCACTGTTTCAAAAATGCAATTTAACGCGCAAGAGAAAAAGTAATAGCAGTCAACCACTTGTAAAAGTGTTTTCATTTTTCTTAAAAGTTAGTTGCAGCCAGCAATAAAAACCGACGGCTTCCTAATATCAAATTTGTACACGTCAGTATTTTTCATTAAATCCTGATTAATGACATGAACTACCCTTTTCATATAATACCCTTGCCGATTAGGGTGATCGATAGGTGCTAACCGAAAATAAACATGGCAGTAATGTTATATAGATAAACAGATGTAAGAAATTCCTCCTCATTATATTTCGGGGGCGAGTTTCCGTATTTCATGCGATGTACGTTTTTTATCAAGTTATATAGTTATACAGTTTGATGCGTTTAATAGCTACGAATGTAAGACAATGCGAATTAATCAAATTGAAAACTTTGAGAGAACTTGACAACTCTTATAATACTAATGGCCGGTTTCACAAAGGCTCGTTAAATATTTAATCACGATTAAAATCCTTAACGATAATTAAAAGTAAAATTTTGTTTCAGAAACGTCGATTAAGCTAATCATGGTTAAAGTTAATCATGGTTAAGTAGTCGTCGTTAAATGATTGAAAATCAGTGCTTAAATGTTTCACAAACATCGATTAAGAGATAATCGTCGTTAAAATTGTCTTCAAAGTTAATCGACATAAAAGGCTCGATTATAGTGTTGTTAATTTTATGTTAGGCCAATTATTTGACATTTATTACAGTATTATTACGTATTAAAGTAAATTAATTAATAAAAAGTGTTTTTCAAGAAACATTAAAACAATATCATTGTTTCTTTTTTATTAATATTTTTAACCTTTACAAGAAACATGTAAGTTCAAACAGTATAAATAACTTATAAAAAAATTCAGTACATATGAAAATAATTTGATGATCTTTTTCAAATATGTCTGATTCATCATTCTCTTCCTTGTCAGAAGAAGAAGCTCCTCTTCGACGAATTCAATTTATTAGGGACAGAAATAATCCTTTTGAAAATCTGGATGATCGTGATTTTAAACTGCGATTTCGGTTTTCGAAAGAAATTGTCATGGAACTAATGAGCTACAAAAAGGAATAAATATATAACAAAAAAGATTTGTTGTAGAAAATATTTTCAAATTTATTGCAAGGACCTGATGAACTAAATCTTACCAAAATATAATGCGGAACTATCATACTGCTAGTGGCTCACCTGATCCCCTAAAATTGCCAGTACTTGTGCTCCTACATCGTTCAAAGATGTAGAGCACGTACCTCCTCCAGTTCTTTTCCGTTCGGTCTAAAGCTTTACAAAAATATTCTATCGTTAAATTTGCGACGTTGCCAGCTGTATTCTCTGATTAGTTAATCGACGTTAAAATACGAACGCATTTGTTTTGTGAAACACATTCCAATATTTAATCAATGTTAAAATTTAATCAATGTTAGTTAACAGACGATTTAACGGAGCTTTGTGAAACCGGCCATAAATATGTTAATTTCCGTTAATTGTATCAATTTGGTAGACCAACGATGACAGTAAAGGGACTGCTTGTCATTGAAGAACATACAAACATTGCGATTTATTAATTTTACGTACTTAACGTGGGTATTACTGTAACTGACATAACCGGAAAATAGTAGAATTAAGCAATTACGTATTACGTTCGCTAGGGAATATTCGCTCGCGGTTTGTCTAAAATCATATTCCTAAAATTGGAACGGATTTATTACGCTGAATGCGTGTACGTATTTGCGGGTGCTTAATTATTTAACAAGATAATTGATTAAAGTTACTTACTGATCTTTGAAACAAGAAAATCGTTAATTATTATGATGTATTTTATGATTTAACATCTCACAAACTAGGTTAATTTTCGAAATTTTCGATTGCCATTTACTGTAATGCAAGTTTAAAAAGACCAGTCGCGACTAGTTCAAGTTGCGGCCGTTTTATGCGTTTATTGTAAATACCATGTATATTAAGTAATTTTTAAGTTACTAGAAACAATTACCTACACCTATACAATCAAATATTGCATTAGTACTTGCACAGTGGCCACAGCCATGATACGTTACATATACCTAGGTGAAGTATCAAGTACTATAGAAATACTAACTGATCTAGATTTTAAATTAAAATGGAAAAATATTCTACCGATGAATCAACTTCAATAACCCCCCCCGTGCTGTTTGTTACTTGCGTTTGTTTATTTTATTGCAATAAGCCAGTGGAGGCAAATCCAGATAGTCCTCTATAAAAGTTGTACGTCCAGGAACGATTCTGTACAGTGTACATGTTTCTGGAAAATACGCATGTTGGAATCTGTCACACATTTTTTCAAGCATCTTAAGGGGGAGACGTAACATTTATTTGATGATATGATAGGCCTCTTGTTAGTTCTCAAAGGACACGTCTGTTTAAATGATAATGTAGTTGAAAAGAAGATGGACTTTGTCCTACAAGTCAACAAGGCTCGAAAAACTATCCTTCAAGGAGATGTTTGTGTAGGGGAATATCCATTACCTTGGGATTGCAACAACCCCTTTCGACGGCTTCCTTGTGTTTATTTCAAAAGAAATCATTCTATGATTTTCGGGAATGACCGACTACCAGTTCATTATGTCAGACATTCTCACTTAAAGATGATCCAGATAATCTGTTCAGTCTTACCATTCCAGTTTATTTATATTTTTGATTTTAAATTTATTCATGTAAACATTTTTCGTCCGCCTTCAGCCGGCCGTACTGAAAACGCTGAACTCGCGGAAATGAAGGTCAATATGCAGTAAAAGGAAGACAGATCCGTTGAAACTGGGGAATGAAACGCACGCTTAATTGTTTTTATTTCTATTTTCTTTGAATAAATTTGTGTTTTTGTATTGGAATTTGTTCTTATATTCATTAGGGATAGTGAGGTAAACTATAATAGTTGATGGATAAATAATTTACAAAACCTTCCCCATGTATCCATCAACTCTTATTACGTTACGTACCCCATTTCGAGCTTCACACACCAATACAACTCCACCCAATATGGACCAAACTTATCTGAGGTAGGTAAACTACTTATCAAAAAATAAGTGAAGAGGATCATGTGGAAATGGTTGTAAGATCAAAGAATACTGAAGAACAACAGATGCTCTTAACTTTAGGTGAATATATTTACAAATAAGTTTAGAAATGTACAAAACATTAAATGTTTTATCACATAATTAAAACATTATAACAGGCAACTCCCGTTAAGTAATATAATCTAAAATAATCTAAATATAAAATTCGTGTTAGCAAATGGCAACATGGAGTAGGACATTCGAATGTACAATACCGAAATTATAAAATTGTTGAAAGATAACCTGTTCATAACATTCTCACAACTCACAAGTACATAATAATTAGATTTAATGGAAAAATCTTTGACCTACCTGAACCGTACGAAAGATCCCTATAATCTACATATTACATCGTCGCTACAGATCGATACGTTTGAAACTTGATCAAACCATTGACTATTGTACTTATTAGGTTCAAATAATTCACTCAATCAATAATGTGAGCAAAACCCTATTTTAAATGTGCTGCGCCGAAAGAAAAACTAAGACAAATTTGAACCAAATTAGCTTATTAAAAGGTTTACGTGAAAACGGATCTTAATCTGAAGTTTTGAACTCTATAAGATTTGGGGTATGATAATTTACATTTAAAACGTAAATCTAATAACCATTGCCAGTAAAAATAAGGAGGAAAATGGAATGAAAAATAAAGAAACCGTATACCGTATTGGTATTACGAAGAGAGAGTAAATAGGTATTGGGGGGAGGAGGAAACTAGAATGTGTAGACTGTGTGGGGAAGGGTGGGAGAGCTTGGAACACATGATGAGGGAATGTGGGGAGTTGAGAGAGGAGGAAGGAGGTAGAATGGTGATATTAGGTGATGAAGGAGAAGGGGTGATGTGGATGAAGGAAGTGTTGGAGACAAGGAAGAAATTAATGAATATGTACCTATAATAATATGTAAAGTGGAAGTCTTTGTTGTAAACTTGTAAAAAACAAATAAATATTATGTATGTATTGGTATTACTAAAGTCCACTGAACCAAGGAAGGTTGGTGTAATATACAAAATATTTAAAAGAAATGTGAGCTTAGTCTCGGAAGAAAATGCTATTATTAAAATGTAGGGCATTTATATCAACACAATAACACAAGACAGGAAACACCATATGCTTTAAGCTAGAGACAATATAAATGCAAAATAGTTAAAACTTATCTCATACTGGAACAACATGTACGAGATATAGAAAGAGAATGAGCTAGGAATGTGTTGGTAGACACATACATACAGTTTTTCCTCAAGGCAAAACTGCGCAGTCCAAGCCTTGAGGATTTTCTTTAAATGAGGCTGCCCCACACACGGACTGAGATTTAAGGTCAGTTCGTGACTCGTAGAGCAATGGCATCTACCGACGCTTGATAATACTTCGATTGCTGGTTATCTTGTACACGTCCTAGTTGGGAACTGGGCGAACTGGAATAACTCAATGGACTGTCCTGACCGCGGGATATAGTTGTTGATTGAAGATTAGTATCTGGACGGTAGTCTGGACGAATTGACGTTGATTTTGTACAGAGCAAGGTAATGCGTCATGGCTAAGTTGCCTATGTTGGAAGCCCTCGTAATTTTATAGCGATGACTTTTCCAATAATGTCAAACCGCCAAAATACATCATTTACGATGCTCAATTGAATGTCGTAATGTTGAACTTTAATAATTATATGAATAGTAGATAAACACGTTTAGTATACTTTGTTCAGAGCTGGGACAGGAAAACCAGAAGATATACAGTATCACTTTTAATTTCCAATTTTCCTTCATGCTATACTAAGTAAAATTTTAAAACAAATACGACATCTACCTACGGATGTGATTTTTTTTAATCTAAAAAGTTAAATAGCCTTTTTGTCTAAAATAATTAGGGAAGCAAATAACCGAAAAGATTTTTATACATTGAAATCCCTAATTCTACAACCTATATTACATACATTTAAGTATGCACTCTGTGTTAAACCTTACGATACCACCACACACGCCGAGTTTTGGCCTGTACAGGCAGGCCTGCGCAGATATTCACAATGGTTTTTCGAATAGGATTTTGTGGACTGTACAGTCCACCGGCGGCCTCAAGGTCTTCACCACACACGTTGAGGAAAATCTCAAGGTTTGGACTGCGCAGTCCGCGCCTTGAGGAAAAACTGTATGTGTGTGGCTAGCTTTAAGGTACATACTCTTGGGGAAAACTGGACGAATACGGAAATGGAATTTAGAGATAGACCGAAAAGAAAAAAAATATTTGGGCGTTACCATTTAGGTAAATAAAAAGAAATAAAAAAGGAAAGATTTATGAAATTACTTAATGTACCGAAAATCTCGTCGCCATGAGATCTATAGCATCACTTCCTTCTTATTCGAGAAGAAAATAAGCTTGAGTTTAATATTATTATTGCTATCATCTATAAAGTAAGAAAGAAATGCGAAAAACTCGGGGCACATTCATTGAGTGTAACAGTAAGTTACGATGTCTATTTGCAAAAGCGGGCATACCTTTCTACATTATTACAATACCGTTACATAGAGTAACTTAAATTTAAATTCTAATCGTGTTAATTTGTTATATTCATTATTGTTGCAAATGATTAACAAGTGACTTTACGTTAAAGTAAGAGAGTAAGAATCTCGTAATGATTGGAATAAGAAACCCGTAAATTATAGTTAAGAATCTCTTAAAAATTAGAGTACGAATCTCGTAAATATTATAGTTCGAATCTGGTTGAAATGCATGTTACACCGTATTTAATACATTGGTACAAACAAAAAAAGGGTGGAAAATACAATATTCTGATTGGTAGGAACGTAGATTCATGCAATTTGAGAACTAATCTATAACATATTGTAATTTTGTTTATTATATTTAATATTGTACTTGACGCTTCCCATGCAATTTTTTTGTCAGGGAAACTAAATAAATATTATTATATATTATTATTATTATTATGTACTTAAGTATGATTGACGTTTTACCATTTGACAAATTGGCACCGACAATAATTACCCATATGAATTGAATACATCCAAAATATATATATTACAAAATCAAACGTAATATCGCCCTTAAACAAATATACCCCCATCATAAAACTTCGAAAAGGTACATAGCTATACCCTACCACCCCTCCATACACAATAAACTTACTAAAACATTAAAAGCCTACAATTACAATTACAATTATAACATCGCCGCTAAAGCTCACCCTACCCTAGCCAAGTTTCTCATCAATAACAAACCCCCACTGCCCCCACATGAAAAATCCGGGATTTATGAAATTCAATGCAACAACTGCATCTGTTCCTACATTGGCCTAACCACTCGGAACATTGCAACCCGCTTCAAAGAGCACTTCAAGAACACCCCAAAATCTGCCATTGGTACTCACGCCAAAGAGCACAACCACAGAATCTCGTTCGATAACACCAAATTACTCTACCAATCCAACAGTTTCAATAAACTAAAAATTCTGGAACACTATGCCATCCACATAGCCAAAAAAGAATTAAATAACCGATTTTCACGATACACACTTCTACAAACTATTCCCTCCATTCAATAAACATAACCGACCCTGAAAAACCGTTCACTACACCACCCGATCTATAATGCACGCCCATGAACTTATAGCCGACTACTATCAGAGTAAAAATGCAAGGCCTCTGACTTTAAGTGGTCATAACGAAGAAACTGGGGGGTGAAATTTCTTCATTTTTGGGCAGTACATGAGTCATTTATATATGTTTAACATGTGTAAAAATCAAATTGGTAGAATCAGTTGTTTAACTTTTATTTTAATTAACAGCAATAAAAACGCTGTATTTAGTATTTTCCTGGCTGACGGTCAGTTTTAACTTATCATAAAATTGTTATTGTTTCATAAATTGTTACCAAATTTACAAATGTTGTAGCACACATACTTCTCAAAAGTCGACAGCCAATAAATATTGATTATTCATATAATTAACTGGTTTTATAAGTCCTAACCGAAAATGTGCTATTTTTGCAATATACGGTAACTGAAGAAAAAATTCTTGTTTTAAATGCTAAATTTGTATTACTCAAATCGAGCTGCACTATTGCTTTATTGAAAACAAAATTTGTTTTCTTGTAATTCAAAGTAGGTAAATGTTATAATTATCGCGAAAGAAAGACGCACATATTCCCGCGAGAGGTAATCTACCACATCGTAAATCGTGAGCGGCAAACCACAACAATGTGATTATTCTTTAGCATTGTACAAAAACATGCGCTTCATAGCAATAGTGTACGGCACCATCTTACACACCGTACCGCACCTCGCCCCGCGAACGCAAGCATCCATCCCTTTTTCCAAATTTCTTTTAAATAATACATGTATACATGGCATTATTTTTGTGAATCGTGTTAGACCACAATATAATTGCTTTAACCTTGTTATGTTACTGTCAATATTATTAATATCAAACGTTCAGGTACTGAATTACACAAGATGTCGTTTTTTCATTATAGCTTTAAGACTAATAAACCAATTGGCCTCAAAAGAATCTCACACCGACAAAAAAGTATAGACTTGTCAAATACATAAGTATCTACCACTCAGTTTCAAGAATATAGCCGTAATTAATTTTTAAAGTCGAGCGCGTGTGCAATTTGACTCATAATTAGCGCTTTTTCGCACATAAATTAATACAGAAAATTAACGATGTGTTGCAAAAATCGAAAACTGTACACCTTTATGTAGGAATAAATGATCTTTTAAGTGCACTTTATTTCATTAAATTATGATTGCTAATTACTGAGATACAAGCTTCTAAAGTCAGAGGCCTTGCATTTTTACTCCGATAGTAATCTGATAACACTCTAACCTACAACTTGCCTTCATTTCAACACATAATCACAAGCTACATCACAACTCATTAGGTAAATTTTAATTATACATTAACTATCTACTGATCTACAATAATCTACTGACAACAATAATCATTCATAATGTAATAACATTTCTTTTACAGATGGCACTCATTATTTATCACTTCGCTTTTTATTTATATGCCATTCATACTTCAATTTACGGTAATTATAATTATAATTTGTAACCCACCCACTATAACTCGCACACAATTTCAGCATGGCCTGATGATGACCAAAATTGGCCGAAATCGATTGTCGAGAGTAAAAAATCAATAAAAAAATATAGTTTACAAATATCTATTATTTAGCCATATATAATTAATAGTTATTCAATGGTAGAATCCAGCGATTTTTATCGATCACAAAGTTCACTAAAAATTAGTTAAATACAGGGTGGGCCATTGTAAAAGAAACGCGCCTGTTTTGGGACACTTAGACCAGTTTCTTAAAAAAACCCACGGACACGGCGATTTTTTATTTTTGGGGGACCACTTTTGATGTCAAACTTGACTTTGTCAGGTCAACCCCTTAGCCCCAGCAACCCCTAACACAAGAATTTAAATAGGGAAAGGGAGTCGAGCGACCCCCCCCCCCCCCCCCCCCCCCCCCCCCCCCCCCCCCCCCCCCCCCCCCCCCCCCCCCCCCCCCCCCCCCCCCCCATTTGAAGCCTTTAATTGTAGGTGAATCGTAATAAATATTACAAAGTATTAAGCTCCAAAATTCCTGTATTTTAAATTAGACTTTGACTGTCTTTTTCCCAGTTAGAAATACGAGTTCATTTAAGTATGTATCTCATTTAGTTGCGTGTACAAAGGCAATTATGTTAATCTTTCGAAGAGCATGCACGTGTTCAGTTTTAGTATAAAATCAGTGACGTATAGTATTAACGAATAGTGTGAGATAAAAACTTGTGCACGGTAGAATTATTAAAACAAGCATACTACGGCTTGTGAATACAGCTGTAAATATAAAGAAAGGACAAAAGGGAAATACAGAACGCTGCAGTAATGAATTCTGAAAAATATTAATAAAGCTCTAGAATCCTAAGGTAGCAGAACATTGTCGAGGGTTAATTTCCGTCTTACTACTTATTGACCAAAACAGATAATGAACAAACATCGTCAATTCACAAGAATTAGGTTACAGATATGTACAAATTACATCTGAAGCCTCTGGTCGGACTGTTTCTTATTCCCGTTATGCTTTACACTTCTCTCTTGTATTTGTTTAGGTACCAGAAAAATGAAATTATCATGTGTTAATACACTTTTCTATATCAGGCACGTTGGCTGAAGAACCGAGCAGGCAATAGACTTCCCTTTTGGGTTTAGAATCATTCTCTATTATTCTACACAAACTATTTCCAGGTTACATACAATTCTACCGGAACGTTAGGGATTCAACCGGTAGTTTACAGTCCCTAATGACTATATATTTTAATGCATTTCTATATAGACCGACTTCGTGGGGGGAACCCACCATGAATGTTAACAAAATTTAGGTTATCGTATACAAAGAGATGGAACAAATATTTAACTTTAAAGTTGAGTCTTTCACATTCATGACAATTAATGGAATTGAAACATTGTAGCAAATGTCTCGTAATTAGCATGACCTATATTTTAAATACAAATGTATACAGATTTGCTAAATACCAATAGAAAGTGAAAATTGATGAGAATGATAAATGTGTTTCATTATTAACTGCTTCTTGGAGTAGATACCTTTTTATTTATTTTTATTCTCTCTTATTTAATAACACAATAATAATTCGCATTTAGGATATTGTTTCTTTCTATAGCAATAATTGCTTGTTAAAGGTACGATATTTACTTGTCTATATTTAACGTGGGCGTCGCGTCGGTGTTAACGAAAGGGGTTTGACCGAAACATGTTTATTTTGGTAGTTTAGGCTACGAAATTTTCTTAGTGATACCTACAATATGCGTTATTAATTTCTTGATACCGTTTGTTTATTCTCAATAAGATACACATGATAATATAAGCGTGTGGCAACTCAAATGTAACGTAAGTACTACATTATTAAATAAAGAAAGCACTTCAAGATTGTCTACCATGTAAGTGCAGTAGATACGTTTGTATACCTACCGCAACTTATAAAGGAAGTACCTAAACGTTGTGTAAAGTTACTTCGCGAGAATGTCATTACGCCGTACTACTGAGAATGAATTTAAAGCACGAAAGCTATTACAATACGGAGAAAGTTACAATGAAAGGGTCTACATTGTGTTAGGCTATAATTTTAGTAGATTCGTGGTTGAAAATTAATGGGATAGTAAGCGACAAATATACAAAACTATGCACGTTAGCTGTGAATTCTGAGAGTCAACAGGTAATCACATTCCATGCATAATAAACATACTTGATACTCAAATACACGAGGGCTGTTTTTTTTTCAACCTCCAATTGGCTATAAAGAAACGCGGGTGAATATAAAAAAACTGATTTTATTACCAAAAGTAATGTATTGTACAAGGTTACTTCTCTACATAATCACCTTGATGATTGAGGCATTTGTCATATCTGTAAACAAACTTTGCAATACCCTCTTCATAAGATGTTGCCGTCAATGATTTGAAGTGGTTATGACGGTTTCTTTGAGCTCTTCGTTAGTTTGGAAACGCTGCCCCCAAAGCCCCTTTTTCAATTTAGGGCATTTCATGGATCAGAAGTTTTTGGGACCAAAAAGGTGTGTTTTTTGTAGAGTTTATACAGTCGAGGACAACAATTACTGCATTCCTGCAAAACACAAGAGGCATGCTGACTTATGAATTGTTCTGATCCATGCCAATGCCCCGAATTATGTAGAAACGTAACCTTGATTGTCAATGTACATTACCTTTGGTAATAATAGTACATTGTGTATCGAGTAGGAAAAGCGTAACATTCCCGGGCGATGTGAATATTGTTGGGCGAGGCGTCAGCCGAGCCCAACAACACAGAGTCGGGGAATGTTGCTTTTCCTACGAGGTACACATACTATTTTTCCGCCGATCGTTAAAAAACAGACTAAAAACATGGAAATTCTAAAAATTATTTTATGAAGAAAAGAATAAGCGATGCCTTGAAAATATAACGAACGTCGGTATCCATGGAGAAGTACATTTCTTTACAGTACAGAAATGAATCTTTAGAGTACAGAAATGAATATTTCCTTACAGTAATCGTTGGCTGCCTAGCAACGACTATATGCACCGGAATCTTGTCCTTTTCCTTTCAAAATTCTGTCAGAAATGTCACAATTTTTGAACGATCGGCGGAAAAATCATTTTTTTATATTCACCCGTCTTTCCTTTATAGCCAATCGAGGGTTGAAACAAAGGTCTCGTATAATAAAATTTCGTTTAAACTTACAGACGGCATACTAGTATTTGTTTAGGTGGTTTTTCAATTTCACTAAACACAATCACACTATATGGTTCAATTGGATTGGAAAGAATTTCAATGACACGTAAGATGTATTTCATTCAACATTTTCGAAAGGCTGAAATAACGAAAATCGGTGTTTACTAGTGTCTCAGAAGAAAACCGTAACCGATTTTGGGCATTCTTTTATAATACTATAGGGCAGGTTTTGTTGATTTGCGACATTTTGTTAAAATGCCGTAGGATGTCTCCTTAACACGTACTTTAAATTTAACATATCGGAAAAGGGATCGACAACGAAATGAACACAAATAGTTGTAGGGAAGCGTCCTCCCATTAATATTTTTAAATTAATTGTGATTGACGACCGATACGTAGCCAGCATTATTATATTATGTTAGTACAAGCAACAATTAACAACAATATGAATTAGTCACTTTAAGCACTTATAACGCAATCCAAAACCTTGGATGTGGTAAAAGCCTAAAACTATAATTTGAAGAAATACACGATTGTAATAAATGAAAACTTTTAGCTTGATATGCGTCTTCCCTTAAACTGATAATTTCGTGTTATATAAATGCTACATTCCCTGCTTTATTATTTCTGCCTGGATATGTTAGTTCGGATTACATCTGTCAGAGCAGTAGATTTGTGACACGTAATTATGAACCTGTTATAAATGTGCTAATGCTACCAAAGACATAACGAATGGTGTTATCAAATCACAAGAGGTTAATCTCTTACCGTATACAAAACGAAATCATCTATAGAATCTAAATCCAACTAGAGATGTCATGATCCTATTGTTCAAAATTTACTTTCCTTTTAAAATTTAAATAATAACACGAGAATCATGTAACAATCTTGTGATGATTTTATATTATGAGTACATTACAATATGTTTCAATTCAATTAAGTATCGAAAGCTATTCTCCTTTGGAGCACCTTGTTCGTGCGCATATTACAAGTTAATTATTTATTTCGATAAACGATAATGACATGTAGAATTTTGAAATTACCAACAAATAATTAACTTTATACATTTTCTTCCACTATCCTCTTTCCAAGCATTTAAGAACAATATAAACGTTCCGAAACGATAAGAGGATTATCGCTCCTTTATTTCTATAGTTATGAAAATTCATTTTTGTATCCTAACAGAAACGTAGATATAACTATCGCATTTTGAATAGTCTGTATTATATTCGGTTAGATGTTACGGTGATGAAAAGCATTGAATGCGAAAGGAGAATCCTTATACATTCTAAATTCGCAAGTTCCCCAAAAGAATTAAACGTAATAGAATTAGAATCCAGCTGCAGTGGTGGAGGTAAACCGTTTATCAAAACGACTTAAACATTTCGTATTCTTAAACAACAATTTTAATTGAATATGAAGCAAAAGCCGTGAACTAATTACGTTAAATACTTTATTAAAACTAACGAATTTCACTTCACGTACCCTTGCATTTAAAATGTGTATCTACATGATACGGTTTCGAAGCTATTATGCAAATAATCCGCGTATTTTTAACAGCAGTTTTGTGGTAAGAGGATTTGTGAATAGATTTTTGTACTGCGAATGCTTACCGTATGTGCTGCTTTAAGTGTTGTGAATGTTTTTCATAATAAGTGTATGATACATCAAAAGCGTAGATGTTATACATCTACATAATGTTGTATAATATAGGTACTTTGCAAAACGTCCACCGTTCGGAGCTATAGGAAAAGAATTTCGACAAAGTTATGTTTTGTGATGGTGGTCAGGTAATTACAAAGGGGTTCGATAAATCAAACAACCACAACCTCCCCTTAGTCAATTATCATTGGCTGTGGTTGTGGTTGTTTGATTTATTTTGTGATGAAAGTTGGCATAGATGCATATGAAAATTAAACAGCAATTATTATCAGAAAGTCTCTTCATCAATTATTCATTTATCAATCTTTCTCAATCTGAAGTTGATGCTTTCAACTTAGAGATCTGCATTGCTTGTGAAACAATGAACTTATTCTACACAAAATTTTCTGGTATCTTAAGTTTTGTTTCTGTCTCAATCCCGAAACTAACGACTACTAAATGGCAATATAAAGTGCTTTTTTAGCATTAAATGATCGTCTTCACTTTGATTTCATTTTAGTTTCGAAGTTCTACAATATATTGAAGTTCTTCTTTTAGAACACCATAACTATGTAAATGCGTTAGAGCTCAATCAAATCTGGAAATATACAGGGTATCCCAGGTTGAATGATCAGGACTTTGACATTTTGTAGAAAAAAACATTTTAAGGTGGGTTGCTCCTATAAACATAGGTCCTTTGTAAATGGTCGCTATCATTTATATGACCCGCGAAAGCGACAATTAACATATCAATATTCTAATTGAAAAATCTAGTAATGCATAACATGTCAAATTAGTATATTAAAAGATTTTCCTATGTGATAGTTTTGAAAATGTTATAATTTTCATGTTGCATATTTTTTTAAAGTAATTTTTTTTATATTTCTGTAACATTCATGCAATTCTTATTGCTAAGTGTATTATTTTGAAGTGTCCTGCGTATACAGGGTGTCTCACGGTGACCGTCGGATAGAAGTATATGAAGAACTGTAAAAGCTAGAAATTTGAAATTTTGCACATGCGACATGGAGTGTTTAATCTATTAAATAAAAATATTTTCCAAATGGCAGCACTTCCGGAAATACCGGAAGTGAGCATCAACTTCTTTATTTTAAATACAAACCAAGCAATTTTTTTTCACATTCTGATGTATTATAAAATGTTTAGTAAGTATGCTTAAAATAATCAGCGTATCAATTTTGATTTTTGAGAAAAAAAATTTTTTTCATTGAAAAATGTCAAAATCGTGTTTAGGAAATAAAATTGAAAGTCGAAAGTGGTAAAAGTTAGGGAAATGGGATTTTAGGTTCTCAATGTCAAAAGATTGAGACACAATTGTCTGTAATGGATAATAAAAAATTGCCCGCGGTTAAGTATCTATTTGACGTTATTTCCACGCTTAAGAAAAACTTTAAAAAGTCTCTTTTTTAAATGGAATGCCTATTTAATTATCGGCCCATTAGATGCAGAAATAAATTTCCTTTAAATTGATATACCATGTTCCTATACCTAAAATCAATGATTACAGAGTTATTTACATTTTTCTATTTAAATTTATAATTACACACTTTACAAAACATGGTTGGCTTTGAAAATTTCCAAAAAATTTTTATTCAAATGTTTCTTATGCTTTTATGATTATTTAAAATTCTATCTATGCAACTTCTTGACTGTCCAAGGTCTCTTTCCACCGAACAAACAGAACTTTCAGGGAAAACATTAAAATATCCCAATACATTGGTTTCTGCAGCGTCATTGGGGATAATTGGCTTTGCCAAACTTTGTGGCGCATTTACTTCGCCCAAATTTAGAAAATTCTTTTCAATCATCCTGATTTTTCGTTCTGTCGTTGTAGGAAAATGCGGATATCTTTCGTTAAAGTGTTGAGTGATTCTTTATTCAATAGTTAAAGGTTCTGCAGGTCCGAAAAGTAATACGAGTAGACTTGCCATGAATGTAAAACAAATTTAGAATATCAGCGTTTGTGTATTCCATATTTCCCAATTAAAAACAGATATTAAGCGCAAAAATCAAAATTCAGACAGATAACACTGATAACAGTGATAACAAACGAAAATATAGCGTAAACTTTCAACCTGATAGCTAACTGACAACTGTCATCATAAGAAACAATTGAATAAACATTTTTTGAAGATTTTCAAAGCCAACCATGTTTTGTAAAGTGTGTAATTATAAATTTAATTAGAAAAATGTAAATAACTCTGTAATCATTGATTTTAGGTATAGGAACATGATATATCAATTTAAAGGAAATTTATTTCTGCATCGAATAGGCTGATAATTAAATAGGCATTCCATTTAAAAAAAGAGACTTTTTAAAGTTTTTCTTAAGCCTGGATATAACGTCAAATAGATACGTAACCGCGGGCAATTTTTTATTATCCATGACAGACAATATTGTCTCAATCTTTTGACATTGAGAACCTAAAATCTCATTTCCCTAACTTTGACCACTTTCGACTTTCAATTTTATTTCCTAAACAAGATTTTGACATTTTTCAGTGAAAAAAATTTTTTTTCTCAAAAATCAAAATTGATACGCTGATTATTTTAAGCATACTTACTAAACATTTTATAACACATCAGATTGTGAACAAAAATTGCCTGGTTTGTATTTAAAATAAAGAAGTTGATGCTCACTTCCGGTATTTCCGGAAGTGCTGCCAATTGGAAAATATTTTTATTTAATAGATTATACACTCCATGTGGCATGTGCAAAATTTCATATTTCTAGCTCTTACAGTTCTTAATATACTTCTAACCGACGGTCACCGTGAGACACCCTGTATTAGTATTGTTATAAGTTATAACACTCACCTGAATATGTAAAAATGCTTAGATTTGTTCATTATATAGTGAATTAGCATTATTTTACAATTATGACGGCATCTGATAGTGTGCTTTGGTGAGTCAGAATGATTGCTCTTTTGTTTTACATTATCAAAGTGAGATTTGTGCTGTTGATTTTGAATTTTCTGTTGGTAAAACGCCAAGTTGTTACGTTAGCTAACGAGGGTCGGAGGCAAGAAGATATTGCTCAAATGCTGAGAATTCATCAATCGACGGTTTTTCGTGTTGTAAAACGATACGAGGAGACTGGTGAATACAAAAGGCAGCCTGGACAAGGACGTAAAAGATGTACAACGCAATGGAATGACCGCTATGTGCAACTCCAAGCTTTACGAAATCGAAATCCGCAACTAAAAAATGAATTACTGAATACAAGGCAAGTTAATATAAGTGTAAAAACAGTAAGGAGAAAGCTTAAGGAAGCCGGTTGTAATCCAAAAAGTCCAAAAAGTCCCTCAGCTTCTCCCACATCATAAAACCGCCCGGACATGATTGGAGCAGAGTTTTTTTTACAGATGAGACTCGAATACAGTTGTGGAAGCCAGATGGACGTGATCGAGACTGCATAAGAACTGGAGAACGATACGCTGCATGTAATATCGTGCAAACCAATAGCTTTGGTGGAGGTTCCATTATGCTATGGGGTGGCATCAGTTGGGAAGGTTGAGGTTAATTTGAAAATGAATGTAGACTGGTACCTTCGTAACACCATGTTCTACCATATGTCGACTTCATTGGGTATGATACATTTCTATTAATGCATGATAATGCACGGCCACATGTAGCTGGAACAGTGCTCCAGTACCTTGAGCAAGTCTGGATTACGTCATTAGATTGGCCTCCATTAAGTTCCGATTTAAACCCGATAACTTTGTTATTAATAAATATATTTTTGTAAAATTTTGGTGATAGCTATTTGGAAGCATTCTGAATCCAGTGGCATAGATATTTTTTTTATAAACAAATCGCTAATAATAATTCTCCATTCCGAGTACGAAAAAGTTATCGTAGTATGCCCTGAAAATTGGAATAAACATTTAAAATTTTGTCCCAAAGTAGATTTTTGATTATTTGACATTTAAAAAAAAAATTAGTTAAAATCGGTAAATAACTTCAGATTTTACATGTGTGTTTCCATTCTAAATGAGTCACACTGTAGAATGAAACTGTTGGCTGGGTAGTGTTTATTATATCATTTTTGATACTTTAAATCTCTTCAGAGTCTTACAGAATTGCCAGCACAAAAAGTTGAGGGTGTATTCTATTCCTTCTGAATAAAACACCGTTATACAAATCCTATGAGGGTGTTCCTTTACAAAACTTTCGATACTCTTATGTTCTCCAATGATAAATTGATAAATTATTGTGCAGCTGTTGCCGACGTTGCGAGAAACAGCTAAGAAGTTTCGTCCCAAATTCCACTGTCACATCGAAATACCAATTGGCGCCAAATCGATTTTATGAAAGAATTGGTCACGATTTTACAGTAAATGGAAATTTATTGGAATATTTATTGTAATTGCTACTAGAATTTATTATTACTAATTAAAGGTTAATTAAAAGGTAACTTGCAACCTTCTCCATGGAACGTTTAAATTTTATTAGTTAAATTGCGTTGTTAGTTAATGCATACAATTAAATTAAATTAAATTAAAGCCATGGCTTACCAAATGGGTAGCAACCTCTCCCCCCTACTTTGAACAACCTGATGATTAGAGCAAAATTTTTATTTTATAATAGATATGTGGACGACATCTTGGTGATATTTAAAGGTTCAAGCCGAGACTTTAGACGATTGTTTCCTTTATTTGAATAACTTGCACTCTAAAATTAATGATTGTTTTAAATTTGATTTGGGTTAGTTTAATTAAATCTAGTTACTAGGTCCATTGGTTTAAACCTCTTAAGCCTACGTATGTCTGATTGTTCTGTTAGCAACCTTTTTGCCAACCTGTTAGGATGCACACTTAGTCTTGCACTGTATTTAGCACTATGGTTTTTCACTTCCTCTTTCACACTCGGTATCTTTAAGTCCGTCCTAATGATTTTGTTTGTAACAAACCACGGTGCGTCAACCATCATGCGTAGCACTTTAGCTTGATATCTTTCGATAATATCGATATTTGAATAAGAAGCCGTGCCCCACAATTGTATTCCGTATAGCCACACAGGTTTTAACACCGTTTTATATACTAGTATTTTATTTTCTAGAGTGAGCTGGGATTTTCTTCCTAGTAGCCAGTACAGTTTACTAAGTTTATAATTAAGTTGCTTTCTTTTGTTCCAGATGTGCGCTCTCCATGTTAGTCGGCGGTCTAAGTGCATCCCTAGATATTTGGCTGAATCTTTCTGCGGTATCTGTTTTCCGTTTAGAGTTACTACTGGGCATGTCTCCTTTTTTGTTGTATATGTCACCTGTACTGATTTTTCTTCATTCACTTTAATTCTCCAGCGCCTTAGCCAAACCTCCGTTTTGTTAAGGTGATTTTGAATAATTTTAGAGGCAGTTTTGGGATCTTTATGGGATGCTATTACTGTTGTGTCATCTGCATATGTAGCAATGGTTGTGTTTGTTGATACTGGGAAATCTGCTGTAAATAACAGGTACAGTAGTGGTCCCAGTACGCTTCCTTGTGGGACTCCTGCATCTATTGTGTGTAAGTTCGTATATTCGTCTAGGTGCTTAACTAGGAAATGTCTTCCCTCTAGGTATGATTTTAGGATGCGGAATATGTTGTGAGGAAGCTTTTGTTTGATCTTGTATAGCAGCCCAGGGTGCCATACCTTATCAAAAGCCTTTGAAACGTCTAGGAAAACAGCCGTACAGTATCTTTGATTTTCAATATCATCATTTATTTGGCGCACGACTCTGTGTATTTGCTCGACCGTTGCGTGTTGCTCCCGGAACCCGAATTGATGTTTTGGGATTATCTGTCGTTCTTGTAAAATAGGTTTTAACCTTTTAAGCAATAACTTTTCCATAACCTTTGATAGTATAGGTAGGAGGCTTATAGGGCGATATGACTCCACCTGTTCTGGGTCCTTTCCTGGTTTTAATAGCACAATAATCTGGGCGACTTTCCATTGTAACGGGAAGTATTCCAGTCTCAGCACCGCGTTGAATATCATAGTTATTGTTTTGATTACTTCAGGTGGAAGTTCCTTTAGTATTCGTCCAGTTATTTGGTCCCATCCTGGGGCCTTTTTAGCGCTTAGTTCTTTGTTTATTACGCTTTGGACTTCTTTTATCTTAAATTTTTTGATTGCCAGTTCCATTTGTTCTGGTACTTCCAGGTATTGATGTATTTCCTGTTCTTCTTCTTCAGTTATTTCTGCAGGGAAGGGTTGGAATACTGCTTGTAGATGATTTGCAAAGGTTTCCGCTTTTTCTTTATTTGTTCTGGCCCAACTGCCGTCTAGTAGTCTAATTGAAGAAACAAAACGTTGTGGCTGTTTAATTTTTTTCGTTGCTTTCCACAGCGAGTATTCTGTATCGACCGTTGCTGTTAACCCTTGCAAGTATCCTTGTATGGCTCTATTCTTTTCTTCATCCAGGAGTTTCTTTAGTCCTTTTATGGCTTTGTTTAATTTGGCTTTGTCATGCGGAGAACGAGTAAGTTGCCATTGTTTCCTTAATTTTCTTTTTTCGGAAATTTTTGTTTTGACATTTTCCGAACAGTGTTGATTTTTTCCTGTTTTGCTATCTGGCGTTGCTTTCCACGCAGCGTTTTGTATTTGGTTACTTAGTACCTCTATTGCTGATTCTATTTGTTCTTTTGTTTTTAAAATTAGGTTATCATTGTTTTCTCTTAGTAGTATTTCTCTAAATGTGTCCCAGTTTGTTTTTTTATTATGTAGATAGGGCGATTTCTGGTTTTGTGTCACTTGGGAATTTACTGTCGCAATTATGGGGGAGTGATCAGATGACAGATCTAGACATGGTTCAATTTTTAAGTAGGTATCGGCTATTCCTTTTATCACGCAGAAGTCTATTACGTCCGGTTTCTTTCTACGATCGGTAGGCCAATATGTTGGCTCTCCTGTTGTTAGTGGAAAGAGGTTATTTTCTTGCATTGATTGGTACAGTTGGCGGCCTTTTGGATTTGGAGTATGAGATCTGGAACCCCACCAAGGGTGCTTAGCGTTGTAGTCGCCCCCAGCAATAAATCTGTTTCCAAGGGACTTAAAGACTCTGTGTATTGCTGCTGTTTTATTGTGTGCTTGGGTGGACAGTAAACAGCCGCTACTGTAATTGTCCCAAACCAGTCGTGGACGGTGACACTAGTGGCTTGGAGATAATCATGTTGATAATTTCTGTTTGCCTGATGTTTTATTGCTGTTTTTATGATTATTGCAGTGCCTCCATGAGCTGTCCCGTCCGGGTGCTGCGTGTCGTAAATAGTATATTTTGAATATTTAAGATAGCTTTTCTTAGTATAGTGCGTTTCCGATATTATCATTATATCTATGTTTTGATTTATTAGGAACGTTTTTTTAGTTCTTGGCTTCTCTGTGCCAAGTTTTAAAACAAAAACAAATCCAAACTAGGATGGTAGTATAAGGGCATGAGCTATTGGGCGATTGCCGACATGTTACATTGTATATAGATATAAGAGTTACTTATTGTCCACAGCATGGACAGATTGTAAATTAACCTGGGAATTATAAAAAAAAAAAAAAAAAAAAAATTAATGATTGAAATGGAAAAGTGACAATCCGTCAACTTCCTAGACCTCACTATTACGAGATTACATAACAACTTGGATCTAGACATTTACAGAAAACCCACCACCATCGACCACATTATACCCTTCTCGTCGTTTTATCCCCTCTCACATAAACTGGCCGCCTTCAGTTTTTCTTTCATACTAGACCCTAACCCTACCTCTCAGTCAACAAAATTTCAAAAGAGAATATGATTTGATCTTCAAATTAGCTAAACGCAACTGTTACCCTTGTCACCTTATCTTCAAGCTTTACTTGAACTATTTTCATAAATTCAATTTAAAAAATCACATTAATTTACAGGCTATCGATCACCGTACTGTGTCTCCGACTCAAAAATTTTTCTCCTTGCCTTTCATCGGTCCTCCTTCCTATTTTTTCAAGAAAATTTTTAATCAATATGGTTCTAATATTTCATTTTCATCCAAAAACCTCAAAAGTCACCTTGCCCACACCAAAGATAAAATTAACATCTTGGACAAATCCGGTGTTTACAGGTTAAAGTGTGGCTCTTGTAATATTGCTTCTACATCGGCCAAACTGGTAGGAAGTTCAAAACAAGGCTGGCTGAACATGTCGCTTATATCAAGAAAAACAACCTAATGTCTTATTCATCCTTTGCTAATCACATATTAAATTCAGGCGATTTTATCGAGCCCAGTATCCATTACGACATTCTCCAGATTTGTGACAAAGGCATAAAACTAAATCTCTTAGAAACCAAAGAAATTATTAACAATTATAATAGTAACCCCACCTGTTCTCTGAATGAAATCCTGAATATCAATAAAAACCTCTTAATTCTAAACCAACTTTAATCATCGCCTTATTTTTGGTAACCCTCGTATGATTTGAGCCCCGTTTATTCCTTTTTGCCGATATTACAGTTCCCTTTCTTTAATTCTCTTCACTGTTGCTTCCTTCTTTTCGATATTTAATAGTTAAACTTCAACACGTTAACACTTGGCTTCGATTTTATTAATTGTCTAATCTTTAGACCACCATGTTGTGGCGGTTCTGTGTTTAATTCCTTTTTTTCCTTTTTCCTTTTTCTTCACAGCTGTTTTTTTTCCAGGTGTCGGTTTCGACGTGTGGTTTGTTATTTTTCACTTTTTAATTTCCTTGGTAAGTTCCACAACCTGGTTCTCCATTTTTCTTAACCTTTTATTTCCAGCGATGGACTCTTGTGGTTTTAGTGGTTTAAGTGGGTCAGCTTTGGCTCCATTTTACCCAGGATTTCCATTTCATTTTTTATCGATTTAATTGCTATTTTATATTTAAAAAAAATTGTGTTTACTTCGACCTCTTATTTGTAAGTATTACTTAAGTTTTTACTCAATGTTAATTTCAATATTTTAGATATGCCTGAGGATGACAACTTGTTGTCCAAACATGTCGCTTTAATTTAATGTAATTGTGACAAGGCAATTTAACTAATAAAATTGAAACGTTCCATGGGGAAGGTTGCGAGTTACCTTTTAATTAACATTTAATTAATTACACCGCACCCCATTTTGTGTTTGCAATATTTCCACCACAATGGAATCAATCAATTTTTTTATTATTACCATTATTTTTTCTTATTTTTAATTACGCATTTTGTTTAATTGAATTGGGTGTTTTTTTTGTTGCAAAGTGTGTTTATTCTAAATAAATTGTGTTGCGTTTTGATGGAATATGAAATTCTTTTTATTAAAGATAAGATGTTTAAAAAGTAAGAGTATCAGTTTTCCAATTTTTGAACGTCAGAAGAAGAAAATTGTAAACGAATACCTTTGGTGGGTGCAAAATATTTTTGTATATTTTGATATATTTTGGGAACCAATCATCAGATATGGAAAACTTTGCATTGAAATCCCTATGACTCGTTGTCCAAGTCACAACACTGTAGGTACAGATAGAAAAGATTAGTAGAGTTCATTTATAATGTACATGATTACATTATGTATAGAGACGTGTTGCCTAATTAAAGCAAAGTTATGCAAGTGCGACCATTAAGTTTTTAGTCATAATGGTTAGGTGCAGTTCTCTAAATAATATTTAAAATTGTTAAATTATATAAAATTACGAGGCAATTTAGTTAGTTTGCCACGAATTATAATTTAAAAGAAAAATTAATGGAGTAATAAAATGCTTTCTTTGCAAAAAAGGCGATTACTTAATTAAAATGTCATAAATTTTAATTACAGTTGCTACTATTTTGAGACAGGAAAGGTTAAAAGTGGAGATTATCCCTTAAAACGCATTGCGCTGTCATTTCATTTTTATAAAAATTATTATGAGAACAAAATCAAAACCAATTATGAGCGGCGTCTAAAATTAAATTTATCAGATGTTAATAAGAATACGAGTTTAATTTTCTATTTCGTTAATTTTGTATGTTAATTGAAAATTTTAGATCTTTTCTATAATATAGTAAATTTAAGCAACAATACATAATTCTAATGGGAACAAACTTTTAATCGGAAATTCGTGAATCATACAGTGCTTATTTTCACTTTCGAGAATTGGGGTAAGGTAGAGGTCGATTTATGCGTTTCATTATTTAATTAAACCCTAACTCTGGTGCTAGATTTGAATTAAATTTAAAATTGAAATTTATTTGAGAGGGTATTTATGAATCCCTTAAGAAAAGATTACGGTTTTATTAAGGTATTCGATTTAAGTTGCCAAGTTGTAAAAGCTTCCTTCTAATTATGAGACCATTAAAAAAATTTATAAATATCTGTAAATATTTTATTGGTATGAATTTGAAGAATGTAACGATCCTTTCTAAGGAAATGTTTGTCAAGATACTTAGTCCTTCTTGCATCAAAATGTTTACTTCGAATATAATCGACGTAGTTTAAACATATTCCAAATTTTTTCTCTTAAAACCAGGAATGGCATAATTAAGTAAATTTTAAATTGAACCCATACACTCAAAATTAATATAACACAGCATTCAATATTTTATTTCACAACCTAATTAATGGTTCCTTTAATATATTATGTACATTCAATTTACTATCGTAAATGGTACATTCAATTTACTATCGTAAATGACTTACACTCAAGTTCTATTCACAGTTCGCATAGCTTAAATGTAATTTGCGACGATAATAATGTAATTAAATATCTACAATAAGTATATACGGTAACTGTGAATATACGTAGGTACTCCAGTTTTTATTTACTTTCGATGTGCTGTTTAAATTGATGTCATTTCCATTTCTAATCACAGTATCTTGTTCATTCGACCATCCAGTATTATTACACTTGACTCCATTCTTTATTGTAAGGTTTTCCTGTTAACGCAATTCCTTGAAATACCTATTGTAAGCATTTTTAAGACGATCTGTGTATTAACTATCACCCATTCCTCATATTTTCCCGTAAAGATTTTATAGTAGGAAGTTTAATTTGTTGCAATGTTTGATTTAAACCTATAGAGGAGGCCGCAAAAGAGATATCTATCCCTTATACTTTCATTTTGTTGGCGCAATGACTCCTTGTAAAAAGAAATTAAATGTTTAATGTCCGTTATTAGTGAATAATAATAATTTGTTTCAGATTAATCGCGTTCCATTTCGTCAATAACTCCTAGTGGATCACTAAAACTTTCAATTTCTTTTTGGAGTGTTCTTCAAATTTATCAAAAGTAGCTGTACTTTTTTTTATTCTAATATTTTATTCGGTAACTACCTTTCAATCAACATCCCCTTGACGTATTTTATTGAAATATTGTGTGGCTCTAGTAATTGAAAATTTTACGCCGTTGAGATTTCAATTTAAGTAGATGCGCCATTGTAATTGTATTAATTGTAAATGGATGTCTAGATCGAACAAAGTACCAACGTAAAACGGGTGGCAATGAAATTAAATAAATTGTAAAATAAGATTACCAAATGGAAGCATGCAAGGAGATTGAAATAACTCACGCTTTTACTGTTGGATTTCATTGTTACTGCCTTATTGTTTCAGACTTCCTTTGTAAATTTCTTCCCCCAAGGTCGTCGTCGAATTTCGATGATGAATTGTCACAAATAGGTACTATCTTTTCTTCTAATTATACCGTTTTTTAATATCAGACTCGAAGATTGATTGAATGGTTGATCGATTGAAACTATCATGTATAATTGGTTAAATTTTGTTCGTTGTTTAAGGTGGACTGTATACTTTTATGTGGTTGGATGACGGTTTTCAACAAACACTCTTTGCCCATTAAGGGTTTACAAAGGTGTAAGTAGCGCCCGCTTAGTTAGCACGTCCCCTTAGCAATAATTCACGGACGTAACATCTTTTCCAAAATTATTTCATTTATTTCTGTTAAGTGTGTCAATCGATTTGTGGAAGTATGTTTTCTCATCTTGAGATACTTACCCAGTTTAACCCATCTTTGATGAAAAATGGACAAACCTAGACCTAATAAGTCGTGAAAAATTTTCCTCGAAAAACAATTTCCCTTAACTGAATTTTAGTATGTTTCTTCCTTTTAATTTCCAAGGTTGCACTATTTGATCTTAAACGACCTTGGGTATCAATTGAATAATCTAGCAAAAAAGCGGACATGAGGAACGCAAGTGCTTCCATTAATAATAATAATATTTAATATGCTTTGACTACAATTAGTAGTCAGGTAAATTACAAACTGAACATAAGTAAAAATAATAATAAAAAAATATTACATATTACAATTCAATGCCTAGACATAAACAACTAGCACCTAAGATACAGACTAAACATCTGCACTGGTATAGGACTGAAGGCAGCACCTTATACGGTTTAATCAACAAACTAAGTAATTAACTAAAGGACGTTTTTGGTTTTGTAATAATATCTCGTCTTTGTTATAAATTTTTCTGCCTATTATTCACATTAGCGGGTATCACTGAAATAAACATCAAACGCTTACTATTGAAAAAAGTGTACCGGCGCGTTAGAGAGAAAAAAGACCTTAAGGTATTTTTGATTTTGTCGCTCTATACCACTTTTTTCTTTTAAATCCTTTAATATCCAATGTATCCTATTTATATAGGATAACAAGCATTTTATGGGAGGCATATGACAATTAGTGCAAGTAGCACGTCTTGGACGTGTATAGTAAGGCTCCATTGCGCAACCCTATTACAAAATTACAAGTAGGTAAGTACTCTGCACTGAATGTGAATAAATGCCGTTACATCACGATTTTTTCAATTTTTTGCTAATCGAAAGATTTGAGATTATGAATCCATTATGTTTTCAGTAAATAAAATGTACCATTTCAAAAAAGAAGAGGGGGAAGTAGAGTAGATTAAGTAGACGTAAAAAAATACTGAATAATGAATACTTAAGTATACCTAGTCACGATAGTCTATTAAAGTAACAGTGATAATCAGTGAAGCATACCTCCTCAATGATCTACACTTTAAGTGATGAATGAGAACAACTAAACAAATTAAAATAAGAAGTGCAGATCGCTTTGTAATTTATTTATTGTATAATTTCATATAAAAATCATTTATCATGATAGAGTTTACGTACAAATTTAAGTTTCAGGAACACCTTCGATTCTAGCGATACTGTTAGATTTACTTCAGGTTAACCCTTGTTTTATACCATTTTGTTACATGTCTGAGAGACTTTTCTTCGTATTATCTGCAACACTTCTACTAAATAACTGTGTAGCTAAAGTTTACTTACATTTTTTTATTTAAATAATTATGTACTTCAACTTTATTGTACAATTTATAATAATCTATGTTTTGTTTCAAACGATGTAATGCTTCAACATTACTAAATTTGATACTTTTAATTGATGTACTATAATTACATTGCCCAAATGCATTTCTAAGTTTAATTATGTGGCATAGATCCAAAATGCAATCTATTGTAACAGCAGGATCACAAGGGAGCTGAAAGTAATTCTTTATTGCAGGTCGTTGAAGATTACATCTCAAAAAATAAAAACTAGTAATAAGGACAATGATTTGCCTTTATGGATCGCACAGCGACTCCAGCTTCATGTACAAATGTTACAAACAGTGTTAATGGACATAAAATTAACCCACTGAACTCGTTAACATAGAAATAGACTACTGTAACTTGAAACTTCGTCGTGTAGCTCACAATTTCGAATACCAATACTTTTATAGTCAAAAATAAACGAAAATGTGACGATTGTGCAAAAACAATGAGCATTTACAAAATTAAATGACCAGTAAACTGGCACATAACTTTCCCGTGCTTACTACAATGACGTATTAAATAAAATAGTTTTTGCGTATAACCAAAAAAATATAAAAATTAATATATAGTGTGAGTATAGTTGTAATCAAAAAACGGTCTCTGATTTTCTGCTGAAATAATATACAGGGTATGTTATAAATATTTTTAACATTTTGTTAATTTCCGGTTAGGATGGAAGTAAATTGGTATGTCCTCTACTTCATTGTACAATTTTATTTCTTCATCTTTGTTAGCAAAAAAGTTATGAAGATAAAATTTTGAACTTCAAACATTCATCCCCCTTCCCCTATGGGAAATAAAGAAATAAATGTAGTGCCAATAGTTTTTCATGAACTATATGTACCTATAACATTTCAAAAAATAAAAAAATGCTTGGAGCAGATTTTGGGCACCAATAAACTGGCGACGTTTAATTTTTGTTCATTACCAATTATAAGTAAAGGTCAAGCCCCCTTTTCGCTATAATCTCCAATTTTCAAACTTTAATTAAGTTAAGCGGTTCTTGAACTACACCCTAAAAAGTAAAAACCTGGAGAATTGCTATATTGGCCACCATTTTGAATTTAGAAACAAACGAAAAACGGCGTTTTACTTGTAACCTGCCTACTAACTTTTACCAAGGGAAGTTAGTTTGGGTTAAAGTTTGAATGTTTGCTCCCAAAAAAAAGCCCCTAGTTTGGGCCCCTTTGGGCCGATTTTGATGAGAAGCTTGTTTTACCGATGAAGGTTTTTTTATAGGCCTTAGTTTTAAATTTCATCAAAATCGGTCTAGTAGTTTAGGTTCCATGGTCGTCACGTGCGCACCCACAGACAAACATTTTTTAAAAATGGTGGTTTTGGGGGGCTCAAAACGTCGCGAAAAAAAAACGGGAAAGTAAAAATGCAACTGTTTGAACGTAACATTATAATTTAATTTGACAAGACATCACAATTAATACACCTAGTGAATTAAGCCTGTAAAAGAAACATGAATTGTTCAATAATTGTTGAAATCGTATAGCACAAAAGAATGTTACTAAAATCGAGCTACCCTTATCTTTAAAAATCTTGAAAATGTGCGCCATAATACTTAGTTAAAAATAAAGGAACTTATAAACAGAGACCTAAAAGTATATAGAATGCTCGTTTAATTGAAGTTTGTTACAAAACCAATGCATTAAAAACTTTTACTGTAGCCTCAAAATTGATAGCAAATCGAATTTCACGGCTAGACGTAAAATGGCTTGAAGGTTAATAATTTAACAGAAATGATTACTTAATGGTTTTCGAGAAATATACACTATAAATGTACCTATCAGGGTTCTTAACTACCCTACTTTAAACTTTTAATTCAATCTCAAGTCTACTTCACAAGACACTAAACTTTTAGTAAAAGTGGAAGTAAATCTTGAAAAAATAGAATACCCATCAATTTAAGAATGTTTATGAATTGTGCCAGAAAAATGTATGAAATAACTTGAAGTATTTAACGATACTGATTTGTTTCATAACAACTATGAATTTTAAAATTCTTTTTACGATGTGACCAGCCGACAAAATCCCCTCAAAACATTGAAATTTTGTGAGCATATTAAACATAATAGGAAGAAAGGAAAACAAAATAATGGGATGAACGAAATTAATCCTCAACGACGATTGAAAATCTCGAAAGGGCGATTCGCGCAGCTTAAACTAAATAAGTAGGTACGTCTTTCTAAAAATTCTATCTGGGTATACATCCCCTCTAAGGATTGGGGATTTAATGCGTATCAGCGAAATCGCAATTACGTTTTTAAGATCGAAATTACAAACTCCCTCTTTAAACTTATTAAACCAAAGTATTTGTGTATAGGTAGTCCATGGAATATTTAATTATGGGGAATATTAGCATATAAAACGTTTTTTTACGATCAAACGATCGCATTACGTTACTTTGCGCGAAATAGAACGTAACGAATTTTTTGTTAAATTTAATTTTCGTAATTTTGAACTCCTCTCTGTGAAGTAATAGTATAGGCTTACATTTAGTAATGCTCAGAATTAAGTGAACAATTATGCATAAAGCCTTGTAAGAGGATCGATGGTAATTAGATCACCAAAGAAAGATGAAAAGAGATTATAAACTACAAAGACCAATAAATTTAATAAACGTGATGAGGAGTAAAACAAGAATGGCAGGATTTTAATTGTCGAGTGAAGAATTGACCGATTGTAAAGGTATTTAGTACTTTCAAACATGGGACTTTTATGAAGTTTACCAGGATCTTATTTTGAAATTTCCATTTATATCTTCTAACAAATTCTAAAATCACCTGCAAACGTATTTTTGTAATTATATGCAACGAAAAAGAAAAAGACGAGAATTGTGATACATTTTATAGCCAAATAAATGCCTTTCAGTGTACCTACATTCGACAAAAGCGTCTATTTAGAATATTCTCTAAATGTGATTATGAAGGGGTTTTTTGTAGTAGCATTTTAAACAAATTACTGAATACTTTGCGAAATATAGTCGGATGAACTTTATTTCACTTCTCTCAAAGGAGATATTTAAATAAAATCCCTTCAATAAGTCGCCTTGCTCGCATTTCAATTAGTCCCTATAGTCGGCAAATAAAGTTTCTTCGTGTTCGCAGTTCACAGAAAAATGCACGAGGTAAATGAAATGAAATTGCATTTCTGTCTAGAATCGGATCGTGAATAAATGTAAAAAAAAACTAGGCTAATTAAGTTAAATGAAAGGCGGGCGTGTAGATGTCGTCACTTATAAAATGCAAGCACTACACCGTAACATAATCTGTAAATACCCGTGTTAGCAATCAAACTGATTGAAATGGTAAGAATAAAGTAAACTAAACGCGGATTTGGAATTTTCTACATTACTTAAACTAAATTTGTAACGCTCGCAAGAGAAAACGGATTCAAGATGACAACATACAAATAAGTAAATTAATCTTACGGAAATTTGGTGTCTGTAAATTTAAGGCATGAAAATTAGTTTTTCAGATTCCAATTTGGTATTCTTTCGTAAGTAATTGAGCACCTTAGAGTAATCGCAAGATGAAAATGACCTATCAACCTGTCACGTGATATTTACTCTGAAAGAAACTAATAAATTTGTAGTTGTACAACATAAATATCGTTGTTTATTTTTTCAAACATAAAGATTGAATAGGTCTACCTTTGAGCTGATTATTTTAATTTTCATTCCTTGTAAATATCACGTGGCAGGTCTTTTTCACCTTGCGATTACTCTACAACAAACCGATCAGTTAGTTATCTGACAACAAACCATCAAGGAGCAATATGTGTAGGCTAGCATAAAATACGAATGCAAATACAGGCGATAGCGAATTGGAGAACGTTACTCGTAAATTTAGTAAACTTGATTTAAGCAAGAGGATACCTATTTTTGGCAATAAAGGTACAGTACATTCACTAGAATTTTTAGAACAGCGAAATGCGAACGTGGAACTCCCCTGGCAATTGAACAAATTGTGTAAACCCCAAAAGGTTTTAAATATATGAGTAGTCAATCCTTTTTGGACGGCCGGCGGTTTGGTAAGCTTTGAATAAAATTTTTACGAGATTAAGCGAATTCAAATTTTCGTTAAGAATAAATAAATGCGCGTTTTTTAGAAAAGAATTTTATTAAATAAGCTTTCCTTTAGACCACCTAAGTAACAAAGGTATTGTTATTGTAATAAGCAGAATAATGGTTGTTGATATATGGATCCGACTAGGAAAATTGTCATTTTTACATATAGGTACTTTTCCTTCAAATGAAAAGCTTCGAGAGACGCTACTACCAATCTTCGATACGAATGAAGTGGCCCACAATCCGCGACATCACCCTAACATAAACGTATGAAATGTAATATTTAAGATTTATCTACTAAATATGTGGATATAATATACCTACTAGTAATTATATTTCACGAAAATGTAAAATCACAGCAAATAAACACGCATGAATAATGCATAGCTATAAAATAAGAGAAACTTTTCAAATAATCGTTTGCCGAGTAGCTTCGATATGCTTGTAGAAAGGAACTGAATTCGGCCAAGGGATTCGCTCACTTGAAGGAAATCAGAGTTCAATCTCAAAAGATAGATAGTAAGTTGTAAAAAAAAAGATGAAAGGATTGGAATGGTTCAATATTTATTTTCAAATAGTAAAAGTTTTTCTCAATAGATTGCATTCAAAATCAATCTTTTGCTTTTTGTAACAAAGCAATGCAAATAGTTTGAGAGTTTTGTAAATATTTTAAAACAAGCGCAATCTTTGTTCTCTAATTCATTTTCTACATAAAGGGGCTGAAATTTAATGTTTATAGAAAACCCCCCCTTAGAATGCAACTTATCGAATCCCAACTTTGTGGGATTACAAATGCGAATTTAGGATGGAGAAGAGTTTGTACACACCAAAGTATTGTTTTCGATTTTTGGTTTTTTTTATTCATAATAATCATACTAAGCGGTAGGAAGCAACAAACAACCTGAATGAAAATATCGTTTTTGAGCCTCAACGAATCCAGTTAGCACATCATTTAGTGCATGCCGTGGAAAAACCGAGGGAAAAACTGTATCCAATATCGTCGACAGCAGTGAGTGGAGACATAACATTTTGTTAGCCGGAATTACTTCTATGATGCTGAGACAGCTTGAGATATTGCATAAAATCAATTTTCTCCAAAGTTACCTTGTGGAAATATGTATTAGTTCCATTTGAAAAATTGAAGATTAAAGTTGACGGATTATACAAATGTTTAAATTGACGAATACATAAAACAAATTACATGTTTCGACAAAGAGTTTTTTACGGTTTCGGCGAATCTTTAAACGAAAATTTTAATGACATTTGATCCAAAATAGATAACGATGTTCTAACTACAACTATTATATTAAATATTAATTATT
This sequence comes from Pyrocoelia pectoralis, assembly GCA_036250285.1. Classification (NCBI taxonomy): domain Eukaryota; kingdom Metazoa; phylum Arthropoda; class Insecta; order Coleoptera; family Lampyridae; genus Pyrocoelia; species Pyrocoelia pectoralis. The sequence goes on along the minus strand of CM070075.1, from coordinate 4,043,917 downwards.
CAACGAAAGTATAAAATAATTTCTGAAATGTAAACGTTGTAAATTGTTTCACCTTCATTTTTTACATCTATTAGGTTAAATAATTCAAACTTAGTAAAACAGGTCCCTCATTATTGTAACAAAATACAGTGTCCGAAACAATAATCACCTTACTAAAGAGGTGTAACCTAAATTTCACGCGTTGAATACACCCTTCCTTAAAGGTTATCTACGTAGGTAATCAAAATGTCACACGAAGTTGATTCGGATATTCGAAGAGGATCTCTTTCTTTACCGAACGCATTTAGACTTGTCGTTATGTATTTTCAATCATGGAGAATTTCAGTAACCCATAAACAATTACGTTCAACAATTTGTAATGTCGTTTAAAACATTTTTTATTCCCATGCCTTAGTGTTTCAACACTAGGGTAAGTATATCATTTCAAAAGTTGCAACTAACGGAAGATACCCTAGTATATCTTTTATATAACGTTATATTTATAACTTTGACATTTAGGTACCGACTTTTATCAATAGGAATCGTGCTTTCTTAACTAGGTAATACACGAAGCTACTAAAGATTGATTTTTGAGAAGGTGCGTGTACGTCATAGGCATTTTTAGTAAAATATCTATGACGTACACGCACCTTCTCCAAAATCAAACTTTATATTGTTTACTTAATGGAAACTCAGATAATTAGTACCTAGCAACAAAACGGAATTTAGTCTAAGTGTGTTTCATACCATTTTATACCTAATAACCAGAAAGTTGAGGCTACTCTGTGCAGTCTTATGCAAGTAGCCCTCAGAGTAACCAAAGAATGGTGTAAGGAACACTCCCTGTTCATAAAGCCGACAAAAACGGAGGTAGTTCTATTCACAAGGAAAAGGAAGATTGAGGGCCTCGAGCTCCTCTACTCTTCCAAAAACACATCCACTTTTCAGAGTCAGTGAAGTATCTAAGCTATTACACTTGACAACAAACTGAACTGGAGCAAACAGCTTAAAACGGAGAAAACAATAGGGCCTTCTGGCAATGTCGACGTGCAATGGGAAGACTTTGGGGTCCATCCCCAATGACTGTCCTGTGGCTGTACACCGCTGTGATTAGGGATGAACTCGGGTTCGGGCTTTCGGGCCGGGCCGGCCTGAGCCCTGCCCTGTTTCGGGCTCGAATCCGGGCCGGGCCAAGCATAATTTTATCTGGGCCGGGCCAACCATTTTCCGGACCGGGTCAGGCCAAAGAGCTCGGGCTTTTCGGACCGAAACCAATACAGCTACTACTACTACTATAACGAGAAGGATTGTGTGTTCAAAGTTTAGTTTGCTAACTTCGTCTTCGTTGTAATTACGATTTCGATTAAATGATCAAATTAGTAGTATTGTTTACGTGAAAGCAGAGAAACAAATAAACAATTGTTTATCGGATTTGTTCGTTATTGATACCCAATAACAAAAACCATTATATTGGATGTTCAAAGGCGTCCCCTCCTCCAACAATAGTATTGAGGACACTGTTAGTAGCTTTCAGAACCGTTTTACCGTGAGTCTGACTTATTAATTCGGTATCGATTATCCTATTTTATAATTACTTAACAGTCTCGTACGTATAAATTTCATGAAATGGACCTGTTCATCTGTTAAATGGCTTCCACGGTCGCCGAACTTAACGCCTCTTTTCTCTAGGGTTACTTGAAGGATGAAATTTTTGTGGGATATGTACGTGACTGTTGAGCAATTACAATACAGAAAAAATAGGATACCGAATTAATAAATCAGGTTGACGGCAGAAGGTCGAACAATATTCTAAAAGCTACCAACAGGATCCAGTGATGTAGTCGTAAATTTTCCAGTGTGGGAACGCTCACCATTTTCTGAGAATTGACTAACATTCCCGCTCTACTACACGACTGAAAGTATCCTCGGCAGAGTTCGAACATGTATTGATCGATGAGGAGACGTTTTGCACAGTTATTATAGGTAGGTGGAACTTGATGTCACAAAGGCGTCATGCGAGAGAGGCCTTTAGAGGACCATCTCGTAGCCTAGCGCGTTTTTGCACAGGGCTATCCAGAAAGAATCTACGGCTACTTGTGGGTATACTTTCTGGGCACTATAAACTTAACAGGCATATGCAACGTATGGGCTTGGTCGAATCACCATCCTGAAGAGGAAGCTACACAGAAGATGAGACGGCGCAACACATAATTTGTGAGTGTCCCGTACTTGTCGAATTAAGACGATCCATGTTGGCGGACTCCTGGCCGGACATGGCGATGATTACAGCCGCTTCCCCATCCAGCATTCTCAGGTTTATCTCACTTGTGGGATGGCTTGAGTGTTGATCGACTCTAATCAGGGAGGCAGCACAAAGGGCCCGAATAGGTGGTCTATGTGCGCGTGGACCTCTGCCCCCCCCCCCATCGTAATCCAGAATCCAGATACCTAAATTTATCAATTATTAATTTATTTACAGTTTTCATCCAGTGCTACCAGAACCCTTTACTACCTTTTCTTCCATTCAAGTATGCAGACTATTGCTTTACGAGATTTGTTTTTCGAATTTGCTATGGTCTTTTATTTTTTACCCGAAAATCATAAAATTATTTCGTGATAAAGTGTTTCGCAGTGGGTATTTAATGGTAAAATGTCAGTAAAGTTCATCGCTGAAAGGAAAGTTAATTCTTGTTTAATTTATTGCACATAAACCATTGATAATGCCATCGCAAGTAGACGATGAACAAACAAGGTAGAATTTTTACTTTTTCTTTTGAGTACTTTAATACCATTTATTGATTTTGTACATACGCAAATGGATTGGATTTAAGCGGAACAAATTCGCTCTGGGAACTAATCCGCCCTTATTTGTGTTGAAAAAAACGGTGTACGCTAATTAGTTTCGAAAATTAATTGTTTTGTAGGAAAAAAAGCAGATTGACATTGACAAGGAATGCAATACTGTACCAATTTTTCCAGTTTTCCAGTAACTTTAACGACGTCAGAACTTTTGTTATATTCAATGGCATCGAAAAAAAATTATACAACATTAATAAAAATCGTAATTTCAGTCAATTGCACCCTCTGTAAAGCTCTCTTGAAGGAAGACATTAAAATTAAAAAGTGACAAACGTGTAAGCAGAGATTAAGTAAGGAAAAGCCTATATTTGATATGTTCCGGCACAGTCCGATACAAACGTTCCTCTAATAACCAATCTGCGCAGAAAGGATACAAAATTTCACTGACGTACGTAGTACAATAATTAGTTTCATATTTCCTATTCTAACGATATCTAATTTGGAGCAGCTGCGTGTTATCCAAACGGATGTTCAGCTTTTTTTTCTATGAAAGCTGTCTTACAAAAATACGAAGGTTCTTTCCGTGTTAAGAAAGAAGTAGGATATTGTACTTAATTGTTTTTTTCTTTATTTAGTTTTAAGTTATTGTGAGTTGTAACGTGTTTGGTATTTAGTGTCTTGCAGTCTTTATCGGTGACGATTAAAGATGTATCTTCAGCATAAGCAATACATTGGTTTGACTGAATATATTGAAAGAAGTCATTTATATAAACGATAAAAAATATAGGCCCTAAAATCGAGCCTTGTGACACACCATGTTGCGTGGTTAGTAATTTGGAAAGCCATAACACATTCCTTTCTGTTATAAAAAGATGTGAAGAATGTTTTGGCTAGACCTCTAGCTAAACTAATACCATACACCTCTAATTTATTAAATAAAATATTGAATGATACACAGTCGACAGCTCAGGTCACGCCACATAATATCAGTGATTATAGCCACTTGAGTTTTAATTTGTTGAATGCTAATAACCGATTTTCTGTTTAAAAAGTTCTAATTATAATAAGCCATAATCCAAATCCCTATTATTTCACTTATAACTGACTCATTTCATTTTACGATTTTGGTAGCACCATCAGGTACAAAAGTTTGCTATATCATCCTAAACCAAACACACAAACTCGACCCATGAATGAAACACTGTTAAATATGACTCGAATGGTGTTAAAACTCAAGTTTTCTTTACTCCCCCATTGTACTGTGACACAATAATGGACACGAAGGTATTCCTCGAGGATCTCCAAAAGGTTACACACTTCCCTATGAATTCAGTTTTACACCATTTTACTCTATAACGAGAGTGAATGGAGAAGTTTCCCATTTTTTGCTGTAAATTAATTATGAAAATATAAGTAAAATAAAACAAAAATGTGAAAGAATCATTAAAATATCTCTACAAATGAAAAAATTACGAGCCTTTAAAGTGAAGAATAATTTTGTATCTTGATCCAGCGTGTGACGTCACTTTACCTGTTCGTATTCGCTTAGTACATACGTGTACAGTTATTGGGGTGCACTCAGTTGCGCCTATCATGCGTGTTTTGTTTATTACAAGATGACTGATGCTAAAAAATCCTCCTACAATACAAATAATGTATTGCCTCTAATTAACTCGATTAGGTAAAATGACGTCACACTACTGTCGTTCCGCGCTAAATACGTAAACTTTAATAATTTATTTCTCAGTCATTTATTGACGGATTTTAAAAAATTTTGTACTGGTATATTAGTTTTGATCTATATTTTAATGTTAATTGGTTAAATATAGTATTATTAACATCAGGAAACTTCTCCATTATACCGATGTTATAGTAGGGACGCAGAATTCGAAACAGCTTTAAAAATACAAAGTTCGTGCACCCTAAAAGTGTTAAAGCAAATAGCGTGCCCAAATGTTTCTTTGATCATTCATTATAGAACATTGCTAGACCGGTGTCTTCCTCTGGGTGGTCTATTTCTCTGGAGAGAGGGAGAGACCTGACATTGAAAGGTGTAAAAATATACGATGTTGCGTAAAAACCCCCAGACTCTGTCGTCACAAAAATAGTAGTTTACGTAACAAGTCCCGAAAGTGATCTTTTACAGGACAAGTAGGCAAATTACAGGACGAGCCGCAGGCGAGTCCTGCAAGCCTGCGAGTCCAGTAAAAGCACTTATGGGACGTATTACGTACAATTTTTTTTTTAAATCCTCCAGAAACGGGCAGAACAATTGACCATTCTAGGCCGGAAAGTAAAAATGAGTCCGGTAAAGTAAAAATCAGTCCGGTAAAACTTTTACCGGACTATCACAATAACTTTCCGGCTCGGTCCGACAAAATGACATTTTCTGGCCTAAAAATAATCCGGAAAGTACTACTTTCTGGCCGATTTAAAAAAAAATAATTTTATACATTACTTGGTTTTAAGAGTTAAAATAACCTAAAATCTGACACAGCAAAGGTAAATATTGCGATATTTCATTAAAATTACTCTGTCGCCATATACAGGGTGGCCATTGAAAAGGTAACACGCCTGTTTTGGGACACTTAGACAAGTTTCTTAAAAAAACGTTAGGACACGTGATTTTTTATTTTTGGGGGACAACTTTTGATGTCAAGTTTGACTTTGTCAGGTCAACCCCCTAGCCCCAGCAACCCCTAACTCAAGAATTTAAATAGGGAAAGGGAGTCGAGCGTCTTTTAATTCTCTATTCGATAGTACAAATGAAAATTAGTTTTATTCAATTTTTTTTCGCCCCGATAAAAAGCACCCTCCAGATTAACTAAGGTGGGGGTGTTGTTTAGGAAAAATCTTGAAACACACCACCTTAGACCTTTTGAACGGCACATTTTGATGTCAAATTTGACCTTATCAGGTCAACCCCCTAACCCCAGCGACCCCTAAATCAAGAATTTAAATATGGGTCAAGGCTCATAATAGCATAAAAGGTAATGAGACAGTAGATGAACTGGCTAGAAGAAGTATCCTCGAAGGTAGAGATTACGATTCGTTTCTGACTGCAAGAGATGCTATTGCATGGACTAAGTCCAGACTCCGAAAAGAATGGAGAGAATACTGGTATGAATCATATCCTAAACAAGAGACACAATATGCTAAACTATTCCCTATATTCCGGATAAACCTTGGTATCAGGATGTAGCGGTTTCTCGTTTTTACCAAGTTAACATGTCAAGACTCTTATTTGGACACGGATGCTACCCCAAGCATCTACATAAACTGGGTATTATAGACACTCCTAAGTGTGAATGTGGCTACGAAGAGTCAGACCAGAACCACATATTTTTTGGTTGTTCAAAGTACCTCACGCAAATTACAGATTTTGAGAGTAAAATTGATAAACTCAAAATTGATAGACCATTTTCTATACAATATTTACTCGCAACAAGGAATATGAACATATACGATGAAATAATAGATTTCATTAAACAAACAAACCAAAAAATTTGATCAATTAAAATTAAATGTAATCCTATGTTTTATCCAATTGTTGACCTCCTTTAAATCGTTGGTTCTGTAATGTTTTGTGAGAAAGAAGTCCCTAGGACGAACCCCCTAGGGTGAAAGATTGTATAACCTCGTCTATTCCCTAAAAATCGTGTAATAAAAATATTATATTATATGTATAAACAATTCTCTGGCTGTATTGATTTTGTCCCAAAGCAAAAACAAAAACAAAAAAAGAATTTAAATAGGGGAAGGGTGTCGAGCGACCCCTCATTTGAAACGTTATGACCGAAATTAGTTTTATTCAATTTTTTTCCACCCCCATGATAAGCACCCTCTAGATTAACTGAGGTGAGGGTTTTGTTTAGGAAAAATCCTGAAATGTGCCGTTCAAAGGGCAAAGGTGGCGTGTTTCAGGATTTTTCCTAAACAGACCTCCACCTTAGTTAACCTGGAGGGTGCTTTTCATGGGGGTGAAAAAAAATTGAATAAAACTAATTTTCATTTGTACTGTCGAATAGAGAATTAAAAGACGCTTCAAATGAGGTGCAGCTCGACTCCCTTTCCCTATTTAAATTCTTGAGTCAGGGGTTGCTGGGGCAAGGGGGTTGACCTGGAAAAGTCAAATTTGACATCAAAATGTGCCGTTCAAAAAGTCTAAGGTGGTGTGTTTCAGGATTTTTCCTAAACAACACCCCCACCTTAGTTAATCTAGAGGGTGCTTTTCATGGGGGTGAAAAAAAATTGAATAAAACTAATTTTCATTCATACTGTCGAATAGAGAATTAAAAGACGTTTCAAATGAGGGGTCGCTCGACTCCCTTTCCCTATTTAAATTCTTGAGTTAGGGGTTGCTGGGGCTAGGGGGTTGACCTGACAAAATCAAATTTAACATCAAAAGTTGTCCCCCAAAAATAGAAAATCGACGTGTCCGAGCGTTTTTTTAAGAATCTTATCTAAGTGTCCCAAAACAGGCGTGTTACCTTTTCAATGGCCCACCCTGTATATGGTGACAGACGTAATTTTAATGAAATATCGCAATATTTACCTTTGCTGTGTCAGATTTTAACCCCTGATAGGTTACTTTTAACTCTTAAAACCAAGTAATGTATAAAATTATTTTTTTGTGACGACCGAGTCTGGGGGTTTTTAGGCAACATCGTAAATTTTTACACCTTTCAATGTCAGGTCTCTCCAGAGAAATAGACCACCCAGAGGAAGTGAACACCGACCCTAGCAATGTTCTATAATGATCAAAGAAACATTTGGGCACAGTGTTTGCTTTTACACTTTTAGGGTGCACGAAAAAAATTTTTTTTTCGATTTGCGTCTGTACTATTACAGTTACTATCGGCTGTCATTAACGAAGTTTCAATTGAGAGACTCAGCACTACTACCAGTATTTTTTGATTATTGGTATGTAGTTAATAGAAGTCTACGCTCACACAATTTTGAATCACAGTATCATTTATTCAACTATGCGAACCCGAACCAATGACAAGATGTGTATTTTTAGTAGTGTAAAATCTAATGCAAGTATTGATTACATTTTAACATTTACATCAGTTCATTAATGGAATAATCCAAAATAGGAATGCTCTTGCACACAAATCCAGTTGTTACGCCAACATATTTACGAATAGCATCTAAAAAATTCACGTACGCCAATCTACAAATCGATTGAATTTAGGATTGTTAAAGATGTCAACAGCAAAAAGAAATTAGTCGTCAATCTTCCAATTACAATTCGTATCTGCACAACTTGGCAACGAACTTTAGCAGCAGAAAGTTCATAAGATGTAACTCTTGCAGTGTTACTTTAAATTGTAAACTTTTTTTTATACAACGTCATTTTGAATTAAATCTATTCTACGTCTTACTCATTTGTATCTAACACTACAGGTACTACATTAGGTATAAACAAAATGAATGAATGAAGTCCCCAGGTTCTTAGTATCATTACTTTGTGAACAAGAAATTGCTTTATAATTACATCCACACGAAATACCCTTAGTGGTAATAGATGTATATTGGCTTTAAGCAGAAACTTGTACGAGACGTTATTGGTGATCATAAAGCTGACCATTGCACTTAAAAGCTTGTCTTTGAAAGGCAAAATCTATGAAGTGAACAGCGTGGCCGCTTTGCCCATTAGTCTTACATGAAACAAGCGATAAAAGTGATTATATCCCTCTCTCGAAGTTGATTGAAAAATATAAAAAAAATATTGGAAAGATAGTGTTAGCAAATAATCACAATCAAATTCCACAGTTTCAATCCATATAGAACTAAATTCATTTTATTTATTCTCTCACAAAGAGAAGCTGTCATCGATTCCTCTATTACGCTTTGATGGTTCGTTGGTATAAATTGAATATCTATACATATAAATAAAACGAGACTCTCAGTGCAATTGAATTAGCAACTTAGGTCCAGTTAATTGTGTATTTCTTATAATACAAACTGCATCACACGCACCGAAGCTTTTGTTTTTAATTAAAGTCAATAAATAATATCTCACTTACGTTTTTCATATAAATATTGTAATAAAGCACAGTCAAGTGGTTTCATACTTTGTAATTAGGTACTGACTTTCACAACGGAAACCGATATTGATATAGGAGTTATGAAAACTTTCATTAAGGCAAATTTAATTTCTTTCTTGGATATTCATTTAAATTCCTTCAAGTATTCGTGGCAATTTATATGCGTCAAATTCGTAAAGGTTACTAATGTACGCTCATATGAAAAGTTGGTTAGTGTTAAACTTTGCTAAGGGTTACACTTATTATTATTATTATTTAAGGTTTCTATAGTAAATAAAATAATACCTTGTTATATGAGAACAGATCGAAGAAACTATCGCATTATTGCTCAATAGTCAAATTCTTCATAATCAATTTATGAGTAAATCGTTATTTTTTCCAGGCATGTCTTTCAGTTCACTTGAAAGGGGAAGTCACAGTCAGTGGGCGTGTATTCCGTTTTAATAAGCCAATGTTATTCAGGTTATGAAACTTCTATAAGATTATTATGAGTAAATTAATATCTAAGTACTATTTTTAGAATTCCCGTCATTTGAGTGCTTTAATAGAAATTTGGGTGTTCTAATAGAACTGATATAATTTAATTTTACCAAGTTGGTATTACCGAGTTAATTCATAGCAAATACTATAGTTAACGTTAAATAAATTTTGAATTGACAATTTGAAAAGTACTAGTTCCAACCTCTAAAAAATTCCCTAGATTTTTATAATGTCAAATATTTATTTAAAATTGTTTGCAAAAGGCGCAAATCCTAAAAAATAGTAGATATAAAAAACTCATTTATAAGGTAGGTTTTATGGAACTCATCCTAGGCCTGCCGCGTACTAGGCAGCCTGGCTGTAGCAGCCAGGCTGCGGCAGCCAACCCAACATATGATTGCTAGTGGAACCCGCACACGAAGCGGCCAAGAATTCTTGGCTGCAGCAACCGTTGAATGCATATGATTACACGGCAGCCAGGTGGCTGCCGCAGCCTGGCTGCTACAGCCAGGCTGCCTAGTGCGCGGCAGGCCTTAAGAAACCTCGTGGCTGCGCCACTCGTTTTCTAAACTTTGATTCGTACCATAAAACCTACCTTATGAAACTTGTTTTTTAATATCTACTATTATATGCTTTTATAATTGAGTTGTTTTCAAGCGTTCGCCAAATGAAATCTAAGTACAATTGGTAACTGTCTAATTGGTAATTTACTCTCCTATTCAGTAAATAGATATATTTCATTTTGAACCATTCACTACTAGGCAGTTCTAGAACCTCAAACAGATTGGACAGAGAAGTGCTATCGAATGGCTCTATGATCTTCGGATGCATCTCCTTTAGATTTCTATTCGCAGTCTAAAATTTATATAACGCAACCTGAACTATTAGAAAATTTATGAAAATGTCTCGTACACGAATGTTGTCAGATTGCTAAACAAATACTACAGAACGTACCACGACACTTCGAGTAAAAGTTTAAGCGTCTAATATACAAGTACCTATGTCGATAGTTGGCATTTGCTATGGTTTCGCATGGAAAGCCCCTGCTACCTTTTTTGCTCTATTTATTCGGGATCTTCTCATCTTGTTGCACCTTCCGTCATTACTAATCATAATTCCAAAATGTAATGTTTTTTTATGTCGACTTTTCATATTCATACTCATACTCTACGTCGCCATAGTCTTGAGCGAGGACGATTCGGTCGTCTGCATAGTGTTGTGTGTGAAATGTTCGATTTGTCAAAGGAATGCCCGTGCCGATCGTCTCCACTGATATAATGTTCGTTTAGAAATGTTTTGAAAATGACAGGTGCTATGCTACAGTCTTTTTTTAATTCAGTTACGAAATATCAGAATTTTGACACTCATTTTAGTGACAAAATGTTGTGAAGAGTGAGAAATAGTATATCGTGTATCGAGTAGGAAAAGCGTAACATTCCTACGAGGTACACATCGCCGATTGTTAAAAAACAGACTGAAAACATGGAAATTCCAAAAATTATTTTATGAAGAAAAGAATAAGCGATGCCTTGAAAATAACGAACGTCGGTATCCATGGAGAAGTATCAACATTGTACTTATCAGACGACGCCATTTGCCGCTTTTTAATAAACATGTCAAGTGAAGATGAATCTATCCCGGGAACTCCACCAGAAATTGCGGAAGCAGTAAGTACTACTACTTTAAATCTGCTTCCGAAATCGAGGGAGAAATACGAGCAAGGGTACCGGCGTTTTATGGAATTTCGAATGGAAAAAAACGAGTTCCTTTTCGGAACATATTGTGATGGCATATTTCTTGACTTGGAGCTGTGTTCGAGAATGAAATCGTCAACTTCGTGGGCAAATTACTCAATGTTAAGGTCAACCCTCGGAATTAAGCACGATGTTGATATATCGAAATTCGCAAATTGTTCAATGTGCTAATGAACATTCTTTACAGCACAGAAATGAATATTTCCTTACAATATTCGTTTGTTGCCTAGCAACGACTACATGCACCAGAATCTTGACCTTTTCCACTCAAAATTCTGTCAGAAATGTCACAATTTTTGAATGATCAGCGGAAAATGAAATTTCTTGACATTTGAGCTTTTTATCATTCTTGTCATGGTTATCTCCATAGAAACAAACAAGGATGGCTTTGATACTATCTAACAGAAGTTATCGTACGTTTTTGTGAGATTCATCCAGATAACAAGTGCACGCTTTGGTTCACTGATAGGCATCGTCTTTAGTAATAATAATAATATGTTTATACTGTTATTGTGCAAAAGCACTTAGATTAATCAATATTACAAACATATTACAAAATAAATATAAGCAAACAATCAAAGCACGTAAAAAATGTATAAACGAACATCACATTACCATTAACAGTGAAGTACTAAGTGTTATTACTAAATATTATTTAATTAAATTAATCACTCGGTGGATTTGATACCGTGAATGAACTCCTTAAAGGAATAGAAAGCATTATTTTCTTGAATTTAACAATAGGCAAACAGGAATGCAATTACATAAAAATTGAGCTTGCGATATTGTGCCATTTTGAGATGTTGACAGTCTACAGTAATTAACCCTTACGTTAATTTTATTTCCAGTGTTATAGTAATGATTGTCACTGATTGCATTTCTTTGCAATCGCTTCACAGTGTGAATTAAATTTCAATTTTGAGTCAATATATTATAGATACATATACCTACCCTAGAAACTTTCCTTCAGGAACAACTTGAAAAGACCATTAGGAATTATTTTTGAAATTACTGGGACTATAGATATTGGCCGATTATTGTTGAGATCGTCATTTTCGGCTTTTTATATATTGGTATAAGTAATGTAACTTTTAACAATTCCTGAAAACTGCCCCAATCAATTACAGCCTTAATAACAGTACTAATAAACTAATATGGGGTTTAAAAATGTCGAATGTAAGCCATAGATGTCTTTGCAACTGCTATATTTTAATTTATTAATAGCATTATTCTAACATGAACCTGGGAGACGCTTACAAATGTGAAATAATTATACTCAGCTGCATACGTGTGGCAAAATTCTCCTGGATTAACCTCCGATTGAGGAAGGATTTTAATAAAATATTTGACGAATTTGTAAAATGTACAACAAAGGAAGTGTGGTTGACGTTGAAAATTCAAGTTTCCATGCGAAAATATAATTGCCCAAACTAATTTAACGGTATTTCCTCAGCTTAGTATTACCTTATTATTTGCATCAATTTTATAAAATAATACTTCTCTTAGTCCCTTTAGATTAACATTAAACCAGGTCAACTTGTCAGCACAGATCTTAGTTCTAACTTGCCTAATTGGAAAGCATTCGAGAAACAGATCCTAAAATGTAGGTTCGTCATGTTGTCTTCTCAGTCTGAAAAGGTGCATGCAGACGACCATTTGTGTTGAGAACTTAAGTCCACGCATTCTACTTCATGTACAACCTGATCAATGCATGTAGGACATTTATAATTTTTTTCGACTCCAGTCCGCTACCTCTACTGCTAAATAGGAGAGTATTCGCCAAATTCAGCGATGGCTACGACGCCTCATTGTTAAACATTGTAATCTCTATAGACGGAGTAAAATTCGTACGAGTGCAAAGTTATGGTTGTGATAGCAATTTTACCTTCCAGAACATCTTAATAAAACAGCAAGGTTAAAGAAGAGTGCTGTACCTTCAGTGAATCTGCGATTGTGAAAATATGGTTGTGTTAGTCGAAGTCAAAGTCAAATTTCTGGTCGACGAAATAGAGCAAAAGTTAGAGAACAGAAACAATTGAAACGCAAATTCGTTTCTCATAGTTTTTTTGTAATACATAAATGTGCTCTTACTTGTTTTAAGGCCCTTAAGTTTTCACGTGTTCTATGCCTTTTGTAGGTTCGCAATAATCTTTTCTTTTTTTTGTTTATTTCCGAAATTTCGGATGATCATCATCTCAACGAACGGCTTCCATAAAGTTAAGTAGGTAGGCCATCCAAGCCGCAATTGATCTCCCATATCACCCTACCTAACCCTTACAATTCCTTCTTCAGGTGTATGTGAGTACTCATACCTCCATTTGCATAAGCATAAGTGAAGGCAGCGGATAGCGGGGAAGGTCAACTCAATTGATTAAGATATGCTGTCATATCAGTGAATGCCCAACTAAACTATGATGTTACCTGTGAAATAAATCCAGCAATGTATTCCTGTTCCACCATTCATTTAGTAACACCCTGTATACAATGTGGAACAAAGAATGACTAGGAAATTAACAATCCATGTTGTTCTAACAGGTTACATGGATTTAAACTATGAACATTATTACAAATACGTAACAATTTTATCTAATTCTATTATGCAACAACTAAACATAATTTAGGTACTGACCACAATATATGAAACACGATAGTGATATGAAATATAATAACTAAAACTGTACAAGATTGAATGATGCCCACTATCATCAAATAACTATGTAAGTTGCATTTGAAGTCCAAGAGCAAAGGTAAGATGGATAAGGATTTTAGGAAGACCATTGATTTTAAATGTTACAATCCAAAAAAGTTTAGAGAACCTCTCTCGTGCTAGTTAACAAGTTAACATAAATGTCTCGTGCAAATACAACCACTTAAATTAGTTAATAAAGTTTAGATAATTTGAACAATGTAAATATCAACGTAACTAAAATTTTACGCTTTGAGATTAAAGTTGTGTTTAAATCTGTTAATTGAGTTACTGAAGTTTATTTTTGTAACAGCATTATCACAACTTTACTCTGTAAAAGCTTAATTATCTTGAGAAATTACAAAAACAACAAGTATCTAATTCCGTGCGTTAGTAATTATATTTTAATATGTATTTTGGCTATAATTTAATACATGTTTTCAGACTTCATATGTAATAATGCGAAATTGATATGTAGCGTAGGCCTTGAGAACGGCTATCAGCTTAATTTAGCCGAAACATAATATTCGTACACCGTGTCCAAAGTTAAACGTTCACCATTGCTATTTACGTTATTATTGGAGCTATGTGGTGTCTTATTTTAGAACGTCATGTTGGTAACATTTCCAAGGAATCAGTGGTTGGTAAAGTACTCTTTTAGTTCAAATTATTATTCAAACAAGTATGGCCAATTTGGGTTACGATAATAAAACGAATTCTCATAAATTTTAAGTGCCCTTTTGTTTATAATTCAGATTTAGTGCCCGTTCTTCAGTGATGATGTCGTTGGATTAGAGAAGTTTACCCAGATGACCCCATCACACACAGACCATGTGAGCTGGTTCATCTCACCTGCACCACGATGTTCGCACTTCAGAATATCGTAGGGCAACCCTTTTTTATTTCTCATTACCTTCCTTTACCTTCCATCGGCTTCAGCACATGTGTCACTGCTTTTGAATCATTCAAATGGCTGTCAAAGGTCAAAAACTTTCTTTTGATGAAGATTTATCATCTTTACATATCTTGATCCGAATACAGGGTGGCCCAGGGCTGTGTGATTGGGCCATAACTTTCTTGCTATTCAAGATATGAATGTTTTTCGACAAACTTGCCACACAAAATTTTAGAATCACTTGGAATTTTAATAAATAATCAACTTTTGGTCCATGAATGCTCACACTATAGAGCGTGTACTGAAACGCAAAAGGTCGAATAACTCTGTTTTTATAAATGGAATACCCTGTATTTCTGTTCACGAATCGATTAAGTTTTTAATAAGCTTTCCAATGATATGCAGATTGTATGGTCAATTCTGAATAGTAGTATAGTAGGACAGCTTTCAACCCAAAAGTCACTAGATCTGGTGACTTTTCTAGTGACTTTTTGGGTTGAAGGCTGTCCTATATTTTATCGAGAGAAAATGGTCAATCTAGTGACTTTTTGATGAACGGCTTAATTTCAAACAGCTTTTATACAAACGGGTATAGCGGTGAACGGCTTAATATTGGAACAGGTAATAGCTGTCTGTGTGTATTAGAAAAAATAACTTAGGGTCCAACTCTGCTTTTGCCGAACATGTCCTACAGTCAGGTCATTATTTTGACCCGAAGGTCAATTTTGAATTACTCCATTTTGCACTAAAGGGAAAAAGCTTGAAATATTGGAAACCAAAGAGATAATCAACAACTATAAAATTAACTCCAATTATTCGCTTATCGAAATTTTAAATATTAACAAAAACCTGTTGATCTTACACTAAACTACTTCATTCGATTTCTTGATTCTACCCGGTATTTCCCTCAACCTCGTATTTCCATCGATCAGGTTTCTCCTCTAATTCCCAAGGTTATGTTGCTTTCATTTTACTATTTGTCACCTATGACCACGTTGTGAAATTTGTTCCTAAAACATGTTAATTTAATTATTTGCAAGCTTTGACGATTTTTCTGCCGTAATCTTGTTGTATACTCACAAAAATATTCCCGTAAGTAATTGGATATCCTCCATCACTATGACATTAACCATACTTTTTCAGTTGGGACTGCACATTGTAGTATTATTTTCCATTCACTCTGTTTTCAGCTGTGAATTTTTACTTGGTTATAATACACTGAACCGGGTGCTTTATTATGCCCGGCTGTCCTTTTATTCATTTTACAGTGATCAATTTTAAATGAACTTCATGTAAGTACTTTTAGGTATTAGCTCAATAGTCTAGATGTGGTTGTTTTTAGATGCCCGATGATGGCAATTCTCTTGCCGAAACTTGTCGCTTAACTTCACCTAATTTTAATCACCATTCAACTTTAATTACACGTGCAATGTGGAAGGTTTAGTTCTACTAACCATTGTTTTAAAATAGTCATATTTAAATAAAACCAGGTTTATCAAGCCCTCTGAGATATTAAATGAGAATTGAATAATAGAATTTCATACAAACTACAAAAAAAGCATTTTCTAGAAACCATGGCATATATCTTTCATCGATACAGCATTTCAGATTTAAACAACGCAATGCATTACTTTGAATTATTAAATTTTGGGCGCTGGAAATGAAATCCTGATGTAGAAAACGGAACTGTTAGAAAATATTTTATTCTTTGTGTGCCTTAGTGATGAAAAGCTTTAAACAAAAGAAAATGTATTAATTATCTACGAAACGTTGCACGATTTCATTTTCTTTTAAACGCACATAAACGGAATTTTATATCGTTTTTCGCCAATTTTAAAATGCTTTTTCGGTAAATTGTTATAATATTTAACACATTTTAATATATTACGCCGAGGCAACTTCATTAACACTCTTCATATTACATCTATACGCTTGTAACATAAACTATGTAAAACGTTACCGTAATAACCGATAATAGCACTATTGCGTGTACACCAATGATGCATGTCATAAATCTTCAACTTCCTTCCGATTTACTACCAACTTATGTAATTTTCGTTGCAGATTTAAATTTACGTGAAAACTGTATTATCGTGGCCCAAATGAATAATGTACCAGTTTAGTTAATTATGGGATCCGAATAATTACTTATTTGAAACATTATTGAATGTTAAGGATTAAGTAATGATAAATAGCATAAAAGGATCCATTAGTGTAATCTTCTTAAATTAAGTATCGTGTAATAAAACGTGAATTAAGGCATTGAATAGTTATTATTTAATGGTTAAAGTAAATCAAAATATTAATATGTTACCTATATCATTACTAAAAGCTTGGAACAGAGTCCTGCACAAGTACGCAGACTAATATGAAAACAAGAAATAAAATGTAATTAGTACGATATTAAGGGATGTATACGAGTATTACTACAGAATTCTTAATCCCAGGACTCTGAGGAGAGTGAAGACTAGTATCACCAGGAGGGAAAGTCCCTAACTTAGCTGTTATTAACAAATACGCCAAGAGAAAAAAGGTACCGAGAGACACTTGCAAATAATCTGTTACAATAATAGAACTTATGTAAAGATATACGAATAGCTAATATAAGAATTAGTTGATTATATTATTATTAGCAACTATGAACGACAGCACATTATAGTAGGTTAAATGGTTTGATCCTTTTCTCTCTTCGGACATGATGATAGTCAAGGAGCGGAAGGGAGTCAGTGTTATTAACATACACGGAAGAATTTGCTATATTATCTTATAATAATAATAACAGTAGGTAAATGTTGAATAATTATGTTGCTTAGGCTGTGAATCATGATTGATATACACTACATAACATAATATAACAAAAATTTGCGACAAATTGAACTGAAGCATATGAACGAGAAATTAAATTTAGAAAACTGCTTCCCCTCCAACTCTTGTATACCTACTTAGGGCATTTACATCCTTTTTGATATTTCGCTGTTTTGTTAGATTCTTTTTACAGTTCTATGAGAAACGCCCTTGCCCACTTTTACTAAACAATACCATCGATGAGGTTCAAAAAGCAGCGCATAGAGATTCGAAGACAGTAATGGTATTCGGACGTTTACATAGCTGTGTTCCTATGGCGACGCTTTAATCGTTAAGCACATATTTTTAGTTATTTTATCATAATATATGTATAAATAAAATACGATACGAAAGCAATAATACGCTTATGTTTTCAAAATTACGTTTTACTTCTAAATATATCAATAGTGAAAGTAATTTAACAAAATAATGTCATTTAGAAGTTATTTACCAACACTTTCCATAGTCTAAAAGTGTCTAAGTAAATTTTAAATTAAACCATTTTCATGAATTTGTAAGCAAGCAAGCAATGTAGGATGAATTATTTATAGAGGTTAAATGAATTTTGCCCTTTTCATAAAGAAAACGTCTATACCTTCAGGTTAATACCATAATTATTGTTTATATAAACTATAAAGGTTTATAACGGGAAAGTTTAACAACGTATTGTTTATTTGAAGAATTTGTTTACGTAGTACCTAAATATTGGGAGAATTACTGCTAATTATCGCGATTAGCCATAGTCAACAAAACAAGCGGCAATCAAACATGCTTGGATGATAAAACTACCTAATTATCGTGTTAGTGGTTTAATTGTTATTGAAATAGAATTAACAAGTATGTATAACAGGTAGCTTATTAGTGAATTTATATACAGAGAATGAGTAATTTTTACTTAACGAGTTTACTTAGTTTTTGTCAGAAGAGTTAAATTTAGCCCCCGAATAAAAAACAAAACTTCGAAGTAAACGTTTGAAATTCACGACTTGGTTTGAAAGACATGAATATGTAAACATTCTTTTCGACATCGGTAATGAATTTCAGTCACTTAAAAGAACTTCAATTTACATATTACTTCCTGAGCCGTAAAGTTTTTTGCCTTATATTCTTTTGTTAAAATAAAGTGATTTTTTAGTTCTCGTAGGAATCGTAGCGTACATGAGGTTGTATAAATAAAGGCGACTTTCTGTGAATGTAAAAAGAATCGCAGTTTTCGTTGTGTTAACGTTCCGTAACATTCGACAATTTAATTATTAATTTGGAAACCTGACAATAAAACATTGAAATCGTCAGCATGGGTAGTTCGTAGTTTTATTTTATTCCAAAAATTGAAAGGGGGTAGCGGGTTAAGAGGGTGTGGCGACCCCCGCGCAATATGAGTTGCAAGTGTAAAAATTTGGTTTCAAATGTTAAAAAAATGAGATTTGCATGCTCATTAACTTTCATTTTCGATTTGCGCCAAAAATATGGTCAAAAATGCATTGTTCTGAAATTATTCCATTATAAAATTTTGTGTGCTTCTTTCGGGTCGCCCCAAAAACTTTTTTGAAAGTGTCGTTATGCGCCTACTAAAAGGGGCCAAATAGCATAAGTAGTCCTATTAATTAGCTTCATTTTTGGCTTTATCGCATGTAAATATCTTCATTTGTTCGCGCGACAACTCAAATTAATTAAATCTTTTCTTCCATAACATGGCAACAAAAATACCGGGTGGGTCATTTAACCTGGAATTTGAAATATCTCGAAAAATACGCATTGTATAGAAAAATTTGTCGCATCAAAAGTTGAATATCTCGTTAGTACTAAATTGCACCACCACCCCCTGTAGGCAGGGCGGGCGGCAAATTTTAAATCTTAAATAGAAACCCCAATTTTTTATCGAAGATTCCGATTCTACGTCGAAAGTTACGTACGATTTGTTCGAAAAATGGAGCAGAAGTCAAAAAACAGATAAACACGTATTTAGTAAGATTCGACAGGTTATTCAATGATGTTAGGCCCCCCCCCCCCCACACTGTATAAGAAAACAACAGAAACATGAACAACACGTTAAAATACAGTAATACATTATACAGAAATAAATCTAATAAGTATATCAAAAAAAGCTATTTGACTTTTATTTTTTTTAATTACTTTTTAAAAAGTCGCTGAAATTGTAAAAAGGATGAGTGATAAGTATGTTTTAATAACACTCTGAAACTTGCGATGCTCCAGGAGGTCACAAATGGTGGAAGGGAATTAAAAAATTTTGTACACCAGAAGTTTGTAGTATTACACGATTGTTCTTAACAACATTTTTTGATATCTCTTGAAATAAACCATATACCGAACATTGTCATAAGATTTGTACTACACCCTGTATAAACTTACTCTTACAGATGAACTTACTCTGGAACAAGTCACATACAACTGACCGTGGGAGAAGCAATCGTTTCTTAGATCTATGCCAGCTACTTTCAACGTTCGGCCCTGTGCTTTATTAATAGTTATTTCATAACACAATTTCACTAGTGTGAATCAAGGAGAAATTGTTTTTATATCACGAATCGCTTTGATACCATCAGATCACCAAATTCAATTTAATTGTCTCCAATTCCCAGTGCATTTACTTTCTTGCTGTTTCAGTATCTAATAGTGGACAAATTCACAAAACAATCAAGTCAAAACTTTGCAAGTTGGCTGTCTATTTACGAATGGCAGTAAAATTTCAAAATAAACATGTTCCAAAATGAAGTGTTTTATGTTACTAATGTTAGTAGTAAGATAAATTAGACTTAATTACAACGTAGATACAGAGCATAATTATTTTACAAAAAGCCATCAACTTTGACCGTATCGTGTGTAAGCTTTTTTGCTCGGTTGATTACAATTTTAGGTTTCTTAAATCACATGTTGTTTATGGGTAAGTAAAATGTTGCAAGGCATTCAGTACCATTTGTGAATGGTTTGATACTTAATCATCTCTTGTACAAGAGAGTCGTAACAGAATTACTACCTTAATATAACTTTACAAAGTTCGCGCACTCTCTCACTCCTGAAAGTTTTACATGACACAATAAACTAATAATTATCTTAACATTAGGTACGTTAGGATAATTTGATGTACGTTAGCAATTGTTCCTGAAATGTAATTAATATTCGGAAAATTCTGGAACGCTTTGCAATATATGAAGACCAATATGGACTTATAATCATATGTAGCAAAATACATGGCAATTTAATTTAATCACTCCTTTCAGTTTTGTCATTAAAATTCAGTATTAGATAAAAATCCAACTCAAAGAGTGTACTATGTAAATAATACGCTATAATTCATAACAATGCATATGTCTGGAACAGAGTCTAGCAAGTTTCATTCAGTTTTTCAGCACAGGAAGTGCAAATTAATATACGGCATTGTTAGAGAAGATAGTTGTCAAAAGCAATATAGTAAAGTTAAATAAGAAAACGAAATGTCTAGATGAGCTTATGCGCTTTTTCTGTCATCTCGAAAATGGACTTTATTTAATTTACATAGTAAATGAGCACATCAATTGCAGCCGTTAATAGCAGAGGAACCAACTTCTTTAATTAACGAAATAACTATAATTATTATATACTCAGATTTTACGTTAAACCACAATACAGTACACTTTTTAGATTATTGCAGCACAAGAATGCCACCTCTGTGCGCATATATCGGAGAAGGATTAAAGTTGAAATATTTTGGGACGCTATTTAAAATAGATGACAGGATTATAATGCAATACAAGTAAAAGTAACAAGCCTTCTGGCAACGGTAGGCAAAATACATAAAAGAATGTACTTCTATAAAGGCCCGGTTTCGTTAAGCTTTCTGTGTTTAGTCAATCCAGATTAGCCTCAACTTTTAAATAGTTGACACTACCCAATGACATTACTTAATTACTTATTTAGCTTAATAAATAGTAGTTTTATTTTTACAGAACATCGTCTTTATCATTCTTAGCAGCTGTAGTATCAAAACTTTACGTTGTAACAATCGTACAGTCCAGAAGACAATAACGATGTTAAAACAATTATCCGTAATAGTAGTACCTCGAGGAAGCTTAATTTATCATTTGGAAAGAAATTTTTTAATATCGATTAAATCGATAGTACTCACCAATTTTATTATGGGATATAATAATTAAAGTACTAACTTTTTTTCTCTCTCCCTTTAAATTACAAGTATAACTAACAACTATCTTCCTTTTACAGATCTTCAAAAAGGACATATGGGCGCACAGGTGGCAAATGGTAACTGTACTTGTTATTTAATATACTATGTAACACAATTTCATATAGTAAGTAGTAACTTGCTCCAGTTGCACTGATAGTTACACTACGAGTCATAAGCGTAGCTATACAAATACCCCGAACAATAACGTGGCATTTCTACAATGTTACTAAAAATTTCCCTAAAAATAGGAACAGACGACAAACAGTATAAAAAATATATATCTAATTGTGCCAATCCGGAATACTTTAAACTTGGTGGATCCATAACTTGTAGTTGGATGTAGATTAAATTCAACCCTTCGAAGTGGTTAATTGATTCCGAAGTTTGAAGTGTCAATATAGCTCGAAATGAGGTTGCAAATTATAATATCGCCAAAGGTGCGTAATAAGCTCACAAAACCTTCCCTATGGATGAATATTTATTGAATGAAAATTACAACGGAGGATTACATAGGCGGCAACTAGTTTCGATAAACACAATTTATCATCTTCAGTCCGATACTTATTACTAAATTACTAAAATTATACACATTAACATAGGTCATTTGCTACAAATTGAGTACTTACATTTAAATAGGTTGATAACATGATGAACAAAGGTTCAAGTTGAAATTGTGAAAGTATGTAAAGGCTGAGACGTCCGTACTAAACGTCCCTAAAAACAAGTGCGTCAGTTTTGCACTACAGTAAACCAACTTACCATAACATGATTACAAACAATGGGGGATGAGTGTTGCAACCAAATGAAAGCGAAAACGAAACATGTTGTAAAGAGGTTATGTATAATCCAGACAACAATTTTTTTTTGATACTTACGGGGAATAAATAATTAAGGATAAAAGAATCAATCCATGGCGATAGGTAAACCAAAATCGAACGGTGTTTCAATGACGTAAATGTTTATGTTTAATATACGCATTTTATTGTTTATAACACGCAACTAACATCTAAATAATATAAACTAACAAAAATGAAAATGTTTCTAAGTAAACGCTAACGCACTGTCGCGCAAAACCGTTCATCGCGCACTATCTCACACCGTGCTTTTTATTGAACACACCGCGCAGTACCTACTCGAATCGACACTAACTTTTCGCGCCTAGAATCAAAAAAGCGTCAACATAGCCCCTGGCTTTGAAAGACCTGGCTTTCAAAAAAGAGAAAAAATGAAACATAAATAACAAGACATTCACAATAAAAAATGAACAAATATTACATCCTAATTAAACATATTGAATCTGATAATCATAAACCTTAATGTTCTTACATTGTCATTGTGGTTCACTGCACTCAATGTTTTGAGGAAGGGGGAACACTTTGGTGATGGGCCTTCGGTAGGTACCCTTTGTTGTTTTTATATTAACTACGCGAACGATATTGTCTTTACCTGGGAACACGTCGGTAATCCTTCCGATTGGCCAGTGTAACGTTGGGCTGTCGTCCAATTTTAGAAGTTGTTATGTGTATTTACTTGTTAGGTATTTACTCTATGGTTGGGACTACCTATATTCGATATTATCGATCGTACTTTGGTTGTCCACTAGGTGGCGAAAGGTGTCCACTTTTTAACATAATTACTAATTTTCCAATTGGTTGAAATCCGTTGCTTCGCCTCGAACTTGTGTTAGCGTGCTATTCATCTCTCTCCTCTTAACGTCATTCGCGCTCTACTATCTCTTTTTTAATTCTTAAGCCTGTTAGTTTTGTTACTGGTAAAAGCGTCTTTTGCTTCGAGCTCTAAAACAGTGCTGACCATCCATCTTTTGTGCTTAGAATTTTCACAATTATCTTTACCTGTTCGTTATTTAAAACGGTTTTAAGTGGAATTTCTTAACTAATTGGTTGCGAGCGAAATCTCCTGCTTATTTCAACCGCCGCCGATACGTAATATTTACGGTTATTATACAAATTAATGGTGTCGCATTGAAGAATTCGTCAAAGTGTTCTTAACGTCAGTGATTAAACTCATTGGGTATGTACTTATTCTCGTTATTCTCGTCAAAATCGCATGCTTTCCTTCAACTTCTCGTCTCTAATTTCTCCTAATTTTCCTAGCGTTCAAGTACAAGTTCAAGTTCAAGAATAGTTCTACGCATTACCACATGGTCGTGATCATCTTGAGCCGTTGGCATCGATCCTGCTTTGACAGCTCGCCGCCATCTTCTCAATTTCTGTGAAGACAACTTCATTTATCTGTACTCATTCACCGCTTCCTGATAACTTATTTTACCGCTATTTTCCTTTAAACTCAGTAACTTTAGATATTTGAATTTATAAATACGTTGCCGTTCCGAAATTATTTATTTCACTAAATTGTTTTATACTTACTTAACTTAAATATTTTGTGACGTCATACACATTTTGAAATACCTCATTCTAGCTAGATTTGCTTTTCATTTACTACTGTTATTTTACTTCAACGTAGATATTATTTTGTTTGCGTTAATTAACTTGTACATTACATTAGATTAGCTATCCCCTTTTACCTTAACTTTACTTATTGATAACTTCAAACTCTTTTGCTAAAATATATACTCAGTATCCGATCCTTCAAGGGAATCGTGAGTAATTAAGTATTCTCGTAGTTGGGACCGACTCATTGTCTGTCCACGTGTACTAACTTTCTTTATTTAGATTGCTTCGCTTCGGCAGAGCCTTTGCAAAGGATCTCCACCGAACACACAGGTACATATTTTATTATTACTTACTTACTTTTGTTCGCTACGATTGCATCGTATACTTGAAATATTGCTTATTGTCGTTAACGTAAATTCATTACTAGTAGTTTTGCTACGCTACTTGAAAAAGGTAAAGCGGATCACTAATTAGCTTATCACCTTTGAGTGAACATTAACATTATTTTTTGTGGATTACTATCCAGTTACTACCATTTAGTTATTTTATTTTGAACAATTACCTTACTTTATAATCATTTATATATATATTATTGACTGAGTCCTTATTATACGCTCGTCAAATTGCTTTTATTTGCATTATTGTTCCATTACCATACTTCTCTTACAGGTTACTACGTTACTTATCTCCGAATTGAGATTATCTTCGCAGTTCATACTCTCAATTTTAGCTATTACCTACAGAACTTGCGTGGCGCCCTTTTCTCTATTTAGTATTCGCTACTCACTTTGCTTACACTACTGATAACTCACTTTTTCTCACTAATTCTGATCCACGCCCATCGCCCATATAACTGAGCTTACTGGTGCAATACCTATCGATAAATTTTTGTTACAATTCGCAATTCTTGCCGTAACATAATTTCTTTTGGCGCCCAACGTGGGGCCCTTCTTTTCTTTACCTTCACTGATTTCTGTTGGCACTCAACGTGTCCGACCTTCTTTTAGTTTCGATTTCTCTTCCGATATCTTCTTTTGCTACTTCGACTTCTACCGATTTGCTCCTAGCAACCATGCTTTCCATTCAAATTAGATGTCAATCGCTTACTCAAACCCAAATTTCGATACAATTTTCTTTAGCTACCTTAACGTGATGTTACCTCTCCTCTTCACTTGCTTCTACTTATGTGCTATGATGTTGAGTTACTTTTGCTCGTTTCATAAATCTCATTCACTACTCTCTTCCTACCACTCATTTCTCACTTGTTTCTTTACCACTTTATAACTTTATCTTACTTTACCAGTTTACTCCAATGCTTTGGATTCTCTTCGTGAGTGTGCTTCGTTCGTCTCACTTTGCTTTTGTCGACGTTTTGTCGGATTTTGGTGATTCAGCGATACTTGCATTCATGGAAGTCTCTAAGGTCTCTCTCACTTTCTTTCTACTTTGGAATAATGTTTGTGACAAGTTTGTGCTTCGCCTTTGCTCCATATTGCGAATTTATTTCGGCTTTATTGCGATAATCAAACCTTGGTATTGTTTAATTAGGACTGATGCTTCCCTGGTTATCAATCCACACAACACAGAGTTCTTTATCTTCGTTCTCTCTCTCTCTTCTCAACTAGGTATCTTCGTCTTCTTTCTTGTGACGCGATCACACGCCTTTGCTCCAGTCGATTTTGTGTCGTCTTGCGTAAGTCGATAAAATTAGTGTTTAATAGGACATCTGCTCACCTGTTTTCGCTAACGTTGCATGAAGGTTTCGTGTACTTACTTCCTGTTTTCTATTGTTCTCGTTTGTTTCTTCAAACTTTCGTTTAGGTTGCTCTGCTTTCTTGTTGCTCGATACAATACCTTTGCTTTAAATCGATATGTTTCGTATTTATGTGTTGGTCGAGACCCCTTTTGTTGTTTAGTCAGGAACTTATGCTTCTCCTGGTTTTCATCAAAAACGTATTTTTACGGCTTTTACAACATTTAAGTGGCGTGTTCTTATTCGTTAGTTAAAGTTTCTCTATGGTTTTCTTGTACTGATTCTTCTTCTCTCAACTTTTCTTGGGTTTCTATTTGATTTTCCTTTCTTCCTCATTTTGTTGGTTGCTTTGCGGTACTTCTCATCTTTCTACAAAATGGAACTTAGGCTACCCCTTTTCGCCTATTTTTCATCACCGCCCTTTCCTTTCTTTTTTTTGCTTACTGGCTTGCTTTCTCTGTTGACGACTTTTGCTTGAATTCTTTTTTGACTTCTCTTTGGTTTACTGTTGGGACTTTCGGTGTGTTTTGTTGAGTTTGGTGTCGAACCAGCCATTCTACGCATTGCATACTCATCGTCATGTCGCTTTCGGATTTTCTTTATATACTTTGATATGTCTCTTTTGAGATAAGACAATTTTGGTCCATTGCTTGCTTACGCAGTAATTTTGGATTACCGCTGCGGTTCCTTACAGGGAGGAGATCTTCAATCATGTTGCTTAACAACCCGCCTGTTCGTAGTAGAGTAGGTTTGCATTGCCTCTTGATTTTGGTACCGGTGCCCTGCACTGGAGGAATGGTTCCGTTGCGACAGTTCACATTCCTCTGAAACTGATGAATCTTAGGGTATCATTTCGCCTATTTTTCGTCGTCGCCCTTTCTTCTTCCTAATCCGTGCTCATCTTCTTTGACTCATTTCTACTGTTCACTCAACTCATCGCTTTGGTTTCGCTACTCAGCTTCTCTTCTTTTCAGCTTCCTAGCTCAACTTTTGTTAGGGGGGTGTTATGTGTATTTACTTGTTAGGTATTTACTCTATGGTTGGGACTACCTATATTCGATATTATCGATCGTACTTTGGTTGTCCACTAGGTGGCGAAAGGTGTCCACTTTTTAACATAATTACTAATTTTCCAATTGGTTGAAATCCGTTGCTTCGCCTCGAACTTGTGTTAGCGTGCTATTCATCTCTCTCCTCTTAACGTCATTCGCGCTCTACTATCTCTTTTTAATTCTTAAGCCTGTTAGTTTTGTTACTGGTAAAAGCGTCTTTTGCTTCGAGCTCTAAAACAGTGCTGACCATCCATCTTTTGTGCTTAGAATTTTCACAATTATCTTTACCTGTTCGTTATTTAAAACGGTTTTAAGTGGAATTTCTTAACTAATTGGTTGCGAGCGAAATCTCCTGCTTATTTCAACCGCCGCCGATACGTAATATTTACGGTTATTATACAAATTAATGGTGTCGCATTGAAGAATTCGTCAAAGTGTTCTTAACGTCAGTGATTAAACTCATTGGGTATGTACTTATTCTCGTTATTCTCGTCAAAATCGCATGCTTTCCTTCAACTTCTCGTCTCTAATTTCTCCTAATTTTCCTAGCGTTCAAGTACAAGTTCAAGTTCAAGAATAGTTCTACGCATTACCACATGGTCGTGATCATCTTGAGCCGTTGGCATCGATCCTGCTTTGACAGCTCGCCGCCATCTTCTCAATTTCTGTGAAGACAACTTCATTTATCTGTACTCATTCACCGCTTCCTGATAACTTATTTTACCGCTATTTTCCTTTAAACTCAGTAACTTTAGATATTTGAATTTATAAATACGTTGCCGTTCCGAAATTATTTACTTCACTAAATTGTTTTATACTTACTTAACTTAAATATTTTGTGACGTCATACACATTTTGAAATACCTCATTCTAGCTAGATTTGCTTTTCATTTACTACTGTTATTTTACTTCAACGTAGATATTATTTTGTTTGCGTTAATTAACTTGTACATTACATTAGATTAGCTATCCCCTTTTACCTTAACTTTACTTATTGATAACTTCAAACTCTTTTGCTAAAATATATACTCAGTATCCGATCCTTCAAGGGAATCGTGAGTAATTAAGTATTCTCGTAGTTGGGACCGACTCATTGTCTGTCCACGTGTACTAACTTTCTTTATTTAGATTGCTTCGCTTCGGCAGAGCCTTTGCAAAGGATCTCCACCGAACACACAGGTACATATTTTTATTATTACTTACTTACTTTTGTTCGCTACGATTGCATCGTATACTTGAAATATTGCTTATTGTCGTTAACGTAAATTCATTACTAGTAGTTTTGCTACGCTACTTGAAAAAGGTAAAGCGGATCACTAATTAGCTTATCACCTTTGAGTGAACATTAACATTATTTTTTTGTGGATTACTATCCAGTTACTACCATTTAGTTATTTTATTTTGAACAATTACCTTACTTTATAATCATTTATATATATATTATTGACTGAGTCCTTATTATACGCTCGTCAAATTGCTTTTATTTGCATTATTGTTCCATTACCATACTTCTCTTACAGGTTACTACGTTACTTATCTCCGAATTGAGATTATCTTCGCAGTTCATACTCTCAATTTTAGCTATTACCTACAGAACTTGCGTGGCGCCCTTTTCTCTATTTAGTATTCGCTACTCACTTTGCTTACACTACTGATAACTCACTTTTTCTCACTAATTCTGATCCACGCCCATCGCCCATATAACTGAGCTTACTGGTGCAATACCTATCGATAAATTTTTGTTACAATTCGCAATTCTTGCCGTAACAAAGTACCATTGTACCTACTTTCACATTTGGAGATGATGTACTCCATTTTCGTCGTTGTTGGAGGGTGTGTAAATATTCACTTCTCCACCGTGACCAAAAGTGTTGCCACAGTTGCTGTATCCGTTGGAACACTGACAAACGATTAATTGGTAAATGTAGCAAGTTGGTTTCAGGTAGTGACGTTAATTTTCGACCAATGAGGAAATGTGCTGGAGTAATGGGTTGCAGATCACCTGGATCTGCGGACATGGGAAATAAAGGTCTGGAATTTAGAACTGACTCTATTTGTGTTAATAGTGTGTATAATTGTTCATATGTTAAAAGTGCGTTGGCTGCTACCCTTTTTAAATGAAACTTTAAACTCTTGACTCCGGCTTCCCACAGTCCACCAAAGTGGGGAGAATTTGGAGGTATAAATGACCAGGAAGTGCCCTTTGGCACCAATTCATCGTTGATTTTTTGTTCATCATTCTTTAGCATGTTGACTACTTGACGCAATTCGTGATATGCACCAGTGAAATTGGAACCGTTATCCGAGAAGATTTTGGTGGGTTGACCACGGCGTGCGATGAAACGACGTAGGCTTGCTAAGAATGCTTCAGTTGATAGCGATGAAACCAACTCTAGATGTAGAGCTTTTGTAATTAGACATACAAATACTGCAATATAACATTTGTGAATTTTGCAGCCTCGACCTTGTCTGTCCTTTATTTTTAAAGGGCCGGCGTAATCGATGCCTACGATTTGAAAAGGCATTGCCTGAGTTACCCTATCATGAGGCAGGTTTCCCATTTGTGGATTATTGTTACGTGGTTTAGCTTTAAAGCATGGTATGCAATTGTGAACAACTGACTTTGACATGTTTCTTCCATTGACGGGCCAGTATCTTTCTCTGACACTAACTAGTAATAGATTTGGGCCAGCATGTAATAACCTTCTATGTTCATGAATGAATAACAATTTCGTAAAATGATGGTTTGGTAGTAGTATCGGGTGCTTTTGATCATATGTTAAATCAGAAGCTTCCAATCTGCCTCCAACTCTGAGAATTCCGTCCTCGTCGATGAAAGGAGCTAAACTGCGAATTCTACTTTTCGAGGATATGTTCTTGTGGGATTTCAAGAGCAAGATTTCTTGAGAGAAGGTTTCTTGCTGTACAGCTTTAATAATATGAGTGAACGCATTATTGCATTCATCCACTGTTAATGGGCCGCTTACAGGTTCTGTTGTATTGCGACAATTGTGTATGAATCTTAAGCAATACGCTGTTGATCGTATTAACTTAGTATAACTTGAGTACCTAGAGAACTCAAAAATACCAGGGGTTGTAATTACCGCCAGAGCTGTTTCTGTCCTCCTGATTTCTGGCAATTCAGGTATGTCAATTGCACCTTGCGTTGGCCAGTCTGAATTGTCTGATAAAAGCCATGTGGGTCCCCTCCACCAAAGTTCACACTTCTGTAACGACATTGGAGAAAGACCACGTGAACCTAAGTCGGCTGGATTGTCTTTTGTTGGTACGTGCAGCCACGTTGCTTTTTGAGTTTTGTCTTGAATTTCCGCAACTCTGTGACTGACAAACACCTTCAATTGATTTGGTGGTAATTTTATCCACGACAACACTATTGTTGAGTCGCACCATAAATACATGTGATCAACGTGCAGATGTAAAGATTCTTTGACAACAGTGATTAATTTAGATAGCAAATGTGCCGCACATAACTCCAATCTTGGAATAGTAACGCTCTTTAGTGGTGCCACCTTTGTTTTTGCACAAATTAAATGGCTTGAGATGATGCCATCAGTATGAAAGCTTCTGGCATAAACGCATGCGCAATATGCTATTGCACTAGCATCTGAAAACCCATGTAATTCTATCCTGCTTGGATCTTGGCACAAAATGTGCCTTGGTATGATGATTTGATTTAGATATGGTAAATCATTTTGAAATTGGTTCCATTTTTCTAATATGGAATTTGGAACTGGACTGTCCCAGTCTAACATTAGTTGCCATAAAGATTGCATTATAGCTTTACCAATAATTATACATGGACTAAGCAGGCCTAGCGGGTCGAATACTTGACTTATTAACGAAAGTATGTATCGTTTAGTCACCGTATTGACGGATGGTTTGGGCACAATTTTGTAATTTAGTGTATCACCCATTGGAGACCAATGCAACCCTAGAGCTATTGTATGTGGGCCACTGTCAGGTACTTCAAATAATGAAAATACTTGAGGGTCATTGGATACCCATTTATGTAATTTGAAATGAGCCTCTTTCAATAGCGTAGCTATTTGAGAACTCAAAAGTGCCACTTGTGCTGGTGTTGTTCCGCCGGACAGCAAATCGTCAACATAAAAATCTGATAGTATCACTTGACATGCTTCGGGAAACTTTGTCATATTTTCATTTGCAATTTGCGTGAGGCATCTTGTGGCTAAAAAAGGCGCAGAAGCAGTTCCATATGTAACTGTATTTAGTTCAAAGGTATCTACAGGCAAGCAGGGATCTTCTCGCCATAAGACACGTTGAAACTGTCTGTCCCGTGGATTGACAAGTATTTGCCTGTACATTTTTTGAATGTCGGCTGAAACGGCGACTGTATGTTGCCTGAAGCGTATCAGAATGCTGAATAAGTCTGATTGTATCGTGGGTCCAACGAATTGTATCTCATTGAGGGACACATTGGTAGACGTAGGACATGAGCCGTCGAACACCACGCGCAACTGTGTGGTTATGCTGTCATTCTTAGTGACTCCGTGATGAGGCATATAAAAATGAGGTATAGTGTCGTCGGGGTTCGAAAGTTTTGTCATATGGTTCATGCTTAAGTATTCCATCATGAATGTTTTGTAGGACTGCCGTAAACCTGGATTATATTTTAGTTTTTTCTCAACAGAATATAACCGTTTTTCCGCAATGCTTCTGGATTCACCTAACTTATGGTAGGACTCTTTGAATGGTATTGACACTACATATCGACCTGTTTCATCTCTATGATAGGAATTCATAAAGTGAGCTTCACATTGTTGTTCGTCAAATGACAACGGACGAATTTTTGGGCATTCCTCTAATTCCCAGAATTTTTGCAGTTGTTCTTGTACATCTAATGTTTTTGTGAAGTACGTTCGAGCTACGTTGCTATTCGCCACATTAGTTGGACCTGATAGAATCCATCCTAAGTGCGTGTTTTGCATAATTGGAAGGTTTTTTCCAAGTACAACATGTCCTGGTGTTATTAAAGACCAAAACAATTGGGCTCCAATAAGAATGTCAATTTTATTCGGTGTGCCGAATGAGGGATCGGCCAATTCTAAATTTTCTGGTAAGTTGAAATGCTTCGAAGATATTGATACCGTAGGTAAATGGCCTGAAATTTTGTCAACGATTAAGCATTTTAATTGAAAATTAAAGGCTTTGACGTTTGATTTCGCGTTGACAATGCTCTGTGACGTTACTGTCATGACCTCGTGGCTTATTCCTTGAATAGCGATATCTACCTTGTCTCTTTGTATATCCAACTTTGAATGTAATTCTGTAGTAATGAAACTGGATTGTGACGCAGAATCTAGTAGTGCTCTGCATTGTTGCCACTTGCCGTATTTGACCCTTACTTGAATTATAGCAGTTGCTAAGAGTACCTGATTTGGCACGCTTCGCTGATATGATGATAAGCTTACTTGTTCATTTGCCACTGTTGGCTGCGACATGAGTGCATCATCCACGTGTAATAACGTATTATGGTTTTGTTTGCATTTTTTACAACCGTTTGAGCGGGAATTGCAATTTTCCGCTGAATGTGAGTTGCGCAAACAATTATTGCACAACTTTAACTTGTTGACATTTTCAAGGCGGTCCTTGATTGACATCTTTAAAAATTGTTCGCAATTGTAAAGACCATGAGCGCCTTTGCATAAGTAGCAACTTATATTGCGAGTAACAAATGATTTTGATAATTTGTTTTTGACTTCTGGTTTGTTATGTTTAGAATCATTTAAATTTGAACTATGACTCCAATTTAAATTATCTAACATGTCTGCTTTTGAGTTTAAAAATGCTTTGAGCTCTTCAAGGGTTGGCAATTCACCACTTAGTTTGTAGGTTTCCCAATCGCGTGCGCTCTGCTTATCTAATTTACTTGCTATTAAATAAATAATGATCGCATCCCAATGCTCGACTGGTTGATTCAATGCCTCTAAAGCTCTTAAATGTTTTGTTATGGAGTCTGACAGCTCACGTAGGTGACATGCAGATTCCCGATTGAGAGGTTTTATTTGAAACAACTCACTCAAATGATTTTGAATGAGCAATTTTTTGTTTGTATAGCGATCACACAAAAGATCCCATGCAATATTGTAATTGGATGACGTCAGTTGTAAGGATTTGATTATATCTGCTGCATCTCCTTGCAATGAGGACCGTAAGTAATGAAAGCGTTGTATATCGTTTAATTCTTGGTTGTTATGTATCAATGACGCGAACGTATCTTTAAATTCGAGCCATTGAGCCCAGTTTCCTGAATACCTAGGTAATGCTATTGTAGGTAAACGGACGTTAGTTATTTTAGGATTTGCACCTGAACCTGTACCATTAGATTCAGAATTAGCACTGAAAGACCCTGCATGGTTTGTATTGTTTGGTATTGACATGTCAAATAACGCTTTGGCCTCGGCTATCACTGAGAAATATGAGCTTTCAAATTCAGAAGCGTAATCATCATGAACGTCTAAATTTTGTAACTCGAATATTTTATTTTGAATCTCCTCAAAACTATCGAGTATTGGGGAAAATCTCTCAATTCTTGATTCTAATTGCTTGAAATCAACTACAGTCAGTTCACTTTTAACCTTTAATGTATCTAAAAACGAACTGAAATCTGTAATTTTGCGCTTTAATTGACCTCTTTGCCGTTGCAAAGATGCTAATTTACTTTCTTCACTCATGTTATAATTTTAATGATACTTATTGTAAATAAAATTTAAATGTAATGAACAAATTTGTGCGAATTGGTAAAATATTTTGTATTTACAAGGTTAAGGAAGATAAAGGAAGTGGTCGACTTACGTTTGTCCAATCGCCAACCTATACCTTGCTACTTGCTTGTTATTGACGATGAAGCTGCCTTCTGTAATTGACTGGTCAACAGCTTTGCACCTGCTTAATTGATAAATCTTGGGTATTAACACTGCAAGACTGTACTGAATTTCTGTAAAATGCTTTCTACAAAAACTCTTGATTTTGTTGTTTCTGTTGAAACTGAATAATTAATTTTAACTGTAATGTTTTCCACGTGCTGATAATCCGGCTCGAAGGACCAAAATATGTTTCAATGACGTAAATGTTTATGTTTAATATACGCATTTTATTGTTTATAACACGCAACTAACATCTAAATAATATAAACTAACAAAAATGAAAATGTTTCTAAGTAAACGCTAACGCACTGTCGCGCAAAACCGTTCATCGCGCACTATCTCACACCGTGCTTTTTATTGAACACACCGCGCAGTACCTACTCGAATCGACACTAACTTTTCGCGCCTAGAATCAAAAAAGCGTCAACAAACGGTCCTACACCGTTACAGATTAATTGGATTATAACGGGGGGAATATACAGGGTGGAAGCATATAGGGCGGAGAAACTCAAGTTAGATAAGTATTGATGATTTCGTTTAGACAGCCTGTAGGGTTCTTGTTGTGGTTTGATTATGATCTCTCTACCTTAAGTTTGATGCCTTTTTCGCAGATATGTAGTATTTGAAACTTTATCTTATGATCGAAGGAATGGCCTGACTCTAAAATGTGATGAACAAAGGAAGATTTGGAATAGAAAAGGTTGTTGTTCTTGATACAAGAATAGTGTTCAGCCTGACTCTAAAATGTGATGAACAAAGGAAGATTTGGAATAGAAAAGGTTGTTGTTCTTGATACAAGAATAGTGTTCAGCGAATTTTGTTTTCATCAAGAACAATATTTGGCGATCAGAGGAAAATATTACTGCTGTGAAGAAGATTATGGAAGCAGATAACAGAACTAGTTACGCCATAATAGAGGATCATCTGTGAAAACAATAATGCACAACCAACTTCATCTGAAAAAAGTCATTTTGCATCTTATCATCTTCACAGATTTTCCAAAAGTAGAACGAGTACGTATTTTCCACACAACTCTAACATTGCTTAACAATAATAATGGACACCAAATTTGTTAATGTTAATTAACATGTATAATTGCATTATTGTATACTAATATGTCTTTATTACAATTTCACAGCTAGATTTATTAATTAAAACTGTTTGATATCCAGTATCAGTTCAGTTCACGTGTTTGTTTTTCATTAATTTGCTGTTTGTGACAAGTACTAGTCTTATATTTCAAACAATTTTAAAAGGTTTCAATTACTTTCTGTGTATCGAATTACTGTCAACATTTGTTAGAGCTTAAAAATACAATAAATTATAATGTAGCAAGAGTACAGACAGTTGTCTGTTGTAATTGGAAAGAGTTTAGTTAGATGGTTGAAACGTATAGAGGTATTATTATGTTATGATTATGACAGTTGCATTTTTATACGTTTGGTCCATTGGAGGCTCGAAATGGGGTTATAGGAGATTCGATGGGAACCACAAAACCTTCCCCATGAATTCTAATTTATTATGATGTAAAGGCAATAATTGATACAGTTGAATTAAAGGTTATCATACACGACATGTTTCGATAATATGAATTAATTATCATCTTCAGGTGCTAAAATTTTTGGATACATGAGTAACGCTTAAACTCTAAGGAAAACTTAACCAATCAATGTAAGTTTTCCTTAGAGTTTAAGCGTTACTCATGTATCCAAAAATTTTAGCACCTGAAGATGATAATTAATTCATATTATCGAAACATGTCGTGTATGATAACCTTTAATTCAACTGTATCAATTATTGCCTTTACATCATAATAAATTAGAATTCATGGGGAAGGTTTTGTGGTTCCCATCGAACAGTTGCATTTATTAATTTTTGTGCCCCCGTTTCGTGATCGAATCGTAAATTTAATTAGTTTCTATATTTTCCACTTTCAGAACACACTTTCACTTGTTTTATTTTTTGTTTAAAACTTTTCTTTTATTGCTTGTACATATTTTCTAATTCTGATAGATGTGTATGATATTTGACCATTGCATGCACCTCCCTTAAATACCACGCCTGTCTTTTTATTTCTTTCGATACCCATCCTTGTTTAGTCTAATAGCTTTTTCTTTTTTCGGAAGCCTTTCCCCTATGTAGTACCTTAATTTTTCAATCAGGCCCTTCACTGATAATTCAAGATTCCTGGGATTTACTTCAAAATTTATATTTATTTTTATGTCTTCTCTGAGTTTGTTAATTGTACTTTGATTGACATTTCTGACAGTACACTTTCTTGTCAAATCTGGTTTTCTTTTAATTGTACTACTAAATTCAAGAATTTGTGCTATGTGATCCATAATGTCACAGTTCATATTGACACAGCTATTTACCAGCTCTCCAAAACCTTCATTTACTAATACATAATCCAAACAGGAGGTGGACGTTGCCTCGTTATTATTCGTAAAGCACCTCGTAGGTTCCTGAATTAATATAATATGATAATTGAATGATTGTAATATCTGTACTAGCGCCAGCTTGTAGGAAATGAATGTTTCGATCTCCCATAATTAGCGATCCTTTCTTGTTGATACACATAATATTGTTCAATATTTCAAAAAAATTAGCTACATCACGCTATAGATACAAGTAATATTAACACTACTTCTACCCATCTGAAGACCAACACTGCAGACCTCACAATCCTTTTTTTTACCCATACATATTTCAATTAGACTTCTCATTATGAACAGATTATAACCATCCAAATTTCCAAACATTTACAGAAGCAAAGAAACAGTTAGTATGAATGAAATGAAATCAAATTCGTCTTTAATTTGAAAGCATGTGCTATACGTTGCACTTGAAACTTGAAACTATAATACACTGTTGTGGGGTTTTATTGATTATTGAAAACCGCCTATATTTTCTCAAAATGTGCTTTAATAAAATGGTTTATACATGATGACGAACAAAAACATAATGACTAAAACTAAATTCCTGTTTCGCAGGAAGGTACTGGTTACCTACCTGCCCTAATGCTAAAAACAAGTTTTCTAATAATGAAACGACATTCTTTTACTTACTTCTAATTGTACAAAGTACGCAAACATTTAAATATTTGCAGGGGTGTCCAACATACACCAACATTGAAAATGACTTTTTCTATAATGTGTCATTTTAAAATCTCAATATTTGAAAACAACCGTGCTGTTAAACATATTTGGTAAGCAATTAAACATTATTGTAGACTATAAACCTCACTAGGGTGGTGAGGTTTAATGGATAACAAACCCTAGTCAATAGCGGAAACATCGAATCGGGAAAATTAAAAGGAAAATTGTTTTTACCGACTTAATTAAAAGGGGAAGCTTCCATTTCTTTATCAAAAAAGAACAACCGATGAAAAGGTCCTTATAATAGAAAAACGCGAACAATCTGCAGATTTTTCAATATTCAAAAGTAACGGATCTAAGAACGAATAAACGTGTGACTAATGAAATTAAAGCGCAACCAAAGCCAAACGGTTTTTCTTGAAATGAAACGCAAACAGAATGGAACGGTATGAATGTCAATGTAATTATTCCATTTTGTTGGTTAGGTATTTTCCATAAAATGTACCAATGATTACATTTTCGATCTTTCAACTTACTTACCTCTAACCAATTTTGCTTTTACAACACTTATTATCTTAGATAATGTTTTCATAAAAGTTCGTTAGCGGTAGATATTTTTAGGAAGCTGTGTTTGTAGAGTAATTGGCAATTGCGCTGCTGTACACAAATATGAGTATCTACTAAGCATCCATCCATGAAAATTAAATTGTATTGTTAGCATCAACAAAATTATATACGGTAATCCCGTGCGCCATTACGTTTAAGGAATTGAAAAGTTATGTATACAGTAACAGCCGATTCATTTCGTATTTCAAGTTTCATTAATTGTGAACATTTTGAAATGAAAATTTTGCTGCCACTTGTTGGAATGATTTCGAATTTAATATAAAGCACTTTCCTCTTTGGAACATTTGTCAGTTTAGAAATGGTAATTCGTGTTATCTATCTTCCTTACATAACTTGGTGAAAAATTCGATTAGTTGAAGGGAAAATATTTGGAGGCCGTATATTTTCCTTATGCAAACGAAAAATTATAACTTTTAGTTTCTTCTAACACAAACGTTATAAATGAAGTATATTTCCAAGAAAGTAATTTTCAGAAGCACTGTATTGTCTTATTAGAACAGGGCCGGCGCGGCGTGACCTTTTGCGGACCGGGTTCAAAAGTTTGCCTGTGTATTATTGATATCTATGATGGTAGATAACTTTTTATTAGTATCAACGGTGAGAAACTACGTTCTGCTGAAGCCACGGTTACTGGCGTCGTTAACATAATTTGTTAATTTATTGTTATAATAAAATTGAACATGTTTCCATCCATAATTCGCTTTCAAGGGGCAAAATTTCAATGAAAGTACAAAATCTATAATCATGGATTCTGGATTGTGGATTATAATGGAAGGGTGGACATAGTCCACGCATCCGACCCTGCAACGTCACTCAAGCCACCCTACACGTGAGATGAACCTGAAGATGCTGAAAGGGGACGCGGCTCTAATCGTAGTCATGTCTGACCAGGATACCCCCAATGGATCGTCTCAGTTGGGACACTCAAAAAGTATGTGGTGAGCCGCCGCTACATCCTCTACATTCTACAAGATGATGATTCTACCAGACCCATGCGGTGCATGTGCTTGTTTAGATTACAGTGCCCAGAAAGTATGCGAGGCTACGAGATGTTCCTCTGAAGGCGTCTCCCGCATGACAGCAATCTAACATCAAATTCCACCTAGCCTTGTGCTGGGCTTGGGTGTCTTGAGTATTGAGTTATTAAGTTGTTTACAGTTGCTACTGGTTCTGGACGATAAAACACCTGTTTTGAGGTCAGTCGGACTAACTCATCGGCTTTCTCGTTGCTTTTCGTTCCAGCATGTCGCTTAACCCATGCTGGCTCGAGGGTGCTGCTACGTGCTCTGGTGACATTCGGAAACCAACTTAGAGGTAATTTTACAGTGACCAAATGCCTGCACGGCAGCCCTGCTGTCACTGGAAATTCTAATAGTTTTCATCCTCATGTTATGCATAAGAACTTTTCTTGCACCAAGCGTTAATCCTACCAATTGCGGCTGGAGATTTGCCTAGTGGTTGGGTGATATGGATGTTCAGTTCTTTGGAGTAAATACCAGTACGTTCCTTCCATTGTTTTAGATCCATCCGTCATTTCTGCATCTAAGAAGACGCGGTAGTTTTTCGCCTTAACATAAATTGAGGGATGAGTGCGTCAGATCGCCCCTCTAGGATAGGCAGTCGCTTAATTACCTCGTCCAGAATTCGAGAGTGGCTAACCTTAATACCTCTAATATTCAAAAACCCCTTAGTTTTCTGGCGTAAGGCGCCAGAATGGCCTACTCTCTCACGATTAGATCTAGTGGATGCAGACCTAGAAGGGCTTCCATGACGACTGCGGGGGTGGTTCCCATTTGATGGGGGGGGGGCAATTGCGCGGAGACATTGCCAGAAAGCCCTATTTGCTTTTTCCGCTTTGAGCTGGACATGTATACTTCAATTCAGTTTATTGTCAAGTGTGATGTCTAGATACTTCATTGACTCTGAAAATTGGACGTGTTTTTGAAAGACCAGAGAAGCTCGAAGACCCTCTATCCTTTTTTTCTTGTGAAGAGAACTACCTACCTCCGTTTTTGTCGGATTAATGAACAAGGAGTGTTCCTTACACGATTCTTCGGTTACTCTGAGTTCATTGCATCAGACTCCACAGAGTAGCCTCTATAATCATGTACATGTATGACTTTGGCAAAAAATGATTATTGTATGTAGTTTAATTTCTCTAAAAAGTACATTTCTCTGAAAGCGTCTGGATTTTTTTATTTAAAGTAGTTTCCGGAATATGAGGACTCTCTGGATTTACACTGAACTTTGATGATTTATTGTCACTACTTCAAACTGAATTATCACTACTACAAAAATGTCTCGCATCTGTTAATGTATCATCATTCTGTAGAAAGTTAATCAAAATTTGTGTATTTTAATTGGGTAATTTTCGTAGACCGCGGGGCTTCTCACAACCGGGTTCCGGCGAACGCTCTAAACCTGCCTTGCGCCGGTCCTGTGTTAGAGAGTACATTGACTTCTTACTTAATTACTTCCATATATTCCTTCTTGAAGTTTAATTTCAGAGGAACGAATATTCTTTTTTTTAGTATTCTAATGTTTTATGAAGCAATTGCACGATTGTCAATTAGGAGGAGAGTATATGAAATTTGTGATAGTTTTATTTTTCCTATCACCTTTGTACAAAGAGGATGAAGCCAATCTGCATTTCAAAGCAAATAAATATGATGTAATTGGACAATTATTTTTGTTGCTGTTATTCCTTTATACAGCTGTTAAAAAGAATCGTGTTAATCATATGTATCTGGGAGACTGTAAAAGTATAGCACGTTGGGATAAATTACAAAGAAGCTTTAAAATGTAAAGTAAAATTAGTTTGAGATCCTTTGTAGTTATGTGTAGTTCTTTAATGGTGCACAATACTTTGAGTTATAAGGCATTCGTTGTGTTCCGTTATAATAATAATAATAATAATATTTATTTACTATCCCTGACAAATGGTAGCCATAGCATAGGATACGTCAAGTAAATACACACATATAAATCAATTGTTAAAAAAATAAATAAAATTACATCGAATACACAATATCTTTTTTTAAAATTAAAATTGTAAGCAAAACACCACTTTTAACCGTTGAGGGTGACAAATTCATTTATGGTGTATGGAGCTTGATCAAGGAGGATTTTTTTTATTGATGATATGAATCCTTTTAGCGTCGTCTGTTTCTTTAAATTAT
Organism: Pyrocoelia pectoralis; assembly: GCA_036250285.1. Lineage (NCBI taxonomy): Eukaryota > Metazoa > Arthropoda > Insecta > Coleoptera > Lampyridae > Pyrocoelia > Pyrocoelia pectoralis. The sequence continues at coordinate 4,003,216 of CM070075.1, read as the reverse complement.
CGGGAAGAAGGTTGAATATTTTCATACCTAATGTAGTGGGTGAATTCTGCGCTAATTTAATCCTTGTTATAGGGGTAGCATATTGGTCCCTTTTTCGAGTGTTATAAGGATGAAAATCGCTGTTGCGTAATAGATGAGAACGGTTAATAAATATAAATGAAAGCACTTCTAGGATGTATAAAGAGGCAAGAGTTAGTATTCGTAGTTTGGTGAAGATGTTTTTGCAAGATGTAGTTTTGCTGCTCCCAGAAATACAACGAAGCTCGAAGTTGGCCTTTAATTTAATTATTAAACATCTGCCAAACATCTGTCATAGCTCTCTGCATTTCTATGTTCGATTCAAAACAGCGATCTTTTTGTGGGCCAAAAATGTGAAAATTACGGATCAGTGCAGAGGGGATGCTCACGACATTCAATGTTCGTGTTGACACTTAAAGCCCGTTCACACGGCGACGATTCGTCTTTTTTTCCGATACGTGATTTGTAACGAATCGTTATTTTTTTTAACTCGCATCACAATTTGTATGAGCGAGTTCACACACGCGCGCCTCGGGATTACGAATCGTGAAAAATGATTCGTTGGAACGTGACCATTCGTCTTGTCGACAAATCACGAATTACGAAAACGGATCCGTTGTTAAAAACATATTGTATTATTAATCACGATTCATAAAAGACAGAGCGCCGTCTGAACGGGCTGTTGCACGGCTAAATAACAGATGCATAAATAACATAAAAGCTTCATAATAATTAATTTAGGTAATTCGTCAACACTATTGATTTTTGACGCGTCTTATTTACAAAGAAGCGTTACGCGTTACATTAAACTCGCAGATTTATTTCTACTCCTAATATCAAGATTACCACAAAAGTAATTCAATTGAGAATGCATTGTGTGTCATTACAGCATCATCATTGTCATTACACAGTACAGTTGGCAAACACATAAATACATTACTAAAGATGCAATAATGGAACCAGTAAGCTCGTGTAGGAATTAAATTTCATTTATAAAGCGTACTTATGCTCTTTTCGTACAAAAATCTAATTGAAATGTATATTTTAAGCTTTTCCATTATCAGTTTTTCATAAAATGTTACTTTTTTTTAATTTCTACGCCCAAATATGTAACATGTACTTTTAAACTGAAATGAATATTAATGTATCGAATTTTAAATTTAATATTTACCATGTAAGTAATTCATAAAATCCCTTTTCCTATGTTACGCAATGAGATCCACAATCTAATATTAACTAATTAAATAGTAACACTTGTATTTTAACCACCATAGTGAAAAACTTAATTGCAATCTATTTAATTATGTGACCAATAAAAGTGAAAATAAAATAAGGATTTTATTGCGGTGTAGTAAATTTAATATAATTGCCTGAAATATGAGATTGGTCGAAATGAAATCTAAGAGATAAAAAAAGTTTTAATTCAATTAAGTGCTGCTTCTTTTCTTTTAAATAAAAAAGAAATCACAATATACTGTTTGACTGTAGTGGAAGTCCAGATTTACTTAAGTAGGTTTTGTTTATTGTCATTCCCGGATTGTAGCAATATTTGATTACGCGTTTATGATATGATTATGAATTTATGATATACTAAGTTAATGCTCTGGATTACACAGACATAATATATTGTATAACAATATAAAACTAATATAGTAATTTATTATTTTTACTGTACTGTTACTGGTTACTGTGTCACCCCATCTGCAGGTAACGACTAATATTTTCACCAAATTTTAATCAAAATCCGGACTTTTGTAGCAACTGACGTTTTGAAGAACATTTTTAGAGGAGATGTAATGTAAAATTTAGGCTTGAGGATAAATTAAATATACATAAATTAAAGTACAAAAAATCATACAATGAATAATATATAAAATGCCAAATAAAAGCTTCAAATTTATTACAGGAGATACCACAGGAAAAGCAAATTAAAATGTAATAAAAATAAGCCTGAATCTTGGACATTTTCAAAAGAGATTTTTGAAAATATCTCTACAAATCTATTACTCTCAATTTAAATAAAAATTGTAAGACCTCAAACTCGACTTACTTCTCAAAACCAAAGTAATTCTCGAATGGATATTTTAAAATTAGTGCTATGATGAACGTTGTTATAGTATCATTGAAAGATCATATCGCCTTGTACACAATTTAAGGTTAAAAGTCATATGTTATGCATTGAACTGTACGCTTATAGCGTATAGTTCAATGATGTTATGTAAATAAATTACAACGTATGCATACAATAGTTAATTGTGTGGAAACCTTAATTAGGGATAATGCGGGGTGGAATCCCACAACATTGCCGTTAACCACTTAATTTAGGAAACAGTATATGCTACTTGTACTTATCCCAATGGAAATATGAATCTGATGTATTGCTTTCGTCTACTTGATCGAAATGCTGGTTTAACACCCTCTAAGAGAAGTTTGGCATTAATAGTCTTAAATAATCAACCACAACCTGAACGTCCCCAAACACGACGGTCATAATTTTACCTGCTTTTGTCTTTTGTGGCCTCTTTGATTCAAGAACAAAATGGTGAATCCAGGTTTTATTGTACGTTATTGTACGCTTCAAGATTATTTCTGCTTCAGGTGTATGTATAAACGGGGAAGAGGCGCAGTTGACACCTCTAGCACAAAATAACTAGTTTTCGGCTTATACGCGTCGTTTATTTGTTCCACAGCCTGTGTTGAAAGGGTTGCCTTGGAGCCTTGCCTTTTACCATGTTAGCCAAAACAAGGATTTTTGGCATGATTATCCATCCTCTTAGCTCCAGATGGTGGTGAGCTGTTAAGTCTGGGTTTGGTATGGTCTCAGAGTATGCTAAAGATAAAATAAAATGTTATCCTTCTTTGAGAAACTTTTTCACGTGTATGTTTTTAATCGGCGATCATTAGAGATCAAATTTTCCTTGTATATTCTGGAAACATAAAAATGCAGAAGGGGATAGTATACGATTACCAGTGAAGTGACGTAATAGTAAGGTATATTGTTTGTGTTTAAATTCGACTGGAATTAAACAAGTTCACACAGTGAAGAGGAAGAGGAGTAAAAAGAGAAATTCAGGTGGAACAGTCGCATTTAATAAACATGTGAAAGGGATTAATCATTGCAACCAAATATAGTTATATTGTTGTAATTATAAGTAATTCTACTGAAATCTTTATTTAAAAATATCCCAACATTTTCCTATTCAATAAACGTTTTTGGCTACCGTCCCATATAAAAAGATAACTATACACGTGAATGAAACAATCTTTTGTTAGAAATACATACAGAAACGATGTTTCCTAAATTTCTAATGACTTTGAATTACCATAATTGTTAGTATTTTTTGGAGAAACCCTAACCTAGTTTTCTTAAATACTGTAGATAAAGTCTTGGAAAGTTAGTGTATAGATTTAAGGTTTTATTAATTTTGTAACGATTTGTTGTTTAGGCAACACACCTTGCACCACACATATGTGCACATGTCGCGCGTGGTGTAAGGAACTGATTCATATTATGTTCAGATTCAGCCATGATATGCCGTCCGATGCGGTAACGGCAGTGTTTTTGTTTACACCCCAATTTAGTGTTAAGCTCTGTAAATATTAGTGGCGTTATTTATTTTTATGTGTAAATACATTAATTTAGGACTAATTGCCTTATTGTTTTTGTTTTTACACCAACGCGATTTCGCGAACCAGTTACCATCGAATGGCATCCGCCACCCCTTTTTTGTGTGTTGAAGTGAGTACGATCATTTGCGATCTGCCACCTTTCAACAGTTAGTATGTTTTACTTTTCCACTGGAGTTGCTCTAATTGAAATAACTGAATAATGAAAATACATATAGCGTTTGTAAAATATTTCTAATATTAAAAATTATTACAAACGAATTCCTACACAAATTCATATTAGTTCAGTATTTTACTGTTTAACAAACTAAAAATAAACATAAAGTTGTTTAAAATATATTGAACTTTCAATATGTGTAAAATAGGTAAATATTTAATGTTTGCACTGTGATAAAGTATTGAATTAGAAAGGCACGTGGTTTGTACAATTCTCGCCCATTCATTTTACTGATATTCCATCGCTTTTCAAGGAAAGTGAATCAAATAAAACACAATAACAATATTTTTCATATCAAAGAAGATTTAAAAACAACTTCCAATAAAAATTCAATTTCACAAAACTGTTATGATACTAAAATGAAAAAAATAATAACGAGCAAGCAATATCCATTTTCATTAAAAATATTACCTATATCTCCTGATTAATCTACGAAGGAGTAAAGGTAGCTCTTATTTTTCTTATAAATAGAAAATGGAAAGAAAAAACACTTACCTTCTCATATAATGATACTTGATTACAACCGCAATTACTAAGATGTTTGCGGTAAGTGCCAAAAGGAAAACAGGAACGTATAACAAAATAACGTCGTATTTCTTAATAAAGAATTGTTCAATTATAGACTCCTTGCTAACATTTACGAATACATTTTCATCCGTTGCGTTGTCCATTACAGTTTTCTATTTATTCCGAATTCATTTTTCGCTAATTTATGTTAATTCGGACACTTTCTAGATGGTATCACGTGCCATGTTGGTGAAGAGTTTGACGAATCTGCAACAAATAGGTATCATATAGCATTGATTGTTTGAAAAAGACGTTGGAGAAAATAGGAAATAAGGGGGATCGCGTTCTTGCCTAGTAAGATATGTTGGGTATAATCTTTAAAACCCTCTCACGTATTTTTTACCTCAAACGGTAACGTGAATATTACTGTTACAGTGCTGTATGAATTTTCAGTTCGGCAAATGTGTACTGTATAATAAATGTGAAATTTATGATGAAGGTTTCAAGATTTATGGGTAGTTCTTGAAAAGTAAAATCAAAAGAAAAGAAGCTTTACTTCTTAATTAAAGGCCCTTATTAAACTGGTAGTAGGATTATATTAATCTACTGACTCTGGCATTATTATGTTTTGCCTGCCACATATGTACACAAGTCTGACAGTAAATAAAAGTGGAGCTAATTTGAGGTTACAGTAATAATATTAGTTTTATCGACGGATTGACAGTTTTTATTTCACGTTTTCCTATACGTTCTCTAAATTTTTATATACATAATTACTCAATACCTTTCACATTGTTGGTTGTTTGAGCATATAATAGTCCTATCATATTCATGAAAAACGTCGTTTGTGCGGGTCCATTTCCCCAGCACACCCCACTCCGAATTTCGAAATGAAAATTTGCACACGAATTGTGCTCGTTTTGTGCTCAATTGTGCCCTTAAAATTTCGTTTTGTGCTTCACCCCTTCCAGAGATATCATCAATAAACTTTGGGCGGTGCTGGGGAAATGCGAGCACACCCCACTTCGAATTTCGAAATGAAAATTTGCACACGAATTGTGCTCGTTTTGTGCTCAATTGTGCCCTTAAAATTTCGTTTTGTGCTTCATCCCTTGCGGAGATATCGCCAAATGTATGGGCGGTGCTGGGGAAATGCGAGCACACCCCACTTCGAATTTCGAAATGAAAATTTGCACCCGAATTGTGCTCGTTTTGTGCTCAATTGTGCCCTTAAAATTTCGTTTTGTGCTTCATCCCTTGCGGAGATATCATCAATAAACTTTGGGCGGTGCTGGGGAAATGCGAGCACACCCCACTTCGAATTTCGAAATGAAAATTTGCACACGAATTGTGCTCGTTTTGTGCTCAATTGTGCCCTTAAAATTTCGTTTTGTGCTTCATCCCTTGCGGAGATATCATCAATAAACTTTGGGCGGTGCTGGGGAAATGCGAGCACACCCCACTTCGAATTTCGGAATGAAAATTTGCACACGAATTGTGCTCGTTTTGTGCTCAATTGTGCCCTTAAAATTTCGTTTTGTGCTTAATCCTTTGCGGAGATATCGCCAAAAGTATGGGCGGTGCTGGGGAAATGCGAGCACACCCCACTTCGAATTTCGAAATGAAAATTTGCACACGAATTGTGCTCGTTTTGTGCTCAATTGTGCCCTTAAAATTTCGTTTTGTGCTTCATCCCTTGCGGAGATATCGCCAAAAGTATGGGCGGTGCTGGGGAAATGCGAGCACACCCCACTTCGAATTTCGAAATGAAAATTTGCACACGAATTGTGCTCGTTTTGTGCTCAATTGTGCCCTTAAAATTTCGTTTTGTGCTTCATCCCTTGCGGAGATATCATCAATAAACTTTGGGCGGTGCTGGGGAAATGCGAGCACACCCCACTTCGAATTTCGGAATGAAAATTTGCACACGAATTGTGCTCGTTTTGTGCTCAATTGTGCCCTTAAAATTTCGTTTTGTGCTTCATCCCTTGCGGAGATATCGCCAAAAGTATGGGCGGTGCTGGGGAAATGCGAGCACCCCCCACTCCGAATTTCGAAATGAAAATTTGCACACCAATTGTGCTCATTTTGTGCCGTTATTTCGTTTTGTGCTCTTTTCCTCCTAACAGATATTAAGGGTGGCAGTGGAAATGGCAGCCCCATTGCGCACAAATTACCATCATTAGTGCTCTCACCTTTCAATAGATATTACGGAAACTTACGGGTGAAGTTGTCGAAATGGAAGCCCTTTCTATCTGGAATTTCTAATTGAAACAGGTCTCAATATTTTATACAGGGTTTTTCAACGAAAAGGAGCCACCCTTTATAACTTCTAACAGAATCAAAATTTGAAAAATCGGCGATACCCGTCTATAATAATATCGAGGGGGACACTTTTTGACATAAGTTTGAGATTTCATACCTTAACCCCCTGGGTCCCACAAACATACCCTTAATTTTTTTAAATGGCAACATGGGTCATGTGATACGTCATTTGAAAGGTCTTTTGATATCTTGCATTACTGCGTTTAAAATTTTAAAATCGTTCAATTCGTTTGTGAGATATTTTAATTTAAAGTTTTAGAGAACTGATATAATTTTCTTCAAAATGGTTGTTTTTTATTTATTTTTTTGCTTTTATAGTCAAGATAAATTGATACGAAATTCATTGTATTAAACTTTTTTTTATTTACATGGAAATAAAACTTAAAATAAATTAAAAAGTCAGTAATACTTTTATATTGCATTATTATAACGACAAATTATATCAGTTCTCTAAAACTTTAAATTAAAATATCTCACAAACGAATTGAACGATTTTAAAATTTTAAACGCAGTAATGCAAGATATCAAAAGACCTTTCAAATGACGTATCACATGACCCATGTTGCCATTTAAAAAAATTAAGGGTATGTTTGTGGGACCCAGGGGGTTAAGGTATGAAATCTCAAACTTATGTCAAAAAGTGTCCCCCTCGATATTATTATAGACGGGTATCGCCGATTTTTCAAATTTTGATTCTGTTAGAAGTTATAAAGGGTGGCTCCTTTTCGTTGAAAAACCCTGTATATACTATACAGGGTAGACCATTTTAAGTGATACACGCAAATATCTCGAAAAGGAGAATTTTTTCCAAAAAATGTTTCAGACGAAAGTTTTGTGGCTTTGAGGGGGAAAGATGATGACATTATCAATTTAATTGTAGATGGCGCCACTTTAGAGATTTCATCATGGCGGCCATTTTTTTAAATGGGAGTTGATTTTTCTTTCCAAATGAAATTTGTAGCTGGCAAATGAGACGAATACAACAGTTTTTTGTGTTTTTTCATCGCATCATTTTTCAGTGAGGTACGGTGTTACAAAATGTATAAATTAAGTAAAGTTTCCACCCCCATAGTATACGTATTTTGTAATTCTGCACCTCCGCACTATTCAAGTAGGTACTCCGAATAGTAAGAGGCAAGGGGACTCACGCTAATCAAGCACCCCAAAGGGATGAAAACCCCGTCACGTCCACGTCGTTCATCCTGGGTAATGCTAAGCAAGGGAAAATGCGTGTCAATCAGCCTGGACCTGGTTGACTATCAAACAAAATCGGTCCAGATAACGGATAGGAACAACACAGAGAGGGGAGAGAAATGCAGAGTGGTGTGGAGTTACAAAATACGTACACTAAGCTAAGGGGGGTGGAATTGTGGAAACTTTTACCTGTGCTTTTACTTAATTTATAAACTTTGGAACACCGTACTTAACTCAGTGAAAAATGATTAGATTACAAAAAACCAAAAACCATTGTATTCGTCTTATTGCCAGCTACAACTTTCATTTGGAAAGAAAAATCAACTCCCATTTAAAAAAATAGCCGTCATGATGAAATCTCTTAAGTCGCGCCATCTACAATTAAATTGATAATGTCATCATCTTTCCCCCTCAAAGCCACAAAACTTTCACCTGAAACATTTTTTGAAAAAAATCTCCTTTTCGAGATATTCGCCCTTAAAATGGTCTACCCTGTATTTTGTACTCATTTATGCTGCATACTTTGATACTTCTATTGCCTACCTTTCCCTAAAGTAGACTCTTAAAAGTTTGGGTGAGATGCGTTAAGCATTCATTTTTCATAAAAGTTAGCTTTTAAAATTCAAGTGCTTAACATTAGTAAGGACGAGACGGCACACCACATACTTTGTGAGTGTCTCGCACTTGTCCAACTGAGACGATCCATATTGGGGGAATCCTGGCCAGACATTTGCACCTTATCCTTCGGTAGGCCTGCTTTTTTGTGATCTACCCAGGCATCATCCGTGCATCTACCCCATAATAATAATAATAATAATAACAATATCACTAATAATAAAAAATTAGAAAATATTTAATAATAATATATAATAACAGAAATCTCAAAAACAGAACAAAAACAGATATCTTCTAAGTTAACAATAAAACAAAATATAAACAGGAATTTTCTAAAAAATAAAAAAACAACCAGTCCTTTAGTAAATAAAACCATAATAAAATGAAATATAAAATATAAAATAAACCACCATAAAAACAAATGATCCCTCTACAGTGTAAATAGATAGAATAAATACAGGGTGCCCAGAAATGAAGGTGTCAAACGAAAATCCCAGTTAGTAGACATTATTTTATGTCGATTTAACTTAAATTACCTTAGTCCAAAAATGCTTCTTAAGCGAGGTAGAGCTCCTTATAGATGGGTGCCATGAAGTACTTTTTTTTGTAATATCTCAAAAACGTTTCGATCGAAGATGTCCAAACTTTGCACAATTACTTACCTTCTCATCACATATCGGTCGCTGTAAATAATACTTCCTTGCTCCGGCCATTAGCGTCTCATGTGGGAGGGGCCGCAGACATTTTGGATTGTATTTTTTTTATATTTATTTTTTTGACATTTTTTGTGTCAAATTCGAATTCTCTAGGGTCTTTTCTAAAAATAATGTGCTCTTGTTTCAAATCGTTAGGATGCACCCTTCTCGAGAAAAATAAATTTAAATAAATTACTAATTTATTAATTTATTTAACTAATTACTCTTATATCAAGTAATATAAAAAAACAACAAATTTTACAGTAAGTGCTCTAGATGACAGCCACCTGTTTCAATATATATTACAAAAAAAAGTACTTCATGACACCATCTATAAGGAGCTCCAGCTCGCTTAACATACATTTTTGGACTAAGGTAATTTGGGTTAAATTGACGTAAAATAATGTCTACTAACTGGGATTTTCGTTTGGCGCCTTCATTTCTGGACACCCTATAGAATAGAATAAAAAAATAAATATACAGAAACCCCACAAATGTATACAAATAAAATAAAATGAGATAAAATGAAAATAATAAACTAAACCTCGAACAATATTTACACAATATATACAGAACAATACATGTAAAAAGAAAGAAAAACAAAATAAGCTAAAGCCAAATAAAAAAATAAAAACAAAACGAAGACCGTCTCCCATGAATATCACAAAATAAAATAAAAAAACTAAAAAATAACAAGGTAATATAATATACAGGGTGGTCCAACGAAAAGGTAACAGACGGGTTTCTGGGTAGAATTTTTTTTTTGAGAAATTCGAAAATAGCAATTTTTATATTAAGGGGGACAACTTTTTTCATTATTTACAACCTGAAATGATTTCATCCCTTAGCGCTGTGAGAACAACCCCTATCATTTAGATAGAGATGATGAGGTAAGTGATATGTCATTTGAAAGGTCTTTCTTTTCTGAATTCAGTGCACTAGTTTTTTTAGTTTTTTTGTTTTTAACAAAAAAGTTGAAGTTGCAAACATGGAAAATGAGGAAAGAGTTTGATGCATTTAAAAACTAAAAAAAGCGCGGAAAGATCTATTGTTTTTTTACAGAAGCTTTTTTTGTTAAAATAAAAAAAACTAGTGTACTGAATTCAGAAAAGAAAGACCTTTCAAATGACGTAGTTTTGTTCTCACAGCGCTAAGAGATGAAATCATTGCAGATTGAAAGTATGACAAAAGTTGTCCCCTTCGATATAGCAATTGACGCGTTTTTGTATTTCTCAAAAAAAAATTTTTAGCGAGAAACCCGCCTGTTACCTTTTCGTTGGGCCACCCTTGACAAATACACAACAGTAAACCGCAAACAAAAAAATAATGAAAATAATAGGTTTATTATTATTATTATTATAGTTCTGGTGGTGGTCCCAATAGGTTCCCGCACTGCGACCTTTTGGTCTATTGTGCTCCCCGGTGTTGTCTACCCTTCAAGAATACCTGTATCTTTCACAAAGTGCAGGATTTTAGTAGGGCGAATCTTCGTTACTTCCTCTTGTGTAATTTTTTCATTTCCAAGTAGGAGTTCCCTTGCCTTTATGAATGCCTCACATTGGCAAATGACGTGATGGGGCGTTTCATCTGCCTCACCACAACCCCTGCATATCGGGCTTTCAGTCAGTCCCATGTTGTGCAGGTGTTTGTTCATGCGACAGTGGCCCGTGACCATTTCTGTCGCAAGTTTTATCTTCGTCCTGCTTAACTTTAAGATGGACGTAGCTAGGTCCCCGTTTGGGGTTTCCAGGAAGTAATAGGTTTACTTTGTAAATACTAAAAATTGGGGTCGCATTTCCCCAGCACCGCCCAAAGTTTATCCATGATACCTCTGGAAGGGATGAAGCACAAAACGAAATTTTAAGGGCACAATTGTGCACAAAACGAGCACAATTCGTGTGCAAATTTTCATTTCGAAATTCGAAGTGGGGGGTGCTTGCCTTTCTCCAGCACCGTCCAAAGTTTATTGATGATATCTCCGCAAGGGATGAAGCACAAAACGAAATTTTAAGGGCACAATTGAGCACAAAACGAGCACAATTCGTGTGCAAATTTTCATTTCGAAATTCGAAGTGGGGTGTGCTCGCATTTCCCCAGCACCGCCCATACTTTTGGCGATATCTCCGCAAGGGATGAAGCACAAAACGAAATTTTAAGGGCACAATTGAGCACAAAACGAGCACAATTCGTGTGCAAATTTTCATTTCGAAATTCGAAGTGGGGTGTGCTCGCATTTCCCCAGCACCGCCCATACTTTTGGCGATATCTCCGCAAGGGATGAAGCACAAAACGAAATTTTAAGGGCACAATTGAGCACAAAACGAGCACAATTCGTGTGCAAATTTTCATTTCGAAATTCGAAGTGGGGTGTGCTCGCATTTCCCCAGCACCGCCCAAAGTTTATTGATGATATCTCCGCAAGGGATGAAGCACAAAACGAAATTTTAAGGGCACAATTGAGCACAAAACGAGCACAATTCGGGTGCAAATTTTCATTTCGAAATTCGAAGTGGGGTGTGCTCGCATTTCCCCAGCACCGCCCATACATTTGGCGATATCTCCGCAAGGGATGAAGCACAAAACGAAATTTTAAGGGCACAATTGAGCACAAAACGAGCACAATTCGTGTGCAAATTTTCATTTCGAAATTCGAAGTGGGGTGTGCTCGCATTTCCCCAGCACCGCCCATACTTTTGGCGATATCTCCGCAAGGGATGAAGCACAAAACGAAATTTTAAGGGCACAATTGAGCACAAAACGAGCACAATTCGTGTGCAAATTTTCATTTCGAAATTCGAAGTGGGGTGTGCTCGCATTTCCCCAGCACCGCCCAAAGTTTATTGATGATATCTCCGCAAGGGATGAAGCACAAAACGAAATTTTAAGGGCACAATTGAGCACAAAACGAGCACAATTCGTGTGCAAATTTTCATTTCGAAATTCGAAGTGGGGTGTGCTCGCATTTCCCCAGCACCGCCCAAAGTTTATTGATGATATCTCCGCAAGGGATGAAGCACAAAACGAAATTTTAAGGGCACAATTGAGCACAAAACGAGCACAATTCGGGTGCAAATTTTCATTTCGAAATTCGAAGTGGGGTGTGCTCGCATTTCCCCAGCACCGCCCATACATTTGGCGATATCTCCGCAAGGGATGAAGCACAAAACGAAATTTTAAGGGCACAATTGAGCACAAAACGAGCACAATTCGTGTGCAAATTTTCATTTCGAAATTCGAAGTGGGGTGTGCTCGCATTTCCCCAGCACCGCCCAAAGTTTATTGATGATATCTCTGGAAGGGGTGAAGCACAAAACGAAATTTTAAGGGCACAATTGAGCACAAAACGAGCACAATTCGTGTGCAAATTTTCATTTCGAAATTCGGAGTGGGGTGTGCTGGGGAAATGGACCCCGTTTGTGCTGAAACTGGATATATTTCCGTAATAGCAAAGACTATCCTTCCCCGTAATAGATAATGATGTAAGCTTTAGTCTTCGTATTTTCGCAGAGTTTTTTCATAGAAACCTTTAGTATATTCTTTTGGTCGAAAAATAATCCTTATGGAAAATGTGTTTTGTTGTTAGCATCCCTACTCTCTCCATACTAACCTCAGGTTGGATAAGTAGCCAATGCTTAAACAAAGGGATAATATATTTAGAAGGAAGAGGGAATTGTTAAGTCAGTTTTATTACAAATAGAATCCTTTTAAATTACTTAACAATTAGTTTATATAGTAATCTAAACGGGCGCAACAATAAAAACGGCCCTCCGGACAGGAACCCTATATACACAAAATACTTGGATGCTCCATCTACCATATGATTTGTGCCAATATAATAGTTATTTGATATGCAAGCGTCCATTTTGATTGCATAAGTGAAAGCCACGGATGCAAAAAAGACTTTTTACAACATTTTATCCTGAAAAGCGCCCACAGCAATATAGAAAGATTCAAGGACTAGTGATTTTCGACAAAAGTGGAGAACTTCGTTGAAAGTAAGTGCCCTGCTTATTTCTCTCAGTAAGTAAAACTGTCGACTCTTTCGTTGGAATATTCGATAGTGTAGCTATCGCTCTTAGCTGAAAAAGATATAGGCGTTAAACAGTTTGAGCATGCAACGGCCTGCGAGATACCACTATAAGAAGTCCCGAGAATTCATCAGGAATCAAATATAAATATTTGTTAACGTAAAGTCAAACAACAAATTTGTCTTGATGAAAGTAATTTTTACACTATGCGTTTGTATGATAAATGATAACGATCAACCTCAAATTTTTGTGATTGACGGTAAAACAACGGATGCTAAACGTAGTTGAAAGGCAATTTATTATTGAACATCCACAAAATTAAACAAAGGAGTTCGTAGAATTGAACTTTTCTGACAAATTAATACGAAGAATTTGGCCCTTTTTTTCGTTATTTGTTTTCATGCCCGAAACAAAATAATTCAGTAGGCGTTCGTTAAATTAATCCCATTTTATTAAATATTAGGGGTACTTTAAGTTAATATTTGCTATTAGGTTGAAGATAATTTTTTTGTACTCGCAAAATATCAATTTTTCATGGAAGTACAATAGAGAACATTTTCATAGCATACATATTTAATAGTCGTTATTTTATTCATCCTTTTCAAACGTTGTAAAAATAATAACGATTTTTATAAAAAAAAGCTATGCAGTTAATGTAAAAGATGAAGCGGTTTTCCACGATGTTTCTCAGACTAATTTTGTCTCCATTAAATACTTTAATAACTTACAACCACACATTGTCTTTAAATTTTCCGGCTTATGTGTTAAAATCCTTTCATTATAGATGTCTAGAAACAGCGGAAACTAAACTACCCTTTTTTAAAATGCTTAATTATTTATCAACCACAAGACATATTCGAATAGCGGAAATTTGCAATTGATCTGTCGTCGCAATTGGAAAGCGGTCAGAATCGTTAATTAGTAGTTAGTAAGTTAGGAAAGTGTTTTACAGACCTAAACGGCTAGAAGGGGGTTTTGGGACCGGTGGTAACGCAATACCCCAACACAGAGAGGTTAGTCGCCGGTAACTCAGTAGAGTGGTCCGTTAAACGTCGCGTCGTATTACCTGGCCTCCGTACTTACCTCGATGAGCCGGTATTAATTGACAAATCAGGTGCTTTGGGGCGCCATCACAGGTGGTTTCCGGGTATGACTACAAGGCAACAGGTCCTGCGATATTAATACAAAATGCCCCGTTTGGTCATCTAATCGCGATATCTACAGTTTGCACAAACTTCTGCTTAATTTTCGCTACCACTCGTCACACCAATAGTACAAAGTAAAGAATATTATCACAAGTTAATACATGTATTGGTAAATCTAAAGGTAACAACACACGACTGAGGGGTGATATAACTGTTACAACAATATAAAGAAAAAAAAGTGTTGGGAATCGCTAATCGAGGCGTGCCCAACCTTGAAGCGTGGTCGCTAATATAAGCGCGCGGTAAGAGATTTAGGATTATTCGCGTACTGTAGTGTTTTACACCTTTTTATGATTATTAAACATTTATTCATTCTTAACTACTTTTTACACCAGATCCCCTCAAATCCCTCTCAGGTTATGGGCCCAGGGTGCTTTGTTAAGTGTATGTGTAAAGTGAAACTGTTTGCTTCCAAATGAAGCATGCAAAACCGCTGGTATGTGGACTGTATATTTATTGATTAATAATATCTCCGTGTGTTGATTCAGTACGGAATTAAAGAATTAGTTTATTAAAATAGATATAAATAGGTATACACAAAAATGAAAAAGGTTATTGCAAAGGTAATTGAGTATGTGGCAATACTTGAGGTGGTGTGGCGTATATGCATCACCGGTCTAAATTATTAGCGCAAAGAACGGGAACTAATAGGGAATACGGACTTACGTTTCTGGTTGTGGGCAGGCTCGGTGATGATGATGAGTCCAATTGACAGCAAAGAGGTGACCGGTGTACACCGATGATGTAGGCAATGGTGTTTCGTGAGGGTCTCTGGCTTAGATCGATGATCCAATCGATCGATGATCTAATCGATCGATTTCTCACTTCAAACAAACAATAAACAAACTAACGAGCGACGTGTTACTATTCGACCGACTCGCAACAGGGTTCTCGATCGACCCTTGTGATGCAATTCCTTGGGATTTCACCCTCTTCCCACACTATAACTCGCCCCGCTCCGCGCAACGTAACTATCGGGAAAGGGCAATTGGACTAAAAACTAGGAAAGTAACTTAAGTACAAGGAATTAAGGAAAGTGAAATTTAACTACTAATAAAGTTTATTCCGTGGACGCAACATACCGCCCACCAAATTCATCTCAAGGAATTTAAAAATAAAAAGAAAGGAAAAAACTAAATAAACTAAATATTATTATTGTGACGGCAAGGCGCACAACTTAACAGCGGGGCGTTTAATTAAGCCTCCGTTGGTACGTACCGATGCCACCCGAACTATACCGTCTTTTCCCGGAAATAGTTGTTCGATGCGACCAAGCCTCCAGTGTAAGGGGGGTGTGGTCTCATCTTTAACTAATACTAGTGTCCCAACGTCAGCAGATACAAGTGTGTTAGATTGAGCCCAACGGCTCTTTTGGTATAATGTATGCAAATATTCTTTTTTCCATCGCGCCCAAAATGATTGTTGAAGTTGTTGCACTAACTGCCAACGTGAAAGGCGCGAAGTTACCAAATGCGATAAATCAGGATCGGGAGGTGCCGATAACGGTTCCAATGTAAGGAAGTGACCAGGTGTCAAACTATTTAAATCGTTGGGATCAGTATTGATAGAACACAATGGTCTTGAATTGAGAATAGCCTCGATCTGTATAAACACCGTATTCAATTCCTCTATGGTGAGAATTTGGTTTCCAACTATTCGATAAAAATGTCTTTTTACAGCTTTGACACCACTCTCCCACAACCCACCAAAGTGTGGGGCGGAAGGGGGATTGAATGACCACGATATTGTTTCAGAATCGGCAGCGTACTTCATTAGCCGGTTAAACTCGCGGTTCGCTCCCACAAAATTGGTGCCACAATCACTAAAGATCTTACTACACCGCCCACGTCGCGCAATGAAACGTCTCAGCGCTGCGATAAACACCTCTGTCGCCAACGAAGAGGCTACTTCCAAATGAACTGACTTAGTTGCAAAACAAACAAACAGGCATAAATATGCTTTCGTAGTCCTGGCTCCTCTCGTTCTACGACCACCTAGCAAGACGGAAAAGGGTCCTGCAAAGTCGCATCCCACAACACTGAACGGTTTCACTTGGCTTACTCTGGGGCCTGGCAAATTACCCATTGTAGGTTGATATGTGGTCGGGTTGACACGAAAGCAGCGGTTACAGCGCGATAGGTAATGGCGAACGGAGCGTCGCCCCGACACAATCCAAAAGTTTTGCTGAATCAAATACAACGTAGCATTCACCCCAGTATGAAAATTTTCCCTGTGCGTCTTATCCACCAATAATTCTGTAAAGCGATGCTTCTTGGGTAAGAGCGCGGGGTGTTTTGTTGCATACGGTAGGGCTGAGTTCTCGAGACGACCTCCAACCCGAATCAGACCATCCCCGCCCACCATGGGAGACAGTTTCAATACCCATTTTGGAAGGGGTTTTCCCGTACTGATTTTGTTAATGAGATCGGAAAATATCTCACCTTGCACCACACCCGCTATCACCAATAGCGCCTCATGTCGTTCTTGGCGAGACAAAACATTAAGCCTCTTGTTGGTAGGGTGTCGTGTGTTATGACAAAAACGTAAGATACACGCTACCACAGCTTGGATCCTAGATAACGAAGACATGCTATCCAATAGAGTCAGAATAAAATTTGGTTGAGTGACGGTTATGCCACTAAGAAAGGATCGAACACATCGCGATGAAGAGATAGAGGCATTCCAAAAATTCTGTTTCGCTTCTGTGGCCGGAAATGTGGGGTCACTCCATGATTGTACAGGCCAACAATCCTCATTCAACAGCAAAAATGGAGGTCCATTCCACCACAGTGGATGTGACAAAATTTGAGTTGGGAGTAACCCGCGAGAGGCGGGATCCGCAGGGTTGCACTGAGAGGGAACATGACGCCAGCAACCTGGAGGAATGCGGTCGTGAATATATGCAATTTTGTTACTAACAAACACCTTCCATTGACGAGGAAGGGAACGTATCCAACCCAGCACTACTTGGGAATCAGACCAGGCAATCACATCATTAAAACTAATATTAGTGAACGTGTTCACTACAAACTTCACAAGTTTCGCCAGAAGAGCGGCTGCGCATAATTCCAAACGAGGAATCGACAATTGCTTGAGGGGGCTACTTTGGATTTAGCAATGACAAAGTTCGTGCAACTGCTCCCATTCTCTCTCGTACACCGAAAATATATAACAGCTGCATACCCCAGTTCGGAAGCATCACAAAACCCATGTAATTGACAAGCAGTAAAATTTTGAGGAAGTAGTAGACGGGGTATCTGAACTGAAGAAAGGACGGGTAATTCCGATTTAAATTTTGTCCATTGGACCAGGACTTCTTCCGGAGGCTCGTGATCCCAATTTAATCCCAACAGCCAAATCACCTGAATGAGGTGTTTTGCAACGAAACTGACTGGGCAAAGGAAACCTAGCGGATCATATATTCGAGCTAACTCGGATAAGAGGGATCGTTTCGAACAAGGTACATCACGAGGAGTCACAATGAAGGAGAATGTATCTGATACCGAATGCCATCGAAGGCCTAGGATTTTAATGGTGCTTGAAGATTCGCCATCGAAGGAAACAGTATGCGCCAGTCTGTGTTCTACCGGAATGGATTCTAACACTTCGGCATGACTAGTCGACCATTTACGAAGGTCAAAGCGACCAAGTGCAAACAAAGTAACAAGTTGAGCAACAAATTGTGTCGCTTCTTCTATAGACGAGGCGCCACAAATCAGATCATCCACATAAAGACCCGAATTAATTGCTTGAGAGGCCAGGGGAAACTGGTCAGCTCCCAGCTCGGCTAATTTCAACAACGTACGAATCGCTAAGAAGGGCGCGGAGGAGACTCCGTATGTGACTGTGTTTAACTGATACGTAGTGACGGGATCCTCCTTTGAAAACCTCCAGCGAATAAGCTGGTAACGTCTGTGCGCGGGGTGGATGAGGATCTGACGGTACATTTGACGTACATCGCAAGTAAACACTATGGGATGGAAACGAAATTGTAACAACAATTGTACAATGTCGTTCTGTAGTTTCGGCCCGACGAGGAGATTGTCATTCAACGATTGGCCATTTAACGCCTTGGCCGAGGCATCAAAAACAACACGAATTTTTAAATTTTCCTCTCCATGTTTGAATATTCCATGATGAGGAAGATAGTAGCAATCGTTACCATAAAAGAGGTCTCTATCTAAAGAGGTCATGTGTCCAGAATCCAAATAATCACGCATAAATTCTGCGTAGAGAGTTTTCAATTGCGGGTTACGTTCAAAACAATTCTCAAGCGATCGAAAACGACGGTTGGCTATCTCAAAGGAACCGTCAAAAGCGGGGTTTTCAATTCTAAAAGGAAGGGCAACTCCGAACCGGCCTGACGGTTCTCGATACAAAGAACCATTAAAGGATGCCTCAGCGAGCTCCTCTTCTGGGTCCAATAATGGCTTGGTAGGTACTTCTTCAACTTTCCAAAAGTTCTCAATGAGTTGATCCAGTGGAGGCGAGAGCGACGAAACTAAGGATTGTACTGCCACCGGAGGCGGCGCAAACTTCACAGGTCCCAATACGACCTGACCAAAAATAGTATCCATCAAAAGAGGCTGATCCGGCATGCGGATAGCGCCAGCTTGACTAGGAAGCACAATGTTGGGGTATACGTCCGCTCCCAACAAAATTTGAACGGGACGAGATTCATTCCAACGAGTATCGGCAAGTTTGGCATCACGAGGGAGACAAACTTCTCCCTTAATGGTAGCATTCGGAAGGTTATCACAAATGGTGTCCAAAACAAACAATTCTAAATCAATGCGAGGGGTGTTCGACTCCACGGGGCAAATTTGCGAACTTATGGTGGAGGAACATCGCGTGGGTAGCTGACCTAGACCACAAATAGGAACCGAATTGGGTTGCTTAGGCAACTTGAGTTTGTCAGCTAAACGCGCGGTAATATACGAAACCTGACTTCCGGGATCAATTAAGGCTCTTGCGATATGAACCTGTCCAAACTTATCATGCACTCGAAGTACGGTTGTACCCAACAATACAGGAACACGATGCGGGTTAGCCTTAATCACGGTGGCCGAACAACAACTGGCACACGTGGTCACCGAATCAGGCGTATCAACAATTTGCGAAACGGAGGTTTGTACTCCAGCGACAGAGCCCGCCGATCTGGGAGGAAAATGCAACAACGAGTGGTGGCGCGAGTTACAGGAGCCACAATTACGCTTGGACGAACAATTAGGAACGCCATGGCCAGAAGACAAACAATTAAAACATAAGCGGTGGCGCTTGGCGAATTCGTACCGCTCTTGCGGTTGTTTTCCCCTAAATTTGGGACAAGTGAAAAGCGAATGCGATTGCGAGCACAAAAGGCACTTATTAGAAGTGTTGGGCGAAGTGGTGACTAACGAAGTTCTGGTAAAGGGTGTCTTAGGAGGAGGGCGTCTCGAAGCTAGGGGTGACTGCGTTTGTTTTGAATCGGAATACGACGAAATCATTGCTTCAAGCGATAAGCAATGATCATTCAAAATACCTTCGATGTCCCGAAAGGTGGGAATCTTTCTTTTATCTAGTTTAATCTCTATTTGCTTTCGAGTGGACGGATCTAGCTTCTCTAAAATAATGTTAAAGAGTACAAAATCCCAAGTGTCCGACAATTTCAATAATTTCAGGGCTTCGCAGTTCTCCTTTACCTGACTTAACAAACTTCTTAACTCCTTGCCGGACTCCGACGACATTGTGGGAATATTCTGAATCTCGTTCCAATACAAGGTTGCAAGAGCCCTCTCATTATTGTATCGATCTAATAATGATTGGAAGGCAATCGAATAATTGTCGCCGCAAACGGGAATGGCCTTCACGAGATTGAGGGGTTCACCGCTTAAGCTACTAACTAAAAAGTGGTATTTTTCTATATTGCCATACGGCTTGTCATCAACCAAATTAATAAAAAGGTCCCTGTACTGAAGCCAATCTTTAAGGTCGCCATTAAATGACGGAAGTGGAATTCTTTTCAAATTGTCAACAAACGAATGCGACGAACTATTGCGCGAATCTGTAACCGCAATCGGGGAGGAACTCGACAGGGAAGTAAACAATTCTGCATACGCCACCTCAATCTGTACACACTTTGTTTCGAAGTCTAACCCAATGTGCATTTCAATTTCTAGTTCATCCGGTTTATCAGCGACAAGTGCAATTATCTCATCCTGATTAGTTTGAAAGTTACGTTTGTACGAATCGAGTTGCCTGTACCAAATATTAAATAGGGTTTTTTGCTCAGGGTTTGTCAATGCGACCTGTGACAAATTGTGAATGGTAATCAAATTATTACAAGCAACATGTCGAAATGCTTTTAATTGTTTTAACTTGGCGGCCATATTAAAAAGAAAACAAAAACGAACAAAAAATTCGGCAAAAGGGAAACAAAGGATCTTTTAAAATTAAGGCAAGTACCAATTAAACACAAAAATTATGGGTTCTTACACGGCTAACTAACACGTAGGGATTTATATAAATTAAGGGCGGTTCGAACTACAAACAAAAATACGTGCTTCAATGACCATTCGATGGGGCTGTAACGCATGAGCGACTAAAGAATGCACACTGCATCTGTTAACATTGACATCTTTATCCCACAACGTACCGTAATAAATTTAACTTAATGACTCGTAATATTTAATAAACCCCAAACAACCCACAAACTGTTCGAGCGGCTCGATTCTACCAAAGTACAAATTTGAAATTTCTAATCTATTTCTTTTATATTCCTTAACCCAACACACGGAAATTTTTTCTAAAAGAGCAACACATCCGGCTCGAAGGACCAAATAATGTTTGCTTCCAAATGAAGCATGCAAAACCGCTGGTATGTGGACTGTATATTTATTGATTAATAATATCTCCGTGTGTTGATTCAGTACGGAATTAAAGAATTAGTT
The DNA here is from genome assembly GCA_036250285.1 of Pyrocoelia pectoralis. NCBI lineage: Eukaryota > Metazoa > Arthropoda > Insecta > Coleoptera > Lampyridae > Pyrocoelia > Pyrocoelia pectoralis. Next base: position 3,981,856 of record CM070075.1, on the reverse strand, counting down.
TATTAAAATAGATATAAATAGGTATACACAAAAATGAAAAAGGTTATTGCAAAGGTAATTGAGTATGTGGCAATACTTGAGGTGGTGTGGCGTATATGCATCACCGGTCTAAATTATTAGCGCAAAGAACGGGAACTAATAGGGAATACGGACTTACGTTTCTGGTTGTGGGCAGGCTCGGTGATGATGATGAGTCCAATTGACAGCAAAGAGGTGACCGGTGTACACCGATGATGTAGGCAATGGTGTTTCGTGAGGGTCTCTGGCTTAGATCGATGATCCAATCGATCGATGATCTAATCGATCGATTTCTCACTTCAAACAAACAATAAACAAACTAACGAGCGACGTGTTACTATTCGACCGACTCGCAACAGGGTTCTCGATCGACCCTTGTGATGCAATTCCTTGGGATTTCACCCTCTTCCCACACTATAACTCGCCCCGCTCCGCGCAACGTAACTATCGGGAAAGGGCAATTGGACTAAAAACTAGGAAAGTAACTTAAGTACAAGGAATTAAGGAAAGTGAAATTTAACTACTAATAAAGTTTATTCCGTGGACGCAACAGAAACATTAAAATAAAGTTAAGAAAGAATGGCTACTGCAACGGGTTTCGGGAGCATTGAAAAATTAACTGAAAACAATTACGAATTGTGGAAAGTGCAAATGAAAAGCGTACTGGTTTTCAATGACTTGTGGCAATACGTCGATGGTACAGAACAGAAACCGGCAGAAAATGTTGATAATTGGGTTAAAAAAGATTCCAAGGCGTTGGCGTTAATTAATCTTTCGATATCAATTGAACAGTTAAATCACGTAAAGAAGGTTTCAACGTCAAAGGAAGCATGGGATGCACTACGAGCGGTATTTGAATCGCAAGGTCCTGTAAGGAAAGCAGCTTTATACAAACAATTGTTACGAATTGAGAAGAAAGCAGGCGTTACAATGGCACAATATTTAACAGATTTCACACGGAAATCGGAGCAGCTTGAGCAAGCAGGTATTGTAATTCCGGCTGACTTATTATCAATTATGTTATTAAGCTCATTACCTAAAGATTACGATAGTTTTACTATTGCAATTGAAACGCGCGATGACATACCGACGCTTGAAAATTTGAAGGTTAAGCTCATTGAAGAGGAAGCGAGGCAAAATGATCGATCGGCACGAACCAACGATAACGAAAATATAAACAGCGCAATGTTTATTAAAGGCAATTCACACGTGCTTAAACAAAATGATGTAAGATTTAAAGGGAAATGTTTTAAGTGTAAAAAATTCGGACATAAAAGTCGCGATTGTAAATCAAAATCGACAAGTAAACAAGCTAATCAAGTGAATGATGCAATGACTGTTATTGGGTGTAACTCGATCATAAATAAAACAAATTTATGGTGTCTCGATAGTGGTGCAACAAGGCATATGTGCAATAATAAAAATAATTTTGTAACTTTTAATGACAATGAACAATTAAAAGTGTATACAGCGGATGAACATTTTATAGAATCCACCGGTAGTGGCGATGTAAGTTTGAATGCTGAAATAAATAAGCGGAACACGAATCGAGTAACATTAAAGAACGCAATGTTTGTACCAGAACTACGTAATAATTTGCTTTCTGTTTCTAGTGTTACTGATAATGGTTATTCGGTTACGTTTAAAGGGCATAAAGCAACAATTAATCGCACGGATGGTTCAGTGGTGCTTACGGCAACGAAACGTAATCAGCTGTATGTAGTGGATGAAAAAGAAGAAAATGCTGCAATTGCACATAACGGCAATTCTGAAAATTTAGTCAGATGGCATCAAAGGTATGGTCATTTAAATGTAAACGATTTAAAGAGAATGAAAAATGAAAATATGGTTTCTGGTATGAACCTGAATTCGAAAGCGAAAGAATTAAACTGTGAAGTTTGTGCAAAAGGCAAGATTCACGTACAACCATTTAAACGGTCAACGAATCGCGAAAAGGAAGTTTTAGGCTTAGTTCATTCTGATATATGTGGACCAATGAAAACTGAGTCATTGGGTGGCGCTAAATACTTTGTAACCTTTATCGATGATTGTACACGCTATACGGAAGTGAGTATGCTGCGAAATAGATCGGACGTGTTTCAAGCTTTCAAAAATTACAAAGCAAAAGTCGAAAAACAAACGAATCAACGAATAAAGAAGCTTCGAACGGACAACGGTAGAGAGTATTTGTCAGGTGAGTTCAAGAGTTTTCTCAAAGACGAAGGTATGATGCATCAGTTGAGCGTGGAGTACACTCCTCAGCAAAATGGCGTAGCAGAACGAGCTAATAGGACGCTGATCGAAATGGCACGATGCATAATGTTACAAGCAAACTTGACTGATTCGTTGTGGGCAGAAGCGGTAAGCACAGCAACCTTTTTACGAAACAGGTGTGGTACAAAATGTCTAGATGGAATAACTCCTATAGAAGCATGGTCTAACAAGAAGCCGTACGTTGGTTTTTTGAGAATTATCGGCAGTAAGGCGATAGCATTAAATAAACGACCAGGACGAGGAAAGTTCGAACCAAAACGGGATGAATATGTGCTAGTGGGTTATTCTGAGGAATCCAAAGCGTATCGTTTGTGGAAGAAGGGAACAAACATTGTCATCAAAGCCCGAGATGTTAAGTTTATGGAAGACATTGAAACTCCTCCAAGTTCCTCGCAAGAAATTGTTATCCTGCCAGATCATACAAACGACGTTTCGCATAATGAAGATGATGACGAATCGTATGAAACAGATAGAAAAGTTGAAGAAGAATCAAGTCAAAGTCTTCGCAGAGGACCAGGACGTCCGAGGATTGTACGGGATGGTCGCCGAGGTAGACCGTCGAAGATGTACACCGTTAAAAAGGAACAGTCGGATCCTGAGTTTGTAAAAGATGTGTTGGAACATGAAGACAAAGAAGCATGACTAGCTGCCATGGAAAAGGAATACGACACCTTGCAACAAAGCAACACATGGATTCTTGTACCAAGGCCAATAGATCATAAAGTTTTAACAAATCGATGGGTGTTCAAAACCAAACTTGACGAGCATACGAAAGTCAAGAAATATAAAGCAAGGCTAGTGGCGCGCGGAAATACTCAAAAGTATGGAATTGATTATGAAGAGGTTTTCGCACCAGTTACAAGATACGAAATAATCCGTACTTTGCTAGCGATAAGTGTTAACGAAGAAATGCACGTTCATCAAATGGATGTAGTTTCGGCTTATGTGCAAAGTGAGTTACACGAAGAAATATATATGGAACAACCAGAGATGTTTGTGGAACGCAATAACGAAGAAAAGGTTTGTAAGTTGTTGAAACCATTGTATGGACTGAAGCAATCCGGTCGAGAATGGTACAACAAACTGGATGGTTATCTAACTAACATTGGAGGTAAACGTACCCCAGCAGACCCATGTCTTTATGTATTTGGTGAAGACGATGAATTGGTTATTGTGTTGGTCTATGTAGACGATTTGATCCTAGCAGCAAAGAAGATTGAAAATCTTGAAGCAATCAAATCAAAGTTGATGTCGGCATTCAAGATAAAGGATCTTGGTCAAGTAAAGAATATTCTGGGAATTACAGTAAAGAGAGAAGGGGCTACGGGAAGAATTAATCTTTCACAAGAAAGATATGTTGAAGAATTAATTAAACGATTCAACATGGAAAACGGAAACACTGTATCGACTCCGTTGGAACCTAATTCGAAAGTTTCAAAAGAAATGTGTCCCGCAACAGAACAGGAGAGAAGCGACATGAAAAGCAGACCTTATCGAGAATTAATTGGAGGGTTGATTTATTTGGCAAATGCAACTCGTCCAGACATAGCATTCGCAGCAAGTACATTGAGTCGTTTTTTGTACGGATCCTGGAAAAAGTCATTGGATTACTGCAAAACGAGTATTGCGATACTTGAAGGCTACATCTCATTACGGTATTACGTATGTGAAAGATGGAGCCGGTATAAAAGGTTTCTCAGATTCGGATTGGGCTGGAAACATCGATGATCGAAGATCATGTACGGGTAATGTCTTGATTTTAGCTGGAGGTCCTATCAGTTGGGCATCAAAGAAACAATCTTCGGTGGCTTTGTCAACGATGGAGGCGGAATACGCAGCACTCTCTGAAGTTTCTCGCGAAGTTGTGTATATTGGAAGACTTTTAGGGCATATGTGTTTTGAGAACTATGCAAAAGCACCAGTGAATGTTTATTGCGATAATCAAAGTGCAATTGAACTCACTAAAAATGCTGTTTTTCATAAACGTAGTAAGCATATAGACATACGTTTTCATTTTGTTCGTGCATTAGTAGAAAATAGGTACATAGTTGTTAATTATGTAAAAACTGATCTTATGCTTGCTGATATTTTAACGAAATCCTTAACTAAGTATAAACATGAAAAATGTATAGAGATGTTAAATTTAAATGTGTCTCAAAATGTTAAAGCGCTTAATTAAAAAGGGCACTATCGATAGGAGGAGTGTTGGGAATCGCTAATCGAGGCGTGCCCAACCTTGAAGCGTGGTCGCTAATATAAGCGCGCGGTAAGAGATTTAGGATTATTCGCGTACTGTAGTGTTTTACACCTTTTTATGATTATTAAACATTTATTCATTCTTAACTACTTTTTACACCAGATCCCCTCAAATCCCTCTCAAAAAGGAAAATGGTCTAAATATAAGGGTGTTAGTTCCTAAAATTAACACAAGCGTCAAATAGTAGGTACAAGTACAGATCCAATCGTAGAGTAGGTGAACAACATCAAGCAGCGACGCGACGGCGGACGTCTTCCTTGCTTTCTTCTTATTTTAAAATGCGAAATTTTGCGGTACCCGCCTTCTTGAGGGGATGGAGTTAATACCAGAACAACTTATATTACGCTTTAAACGGGTGGTTCGGCTCCACCACGGTCAGAATTCTTCCTCAGGGTGCGTGCAGTAACTACGGAGAGCCAAGTTCCACTTGCGGTAAGGTAACCTTACTCGAGATAGTTAGCGACAAAAATAAATTATTCACAATTTGTGAAACTTCTTGTACAGAATCACCCTAACGACACGAAACCAAAGTCTTTGAGTTATTAAACTCTTGTCTTACTCTCACCACACATAAATTTCACCTTGTGTAATTCCTCCAACATTTTCCCTGAAAATATTGATCAGGTAAGAAGATCGATACCGAAGTCAACTTCTCTTACAGACAATAATTACTCGCGGACTTTTGGTCATTTTATGTAAATTCATTAGAGATTTCTTCATTTTTAAAATTTTATTGTAAATAAGTTTAATTTTTTTATTCTGTAAGCGCTCTTAGTTCTATCAATTGATCTGTAGAATGCTTCCTTCTTCTCTTATTATATACTTATAGCATTTTCTCGAATTTGTATACCTATGTCGCACCGCACTACGATTGCGGATTTCCTAACCACAAATGCGACACGCTAACTGGAGTTACTCAATGTGGGTTATTTTGTAGGCTAGTATACACACTCTATTTACCACGCTATTTAACTTAAAAAGAGTTGTTGCAAATTAAATTCCACAAAATTGCGGCATTCAAAATTATCATGATGTGTGTAAAATGTAAAGCAAGGTATACAGTGCATTAAAAATTCATCGTAACTTTCAATCAGAAATGCCTGGATGTAGCTAGTACGGTCTTCTTCCGATAAATTTCAATCGTTATTGCAATAAGATGTAAGCTTTCTTCATGCCCAGCAGATTTGCAACAGCTTAATCAAAGTACCTAGTGGCAGTGATTATCAATAACGACGTGCACTGCCTATCAGATTCCCAATGATCTATTTTTACCATAAGGCTCAATCAGTAAATGATCTATTATTGCAAGTGGTTTAATATATCTTTGGTGTATATTAAACGTAACTTGCCAGTGATACTTATAAAGCTAAATGTTCGGTATATTACCTTGTTGGTAATAATGACGCTGTTGTTTCCCGATTTAAGAGCACCAAGGTAAAGATAAAAATCACTGTCAAAGATTTATCGAAAATATACGTATTCGCTTGTCATTTCAGAAACATTTGCTTTTGTTTATGCAGGACAATATTTCTAATGAAAATTTGCTAAAAATTGTGAAAAGGTTTTGAATATAAGTTAAAAAATACTGTTTCTTATCTAGTATAAATACTTTTGTGTTTTTTGTCGCCTTTTTGTTTCAAATTATTAGCAAATATTGAATGGTTAATTACCAATCAATCAATATGAGTTTCGCCGTTGATATCCTATTCCTATGAAACTGACATTGATTGCATTTCCAAAAGCTACCCGTGGTTAATATTTTATACTTTACACAATTCCTGCTTTACATATGTATTTAAATGAAAAGCTTACTACTTTTCTAACTATTTAACCACTACGGTACAGACAATTTAATTAGATGATAAAGCATAGAAATTAATAATTTCCGTAATTAATATTTAATTAATTTTAATGAAGACAAAGGTTATGAAGGGAGCGAAATATGTATTTCCAAATATTTATCATCCCCAAATTTAATTCTAGTAATTTATCATGCGTATTAGAAAGTACTTTCATTTATAATTAGCAACGAATGTCCATCGATGCGTTGTAAAATAGTTATAAAAAAATGTTTTAGATAAAAGTTGTCTCAAATCAAGTTGTCTGCAAGTTACAATCGCCCAGCTACTATTCTCGAGTATACCAATCGGTAATTGAATCAAGGGCTTTCAACACTTACTATTCCACATAAAATCCAGGAATTCAACTCACTTGTGAATTTGATTAAATAAGTACAGCATGTAACAGGAATTTGTGGAGAAGTTTGCACATTTCTTCAATAAAAAGAACCCGGTTTAAGTTGATTTTTCAAATATTAATTGTTAGGGAATATATTATTAAAACAAAACTTTGAAGTCGTCATAAAATTTACAGCGAGTAAATGCAAGAAATAATCTAAGATTTTGTTAAGACTATGACATTTACAAACAGTGCATGTGACTCCAAACAACTTTATTTTTCAAAAATTTGAAAGAAGTGATACAAAATTATTACTACCGACACAGTATTCGTGTATAAGAAAATAGACATCAGTCTACTAAGCGATTAGAATACATAAAATAAGACGTTTTGGTATCATTGTACAATGGCTGGCCTTACAACCCAGCACACCTTTTCAAAGTAATAATAATAATAATATAATTGTATTTGAGAGGTTATATTGCTTTATTACATGAAGTTCAGTTGACAAAAGAAGTTGAAGTTGAAATTTTAAAATGGTTGAAATTGCTCAAATGTACGGGTATTGAAATACTTGAGAAACGTATTTCACCTTTTTTCAAAAGCTAAGAGTTCAGTTCATACAACTTTTATTGGCGGTACGAAGTTTGCCGGGTCAGCTAGTTTAACATAAAAGAACGTAATTTTAACAGTTCTGTTGTATAATTAAATACTAAATTGATTGTTTCCTTTGTTACAATAAATAAGTCCGAATAATTGTCTTTATCGACAGATTTCCACTTTTGAAAATATTTGTTACGACGTGGTTAGTAGATTGGGCAATCGGTCGCGCCGTACAGATGATACATATCTTCATTAACGTTTAAGTTATTTACAGATACTACAATAATTGTCATCTGTATTTATTTTATATGCCATAGTCCCGATTTGTATAGCCTTAAGCAATTTTTATATGCTAACAAGAATAATGTTACGTCATGGAACCCAGGGAATATAATGATGTATACCTTAGAAAAGTGATTCATAAAACGTAATGGATGTCTGAATCGAACAGAAAAACTTTGCAAAGGAAAGTTTCAAAGTACATATATTGTACGGTATTCTATTTTATATTTTATATTTCTATGTTAGTTTCGTATCGCTTCACTTTTGCGAAAATTTACACGTATAAGTAGGTACCCTTTTTACATAAATTTCGTATATCTCAATAGCCACAGTGGTGTTACACAAGATGATATCATCATTTTCGATAGATTTCTATAATATAATAGTATGTAAAGTAAGTCGCTAAAGTGTGAAGGTTGGTAATTGTCGTGTGAAGAATTAGATTTAGGCCTTTTTCAGCATTAGACCTATGCATTCATTGATTCATGAGCTAACAGCAATATCAGTTTTTTGCACAATTTTCTCCATAAATAGATTTTATTTATCAGATGGTTATATTGAAGATTTTGAACATGATAATGTTACGGATGAAATTTTATTTCAGGTTGATTGTGAAGTTGTATGCGATTATTCTGTCGGCACTCTTAAGTAAAATCTACAGAATCTTGGATAATAACACCCATACATAATTAAACAAGTTTTCAATTATTTCCTTGCCTTATTAAAGCTTAAATCTGTAATAATGTAACTCTGTGTCGAAGTTAATATTATACATTTATTAAATATGAGCTTTTAACCTTTATACGATTGGTTTTAGTACAATATATGTCACATTTTCCGGTTATTGGATGTCATTTGGCGTGTTGTGTGGTTGAACGACCAATAACTAATTTAAAATATGATCATGAAGTAAAACTTACTCCTATCACATTTTAACGTCTCTATACCAAAAAAAAAACGTCTATGGATGATTATCGCTTACTTTATAGCTATACGCTTTTGAGCAATAAACGTTTTCCATCGGAATTCTGTACGAAATAATCATCCATAGCATTAGTACCCTTGCACAACCGATATCTTGCCGAATTTCACTCTGACGATGACTTCCACCTTTTCCACGAAAATTTCACACACTGTAACATAAACGTTTCACATCTCTCAATATACTTTGTCCAAAAAGCGTATTAGGCGGTTTTAAAAATGGGTTAACTTTTTCAACTACTTGTGATTTTGATAATATGCGCGGTCCAGACTAGTAAAGGATTTCGAGAAATACCTCTACATATAATCCTTTGCTACCTGTTGTCAAGTTACCTGAGTTATTTTATGGTTTTATGGTTATGGTTGCCTAAATTCACTTAAATTATTGTTAAATAATGAGATACTTAGAAGTGATAGAAGAAAATACTCATCGTAGCTTAATAATATCTGTTCACCCAACAGATATAGTAAAGCTCCTCCCAATAAATTTTGACCAATATAAGCAGTGACCAGTTTTACATCAGCAAAATTATAAATACGTTATAGATGTCAAATTCATTTACGCCAACTACAACAATTGAAATCAAGTGATTGCTTATGTTACGGGTTTCGAATATTCCACCAATAAAAAAGTTGCATTTAAATGGGGCGGTAACTTTTGGGGAGGAGCTTCACTGGGTGGCGGAAAAAAACCGTTGAAAAAAGCCTCGGAAAATAAAACCTGGAAAAAAAGTCGGCGGAAAAAAAAGCGGCGGAAGAAAAAGCCAGTCTATTTGCTAGAAAATTTTTTGGCATTTATAGTTATTCGTATAGGGGAGGGAAGTGCATAGTTCTGACACCGTCGTATAAAAATTTTTGTATTAAATTTCATTCATTTTTATAAAGTAATTATTTTTTATTCCAGTCGGTACCTATCTACATATTAATCACTCCGGTCTAAATCTAATGGTATAACTAACAGCTCTCAAAAAGTCTTCTCGCCATTTGCGTGTTGCCGACAAAGTTCTGCCAATCGCGATCGCATTACTTCGCAAGCATTCCTTTTCTTCTCTTTTGAGTTACTCCAAGATTTTGTTGTTCCACCTTGGTGCAGTCTGCAGCAACCTCTTGCTGCATCTTTGTGATTAAGGTATACACAGAAGGATGTTTATGTCCAACTAGATTGGAGAAGCGGTTGTTCCATCCTTCTGTTTGATTGCGATCATTTCCCTCTAATTTTTTTAAAAGAATTAATGTGCTGGTGGTAGACGGATCGTCGGGGTTGAGAAGAATGAAAGCCCAGCAAATTATGTGATAATTTATTGTAAAATACGAGGTGTGACGTTTCACCGAATCATAGTCGGCTTCTTCAGACGTACATTGAGATTTGATGATATTCTAAAATGTAATGCTTACAAATTTTAATATTGTCCATTACATTTTAGAATATCATCAAATCTCAATGTACGTCTGAAGAAGCCGACTATGAGTCGGTGAAACGTCACACCTCGTATTTTACAATAAATTATCACATATTTTGCTGGGCTTTCATTCTTCTCAACCCCGACGATTTCCCTCTAATATGGCGGTGTTAAAAGTCCACAATTCTGGCGGAAACATCACCGAAATGTTGCGCATTCTAATCCCCCCCCCCCTTTTGCTTGATTACCAACTCGCCTAAAGGTTCCGGAAATGTAAGTGGTATCAAAGTAATTTAAGAGATCTTCAGCTTCCGGAGGTTAGATTAGGTTAGGTTAGGTTATTTATTCTTGCATATTTTAAACTTTAAGCATACTCCGCCACTGCGTATTTTCAAATCACCCACGCTAATATCCCTTCCATAGGACCATTCCGAATACAAGTCCCGTTTTCCTTATCGCGTCGGACCTGTAAATCAGTTTTCACATTCCTTATTGCGTGAAGTTTAGTAAAATATTTAAGTGTCAGAAAACGCTTTTGGGCTCTAAATTTTCGAGGACCTTTCCTCCAGGAATCAGTTCCAGTGGGAATTTTGTGAGCGGCTTTTTCTTCCGCGGCTTTTTTTCCACTGGTTTTATTTTCCGCGGCTTTTTTTCCACGGCTTTTTTTCCTAGACTCGTTTCACTATATCTGTTGGGTGAACAGATATTAGATTATGTCAATACCTACACGTTAGTATAAAATATACTTCGATTACCATAAAGATAACTTAACTATGATGTATAATTGTTTACCTATTTTATTAATTACACCTAAAGGGTTTTAATTACATACAAAATTTCATCGTAGCGGAGACGTATAATACACTCAAAATCATTCTAATAATTGGAATGGTTTCCAGGATTATTAGTAACTCTTTAAAATTGAACCTTTTTGTTAAAACGCTTGAGATATTCGACAGTTCCGGTTCTTTTTACTGACCCTGTATAAATGTGACGCGAAATGCAAAATGAGAAAATGCGAAAGCCTCAAATTATTTATGTTTTTATTATAAGTATAATAGTAGGTGATTTAATGTGCCCTTCAAACAAATAGTAACCATGTTAAACAAAATGCAATATGAATGCGACGCTTTTTCATTTTCCTTCTTATATCGTATCAAAGTTCTTTACAGTTTTTCGAAATAGATTAATTAATTACTTCGTTTTGTATGAAGTAAACATTTACAAAAGGCAAAGGATCGGTTATGGAAACAAATGTATCTGTATTATTATTTTTCAATTAGCAATTCCTAGTGAGCACAACATGCGATCAATTTCGGTATGATTTATCCTTTGCGCAATGTTCAAATAACAACGTTAGCCACAACTGTGACATATTATTACTAGCCGTCAAATGCAAGAAACCAATTCTATCTAGAATTACAATACAATATTCATTGAACACACCAAACAATTGCAGTTGACGTGCAACATTTAGGTAAATACAGAAGTTACGTTTATCGATTCCATTTGTAAATAGAAACAAAATACTTCCAGAGAAGAGCACGTAGAATTATTTCCCCTCAATAGAATAACAATTAAACTAATACCAAGAAAATGAGTAAAAACAATGCAAATCAGATTTCCATAAATAAGGACAAAGCGAATTTGTTAGTATATGAATGTCTCAAGTTCGAATGTATTTGTTAGGTTACTACAGTAAAGCACCGACAATGTAGAAAAGAAATTGAAAATAAGTTTTTTTTGTTTGTAAGCGTCTATTTCAATATACACAAGGGAATATGAAAAGGAATTATTAGATTTTGTATATAATGTAGAAATTCTTTGAATGAGACATTCAGAACGAATTTGTGTAGTAGACTGACGTTTCTGTCATGGTTTCTGTGACGGCTGTATCTGCTTTATCGAGAAAAATCAGAAACGAAAAAGCGCTTCAGCGTATTTTATTAAATTTCGATTCGGTCACTAATCAGTTACGATATTTGCAATTTGAATTGAAGGGTTTCCGTTTAAATTGTAAAACTGATAAGCGCAATTTACTTTGAAATTTATTTTGACGATATAAAAATGCGAACCTCATCAAAATTTAATAATATTAATAAATTTATGAGTAAACGAAGTAATCAGTAAGTGTGAAAATGTAATTTTCAGGACTATGTAACTTTCTTTACGTTTATCTATAAATAGGAATAGGAAAAAAAGATGAATTATTGTTTATATAAAGAGGTGAAGTCACAAAGAGCAACGCTGTTTTATTGTTAATTTTACAAACCAAATTCTCTATAATTATATTGGTATTAAGCTGATGTGTCTCAATGGTCAAATATTTAATTAGATCCCTTCTGCTTTTATTCTTTGTGAAGGGGCTTTGAGATTATCTGGCCTGTACAAAATTGTTTACTTACTGTTAGAGATTTGTAGTGTATTTAGTTACGCATCGAGCAATAAACGAAGAACGGTTGTAAAAATTTAACAGAGCAAACATGTACATGTACAAGATAAAAAAGTATCACACCCTGTAAACAAAAATAAACAAACTAACATCTACTGCCTATTAACCCCTTCCACTCCAGGTATCCAACATGTGGATATTTCAAGGTGTGCATCAGGGTACCATGATATCCACATATGGATACGACGCATTTGAATTATGTAGCCTTAAAGAAGGATGGGATGGCACGTGGAAATTCATATTAGGTCTGGTATGGTACAAAAAAATGGTATGGGGAAGATACTTTTAAAATTACGGCTGGAGTGGAAGGGGTTAACAATATGCATAATAGCGCGTTTTACAATCGCTCAGTAGATGTCTCTAAATACCCGTTGTCGGCAGTCAGTAAACTGACTCTGGTTGTCGGGACACATTATCAACACTTCCCCTAGAGACCTCCGGCACCATCACTTGAGTCCCTTTGCCAAACCAAGTAACCCAATACACTTTCCATGCCGGCTGTCGAGGTACGTTATCAACACTTATAACTTGAAAGCTTTTCTGCTGTAATAGATTATGAGTTGCTATAACTCAAAAAATTCTCAATCAATGTCCTCGAAGTAGTGCAGTCAAAGAAATGTAAACAAAGGGAAAATCCAAAAACTTCCATTTGCATTGTAACTTTAATTTGGCACGATTTTGATTTGATTGGCCACTTTTTATATAGTCCAGTTCAGATTACAACCCCTAGGGATCTTAATTTTACATAATGAAGGTAGTTATTATTCATTCACTTGTGTAAAAGCGCAAACGTAACATATCATTTTTAAGCTGTATAGGGAATACTGAACGACTTTTAAATACACGTGAATAATTCATACATTTTACATAGTTAATGAGTTTCCACTGAAAATTATTTACCAAATACTAACGCTTATGTTATAGGTGATTGGCATAAGTGTATGCAACTATCAAAGTACCTACTTCTGTTTTTTAAAAAACAATTACATAGTATTTTTAGGAAAATAATTCTGAACTGATGTTGTATTCTTATTTATAGAGTACACAGTGTTCTTATTTTATTTATTTGACGCAAAGTAGCTTAAAGCTAATAAATTGTAATCCTCTCTAATCTACTTATTGTTTATTCATAAAATTTTTTATACCTTTATTGAGCTAGTCGTGGGTGATAAAAAGAAGTTAGAAAACAGGAGAAAGTTGCAGTTGTTGTACAAGGGGGGGGGGGGGGGGGGGGGTTGATTTGGTTTTTATTAAGTATTGCAATAATAATTATAAACTACGTTAATGCACGAATGAAAAAATATTTATTGAAGATAATCAGCACGTATTGGAAATCATTAGGGCAGTATTTAATTATTCCGTATTTAAACAAACAGTGTGATCATTTATATACAAATTAATTATATAACTGATAATTTGTGACTATCAAGTCTGTTCAAAGAAATTGATGTAAGACAATACACCTTTATATACTTAAAGAATTATTTATTAGTGATTAGTGATACAAGTACGTAGAATAGGTAAAACCGGAAGTGATATTTGTGAGAGGTGCGGGCTGAAAGATAGCCCCGAACACACAATTTTCTAGTGCTCGAGATGCAAGGAGCAGCTAGTAGATATGCTGAGTTCCGGTGTTTGCCCGAATGAAGGAAACCAACCGAGAGGAGGCGAGTCCCACACTACCTAGCACATAAGAACCAAGTGCGGGGTGTCCATAAAAGGATTCCACCTTTGGCGACTCAAATATCTCTTGCGAAGTGCTGTGCTAAAAAAAGGATCATCGTGGTGATTAGTACTCTAAATCGTATAGACTTTTATTTTTTATTTATATTTTATTGCACCATGCTAAGAGAGTCCGTTGTCATTCCAAGCAGCTAGATTGAGAAACTTTCTTTTTATTATATATTAGTTTACTTACGACGGTTGTCAGCTGGTTTAATGACGTACTCATTTGTTGTATAAAGCCTTTGACCATATTTTTTAGCTCGGACATGTCGGAGAGGATCGATACAAGAGTTGTTTCTTTAGGTTGCTTATTCTTGATTAGGTCCTCAAAGCTTCTGTGAGCGTGCGTAATAGAAGTAGAAGTATATGAGTTATTGAAGGATTTTGCTTTGGTCGAAGTGTGAAATTTTTCTTTTGTTGAAGTTTTTTAAATAGTGCTATCTTTGTAATTAGCAGAGCGATTACCTTCACTCAGGGCCGGCGCTAGGCATTTTGCCGCCCCGTGCAAAAATATTTTAGGCGCCCTCTGTCAAAAAAAATTGACCCCCGCCCCTCCGCGACAAACAAGGCCACTACGTACCTACTTGCAAAGCTTTCTGTGCCACAATTAAAAATTATAAAACACCTACCTACTACCTTCTTCTGTTGTCCGACAATAAATTCTTAGATGTTTATTTGTTTATGGAACAGTCAAAATGTCGTTACTGTGAGGATACACGAGCCAGTTTCTTTCAAATGTTTCTCCATTACACAACTACCTTTTATAGTAGTTAACTGAAAATCTCTTAAAGAATTTTTTGGAAAATTAAACTGAAACCTCACGTACCGATAGAATTGATGACAAGCGGCAGAGGCTAGACAGGGTGATTTGACTTGCAATGTCCAGACGATATTTCCTAAACTAATAATATTAGGAAAAAACATTTAAATTGAAAGTGATTGAGTATTACGTATTCTATATGTATTATAGGGCAAAAAAACATTTTTTTTGTTGAGCTGATTTTTGGTGAACAAAAAAAATTTTTTTAGATAGCGACAATTTTTTTTTATAATTTCAAAAAGAGAAAATTTTTCTGAATTCAACGATGTATAAATTTTAAATTTTAACATGAATTTATTTAAATAGCAATAGAAGAAATATTTGATTTCATTAACATAGGATGCTATGAAAAGAAAACCGCACATCATCCCGTCAACAAATTTTTCATGTTATAAGTAACAAAAACATAATAAGTTGATTTATTTTGTCATTATTCGATCACTATGGTATTGAATTTCACAAATAACGAAAAGGCTGATATGTTATTAAATCAGACTATTGCTTATTTAAATAAATGCCATATCAAAATTTGAAATTTACTCAGAAAAATTGTCTCTTTTTTTAATTATAAAAAAAAATTGTTGTCGCTATTTAAAAATTGTTCACCAAAAATGGCGCGACAAAAAAAAATGTTTTTTTGCCCTATAGATAATATAGAATACGTAATACTCAATAACTTTCAATTTAAATGTGTTTTTCCTAATGTTATTAGTTTAGGAAATATCGTCTGGACATTGCAAGCCAAACCACCCTGTATGGCACCAGGCGCTCTTAACTTAAGTATGTAAACTTAAATACAAACAAAAGTAAATTAGTATTACCAACCTCGGCTCTTGACATCTGACCTAGTGTAGCATATCAAATTCATCACTAATTTATAATAAATTAATAATTAATAAATTTACAAAAGTTTGTAGCCAATTTTGCCGCCCCTCAAAGCTGTGCCGCCCCGTGCAAATGCACGTGCTGCACCGCCGGTAGCGCCGGCCCTGCCTTCACTTAATATGCATTTAACGTCACCCGATATTTCTTCCCTCCATCAATTATTGTGTGACTTTACGTGTCCACTATTTATAATAGTTATTAAAAATAGTTAGGTATAATAGTTTAACTTAAATATAAATTATATAAACAGAGTTACTTTTCATTTTTGTTTGATATAATTTTTTAAGGTTTTTCGAAGAAATTTTTATTCCTTTTGTTATCCATGGCTTCGGACAACCATTATTTACTTTACTTTTTCGAAGGGAAACGCTTGATCGATGTAATAATTTATTGTGTCTGTAAATAGTTTAAAAAGCTTCGTTAACATTATTTGATATGTTATATACTTCGAACCAATTTTCTTTGCTTATATGAAAGCATAATGTGTCATAATTATTTTGATTAACATTTCTTTTATACGTGTGTGTAACTAATTCCTTTTTTGAGCTTTTTAATACCAAGTTTAGTACAAAAATTTGTACCGTGTGATCGGATAAACCATTATGGAGTATCTTGGAATGTACGCGGTTATCAATTATATTACAGCAAACATAATCAATAGACGTTGAGGAAGTTTCTGACACTCTTGTTGGTTTAGAAATATGATTCCTTATATTATAAGATATAAAAGTGTTGCACATTTGAAGATGGAGATCTGTAGATTTTATTCTTCCTCTTTTCGACAACATTACTATTTCCATTACGGTTTCCAATAATTTTGATATCTTCTCGATTTTTTATGTTTTTTAGTTCAGCCAGGGGAGGTTTCACATTTCTATTTGACGTCCCTGTTGTCTTTATTTCACAGTTATCTATGCAAGTAACAATTTAGTGCATAGTGATAGAGTACCTATGTCTCTCAGTTCAGCTAAAAGGGATTTTTGATTTTCAGCTGCTGTCTGTGTAATTTTCCTCTCATTTTTATTGAGAGTAAATTGAGAACTGTCATGATTAGAGTTGAATATTGTGGAATTTTTGTCTTGTAATAGAGTTCTTTCATCGCAATGCTCTCTTCGAGATTTGTATCTAGTTGAGTTGCATTTTTCGGATTTTTTTCCTGTAGTGCAGATATTTCAAGTCTTTGATCTTTTACAATTGGTTAAATTACAGTATTTGATTATCGTAATTCAATTTGATTGTATCTATATCCGATCCGACACTGCCATTTTCTGCTGGACTACCTCAGTTTGTGTCCCCTTAGGGGTTCTGTCAATAATTCGTTTAGATTTCAATTCAAGCTTACATTTAAGGTCGGTTATTTCCCTGCAGAGGTTCTTCTTGTCAATTTTTAATTGATGCACTAACTTCACTAGTCTAGAATTTTCGTCATTTAACGTGCTTTCCATTGAGGTACTTTCATCTAAATCTAATAAAAATATAGGCGGCATAGTGAATAAATAAATTACTTTGTTTTTTACGTTTGAAGCGTGGGTTTCAAGGTATCATTTATATAAAACCATTCAAAGTACACAACAATGCTCATTTTAGGTCATCAGATCGTTTTCAATCGTCGTTACATCCCTTATTTTCAAGTACGAGATATTTACATGACTTGAACGCACAATAGCTTTAAGATCATTTCGAGTTGAAATGTGAAATTGAATAAAAATTTAAATAGCATACATAACATAATTTCTTTATACTTATTAATTTTCTGTTTCCAATTCGAATAATAGGTACCTGCTTCGTATATTATTGGTATTATTTGAGTGGAATCCATAGTCCTCTAATCTCAAAATGGGGAGTTCGATTATTCAGTGAAATAAGTTATTACACACAACCTTTCCCCATAGACTTTAATCGTTTACATAAAATATTCTTGAAACAAAAAGGCTACAAGTTTCGACGACCCAAAGTCGTCACCATCAGGCCCCTAAAAGCTATCATTAACACTAAGCGTACATACTTACATACTTACATACGAAATTAATAAATTGAAAAATTTTCGGAATTATATAGGAGGATGCACACTTTTAATGAGGTTTCCAAAAATGACGGAATTTGATAAAATTTTAGTATATTGTAGATATCGACTTTCTGACCAAAAAGTCTCATGGGCCCAAAGTGATCCTATGACTGGTTTCCGAGATACAGTGGCGGGTATGGGGTATCTTGAAAAACAGGAATTAAATTATAAATACCATAAAAGGTTGATATTTTCTTTAAAAAAGTAATACAAGTAATTTAATTTGATCTTGGGCGGCTGTCTAGGATGTCAGGTGCTGATTTTTTGTGTACAGGGTGTACAACTAAGAAAGGAGGGCGGCCATAACTCGGAAACTATTTGAGATAGAACAGTGAAATAAAAAATCTTATAATAAATGTAGCCAAGAGAAAATGCTGGAAATTATTTTCAATTTCATACCATTGCCACCAGAGAGCGTTTCACTGATTTCAATTTGAAATTCCCATTTTTTGGGCAATTTTCCTCAGTAAGGTATTTAAAAAAATATATTCATTGTGAACTAGTGATCAATATGTAAAACTTTGTTTAATGAATTTTGACGTGCTGTTAAGATTTGTTTATACCTCAAATTGCCTCTTATATTACCACATTTTTGAGTATATCTTCAGTACTATAAAAGCTATTGACATAATTTTTTTTTCAATTACTCCCTTATGAATGAATTTTCCTTCCAATAGCAGTGAAAAAAATATTTGGTACCATTTGAATTTTTTTAGAAAAGTCGACCGTTTTGTTCCTTTAACAAGTTGCGCCCTCTATTGGTAGACGGAGATAAGGAATTGTTGTGGTTTTGAATTTTTTTGGTAATATCAAGTGTCTTTACATCGAGACCAATCTTGACAAATTCAAGCAAAGCGTTTCGAAGTTACACGATTTTTTCTAGTAACAAGTAATTTAGATCCCCGTCCCTTTATTTTGACAGCAATCGAAAAAATGCATTAAACAAAGTTTTACATATTGATCACTAGTTCACAATGAATATATTTTTTTAAATACCTTACTGAGGAAAATTGCCCAAAAAATGGGAATTTCAAATTGAAATCAGTGAAACGCCCGCTGGTGGCAATGGTATGAAATTGAAAATAATTTCCAGCATTTTCTCTTGGCCACATTTATTATAAGATTTTTTATTTCACTGTTCTATCTCAAATAATTTCCGAGTTATGGCCGGCCTCCTTTCTTAGTTGTACACCCTGTACAATGTACACCCTGTACATAAAGAAAAATCAGCACCTGACATCCTAGACAGCCGCCCAAGATCAAATTAAATTACTTGTATTACTTTTTTAAAGAAAATATCAACCTTTTATGGTATTTATAATTTAATTCCTGTTTTTCAAGATACCCCACATCCGCCACTGTATCTCGGAAACCAATCATAGGATCGCTTTGGGCCCATGAGACTTTTTGGTCAGAAAGTCGATATCTACAATATACTAAAATTTCATCCAATTCCGTCATTTTTGGAAACCTCATTAAAAGTGTGCCTCCTCCTTTAAACATTAAAATTGAAAATTGAAGACGAAACATAAATGATAATTAGACAAAAGTTTAGATAATTTATTCCATCCCCCGATATAGGAACCGCAATAAAGGTTAAAATTAAATTTAAAAAATTTTAAAGGTTTAAAACATTAAGCCATGCTAGAAAAGAAAGGTTAATTAACGTCATATGATGGAGGAATTGGTATACTTAGGTACGGGAAAAACATTTGAAATTAATTAATCCCTAAAGGGAAACATAACGCCCTCAAAGAAACGGGCCACCATACATGGAAGAAAGGAATATAAAAATTCGTTGATTGAAGAACATGCGGCGTAAAATGATAGCCGACTCAAATTACAAAATGGAAGGACCAATCCAAGGGGACCATCAAAAGGAATAGGACACTGTAAAAGCCGGTAAACTACGGGGTCAAAATTATACGAGGAGCAAAAGAAAAATTATTGATTAACAAGGAGATTTTTGTTTATATTAAGGATCTCGTTAAGAGAGCTAGAAGGGTTTAATGTTTAAATTTATATAATTCCGAAAATTTTTCAATTTATTAATTTCGTATGTAAGTATGTAAGTTTGTACGCTTAGTGTTAATGATAGCTTTAGGGGCCTGATGATGACGACTTTGGGTCGTCGAAACTTGTAGCCTTTTTTTTTCAAGAATATTTTATGTAAACGATTAAAGTCTATGGGGAAAGGTTGTGTGTAATAACTTATTTCATTGGTATTATTTATTTCAAAGAATTTGTTATTTATAGATACTTTCTTTTGTGAGTAGAACCGAGGCACTTGTTCCCCCCCCGTTTTTGTCTGGGGCCACTTGTTCCCCCCCCGTTTTGACGTCACTGTGTGATGTAAGGCTCACGTGGTCGGCGTGATTTTGACCTTGACGATTACGTGACTGATGATTAATATGGATGCTGACGTTTACGTGTCTGATGGATGCTGTAAATCTTGTGTGAGATTGTGTGTAATCTTATGTAATCTGAGTCGCTTAGGATGCTGTAATCTTGTTGCGTAACATTGTGTGTAATCTTATATAATCTAAACAAGATGCGCATACTTTTTTTTGATTTAAGATGATGATTTTGGTCTAAGATGTAGTGTCTGTTGGTTATTTTTCGGATGCTGAAATTAAATTGATGAGATTTGATTTTAGATTTGGGTAAATAAAATCATGTAGTGTCTTTTTGACTTTGATATTGAATTAAGATTATGGATTGAGGGTCTTAAGTGAGGGTTTTTATATTCGGTCGCAAAAAATAGTTACTTCGAATTGGGCGATGTAATTTTTCTGAATATTGTAATTGTTACTGAATTATCTTGATTAAGAAACAAAAATGTGCATTTTTCTAATTATAATCATTATTACGAGCTAAAAGCATATAACATTATGATGCTTATAGAAATAGTACATCTCCAAATTCAATATCGAAAATGAACAGTGCGCACGTCAAAATTTATTATGCGCACATCAAAAATTTACCGTGCGCACGTCAAAATTTACTGTGCGCATGTCAAAGTTTACCGCGCGCACGTAAAGATGTACGCTGTGCGAAGAATAAAAAACGTTAACGGACAACAAAATGATCCATTCTTAAAACGTAATGGCTGAAGCAACAACAACAACGATGACTGAAGATAATCTGGAACTGCTTCACGCCTTATCAAAATTAGGTGATAAGGAGAGAATCGCTTTGCTAGAATGTTTAAACGATAAACAGGTTCATTGCATTTGCGAGTGTATTTACAATACTTTGCAGGGTAATGTACCATTATCAAAGTATCAGAAACGGCAACTCTCTTATCATAAAACAGTTCTAAGGAATCTGGCCGAAGAGGGTGAACCTATAAAAAAGAAGAAACAGATATTAGTGCAGAACGGTGGGGACTTTCTATCATTTCTACTACCTCCCCTGCTTAATGCTGTACTGGAAGATAATTTTGAATGAATATGGAGTACGCAAAGAGGAGCTTATACAGTGGTTAAAGACAATGGAAAGTGCGCAAAATAACATTTTATCACGGTTGGATGATGAAATGAAACGTGCTCAATTTAAATTAATCCGATAAGTTTAATAATATAATTAACAAATTAAGCATGTTCACAATACGTTTAATAAAAACGATCGAAAGGAAAATTATTTTCGTGACAAAAATAAAAAAGTACAGTACAATCTAAGCTAAATTAAAATGGGTTTTTTGAAAATATTTTTACTGTATGTCAAATTGAAAACAATTTAATAAATTAAACTGTTATACAATACATATTTTACGATAATGAGAATAAATGGATTTTAGTAAAAAATTTGTTTTGCTAATTACGATACTCGTTAGTGGACTTTTACAATATTAGTGCAAATACACGTTAAATTCGAAAGGAAACTGTTAGATAACTATTTTCGTGACAAAAATAAAAAAGTACAATACAATTTTTATCCTTAAGCTAAATTAAACTGGAGTTTTTACATCATTATTAGAAATACCTGCTTAACGATAGGATAACTGCTAAATGGTATATAACTAGTTTTATTCCTTATATCCAAATGGCAAAGTGTCAAAGTTTTCAATTCTTCGCCGTTTGGAGTAACTAATTCTATACTGCTTAGACTCTGGCCTACTTATTATATCATAACACCTACTTCTAACTATTTTCCTATTATTGTAAACATAAAGAGAGTCTTTACTATTCGTGAGGACCATATCTCGCATCGTTTCAAAGTTTATCACACGAGAGTTCTTATAATTTAAGGTAATGCCCTTCACTTTACACACTGATTTAAGCGTTTGATCACTAGTAGAAAACACATTATAGCTGTAGTTTTTTGGTCCTGCACTAACAAATTCAGTTATATAATCTCCCTCTAATTCGTCCGTCATCTCGCCAAGGAAATCTCCGCAGGTTGGATTCCAGTCACCGGGTTTCGACACAAATATGACACTATCTGTATCGTAATACAGAACACGCCGACCTAGATTCTCCAAATAACTATATAGTTCTAAACGTGCATGAGCTGTAGTATACGCGGCTATGGACACATTAATAGTTTTAAGGGCCTCACCCTCACCCTCAGGTCTATCCCAATTTACAATTACCACTTCGTCATTAATGGGAATGATTGATTGCACCTGGACTAAAGGATCCGTAAACAATTTGAAAAAGTCCTTTGGCTCAGCTACAATACTGCACTGAGTTAAATTTTCTCTTTGTCCAAACTTGCCCCAAAACGAATTTAACATTAACTTGGCCAGGTACCTTAAACCGGGGTTTTTCTTGATATTATTTTCGTCTAACCGAATCCCCTCTTTATTGTAATAATTTTCTATATACTCCTTTTTCTCGGCCTCTGTAGTGCAATGACTAGGCCACCCTGAACATTCCTGTTTGAGTTTCAGGAAATTGTCAATGTAACCGCTAAACAACCCACCCTGTTTCGTGGTTTTGTCATATACGGTTACATCATACTCCCAAACCTCAAACACATCCAAAATTTTATAGTTTTTAGCGATGGCCTTACGCAGTTCGTCGGCTACATACGTTCCAACGAAACTGCGATCAGCTTCACTATGTCCACATTCCCCTTCGTTTAGCTCTATGCCACAAGTTCTACATAACAAAAACATCAACTTGCCATGCATTTTTAGGGGTAAAACAGGGTGATACAAGTCAGAGGGCGGTAGTACTCGACATTTAATCAAACCCTCCACCGTGTCCAATGAAATGTTCTTACAATCTAAACCTACGTGAATTTTCGGATGACCTATAGGATATTTACAATATTTATTTACATATGGATACAGCGAACACACGTCGTAATACATAATTTTCTCCCTAATGCCATCACACTTATGGTAAAGTTTGCTGGCATTAGTGCGACCACCATAAAACGCGTCTCGAGGGTTTAACGGTTCATCATCTTGACAGCCTAAATTTTGTATAAATGTCCTTAATTCATCGTTCACAAGTATTAATCTTTTAAAATCACATTCACGCGTTTCCACTAAATTATATCCGAGTTCGCGAAGACGCTGAGACCGTGCCGCCGTGTATTCGTTTCGAACAAACATTGATGTATTTACGCCCAACTTTGGGTCAACATTAGCCTGATTGGGGAAACATTCTTCGCAGCCGTGCCAATAGCATCCCAGAAACTCGTAAACCGTATTTGTTTCGACACAATAACCGTCAACCTTAACACCTTGAGGTGTTCTAAACTCACGAGCTTTTCCAGCATGCTGTATGGTCACTTGTTCGGAATGTTCCATCCAACGTAACCACTGTATTGCCACTTTGGACTGTTTGTCGGTACGTCTATAACCGCCTTTTGGAATCAGTCCAATTGTATTTTCTTTAAGGAACAACCGACGAAACACTTTATTACAAGCGCTCGCAATTGTGACTGACTCCTCGAAGGGATCGACTTTATTTTGGAACCTGAACATCGACCTGAATTGAAGACAACCTTTAACCAAAATTTTAACGTCCATTAAGCAATACTTCACAATCTCCTCACTCATTTTGAAAATATAATTATTTTGGGTCTCAGTTGCGTGCCAATCTAAAAGTTTTTGCCGCTCTTTCTCCGACATCTGATCGGTACAAAAATATTCAAGGGTAGGCAAAGGACCCTCATAATTCTGATTCTCGGATGTGTTGAAGAGAAATGGGAAATATCCCTTGGCTTCGGGAAAATTGAAAGTTTTAGGAAATACCGAGAGAGATGATGGGATGAAATTGAGAGAGTCGATAAACCTAATATCGTCGCATTGAATGGAAATTAATTTGAGACCGTTGGAGATAATTTTAGGTCTCCACCGTGTGTTATTAGCTAACATGCATCTTAGCACAAAACATCCATCGTATCCCTTCATGTTATGCGCGATGCATGTAACTTTAAATTTTCGCGCTTTCTCGGCAACATACGATAGAAACGATTCAACAGGATCTTTCCTGAAAATGTGCACTCTTTCGCTACACGTCGGACATGGCTCATCCAAATCGTCTGTGCATCGGATACAAACTGCACAAACATTCACGGCCACACATAGATTAGGCTCATGCAGAAATCGATCATTCGTTCCCTCGCACATTTTTTCTTGCATGCATTCCAAATCGTAAAAGATAAACATAGATGGTTTACATTCATCGCTGTCACCACAACCCTTGTTAATGGGCATGTAACAATAATGTCCAATAGGTTTTTGACTCTTGCACGTGGGACAGCGACTATAACCGCATCTATGTTTACCCTTTACTTCAGTGGTTTTAAGGCAAGTCAAACATCTACGAAGTTTTCCACATAGTTCAGTGTCCTTGTGGTTTTTAAAACATTCTTGCCCATAAAAATCTCTTTTGCAATCATTGCAAACAATTTTAGGATTTTTAATGGAACAAGGTGGTTTTTGATGACAACAAGGACACTGATACAAACATTTCGCATGCCGATTTTTGTTATTACAACGTTTTCTGCACTGTTCGCAATAATAACTGCAGGTAAAAGCAGAAGTTAAGCTGGTGATAACATTGTAGTGTTCGTCTTCTAATATTAAATTTAAAATTACCCTACCCGGTTCCCTAGGGCCCTCAAAATAAACAGAGTCACCTATTCGAGAATTATAAACTACAATCGTATATGAAGTTAAATGATTTTGAAATGATTGAATATGCTGATAACTACCACCCTGACTAAGATCTACACCGCTGTTTTGGCAAAGTTGCAGGGCTCGCGTTTGGAGTAACGGACTACCCACTTCCATGCTATGACGTGTTGAATCGTTGTTTCGAAATGCTATTGCCAGAACTAGGGCACGAGCTAAACAATTGTTTTGGTTCATTGTTCTTGGCACAACAATAATACCCTTTGTTTTAGATTTGCAATAATCCTCAAACTTTAAACCCGTCAAGTTTTTGCGTCCATAGCCAACAGGTACCTTAACTCTATCCACGTTTAAAACTAACAAGTCACTTGAAAAAAAACTAGCATTGCTCTGCATTACCTTTTCCAGCAGTGACATTATCACTCCTACCGACAACTGGTCCACTCTTCTAAATGAAAGACCAATTGGTTTGTCGGGGAAATTCGGATTCCTTAATGTGATTCCTACACGATCAGATGGAACAGCATCCCTAACGATGTATGCGTGCAGTTCCTCGAATGCACTCTGCAAAAATATGTATTAAATAACATTTAGGAAACGATATATTTTTTACCTGTAGCCATGTTAAGGGGTTATCCTTGCATGCCTCGTCGTTGAAAGTAAATCTCAACGATTTGCATGTCGTGTTGAATTTTTTTATAAATTTGGTGTTTGACTCGTCAATTATATTTATATGGGTGAATTTCGATGGCCCAGTCTCTTGTCGAACTGATGGACCCAAACCCAATTGCTGCTGCTGCTCCTGTAATGTACTAATTTCAAGAAACGAAAATAATAGAAAATTACAAAAGACATACCGTTATCATACTCGAATTCTCCGCTGTGCCCCACGCTTGATCATCACGAGAAGTTCCCAACACCTCCTCCTCCATGTTTACTTGAGTCGGACTTTATGCAATAGAAAATAATTAAAAATGTTTAAAAAATAAAAGAAAAATATATACTTACATTCCGTCAATTCCTCGCACAGCTTCCACAAAATCACCCCACACGTCCAACGAATCGATATTAATATTTTCAAAAACTACCTTATTATTAATGATATTATATGCCTTTATTAAACCCTCGCTGGTTAACAGTCCATCACGGAACAAATCTAAAATTTGATTCACGGTCAAGCAATCCATAATGATAATAAAGGTAACGCTCGTCAAACAGAACTAAATTATATTTTGCAATTAATCGTATTTATAGCATTTTTCTAATAACGTAAAAAATCCATTTTTAAGGAATTTAAGGCTAAAGATTGTACCTACTGTAATTAGACACTCACCTTTGTTACTTATATAACAAATTCTTTCAACTCTTTACGTGTATTTCACTAATAGTGGAAAATTCAATTAACAAATCCGACTCGTAATAATGACTATAATTAGAAAAATGCACATTTACTAGCAACTGTTTAATAAAAAAACAAAAGAATTACTAAGTTTTTGTACAATAGATCTTACTTTAATGGTAATCTTAATAAAATTCTGAATTAACAAGTTAAAAAAAAGAAACTCAAAATTGCTTTTACATTCTTGTATGAAGACAACAAATATTCCCAGCCCCAGGGTACGACGAAACTAACAAACAACTCCAACCCTCAGGGTAAAAATTTCCAATATTTCTATGACTAAATATGTTATGCGAAGACAACAAATATTATCCGACTTAGATTACGAGGAATTATAATTTTAACTTCATACAGCATTCCTTAATCAAGATAATTCAGTAACAATTACAATATTCAGAAAAATTACATCGCCCAATTCGAAGTAACTATTTTTTGCGACCGAATATAAAAACCCTCACTTAAGACCCTCAATCCATAATCTTAATTCAATATCAAAGTCAAAAAGACACTACATGATTTTATTTACCCAAATCTAAAATCAAATCTCATCAATTTAATTTCAGCATCCGAAAAATAACCAACAGACACTACATCTTAGACCAAAATCATCATCTTAAATCAAAAAAAAAGTATGCGCATCTTGTTTAGATTATATAAGATTACACACAATGTTACGCAACAAGATTACAGCATCCTAAGCGACTCAGATTACATAAGATTACACACAATCTCACACAAGATTTACAGCATCCATCAGACACGTAAACGTCAGCATCCATATTAATCATCAGTCACGTAATCGTCAAGGTCAAAATCACGCCGACCACGTGAGCCTTACATCACACAGTGACGTCAAAACGGGGGGGGAACAAGTGGCCCCAGACAAAAACGGGGGGGGAACAAGTGCCTCGGTTCTACTTTTGTGTATAGGTTTATATTAAATAAAAAATTTTAATTCTTTGTATCTATTGTTGCTATGGCCAACATGTGATCATAAAAATCTTTTAACTTGTGCTTTTTAAGATCAGTATCAATTATTATCTTATAGAGGGAAACTTTAGGACATGTTGTGCACTATCAAGATGATTAAGATGTGCAAAATCCAATACTACACGCTCGTGTTAGTAACAAGTATCGTAATTTGTAATCCAACACATGGATAACTATTTTCATCTTTACAATATGTTTCATTAGATCTCATAGACATAGTAATTGCTGATGACATAATACACAAAAACTAGAAGCTTAGAAGGAAATGGCGATTCATTATGCCAGATTCGCCTAAAGAGCATTATATAATTTCACGAAATGCATGAACATTTGTAATACGTGACTTTATAAAAGCAGGCAAACTTTCAGGGGGAGACAGTTAATTAGAAAAGAAATGATCACGTGTAAGATGCACATAAAAATTACTAGATGGTAATTCTCACTAGCAACGAAATGTTTATGTGTCTATGTGAAGACGGGGCTACCTTTACTTTTAAAATGTGTCGGAAAAGCACGAATGGCAGTTTCTAAATCAGCGTTGAAATCTCTCATTCACAAAAACGTAAGGTGAATTTTGTTTCTATTCTTCAGCATTGAGAAGTGAATCAAACCTAAATTCTTTTCCTAATCAAACGAAATTAAGGGCGCTGAACTTCTGCAGCCAAAAACTACATTCGTTAATGTAAAAATCTTTGTAATGATATCAGTGGTAAAATTTGCATATTCAAGTTATTCCAATAAAACCATCCATAATGTTTTTCATAAATTCCTTTGTTCATATCCTATTACATTGTCATTGCAATAATTTTGCGTTAAATTTTCTATTCTCTTCTATCTTTAGAATCTGAAAATGTCTGGTAAAATTCAAATTAATAGAAATTATAATGCGCCGGGCTTAACTTTACAGTTAACTAAAATTAATGTATAGCAGCTTTAGAATGTTATCTTTTAGAAAAGTGATGCGTAAATATTTATATTAATTATAACTAGCAGTAAAAGATAATTAAACAATTTACAATGAAAATTTCATTAAAAGTGGATAATAGAGATGTTTTAACGTGATTTTCTGGAGCATTCTGGCATTTTAACAATGCCATAAACATTAAAGTTGCAGTTGTAAAGGGAAATTGGGTATTTACGTAATTATAATAATACTATAAATGCATTACAGCTTTATAACAAGTTTAAATGATAACATTTGTATGTGGCTAAGAATTTCACCCATTCTGAACCCTGTGGTATAGGCGTTTTTGCAGACGTGTCACCTCGTTTGTCCCGGGTCTGTGATTTAAGACTGCATCGTGATATGTGTCCCAGACTGCATCTACTCTCGTGGTGTTAGGCGTCATTTTGCTGCCTATAAATGGCAGTAGGTACATATTTGTATATTCCCCGAAAACTGTGGCACGCTGCGGTTTTATAATATAAATAACTGCCGGCATATCCAGTACAAGCACTCCTTGGATGATTGAGAGCGTCCTGGGCTGGCCTGGGCATACCAGGAAGGCACCCAAGAAGAGTGAATTTCGTTACTCTCTACCATGTGCTGTCTTAGGGGTGTGAAACAGTTCCGGATCCAAAACAAGATCCGGTATGGATCCGAATCTTCTCCGGGTCTCCAGCTACGATATATCCGGATCTGAATTTCTCCGGACGATGCGGATCCGTAGATCCGGATTTGTTTAACAGGATCCAAAATTCGATCACACGTGAATTCGGTTGTTGATGTATGAAATTAACTTCGTGATTCTTTGTGATACCTATTAAATTTATCCATCGAAATCTCAAAATGGAAGTATCTGGATCAGTAAATGAAATTTACTGTAATCTAGTAACCTCCTCCACGAATTTATTTAAATACGGATACAGCTACAGACTTTAGATCCGGATCCTATGTAAATTAATAGTAATGCAGGTCCGGATTTAACTCACAAACCCGTAGATTCGTGGATCCGGATTTAACCCCCAATTCCATATATCCGGATTTACCCTTCGGATTTTCTATGCGGATCCATAAAAATCCGATATTCGGATCTATTGGATCCGGATATTTTTGGATCGATATCCGGATCCATAAAATTTGGCGAATCTTTACAGCCCTACGAGTCTCTACCTACACACATAGAAGAAATAGCACTAGCAGCCAAGAAAAGCTTTACAAAAAATTTTTTGTTTGTGAAGTCCTGTAATTTTTATGTACCTTGTGATTATTATTATTAAGTATTTATATTCCGTTTGTAAGAAATTACAAATTACAATTACAAACCAAATTATTATTATTATTAATTATTCAATGAAAAAAAAAACTAATTATTATGCACGTCTTTTGAATAAATGTACGTGAAAATCCACCAAAGCTGAAATTAATTTGGTA
The DNA here is from genome assembly GCA_036250285.1 of Pyrocoelia pectoralis. Classification (NCBI taxonomy): domain Eukaryota; kingdom Metazoa; phylum Arthropoda; class Insecta; order Coleoptera; family Lampyridae; genus Pyrocoelia; species Pyrocoelia pectoralis. Next base: position 3,952,057 of record CM070075.1, on the reverse strand, counting down.
CGTTTTCAATTTGAAATTGTTTTTAACGGTCTGCATTTACATTAAAACAATTTGGACTTAATTTACACTTGCATAATGAATGATAGAAATGTACTGATTTTATTTACGTCACTTTTATACAAAAATAATCACCGTAAAATTTCCATTATGCATGATGATGAAATATAAATGAAATGCCTTTAATTACTTAATGCCTAAAATCGGTCAATTAAATAGTCTGCACTTGTGTGATAAAACTCCATTTACGAGTTAGTCGTTTCCGTGGCTTCGAGTTAGCTAAAGACCTATTAATCAAATTAATAATCGGGTTGGGGTAAATAATACAATTATTACTTCATAAATGTCGGATTTTCAGAGTTTAGAAAACTGTAATGAACCTTGTTGCCGTTAATAAAACTAAAACCGTAACGTGCTGCTGATAAAAAGAATTCTAGCTGTGTGCTGATAATAGATTTGGGTAATAAACTTTATGGTAGCTACGGTAAATGAATATCTTCTATAGATAACTTCTATATTTTTAAATATCGTTTGTCAATTATTGCTCATTTTACAACAATTACAATGAAACTCCCCCACGCCATTAAGGGTACGAATTTGTTGCAACATGATACGTGTGTTTTGCATATCATAATTTTTTTAAACAGACGTGTATTCAAAACTTTATTTGTAACTGAGCACATAAAGACATCAAAGCAGGTATGAACCTTTAAAATTAATGTACACAAGGGCAAAGTATTCTTTGGAAAGCAAAAAAAAACTGATATTTACAAGAAATTGGGATGGAAAACAGTGTAACATCTACTAGAAGTAAGAAAATGTGAATAAAACTATTTGTCGTAATGGCTCTATCGTAACAAAATGTAGTGGTGCAATCTTTTCTGTGCTGCAAAAGAACGTGTGGTCAAAATTAAGTGGGATTGAATACCTCCCCACTTTTAAATAGATGCATTGTAAATTGATGCAGATAATAAAATGGAAAAGAACCAACAAGCCATTTTTAAAAGTCATCAGAAAATTAATTAAGACAACAAAAGGGAAAGTGTTTTCAGGCTTTACTAAAATAGAAAATTAAATTACACGGCCAACCGAGAACATTACAGCAGTATACAAGCATTATTATCTCAAAAACAATGGAAAAGTTACTATGTGCATTATGCTTGTAAACGGTAAAGTTCACTATATTTCATTTGCCATAAAAGTTTCTGTAAATAGTTTCACCTATAATATGAGAAAGAATTGTAATACAGCTTTTAGTTTAGATGTATTGAAAGTAAGTAAGGCGGGTGGTAAAAAAAAGTTCTTCGATAGCTTTCGGAGACAATTGTTGACAAGTCTCGGTGCTCACTTGCCCTTGACGTGGTAACATTCACTTACCATCCTTATAGCTTAATATGCTAATTAAATGGAATGGGAGAAATAAAATAATTTTAAAGTTACTTTTGCGACGCTGTAATGTATTCTGTGAGCTTATTAATATTAAAGGGTCTTGCGCGAATATTTAATGGGTAAGAAGAGAGAAAAGGTTAAGAGGTTTCCAGACAAGAAATTACATCAAGATCTTATACATATTTCCTGAAGTGGTAGATTAACAAAAACATTAAATTGATTATCCTACCAATGATACAATAGTGTAAGGCTAACGAGTTATTACTTGTTTGTGTTCTATTTAAAATTTAATTGTTTATGTACGTCACATGTACGTTGCATTTTTGTGTATAGGTATGCATATGTACTTATTTTTTTAATAATTTAATTATTTTTGTGCTAATAGGAAGTGCATTTATACAATTTGCTCAATGAACGTATTCTATTCTTCTGATTTCTGGGAAGATAGTGTCAGATAAAACTACAGCAAGTACTTGGTACCAAGGTTTGATAAGTATATTTATTTATTGTCTAACTACTACTGCTGCTATACTATTAGGTTGTTTATGCGGCTACATCATGTGTCATGTTCTGTTGTCTTCTAAAACTTTTAAGCATATCTATGTATAAAATAAAGCATTTCGTTTCTACTGCTATGCATGACAGCATGACATCGTGGTATCTCCAGCACAAAACGTTAAAAACAGAGGACTGTGCGTCAACAACTTTTATTTTTTATATTTCAATTATGTCAGCGTCAGCAAAGTTTAAAAACTCACAAATTATTTCCAAATAATTTTAAAGCGAGGGAAATTCTTTTATAGCTTTCCTTATTAGTTACATTTATGGAGCTAATTTCTTGCTTCATCATCGCATCATCGAATTTGAATCACCTCATTTACTAGCTCATTTTTTTCAACAGATTTTGAGTTATTTAATAATAAAATTGAGCATTTATTTTTAGTTTTAGTAGCTTTAATTAAGGGTTGATAAAATATACGCGATAATATCTTTGAATGTTTGTGTCGAAACAGCATTAATTTTTGCTTAAGCGTCTTCAAGAGTATTTTGTGATATACAATATGTTCACTTTTGATTTCTTTATAGGGAAATAAAGGGTGTGAGAGAAAATTTTTAAGTTTAATTAAGGGCTGGTATGTGTACCTACAATAGATTAGATAGATGGACCTATGATTATATTTGTATATGTCAAAACCCTTAATGTTAAGCGCCCCAAAGTGTATTTTTGTTATATACGAGTATAATTATTAGATGTGGACTATTGATTTTTTTATAAGAAAATAGATTCCTTAATTTTTCGGTTACAATATGGTTTGCATATTTTTTGCTGAAAAGTTATTGCTAATCACATTAAATATGCAAGGTTATTGCTAACTTCATGCAGGTGGAGTTTGATTTTAACCATTCAACTGCACAAAAAAACAGTAGATATCTCAAAAAACTAGAAGAGATAGATATAGGGAACCATGGTACCGTTCGAAAGAGAATGAAATTGTGCATCAGACTACAACGAAACATACAGGGTGTTCCATTTGAAAAAACCAACTTATGATGATTTGAAGTTAACTAAACTCGGCATTAAATTTCCACCACCCTATATGCAATTTGCCACTTTGAAAGTATGAATGGGAAGCTTAGAGGTCCAGGTGTCTCTCGTGTGAATGTGGTTCCTTTATCTTTCTTGCTGTAGAATTCACATGGTTTTAAGCTAGATAGTGTTTATTTTAATTTTTATTAAAAAAATTAAATATCTGGGAAACGGTTAATTTTAGGAATAAGAAAACTTGATGAAAGTCCACCTAAAATTTTACGTAGAATCCAAAATCGTAATAATATATAGGGTGTTACATTTAAAATAATAAAGTTGGTGTCATTTCCTGAAAAACCGGAAGTGTTACGTAGACGCCATTATTTTATTTGAGGAGGCCATGCCCGAAAACCCCATTACCCAAATTTTCAAAATCCAGATCATAGTAGTTTTTGAAATATTCTAATGGGTGGTCACCGTGAGACACCCTGTATAGTAACGTTTTGGGAAACAATCTTTATTCTTTCTGCGTTTGATTTGAAGAAAAGATGATCGACACATTCAATTAAATAAATGACTTGCATCGTCCAGATAAAATGTTGCTTTCACATTTTTATACCTTCCTGTTTTTACAGTTCATAAGGTTTTTAAATTTCCTCTGGGTATCACACCATCTGTGACGGATGTATTTTGTGAAGCAAATACTCACAAAATGATCTTTGAGGTAAATTCTTACCAATAATCTATAAACCTTTCCTTTGTTGAACAACTCTGTCGCACTAACTGTTTCTTAATTTTTGAGTCTAAGATACTTCACTATCATAATGCGTTTTATCGTCTTGGGTTTCAATTGATTTGCCACCTGATGCTCAATGTATGTGTTGTGAAAACATTCTACCTTTTTGTCATCAGAAACAACCTTTGACATTTCATGAACTATTGGGCGAAAGAGGTTTTCTATCTGGATTATTCAGACACAGAATTTAATCAGGAAGATGTTCTTCACTACAGTCAACATTATATGCTCACCACGCTACCGCGTAAGAAAGAGCGATTGATACGAAAATGTCAAAGTTAAATGTCTCTCAATTTCAGAATCCCAATAAAATTATTTCAGTTTCAGTCACTTTGAAAGAAATAGAATAGAAACCATTATAAAGTACACTAATTTGTGTAAGTAGGTATTGTACATGTACAATACCTATTATCATTATTTATGAAGAGCAACTTTAAATACTTTAATTAATTAAAACGTCACACAATACATGTAGTAAAATTCCAAAGTTCAAAATAATGCTATCTAAGGCAGAGAAATGTTATAGTAGTATTTCTCTGATCTAAGGCTACAACTATCCGCCATTTGCAATGATTTATAGCACCACCAACGTTAGTTTCAGTGACGAATGCTGATATTTCAGGAAACTAAGTTTTGTACATAATTCAGAATACAATTTCAATTGGACTAAAACGAGTTTTAGAAACGTTTATTGGCTTTACACCTTCAGAGGAGTTTCACATTCTAGACTCATGTACGGCATCGTATGATGCGACGCGACGGATCAAAGTCATTTGGCTATAAGGGAAACTCATACAAACTGTGGTTCAAACCCCAATAAGATTACTTAATACTCCTTGATTCAGCAATGAAATCTATTAAAACATAAACTGTCGCTTATAAATTGTTGACACAAACGAAATTATTATACAGGGTATATCACGGAACCCGTTCATTAGAAGTTTCTGGGGTCCCTTACTACTTATGAATTTGAAACTTTCAGGTTAAGGATAACCCATAGCCTTCTTTTGTTCTAAAATATTGTCGATGTTGTACAACTTCCGTAAAGACCGGAAATCGCCATTCATCTTCTTATTTTAAATGGAACACCCTGTATATTATTGCATTTTTGGATTATAAAACGATTCTGCGTTAATCTGTATTAGATTATTGTTAAGACGAGGGTTAATGGAACACGAGTTAAGTCGTGACGTTAAGTAAAGGAATGAGAAGGGGTCTTTTCAAGAGAACCCTGTTTTGTAAAGGTTTTGTATTTTCAGTAGAAGTAGTAAGTCTGCGTCGAGATGTCGACAAGTTAAAAGTAAACTATATTAAAAAACCAAGTTTATCTTTTATTTCATAATCATTTTCTCACCCGAGTGTGACTCAAAGACATGACGTGTTACAAGTGCGTATCGACGTCATAACACATATGGTCCTTCGAATCCGGATTTAATTAACAATAATTAAATTAAAATACAAATTCTGAATCGCGCATCAGAATTACGCGAAAGAAAACAACACGAGTAAGAAGTTCAAAGCTACCAGCGAAGACAACTAAAAAGGTCAGATAACTCCATTATGCCATTATCCTTATTTACCTAATCCTAATTTCACAAAAGCGTAAAAATGTCGACAAATGAGAGTGAATCGTCACTATTGCATGATAATTTAAAATTGTTAAGAAATAAGCGCACATTTTTAAAACGCAATTGTACTATTTTGAAACAATACCTAGAGCAAACTGACGCATCTGAGAACGTAATTCAAATCAGTAGACAATACGCATTATGCGAAAAAGCAATTAACACTTTCGACGAAGTATTTGAAAATGTTTATGATGCGGATTACGACGACCAGTTTGAGGAATTTTTCTTAGAACGATCAGAAATAGACGCTTTGTATTCAAAACTTAAAATTAAGGTCAATGCTTATTGTAAAGATAATCCACAAGGCAGCCAGCCACCCATAAACCCTAACGGTTTAAAATTGCCATCAGTAAATCTACCTGTTTTTACCGGTAAATATGAAGAGTGGCTATCCTTTAAAGACACATTTAATACGTTAGTGGATACAAACAATAGTTTGTCACAAATTCAAAAACTTCAATACCTTTTGTCGTGCATTAAAGGGGAAGCTTTAGACGTAATAAAATATCTAGACGTTACGGAACAAAATTACAAAAATGCACGAGATTTATTAAAACAAAGGTTTGAAAACAAAAGGGTTATAGTTAATAACCATATCCGCGGTCTGTTCGATATCAAAACTTTGGCAAAGGAGACTTATCATGGGTTTCGGAACATTGTTGATCTAGTCTCTCAACATACGCGATCATTAAAGGCGATGGATCGTCCAGTTGATCAGTGGGATGATATTGTTGTGTTCATAGTTTTGTCGAAAGTTCCATTTGTAACGCGGAAAGAATGGGAGGCTAAATTAACCACAACCGAATTGCCCACTTTGAAAGAATTATTAGATTTTCTCATACATAAATGCCATACTTTAAATGCAATACAGTCAAACGAACCACAGCAAAATTTTCCTAAAGGCAAGACAGCGTCTTGCAATTTAGTCTCGAATAACGTCAGTTGTAATTACTGCGATCAACCTGATCATTACATTAGTCGTTGCGCCTCTTTTTTAAAATTGAATGTTCAGTCGCGTATTGATAATGCTCGATCAAAAAAGTTATGTTTGAATTGTCTGAGACGAGGTCATTCATCTTACGTTTGTAAGTCATCCCGCTGCCAAAAATGCAAAAAGGCTCATAATACCGTGTTACATTTAGAAAATGAAAGTTCAAATATTGTTACCGTGGAACCGCAATCAAGTAGCTTGGGGGAAGGAGCGGTGTCTTCTTTATTCACAGCGCCGAGCCCATCAAATGTTATTCTTGCCACTTGTTTAATTGAAGTAAGAGACACTTACGGCAGCTATCATACAGTACGTGCCTTGTTAGATTCAGGGTCTCAAATCAACATTATAACAAAGGGTTTACTCGATTTACTCCAATTACCCACGCATCAGGTTAGTTTACCCATAGCAGGAATTAATAATAATCTAACACATACAAACGTAAACACGATGATCGAAGTCAAAGCGAAATATTGTAACTTTTCCGTAAATCTTAATGTTTTTGTGTTAAACCGCATAACTGGTAATATACCTGCGAAATGTATAAATCCAAGCATTATTAACTTGCCGAAAAATTTACCGTTAGCGGATCCAGAGTTTTATAAGGCAAAGGAAATCGATTTGTTAATTGGCGCTCAAATGTTTTTCAAACTATTATGCATCGGACAAGTACGCACAAATCATAGCGGATTAATTCTGCAAAAATCAGTATTCGGTTGGTTACTTTCAGGGGAATTATCCTTATCCAGTACCAATAATTATTTCATCAATGCTGTAGCATCGTGCAATTTAATCACGTACAAAGAATTAAATAAAAATGTTGTAAAATTTTGGCAAATCGAGCAAATTCCAGAGCATCAGGTAAGGTCGCGCGAAGAAATGGAATGTGAGAAACATTTTGTGAACAATACACAACGGGATAGTACGGGGCGGTTTGTAGTTGAGTTACCTTGGAAATCGGATCCAAGTTTACTCGGGGAATCATTACAAATTGCTAAAAGACGTTTTTTAAATTTAGAGCGGAAGCTAACGCGAAATTCCGTTGCTAAAGGGGATTATAATTTATTTATGAAGGAATATTTAGACCTCGGTCACATGCAAGAAATAGGTTTACTAGATAATTGCAGTGACGATGGATATTTTTTACCTCATCACGCGGTTTATAAAGAAGAAAGCGTTACCTCAAGGGTTCGGGTTGTTTTCGATGGTTCTTGTAAAACAACTTCGGGAAGGTCATTGAACGAGTTATTAATGTTAGGGCCCGTACTACAAAACGATTTGTTTAGTATTTTATTAAAATTTCGATTACATAAATTTGTTATGACTGCGGACATTAGCAAAATGTATCGACAGATATTAATCTCGGGGAGGGATAGAAATTATCAAAAAATATTATACAGATTTGATACGACTGAGCCCATAAAAATTTTTGAACTGCAAACTTTGACGTATGGACTTCGACCATCATCATTTATTGCAACTCGTTGTCTAAAGGAACTTGCTTCCAAAGTGCAAGACAGTGATCCTTCACTTTACCGCATAATTTGTAACGATTTCTATATGGACGACTTGATTACAGGTTGTGACAATGAAAAGGAGCTTAGATCAATTCGTGATAAATTAATGAAATCATTAAATAGTGCCGGGTTTTTGTTGCGCAAATGGGCGTCCAATAGCGAAAGTATATTAAAGAACTTGCAGTCAAATAAAGAAAGGATAGTACTTGTAGGTGAAAATTCAGAAAGGTTAAAAACTTTAGGTATTTATTGGTCACCGGTAATTGATAAAATTCAATACAGCTGGAAAATTGATTTCAAGGGTGATAGAATAAGCAAACGGTATATTTTAAGTCAAATTGCTTCAATATTCGATCCACTAGGTCTGTTGGGACCAGTAGTACTTGTCGCGAAATTAATCATACAAGACTTATGGAAAATTAATAGTGGTTGGGATGAGTTTGTACCGTTAGATTTACAAACTAAATGGAGACACTTTTGTAACGGGTTGAATGAGTTATCTACGTTAGATGTACCTAGAAAACTGGTCTTTGATAAAAATCAAGGTTAGAATTACACGGCTTTGCGGACGCAAGCGAGAGAGCTTACGGGGCTTGTGTGTTCCTTAGGGAAATAAGGGTAGATGGCAGAGTAAATTGTGGAATTTTTTGTGCCAAATCGCGAGTGGCACCGTTAAAAACATTGAGTCTGCCTCGTCTGGAATTGTGTGCAGCCTTGTTGTTAAATGATTTAATGCACAAGGTGTTAATGATTACAACGGATTTCAATATCTCATCGGTTAGTTATTATTCCGATTCCACGATTACGTTATCTTGGATTCATTCATGTCCTAGTAAATGGAAAGGTTTTGTTTCGCACCGAGTAGCTGAAATTCAATCCAAATCAAACGCAGCGTCATGGTATCACGTTAGCGGTAAAGAAAATCCCGCAGATATAATCTCTAGGGGATCTACTCCAATGGAAATTAGTTCCAATGAGTTGTGGTGGAAGGGACCATGCTTTCTGCATAACATAAATTTCAAACCAACACCCTTTAAACCAATCGATGGTGAAACAAGTCCAGAGGTTAAGGTTCTAGTTGCACAAAATACGGGATCGACCGAAATAATAAGGGAATTCGGAAATTATATTTTTTCAAAATTCTCTTCGTTTCCGAAACTGATTAGAATCACTGCTCTTTGCTTGAGATTTTATCACAATTGTAAAAATAAAACGCAAAAAACTTTGGGTGAAGTATCAATTGAAGAATTGAACAATGCAGAAAGGTCTTTAATAATGCTGGAACAAGGAATCAATTTCAAAGATGACATTGCAAATTTAGTGAAACTTAAGCCATTAAATTCAAAATCAAAAATTTTATGTTTAAGCCCATTTCTAGATCATGAAAATATATTACGTGTGGGTGGACGTTTGAAAAACTCTGATTTAAAATTTAATAGCAAACATCCCGTATTACTACCGAAGGGTCTATTTTGTGATTTATTAATTGAATATACTCATAAAGTATCATTACATAGTGGAACCCAAGGTACATTGGCGACTGTACGTCTGAAATATTGGCCAATTTCTGGCAAAAACCTAGTAAGGAAAATAATTAAGCGGTGTTTAATATGCTGCAAACACAACGCGCAACTGTGTAATCCAAAAATGGCTGATTTACCGCCAAGTAGGTCGACTGTTTCGCGACCCTTTTCAAAGATTGGTATTGATTTTTTTGGCCCCTTTTACGTAAAGGAGGGTTCTCGTAGATCGCGCAAAATAGTAAAGGTTTACGGTTGCGTATTCATTTGTATGGCAGTGAAAGCTGTCCATTGCGAATTGGTTGAACAACTGACGACGGAAGCATTTATAGCTTCGCTCAAGAGGTTTATTGCCAGACGTGGTTTACCTGAGGAAATATTTTGCGATAACGCTACAAATTTTATGGGAGGCGGCCGTTAAATCTTTTAAACGCCACATTTATAAATTAGTTAGTAATGCGCACTTAACTTATTTAGAACTTTACACTCTCATAACTGAAGTCGAATGTACCCTAAACTCCCGACCTTTAACCCCACTTTCCACAGACCCAAACGATCTGACCTATTTGACACCTGGTCATTTCTTGGTTGGAGATTACATGAAGGCTCTACCTGAAGTCAATTTAATTCATGAGCCTCTTAATACCTTATCACGATGGCAGTACACGCAGTATCTACATTCTCAATTTTGGTCGAGATGGAGCAAAGACTATCTGCAAGAACTTCAAAGAAGGTCAAAATGGCAACTTTCGAAGGGTTCCGTAGTTTCAAGCGGTGACGTAGTTTTAATATCGGAAGATAATGTCCCGTCAAGACTATGGAAGATGGCAGTAGTTACCGCTGTACATCCTGGAGCTGATGGTATTGTAAGATCAGTCACTCTGAAAACGGCAAATGGGGTAGTGCAAAGGCCCGTAGTACGTATAAGTGTCCTGCCAGTGCATATGAATATGAACAGTGTTATGTGAATTTAGTGCATTGTAAACGAATATTGGTGTTTGTGTTTATAGTCGCATTAGGATCACATTTTAGAATTGTTTGTATTTAGATTAGGTTTAAATCTTGAATTGTTTGTATTTAGATTAGGTTTAAATCTTGAATTGTTTGTATTTAGATTAGGTTTAAATCTTGAATTGTTTGTATTTAGAGTAAGTGTACATTTTGAAATTATATAGTTGGATAATTTCAAGGGCGGCGGCTGTGTTAAGACGAGGGTTAATGGAACACGAGTTAAGTCGTGACGTTAAGTAAAGGAATGAGAAGGGGTCTTTTCAAGAGAACCCTGTTTTGTAAAGGTTTTGTATTTTCAGTAGAAGTAGTAAGTCTGCGTCGAGATGTCGACAAGTTAAAAGTAAACTATATTAAAAAACCAAGTTTATCTTTTATTTCATAATCATTTTCTCACCCGAGTGTGACTCAAAGACATGACGTGTTACAAGTGCGTATCGACGTCATAACAATTATCCTATACCTATCTTCAACTGTTTTTGAGATATAGTATGATTTTTTTGAAAAATTTGCGCTTTGCGGAGGGATGTTTAATAGCCCACCTTTTGCTCTTCTTTGAACGCAAAACATTCATACTTTACAAACACGAAGTAAAACCATAAGAGTTCACAAAATGCATTTGCAAACATATCACAGATTATACAGGGCGTTCAAAATTAGTAGCAAAGTTAAAAAACTTCAAACACCAAAAAGTCATTTTTTTCAAATCGAACACCCTGTATATTTTTACATATTTGAAAGGCGATTTAATTTACGCATCGATAAACTATAGGTATCCCTATACCTATCTTTAGCGGTTTTGTAGTTATTAACACTTTTTATCTAATATTGATTAAAACTGCACTTAAAACTTATGCGCATAGACTTAAATATTTCGACAAGAGTACAGTATAATAAAGCGACAAAATTAGGCTACAAATTGCCGACTTGAGTTTTGTAGTTAAATAATAAATTAAAATTCGAAAATGAACTGCTCGACTTAAAAATTTATATTAGACGCTCGGAGTTGGAGCTAAAACATTAGCACGAAAATTTGTATTAAGTCTAAATTTAATTGGATCTTGAAGCTTTACAGTTCATAGTTGAAAATTCTCATAAGACTCGTATATTACCTAATAAATAACTAGTAGCTATCTAAGAAAAATATAAAATAATCATAAACTATAAAACAGAAGCAGACATGATTGGCAGATATGTCAAATTTAAGATGATCAAATCGTAGAATCTTGAATCCTTGTTTTGAAATTAGAATTCCATGTTAGTTTAAACAGATATGTAGGTACTGATTTTATGTATGGGATATGCGTTGCAGGTTATTGAAAAAATTTATGAGATTAACTAAAAGCTTTCCTGTGTAATTACTAATTACATTTGTTTAACAATGTTTTGTTTCTCTATTTTTTCACTTCACTTTCGTAAACCAATTCCTTTATTTCTCAGTCGTAAGTATTTGAAATGAATTATTATTGGTTAGGAATTAACTTTTAATTTATTAATTATTATATAAATAAATAAATAACGGATCTCCTCTCACGATCAAATGAAACAACCAATAAATGGGGTAAGAATAAAATAAAACTGTAATATAATGATTTAGGGAAACGCATTGTAATCAGATCTTACGCACAAAATTATTTGAGATGTTCGCAATAGGAGTTTGGTCCATAATGATACGTTGCCCGATTTTTCCATAGAAACTGTAGATTTATAGTCTGAAGTAGGTAATCTTCGATGGAATGGAAAATGAAATCGGTCCGCTCAAAAGGATTAATTTTATCGGGCAGAGTGCATTTATAACACAAAAATGTGTAGTAATTTGTAACATATCATTAGGCCTATCAAGTTAATCAAATTTGGACGGGTTTTTTCTGTTATTATAAACATGAGATATTAATAAACTAATTCATTTTCGCTTAGGGGAGTGCTGAAAATAATTACTCCGGACCTCCCTGTGATCTCTGATCTCTAGATGTGATTGTTTATAGTAATTAGATTTAACTGCAGTTCTATTATATTTGAACGTATTTGTTCAGGAGTTCAACATGAGGTTCTTTGCTCCATTTTATGCCAATTTAAGCATTCCAATTAACCATATTGAAAAAACGTCTACTATTTTCCTTTATAGGTAGGTTCATACATACACTGAAGAACATCGAGGACTGTAAGAAATTACATAAGCAAGAGGGTTAACTTTTTTTAGTCCGCGGATTTTAACGTAAGTGAATGTACTTATACTTGTTTTGTTTCCAAGTATTACAGCGCTAAATAAATAAATTTACAATTCATAAGCGAAGAGTTAAGTTGACTAAAAATAATTACCTTATTCAATTGCACAAAATTATTCAATCATCTTCCATTGTAATGGTTTGCACAATATATTTTCACAGCACGAACAATTCATGAATCTTGTTAAGCTGGGTCGTAAAAATTATGTAAATCGCTATAATAAATATTTTTCGTTCGCATTATTTTCTTTTTTTTGGACAAATTTTATTTCACTAATGCCCACAAAAAGTTTTAAATTGTATTTCGTTCAATATCCTCCAACGTACACTCTAAACAAGACTTTCAATAAATCAAAATTAACGTACACCGCAATAAATCCGTTTACGAGTTGTTTTAAACTTGCAATAAACATCTTTACAAAAGTTTTTAAAACTTCCTGTCTTTTCATTATGTTCCCGCCTAACGTTATTTCTTCGCCGTAAAGGAACTAATTTAATATTTGGTACAGAAAGAATTCTAACGAAGTTTTTACGGACAATGCGAGAATGAAGTTGTAAGTGTTCCACAGCGACGAGAAAGCGCAGAATACTGTCATACAGAAAGCTCAAACTAGGAAGAAGATAACACTAAAAGCTGTTTCGCGCTCGCGCGTTTTACGGATACATCGAAAAATTAGTTTATGTAACCACTGTATATGAATAAAATTCCAATCTTTTGCATGTTCATTTGTTTATACGTTTAAATATAATAGACAATTCATACTTTGGCAACAATCCAAAGTAAACGTATTCAACATCGAATTACAATAGGCTACATTCCTTTGCTCAATAGCACGATTATTCACCAAAATGTGTACTAATGGCGCAATTAACCTACTATCTAAAAAGGAAAACGGTGATTATAATTGATGCCGATAAATCGAATTTGCCAAACGATGCATTTGAAGTTTACAAAAAAAGTTAAATGGAAACTACGATTCAAATGATTGTATTTTTATATTGTTCATTAAATATATTTCAAATGGCTTATAGTAGGTAGAGTATTAAGACCTTAGGGGTTTGCCATTTGATATGTTCTCATGATCAACAAATTTACATGTAATGTCAGTAAAAAAATTTGAATTTCAAATTGTATAGCAAAATTTACGCCGTATTTACTACGAACTTTTATAAAATTTCGCAAGATCGAATTTTATTAAATTTTTTTACAGCACTCAAGCTGGTATAAAAAGGTGTAAACTGAACTTTCTGTTCTAAGATGAATGGAAATAAATTGCCTTGTTTGTCGCAATAGGACGATTTTGATAGAATTTCTTGGATTTAGTAATTCTGCCCCGTTCACAAATAATTACCGTCGAGTAAGTTAAATTGAAATCCTTTACTCAATAACAGGATATTTATAGTTACATTATTTAGCTAAGTATATAATAATAATAATAATAAAGTATGTTTATTGTCATGGATTGGTACACAATAGTTGTCAAGGTTACATACATAGTGTAATGTAAATCAGTGTCATTACAACACATAAAGGAGACAAACATTCCTAATCTAGTGGGTCGAATTGAAAGTATTCTTTTAAGTTATAGAAGGGCTTTTCTACTAAGAAGTTTGTAGTATCAGCCTGAACTGCTTATATGTGCTTATTTGTATGATTTTTCCTGGCAGACTATGAAAAATTTTGCAGCAATTGTGTTTTAAATTATTCTGAAATAATGCTATTCTATATTTTCCCGGATTTAGAAGGCTGTTATAGCGCGTATTATGGCTGTGTTCGCCATTTGAAAAGCGTATTCGGAACTTATATGCGTAGCAGCTTATTTCCAAAATATATGTACTAACTACTAACTACTGTGAGGATCTTTAACTTTTTAAAATATGACCTACAAGACGTCCTAAATGGAAGGTTACAGATAAGCCTTATTCTTATTGCTCGTTTTTGCATTATTAATATACGTTCCGTGTTAGCACTGCCACCCCTATGTTGTATTAAACGATATGTGGCGGGGTGGTGAGTGTAAGAGAGCATGAGGGGAAGCGAGACAGAGAAGGAGAAGATGGAAGAGGGGGCTATCGGCTGGGGGGAATATAAGGCACTGAAAGAGAAATATAAGGAGGTCTGTAGTAGAAGGGGAAAGATGAAGTACAAAGAGCTATTGGAGGAGAAGATATGATGAAAAAGGAATGAAGGGGATGTATAGAAGTTCCTAAATAAGAAAGAGGTAGAGGAAAATGAAGAGGATAAAGATAGACATTGGGAAATGGAGAACACGCTGCATGGAGTTGATCGAGGGGGTAGAGGAGCAAAACACAATGAGCGAAAGACAGAGGGAGGAGGTGGTAGAGGGGAAAGGGGGGATAAGTAGAGAAGAATTGGAGAGTGCGCTGTGGAAAATAAAGAGAGGGATAGCGGAGGAAACAGATGGAATACGAGGGGAGCAATGGAAGTATACGGGAAGGAAGGTGAGAGATAAAATACTGGAAATGTTTAACTGAGTATTGGTGGGGGTGGGCGTCCCTGAGAAATGGAAAGAGGCAATTGGCTGCCCAGTGTACAAGGGAGGGGGGACAAAAAGGACTGAAGAAATTACAGGCCTATAAGCGTTGTGAACGTGGGGTACAAGGTGTTTGCCTTGGTTATACAGGAGAAATTGGAGGGGGAAATAGAGGGGAAGGGCCTAATTCCAGACTGGCAGACAGGATTTAGAAAAAGAAGGTGAACGATGGAGAAGAGATAGAGTGGATGGAAGAAGTAATGGAAAGTAGGAAAAGGAAAGGGTGGTAGATTTATTACTTCCCGAGTACGAAGTAAAAGGGAAGTATTGTATTAGTGTTCCAAAAAAAAAATTGACTTATGCATATTTTTACATACCTTTGCTTTTCTGAATACGTAGATTCAAAAAATGAAAAAAATAATTCCGTCTGTAGTCCGTAGTCTGTCCGTACCTTCGAACATATAACAAAAGGAAGGAATATCCCTATAGTTTAGTAGACGGTACAATGTAACGGAAGTTACGCAAGCTTTACGTCACAGTGACGTAACAGTAAACCATTTATG
Organism: Pyrocoelia pectoralis; assembly: GCA_036250285.1. Taxonomy (NCBI): domain Eukaryota; kingdom Metazoa; phylum Arthropoda; class Insecta; order Coleoptera; family Lampyridae; genus Pyrocoelia; species Pyrocoelia pectoralis. The sequence continues at coordinate 3,936,403 of CM070075.1, read as the reverse complement.
ATTGGTCAAACGGGTGTAGCGTGCAGTTTGTCGATTTAAAAGTAAAAAATTACCAGTAGCGTAGAATTCATTATACGATTAAGAACATAGAGAATGTGCAAAAAATTAGAAATATGCATACCAAATTAATTATGTTTAAAGGGCAATAAAATTTAAAAAAAATTTATGCATTTTATTTTGTTTACAGCAGGCGCGTAAACTCGTAAACATACAAATGTTGGATTTACGACCCTACTTAACAGTACACCAATGACTCGACGGAATACGTCACAGTAGGTAGCCATATTGGTAAACCATTAATGTTACTCATTTTGCCATATACATGTTCCTTCCTTTTGTTATATATTCGAAGGTCCGTACACATTCCTTGCAACGCTCTAAACTAAGAAACTATTAAAGTTATCGAAATGCGGTTTTCGCCCATCGATTGCATTCGGGCCAAGGGCGGAAATGCTAATATTACCTTTGATGAGGTCACTTCCGGTATAAGCTAAAATGGTGGCACTCATTTTTTTATAAGATAAAGTTACAGTTTTTTATGTCGTTTAAGAGTATTTTTTTCTGAATTCAGCTATTTATTTTTTGAAAAAAGTGTTAATACGAGGGAAGTCACGTGGCAACTCGCCAGAATTTTTTGTTATTTATTTTAAGTTCAGCCGCATTTGTTATTATATTTAGTTTGTAGTTATGGAGCCGGAATAAGAATCCTTTGTATATTTTTATAAATGCAATAAATATTTGATTTGATTGATTTAGTACTTATTTTGAAACGACACTGGCCACTTTACGATCTACAGAGCCCATCTTATATGGCGTTATTTATGGCGTTTGGAAAAAAAATCTATACTTTGGCTAATTTCGATTACCTCTACGAGCTGTTTTCGTCCATTATCACCTTAACTCTTGGTATACACGGCATGTTTATTAACGTATTCTTGCTTGAGATGTTACAAAGCAAAACTAATAATAATATATATTATAACCTCCTTGTGAAAAATGAGCACGTCAATTTTTACACCTATTGTTATGTTATGTTTCTATAATCGATCAATTATTATAAAGAAGCTTAAAAGAACTAATCTATGCGTCATGAAACGATGAAACTAACAAATAACAGAACTTAAATCCTACATTTATCAATTTTCTTAATACAATAGGAAAATGAATCGCTGGGTTATTCATTGCCACACTATCCCGTTCAACATTCACAGAAAGACCGGTAGTTTCGTTTTCTAAATTTAAAGTTTGCGGGGAACTGAGGTGACCGTTATGCCAAAACCAACGACTGTGAGCAGGGACGTAGCTATAGATGATTTGGGGGGGGGGGGGGCTGCATGAGTGGATACTAGATCATTTTCTTGTAATGATAATCGTAGGCGTTATTACCGCGTAGCCTGTTCCGTTATTGGTTTTGGAACCATCTGTGTATATTATACTGGCTTTGGGATGTTCAGCAAGTATACAAGCAAGTGTTTCTTTATACACTAAAGGAGGGGTGAGAGGCTTGGCAAATTCGGTCAGTTGTAGATCGGTTTCAATATTAAACGTCTGCCAGGGTGGCATATCCGGGAACCTTTTCGATGTAGATTTGGGAAATGTAATACCTATTGGTGTTTCTGGTTAATTTGTTAATTCTGTGGTATAGAGGGAGGTATAGTTTGGAGTTGATCTTGAAGTTAAGAGGGTGTAAGTTTCTTGGTTTTGAGAAACATAGGTAAGATTGTCAGCAAAGAGTAAAGATTGCACTGGGCTGGAGGGTATGGTACGCGCTTCATTAATAGCAACAAGAATAAGCGTGACGCTCAAAATTGCACCTTGAGGGACTCCACTGTAGATTTTGAACGAATCAGAGAGCACGCCCTTGGCTTTAACTTTTATCGTTCTGTCAATAAATGCTGTTAAGTTATCTTCAATATTATTTTTTAGTAGTATGTCTATAGTTCGCTCTTTCCAGACCATTTCGAAGGCTTTCTGAATATCCATTGAGACTGCTACTAAGTGTGATTTGTTGGCAAAAGCTTCTGTCATAGCTGTGTGTCTCTTCATCAGGTGGTCAGAAGTGCTATGGGATTTTTGGAAACCTGACTGTTCTTGAGCCAAAAATTTGTTCTTTTCCAGGTGCCATACTAGCCTTTTTGAAATAATTTCTTAAAATTTTGGTTTTTACGTGTACAAACAAAATTACTATGTATTTACATTCGAATATAGAACTGAATACACATACTATGGGACAAGGTAATTTCACTCACCAAAACTTTACCAAATATTAAAAATAAATAATAGGTATGTAATTATTTACACTCGTTACCTTAAATTAATATCAATCTATCAACATTGCATGCTGTGTTCTGTGAATTTTCAAGCGATGTTTGAAGTTACGAAGTTTTAACCTACATATATGATCTAAATTCTAAAAATTAATGATCGGTTTTCATGTTTGGGTTGCTTACTATTTGCAGAAACCTTCTATTTTACGTCACCCTATGAGCGTGTGTTGGACAAAAACACTTCACTCTACATTTCAATGTTACTTTTTCTCGAATTTACACTGCATTATTTAAATTATGACCTCATTATTCCATTCGGCCGGATTTATTGCTTATTTAAAAATGTAATCCTCATTCCCCTTCCCTTAAGAAAATTTGTCATGCGTTTAATTATGCGCCGAGATTATATCGCCATTACTGGTGCAAATAAAAAAAAATACGTATTAACATAAACCGTTTATGGTCTAAAAAGGATTTTGTTACATAAACCATTACTTATAGCAATACTGCTCCTTTTGTCACTAAAAAAATGTAGGTACCTATAATATCAAACATAGATATGCCTTTGCAAACGAGGCGTGAAAAAGGGTAACGGCTTTTATCCAATTTCACTAACCTAACAAGGTTTCATAATTTACCATTTCTCAACTATCTAACAGACTAGTGATACAATGAAATATACAGTAAGTTACATTTTATTTCTTGTCATGAAATACCTACTTTTTTCATTATCTTTTACTTTCGGCAGTAAAATTTAATGACCATTAAAAAATGTGTTTCTTTTTCTTTCAATAAAGACATTCTCTGAAAGGAACCTAACAAGCAGTGACATAAATTTTTGAAGCAATTATCCTTCCAATTATAGCACAATTTCTTATTTACGAAAAACGATGTTCATTTTCAGAGATTGTGCGCTGCTTACTGAAAATCGTCCCGTCCGTCCTTTAATTTCTTATGACATAAGAGACTCTGTAATTAAACCTGATAAACTTTCAAATCGAACCGTGTTAATATTGCCTAAATGAAATTAAATTTTGCTCTACGGTGTAACTTTGTACATATCTCCATAAAATATATTCTAATCGGCATTTTGATATTGGAGCCATATATGTATACAGTGTGTTTCATAAATATAACGGCAAACTTTTAGAGGTGGTAGGGTAGGAGCGATTCTTACTTCAAATTTAACTGGGTTATATGAGAAATGATTTTGTTTTGTTTTGATGTCCTCTACCACCCCTAAAAGTTTGTCGGTATATTTATGAAACACACTGTATATAGATTTTCGGTTATTAGTACGAGTCCTAATCCATTTCTGGTTATTTTAATATTCTTTCTGTATTACACATGCGGCAAACAGATATCTGCTATCCAGACGATCAAAATGGCCTGGATAAAGTAATTTAGAGAAAATTATTTATGTTAATAATGAATTTCTTTAAACAATTCTTTGAAGAACTCTAAGATCTGCATCGCTAACTTTCTCACTTTGGCCAGGCCTTGGTTTCACATCTGCATGAGTTTTTATGTACCTACAAAATATTACGCGCATCGTCTATACTACGGGCATATTTTCGTCTTCATTTAATTTTCCAATGAGTGTGTCTACCGCGAATCATTTACATATATTCAAAAAATTATCAGCGGACATTTGCTACATCAACGCATCATATATTTTCTTGCAAATTTGCAGCAAAAATCAACAATATAATTATCACCATTTACTCCAAGAACAGAGAGAACAATCATGACCTTACTTGCAAACCTTTTATTATGTTCCATTCGGATCAACAAAACCGCCTCGGTGTCGCTTCAGGATCGCTTCACATCTCAAACATGTTATAAAATAATCTAGTTTGGTTGAATTGTAATAGGTTTATGATTTATTTGCGATGTAAAATGCAAAATAAGATTGGTCTGCCGCTCCACATGCGTGACATAATCAGTTTGTGAAGCATTTAATCGTATAAAACTATTGAGGGTTAGTCTGTAAGATAGTAGACATCAGAAAACCGTACCTATTATTGAACCGGGTGGGCCAAATTTGACACTTTCCTATGGAAACATCATTTATCTTAAGAGATAGAAAAAAAAGGGACCTAAGGTGTCTTGAGCTGGATTTTAATGAGAAAATCGCTGGCGTAAACAGAATTCAGATATCTCTAATCGTTTGGCCACTAGGGGGCGTTTCTTGAATTTCGCCGATTTCTTTAATCTTCCATAACTTTTTATTAGGTATTAAAGATAATTCATTTTGGCAAAATCTTTCGTAGAGCACCTTTTACGTAGCATCCATTGAGATGGATAATTTTTATACAGGGTGTTTGGTTTTTTGACACATGATAGGTACATCAAAATTTAGTCAATTTTACTCTCTTTTCAAAAACCCCAAAATATGAAAAAATGAATTTTAGGGTCGTACACAAAAAACCAAACACCCTTATAAAAATTGTCCATCGCAATGGATTTTACGTAAACAAATGCTCTATGAAAGATTTTGCCAAAATCAAATATCTCTTAAAATAAAGAATATTTCCATTAGAAAGTGTCCAGTTTGACCCACCCGGTACTGAAGTACAAACGTAATTCTGCGACAGTAAAGGATGGACCTGCTGATTTCATTTGAATTTTTTCTATGCCACTAATACAATAAAATAGCATTTAGTGCACAAAGAAATTATTCAGATTCCTCATTGTCAAGTGGCACATCACATTCGTAATCACTGGAATCTTCAGAATCAGATAATGTATTTTTTTAAATTATTAGCAAATTCTTAATATGTTTTTGAATAGTTTTTAAAAATACCTATTTTGAAATAATGCTTTGACATTTTCGTAATTACTACCTATTTAGTGTACTCAGTCAGTACCTATAATGCTTTCAAAGTTTTTTTTAATTATTTGTGTGATCAGTTTGGATCATTTGGAAAAAAAGACAATTAAGTGAGTCAGTTTAATTAAAAAAGATAATCCAAAGAAACACATACACATTAACGGAAAAAACTCTAAACACGGAACATCAGTGAAAAAAAATTAATCTAGACTTTCTTATTTCGAATTCAAGTGAAATTTACTCATGCTCTGTAGTAACGGGTAAGCCCTAATTGAAACCTACAAAATTGTATTTATGTGGCTGCGCTTCAATTATAACTGCTTTTATTAAACAAGTTTTAGTGCGAACTTACCCCGTAAGCCTAAGATATTGCGTTAAAGCTTACATAGGTCGACATTAAACCTATAAAAAGCTTTTTTACTTTAACGGGTGCTGTCCTACACATATTTTACGGAACATCTGGCAGAAACGTAAAACAAGAACTTTACCTTACACAGGTACACTAGATAGTTTCAGTGTATATTAACACATTTGACTGCCACAATACAATTTATACGCAAAGGTGAATTTCTGTTCTAACTACACTATTAGCCAAATGGAACATGTCATTGTTTGTATATAAACATAAAATGAACAACTAGAACGACTGATTTTTTTTATTTACCCACACAGCAGAGAATATAAAAGGTTTAAATAAAGATGACTTCATAAAATAACCACGAAATAAGATGCAATTGCAATAATTGCGAAAACTGAAGTTAAATATAATACTAAGTAACCTCGAAGATATAAAGAAGGGGAACGTTAGAAGTTAAAGTTAAAATAAAGAAATGATACCAATATCTGGAGAATGGGCAAGAGCTTCCCAATAACAGTGCAATTCAACTATTGAACATGATGCGCGAATAAAATTTTTCAGAGCAACTGTACGAAGCATGCGAGATCAGGCATATTTTATCATAAAACACAATTTCATACACTTAAATATCTGATGGCGAACATGATTTCAATAACTTAAATAAGATTAATAGTAGATGATACGAAAATATTTCTACGTAATCTTTAATTAAGATCATTCATTACTATAATAAATTTATTATAGGGGAGGTTTTAGAGTTTGGCCTTTATATTCAAATATCCTCGTTAGCGTGTTTGCACATGTACCCACCCCTAAATTAGAAGCGGGTAGGATTTCAATTCTTTGTAAGATTAAATAGGCTCATGATGAATAATGTACTCCAAATTTCGGAAATACAATGAAAGATCTGCGTGTCGAAACCTGCGTAAGGAAGTGACATACGTACAAATGCACGAGATTGATAATGAATAATGATATAAAACAATTTGTTTCTTTGTGTAAAAACGAGAAATTAATAAAAAACCGAATTAACTACGTCAATCTCACATACACGATCACATACAAGACAGTCGAAGTGTAAATTCAATATCGGCCACTGATGTCTCATGAAACCGGCACTAGAAAGTTTCTGAAACTGAGAGACGGTTCCATCCGATTGTAAACTGTAATATTTCCTAGTTCTGGTAACTGTTAACTATTGAATTTATGTCGCACGTAAGCTGAGAAATAAAATAGACTGTAGTGCTATTTACGTTCGAGTAAAGAAGGTTATGGTACTGATTTATGAAGTCGTGAGGCAAAAACTATGCTACAGTATCGCCGGGGTAAAATTGTTTAACACCGAACAATTTTGCAGTAAATTTATAGATGTTGAGAATAGTGTATCCTACAGAAAGGGCCACATTCATCATCTGATGAGTAAAATTGAACATAACTAATTGAGTAATATAAATTCATCTCCTCAGAGGATTGTACAAGGAATTGGGGCTACTAAGTAACTCCCATATCAAACTGGTCTATAAAGTTCGTTATCGTAGAATGAAATTGAAAACTGAAGAGAAAAAATGTGTCTATATCATAAAATAAATAATTCACTTAATGGATTCCTTATTTTGCAAAAAATTGACCGATATAACGTTTAATGTTGAAATCCTCTTTGATAAAACTTTCGAATGAACTTTTTCTCGAAATACGTTTCATTAAAAACTCTGCTTGTTGTAGCATTTTGTTATCATTTCATTTAGAGCATACTTCAGAAACCCCAAAAAACGAGGATCGGACAATGCTGATAATGTTGATTTTGATATACGGCTCAATAGGAGGAAAGGAACAAACATATTAATATAGAGTTACAAGGATGCAATTTCACTACTAGAAGAAGTCGCGCCTGCCAAGTATCAATCCACATATGTAGAAGAGAGGAATAAAAATGTAAATACAGCAGAATTGCAAAGACAAACGCATTAGATACAACCATATTGGTGGTGGAAACAGAGTGAAGTAGTTTTGAAAAAGTTCCATGCAAAAGCAATCATTGTAATAAGGATACAAAAAATATTCAAATTACCATTTTTGATAATTATTGAATTTATTTCACAATTTGGTGTTCGAAATCTTCAGTGACATCGCTGAGAAAACAATAATCGTATTACCTCGATGGGAAAACAAAGCGAACCCCTGCTGTAATAGAAACTACATCATTTGTTAAGCTTTTCTTGCTACATATTCATAGTTCGCCCATTTGAGGTAAAAACTTTTCACAAAAACTCAATCCATGTCGACCTCCATGATACCTCCATAGAATTTGATCGAAGTGGTATAATTCATCGATATTATGTTTATCTTTTTCGTTAAAGTTACGATGTTTCGTTTAGACATCGAATTACTCAATTTTTCATTCTTGCGATACCCTTATTTTAAATTAAAAAGAATCTAATAAGCAATAATAATGGAAAATATGATCTTAAGAAATGTGTGATATCATAAACGACGAAAGCTGCTGTATTAAAGGACAGAGAAAGAACTAGATTCATCTGTATGGCAATGGTTCCAGTAGTTTAAACGTTACAAAAACGTTATTTACTGGTGACAAAAAGGCTTTTCTGAAACACCAGCGATGACTAAAAGCGGCCGAACAATGGTAAAGGAGGTTAGTTAGTCTTATAATTTAGGACACATTAAGAAATAATTGGTTATTTTAAGATTGGAAAACTAAAAATACTAAAATCAATTACTGGGCGGGGCAGAAAGAACTCCCCCGATTTGGAAACCGTCTAGCTTCATAGCCTAAGGTCACAGTCTGGTGTGTCGTTTCTGAAGTCGGTGGGTGGGGTCCATATTTTTTTGAAGGAAACGGTGCTACTGTTACGGTAAACGCAAATCGGTATTGTGTGATGCTAGAGAGATTTCTACGGCCCAACGGGGATGTCGGTAAACATGGATAAGAACATGTGTGGTTTCAACAAGATGGGGCAACAGCCCAGGCAGCTCGTCGTTCAATGGCAATTCTGAGAGAAATGTTTCCTGGGCATGTGTCCCTTTGCGTGGTGACATAGGGTGGCTCCCGTACTCGCCGGATCTAACCCCATGTGATTTTTTTCTTTGGGGCTACCTTAAGGAAAAAGTGTATCAACATCGTCCCCAATCTCTGGAAGTTCTTAGGGAGACGATAATGGAGGAAACTGCTGTCATCCCGCCTGAAATGATGCGCAGATCGGGAGAGGCTTACTTATTGTATCAACAATGGAGGCGAACACTTGAGTGATGTAGTTTTTAAAAGCCATTCATTTAAAATGGCATTATGTGCGCTTTATTAACGAATAAAGTTTTTTTTACGTTTTGATTAGTTTAGTTTTTATTAGCTTCCCAAATCGGGGAACTCTTTCTGCTCCACCCAGTATATAGAGAATTCTTAAATTATGATTGTACCTGTACATTTTGAAAGTGTTTTGCGCGTGATAAATTATTGCTATATTATTATTTTGTCGAAAAATTGGCCAGGTTACTAATAGTAGATATCTCACAATAACAATAATAAATGCAAAAGTTTGAACTAGGGAACCAAGGAAGCTTAAAAGGCGTTTTCTTCTGTGGCTTTAGGTGACATCAAATAGGTACCCCTCGCCATCAATTGGTCAAAATGGCAAAACCACAATATTCGATGTGTTAAACTATTCAAAATCAAAAGGTTTAACAAAATTTCAATTTCAATGTATGCATAATGGCTTTTTGGTGGTGACATCTGAACTAATCAAGGAATGCTTACATAGCAACTTGTGTATTACAAACCACTGACTTATTAGTTACTCAAGAAAAGGCATTGGATGCATAAGTCAGAGTTGTCATTCCAACAAGACATTTACTGATCACCCGAATGCTTTATGTACGCCCCTTCACTAATTTTAATGTAATCGTTTTACAAAGGGTACTGCGCTTTAAAGCTAATTGATTCCACTCGTTGAATGCCCTTTGCTGGCTTTTCAGACAGCTATCAAATAGATGAGGGCGTCATGGGGAATTCGAAAGGGTAAAATCATTTTCTTCTTGGCAGGATTCTTCTGTTGACACCGTTTATCACAAATGGTAGAATATCTCCCAGGTTCCCCCGTATTTACTGTGGCAACAACCTTGTTGTGAATAATCTTTTCGAAGGTGGTGGTGTTATCGATGACAGTAGTCAGCGACTCAGCCATAATTACTGCTTTATTTTCAATAATAATGATCACCTCAGCCCTCCTAAGTACAGGAGCCTTCAGGAGGAGTTATGTGCGGTACGGGTTAATAATCCACTGGTTTATTAAGCGAACAAAAAACTACTACTAAGTAGTCTTTTCAGCCTTTAATCTGTACTTAGTTGTAGTTTTTTGTTCCCTTAATACTAACGAACACCAACTAACTTACACTTAATCTAATTGACACGATACTAAAATAAACAAAAGCATCTAATAATCAGTTCACCTTTGGCCCATCTTTATCTTTATTGAGGTGAGGGGCTATCTATCATAACCTGATATCAATAAATATTACAACAAACATCTCATTTCATGTTTAACTGCACTCTAAGATCTGCTAATACCCATTCTACCCCATTATCAAAGAGTATTATAATACTCTTCCCAATATATTGTACATATTGTATGAAACCAGAAGAAGCTGGACCCAAAGACTTTATCGGTTTCATCCACGGATTTTTTTGGTAAGTTCGTTACTATTTAATTATCTAGTCGGTCGAGTGACCTTTATAATCATTTTAATCATTTTGTGTTGTTTTACCCTTGTTTTAAATAATTCACTCAAATGTAACTGTATTCGTAAGATGTAAGAACCACTTGTAAAAAACTGCCAACTAATTATGTAATCGCTTCAATAAAGTTGCTCCGAATAAGGCTACACTTCCGTAGTCGAAACGTCGGCCTTTCACGAAACACCAGTGGATTATTAACCCGTACCGCACATAACTCTTCCTGAAGGTTCCTGTACTAGGGAGAGGTGATCCAACTAAAGGAGATAATATTCGATACTAATGATCATGAACTAAAATAATGCAAGGGGCAATTTCCTGTTAGATCTTCATCCTCTTCTTCTTCTCGGGCGGCGCTAGAGCTCAGAATGAGCTTTGGTTTGCTCTAGAATAACCATCCACTGAGCACGTAATATTAGATAGATACTCCCCCAATCCGTAGGACAAAATAAATTTGTTGAAAGGTTTACTTAATTTAGACTTAGGCAAAGCTGCAAGACAGTCAGTACTGCCTTTGGTCACATTCATAGAACTTAAATTTGTGTAGTGCAACCTCCGATATTCGATGTGAATAAACTATAGTGCATTTGGGAAAGAGCCAGAGTAATAAATCAGCCTGTCAGGCAGAGCTGGGAGCTTAATGAGGGTTTCCTATTGTCAACACGGTTATTTTTAAAGGGTCTTCTATTGTTTGGTGCCTGGTGATCTTAGTACGAAAGAAGCGTATAGCAAAAATACCTGAAGTAGTTGATTTATTACTTCGGCTCTTTACCAAATGCACTATAATAAGAGAGCGATTGTGAATGAAAACTTCACAGCTAATTCACTCCTTTATTCGCGAACTCAGAAATAAATTCTCAAAAATCTCAACATGCAATGAATATAGGTATTTTTTTTCAAACTATAGACCTCAATCAAATTAAGGCAAAATACTATTAGTATCAGAGTGCGTATTTGTATCTTTTTTGTCGTTTTCCCGGTAAGATTAGTTATATCCGCTGTATAAGGCAACTGCTGAATTTTAAATAGGTATAGTGAGCTATTGATAACAAATTTTTTTCCGTATAAAAACATCAAATTGTGAACCTTTTATTTTTTTGAAAGAATATAATGTTAAAAGCGCGTTAAATTTATCTTGCAAATCTTAAATTTCTACAGCAATTTTAAACTATAAACCTACGCGCATCAGTTGCGTTATTACTTCACTTCCCCTACATTTGTTTATAAAAATTGGTGTTATCAATTTTCGAGGTATTATCAACTCCCCAGTGGCGCAATTGGTTAGCGCACGGTACTTATAAGACAGTAGTCGTGAGCAATGCCGGGGTTGTGAGTTCGAGCCTCACCTGGGGAATACTTTTTGAAGTTACACAAAATTAAATAGAATTTCAACATACTTATCATTCATAGAATGGGAGAAGGTTCAATCTGTCGGTTTTAATTTAAAGTATCGTAGATTAAAATCGTGCTCTAATTTCGTCCTGAATGCTACTAGCATATAAAACTTTACTGCGTGTTTAATATATACCACCTATTCATTTTACCTTTTCAAGTTTAATTTTAGTTAAAACACAAGTTTTCCTGAAATGAAATCTCACGTTCACTAAATTTCTAATTGAATGAGACCTTTATTATTTAATGTTTCAGTAGTTTCTCATACTTTACCGAAATTTTCATACACGCAAAAGTGAGAAGGAATCGATTTCCCTTAGCAATTGCTTAACTTTTTGTATTCCATTAAAAAAAAATAACAAAACCGTTTCATCGTTTCTTGAAATTATCCGATAACTGTACTTAAAGCTTAACAAATTGATGTTTTGGCATATCCGAAACAGGCTACAGGTCGCAGCAAGAACCTTCTAGTTCTGAATGTAAGTGGTCTCACGATTTCAAAAAGATCTTTGTAGAAATTATGTTAAGCATTTCTCATCAGAAAAGGACATAACCTTCTCCATGATTTCAGAAGAAGGTAACACTAATCCGTTATATTATTTATTCGGTGCTTAGTAAAATACAATGTACATATCAATTAAATTGTAATACACCGTTAAGTCATGGTGAAGTCAATTGAAAGTATTCAAAATGGAAAACAGTAACACTTTGAATACTTGAGAGAAACAAGATTGAGAAGGAAATTACCGACACTTGTTAATTTTCGTTCGATCGTTATTAGCTTTGTGTGGCTATTCTCCTGAGCGGAGGACTCACATCCTCACAATAATTGGAACAAATAGAAGACTTAGCGATATCCCATACAAGAACTTGGACTCGTATCGGGTGTTTGTACCATTTGTTTAAACCAGTTGGTACGAGTATTTCATAAAGAAAACTGTATCCAATGGGTAACGTTTTTCCATTTTAGTTTGGTAGAAAAATAATGTAACATTTTCAAAAGAACCTTAGTGACCAATGTAATTACTAAGGTTAAATCTGGTACAATTTACTTAAAAACATACAGTAGTGGGAATAAGAACAACATTATGCTCCGGAGGGCGGTCCGTGTACGTACAGGGGTGTCGGTTCTATGTGATTGTGATACATTTGGTTTTTTTAACTGAATGTGTGTGTGTTTAAAAAAATGATGATGAAATACAATTTTGGTTCCCTCTGATGTACTATGTTGGCACCAATTAAAGTAATTCGATGGAAAACTTGTTAAACGAAGAAAGTAAATAAAATATAAATACAGAAAACTTCGGTCCAAAATGTAAATTAATGTATTATTAATGTTGCTATAAATTCAACTCAAACTGTCAAAATTACTGAAGACACAGTTAAGCAATTCAGTAAAAAATAAAATGATTCGTTTCTCGATTATTTAACATAGTTTCCTCTTGCGTGTTTGGCAGAAGGGGTGGTTTTCCTGCTAAGGGGCTGTAACTCGAAAATCAGTTTATACATATTTAGTAAGCTCCTAAATGGAAAGATGATTTACCGTCATAAATTGAACCGTTCCTCGATTCCTTAACATAGTTACCTCTTGCGAGTGTGATGCAAGGGTTGGTTTTCCTGCTAAGGGGTTGCAACTCGAAAGTCAGTTTATACATACTTCGAAAGCTCCTAAATCGGAAGATAATACACCGTCATAAAATAATTCGTTTCTCAATTACTTAACATAGTTCCCTCTTGCGTGTTTGGCACAAGGGGTGGTTTTACTACTAAGGAGTTGCAATTCGCAAATCAGTTTATACATATTTCGACAGCTCCTAAATCGGAGGATAATATACCGTCATAAAATGGTTCGTCTCTTGATTCTTTAACATAGTTCCCTCTTGCGTATTTGGCAGAAGGGTTCGTTTTCCTGCTAAGGGGTGGCAACATGGAAACTAAGTGTTACATATTTAGTAAAAGCTCCTAAATCGGAGGATGATTCACCGTCATAAAATGATCCGTTTCTCGATTCTTTAACATAGTTCCCTCTTGTGTGTTTGGCACAAGGGGTGGTTTCCTGCTAAGGGGTTGCAGCTTGGAAATGAAGTGTTACATATTTTTGTATCCTATTAACGCTGGAACTACATGCATTAAAGATATTATAGATTTAATGGTATTTTCTATGAGTTACCTCTTCGGCGAAACTAGTTTTGGGGTTGTTTTAAGGTAAGGAGTAGAGCCTCGAAAATCGAAACTACACTAGTTTAAGAGCTCCTAATTATGCGCCTATGTGCGATCCTCCGTTGCTGTTTTTAAGGCTCCTAAGGAGAGCTCTGTAGTTCATATTGGTAAAATGGCCATTTTGGATGTAAACATCTAACAAGAATTAAAAAAACGATGCATAGGTCAAATTCTATGTAGCATAGTGATCAATTAATGTAAACCTTCTGGTTTCAAATTAAATATTTAAGTTACAATCTTGGTCGAAAGTTCTGAAGGAGAGGTACCACATTTACGCAACTTTCGACCAAGATTGTAACTTAAATATTTAATTTGAAACCAGAAGGTTTACATTAATTGATCACTATGCTACATAGAATTTGACCTATGCATCGTTTTTTAAATTTTTGTTAGATGATTACGTCCAAAATGGCCATTTTATGACCATTTTAGCAATATGAATTGCGGAGCCTTTTTCAAATTAAAATTCCTGCTAAGGGGATCGAGCTCAAAATTTTATTCTTGCGGATTTTGAAAGCTCATAAATAGCTTCTAATTCAGAGCTATCATTTTTTTAATTCTCGCGTTGGGGGGAGGGGCAGCTGAACGAGGGTATTATACCCACCCAAACAGTTTACAGCAGATAACTGCGATTTAAATCTCACCCCTTCTATTAACCACAAGGTTTTCATGCTAAGTAACAGCCATAACAGACAGTGCCAAAGTATATTTTCAAAGCTCGTTTCAACTAAATATTTCGTAAGCACCCACCTCAAGCTCAATGCAATTTTCGGACTTACCGAAAACAATGTTAAATTAACTATTATTAATAAATTTCTCCATTTTGTGGTTCTATTTGTATTATATTGAGGATATCGGGAATGATATCATAAGGTAGAAAGAAATAACGTGGTTTTTTCTTTCTACCTTGTGATATCATTCCCGATATCCTCAATATAATTAAATTAACTACTACTTACCTTCACCAAAAATGAATACCCAATCATTTCAGCTTGATCCAACAATATCCTTAGGTGCCTATCATTTAACGAAAGCAGTTTGCTAAAACTAAAAACAGTCTCCTAAGAAACAAATGTTCCCTGTTCCAACCCCTATTGGTATGAAAAACAATAATTTTAACATGTTTTATCTAAATAATCACTAGCCTTTTTTGGCCTTTTGTTTCTTATTTCATTAAATTTAATGTTAAATAACTATATTTCACCTTTAAAATTAGGGCTTACAATACCGGAATTCCGGGATTTCGAAAACTGGGATCCCGGATAAAATTGATGCAGTATTTAAAACCAGTATTCATACGTAAATACCGGTATTTCGGTATTAATTTAATTCTATTTTAGTAGAAAATATTTTGGATTAATAGGTAATATTTATAACTATAATAGTGCAAAATATTATATGTATACAAGGTGGGCCAATAGTGTGTGGATGGAAGAATGTGGGTTTATTAACGAACATTTCGAAAAGGCTACAAATCTAAAATATTTTCACTTGAATCGCAAAGTTTATACAGGATGATTTATATCAAAATTGCATTTTTTTAAATGGAACCCCCAGTAAATTCCTTGGTCAATTCTAGTGCGACTTTATGTGTCACACATAGTACTTAAAACGAATCGTTTGGCTGCATGTGTCCAAAAAATTGAATATAGCAGGGATCACAAAGCTTAGAAGGCCGTGACGATGCGATATTACTAAAACATGAAATGTACTTTCGTAAACCGGACGGTTAAATCCGAAATCTTCTTGTGTTCGGAGAAATTACTACGTTAATAATTAACAAAATTTCTATAAACGGTAACTTGATTT
Source organism: Pyrocoelia pectoralis (assembly GCA_036250285.1). Taxonomy (NCBI): domain Eukaryota; kingdom Metazoa; phylum Arthropoda; class Insecta; order Coleoptera; family Lampyridae; genus Pyrocoelia; species Pyrocoelia pectoralis. The sequence goes on along the minus strand of CM070075.1, from coordinate 3,920,783 downwards.
TTCAAATGGCACTGCCAATTTTTTTTTATTACGTTTTAATTTTTGAACTATGGATTTACAAAATTATATTGCGAGTTTATTATTTCCAATTTCAATTTTGAATTTAATTTAAACTTTTCAACTTTAAGTAGCAGTAATGTTTTGCGTTTAGAATTTTGAAATTTGAATTTTCAAACTATAATTTAGCATCCCTTAGCATTAAGTAATATTTTGAGTTTTAATTTTTTATTTCAAATTTCTATTTTGAATACGAAATTTTTGAATTTTATGTTGATGTATTTAATTTACATTTTATATTTACATCTTTGAATAACTTGAATACTTTGAATTTGGAATTTTGAACTTTGAATTTCTAAGCTATGCGTTTTTTCTTTTTCTTTTATAGTTTCAGCAGTAAAAAAGTAAATACCGGTATCAATACCGAGATCCCAGGATTCACTTGATTTGAGTACCGAAAACCGGTACCTATTCAAAATTTCTTCCGATATTGTAAGCCCTATTTAAAATGTCAATCAATTAAGAGTTTTTCCCCTCAGCCATCATTCATGTAATTTCATATCTTTAGTGGGCTTGATAATGAAACAGTATTGTTTCGAAACATGTCGCCAATCAGTCTAAACTTTTATTAATTGTCATTAATCTTTGATCTTATTGCTAACCTACGTTCGACGATTTGTCAACGAGGTTGTAATGAAATGTTCACAATTTTACTTTCCTGCTAATTTTGCATTGTTGGTAGCTTAAGAAAAAATCCAAAAAATAACAAACTTCATCTGCTTTTCATTATTTATTCATTATATTGGTTAAAGAGGAGGTTGTGAATCTTTACCTGTTACTTCCTTTGTGAGAAGGAACCATATACTCCGTTTAATTATTGTTATTATTATTCCATTTTTAAAATTCTTGTATTTTTTCTCGTAAATCGACCTCGACCTTTGGGGCACTAATTATTCTTTTCGCTCTAGTGTCCATTTCTCTACGGTCGACGAGAATTTCCCTTCAAATTTGATTGCACAATTTGTTTTATATATTTTTATATATAAAATAGAATTTTAATGTTTAAAGAAAAATAGACATTTTTCACGAAGATAAAGGAAAATTAACATTTCGTGAAAGATTTGAATCTCGCTAATTAAAATATTTCTTTGTCGACACAGAGGTCTCAACATTATACTAAAGTCAGTTGACGCAAAATTCGAACCAATGTTATTTAATCTGAACGGAGAAAGGCGTGTAGTGTAAAATACATTAAGGGAATCTAGCCCAAACATGTCCTTTTGGGAACTTAGCGCCTTTGGAATACTTGAACCGAACATTCCTCATTGATTATATTGAAAATCTATTAATTAAAACCTCCAAATAGTTTCTGGACGTATGACTACCCCTCCGTACCTATCTTACAAGTAGGTTGGTAGGTATACGAAGATTCATAAAGCAAATATTTCAGCTATTTAATACGTGCATCGATTCGGTAGGTGCTTCTCATAAAGCGCGCATGCAATATCTAAAACTTTACATTCCACGTGAAATTAGATGCACGTGAAACACACCTTCATATATTATGTATTGAAACAGCTTGATATTCAACATATTAAAATGTAAATCACAACTCAATTTTGTTTTTTTATATATACTTAATTTAAAAAGTTTGATGACTGTATTTTGATATTCAGATTTTTATGCCCGTCCTGAAACTGCGTGTTATAGGATGAGAACTCATACATATTCCATATAGAAAACCATCATTCATTTTTTTTTATATTTGTAACGCCTTCTGGACAAGATGCATATGCACTCGCAGAATCTTTTCATTTCAAACGTGCAACTTTAAATGTAATACACTCCTCCATAATACACATTTTCAAGTAGTGGAATTGTTCCTAAAATATCAACGCATCTTTATGAAACCTACAACTATTAAAAGTAATTCAAACGCCTCGGCCGCGCCGTGTGAAAAACGTACGAGAAAGGTCGCTGAATGAAATGAAGTGAGGAATGTAAAATAAAGGTCACGAAATAAATCATTCGCTCACTTGTAGGAAGAGACCATTTTTGTGGGCCACCTGTAATAAATGTAAATAAATAATATTTTGTTTGCAAAGGTGTTACCTAAAAGTCTCTGTTGGTAACCTGTGTGTCTAAAAAGTAAAATTGTTAATCTAACAAGTTCAATTAAAATTCAGCTAGGTAATGAGCTTAATTTTCGGTAACTTATCAGCTACGTTTGTTCCTTATCGTATATACTAATTTGTCTAAGAAATCAGATAGTATTGTTGTAATCAATCAAATATACTTCTCTTCCATTACCCTCATTAAACAAGAACCTCTAATATTTGGTTCAAATAAACCTCACCACGCGAGAGAGGCCTTCAGAGGACCATCTTGAAGCCTGGCGCGCTTCTGTACAGGGTTATCCAGAGGAAACCTAGGGCTACTTGTATGTATACTTTCTAGGCACTGTAAACTTAACAAACACATGCACCGCATGGGCTTGGTAGATTCACCATCCTGTAGGTAGAGGATGTTACACAAATGACGAGACGGCGCAACACATACTGTATGAGTGACCCGTACTTGTCAAATTAAGACGATCCATGTTGGGAGAATCCTGGCCGGACATGGCTAAGATTAGAGCCGCTTCCTCGTCCTGCATCCTCAGATTTATCTCACGTATGGGATGGCTTGAGTGACGTTGCGGAGTCGAACGACTCTAATCAGGGAGGCAGCACAAAGGGCCCGAATAGATGGCCTATGTGCGCGTGGACTTTCCCACCCACCCATCGAAATCCAGAATCCAGACCTCACCAAATTAGATTAATGTTGAAGAAGTTTTACCAGTGTGATTTAAACACCACATACAGCAAAAAATACCTATAAAATACCTATTGAACTTCTTATAATAAGTCCTTTTATGTGAAAACGAATTATTGTGAAAACTATTCACACCTTTTGTAATTGAATAGAATTTCGGACTGTCAACTATTCGGGTTAAATAAAAATGTAATTAAAAATTAAGAAATCGATATAATATAAGAACGTATATTTCTGAAAACTCCATGTGGTGCGCGAAAAATTCGTATACCTACTGTTACAAAGATTGCATTTGTTAAGGCGGGTATGACTCATCCGCCGGAAGTTTCGAGAAAGCCGCGCGCGATGACTTACCGTTCCTTCTAGAATTTTCGAGAGCAAATGCGGACTTGTATAAATAATGCCGCTCAATTATTACGAGTCAGTTCATAGTTCACGGTTTTACAGTTTAACGCGTTCGCGAAGTTTAAATGTGATTACCTTAAACGTTGATTCGGTTAGACTTTTTAGTGATTAAATATTAAGTGTGATTAAAATAATTAGTGAACCTCTAGTGTAAATAAAGTGATTAATTCTTAAGTTAACAACTAAGTACCTATTCGTAATTAGAAATAAGTGATTAATAATTAGCGTGTAAATAAATAAATATTCGACTTGGTTTCTTAAATAAAGTTTCGTTACAATTGGTGTCAGGTGTGGGGTTAAAATGAAGAAGCTAAGTCAATTAAAGGTTGCTGAATTAAAAGTAGAGTTGGAAGACAGGGGATTAGACACTACCGGTGTAAAACTCGATCTTGTGGAACGATTAAAAGAAGCAATAATCAATGATGGAAATGATCCGGATAATTATTATTTTCAGTCCGAGAATGAATTATTATTCCAAAACATCGAGAAAACATTAAAGGAGGAATTAAAAGAAAGTTCCACGACATTAAGGGAAGAATTAAAGGAACTCGCCGAAAGCTCTAGAACGATCGAGAGAAAAATGGAAGAAAATTCGAAAATATTAGAATTTAAATTCGATAGAAAAATCGAGGCAGTTCTGGAAAATTCGGCGGCTTTGGAACATAAAATAGTGGAAAACTTCCAACAAATAGGTGCAATAAAAGAAGAATTTTACGACAAGTTCCGGGAACTGGAGAGACGCTTGGATAGTCGACATATTGAAACCGAGAGGCATCAAATAATGGAGACTGATGCGCCCAACGGTGAGGAACAAGTAAGTAGAATCAGTGAAGTGCATGAGCCCACAATTCGACGACTGGATGCAGCAGTAAAGCCACCTACATTTGATGGGAAAACAACCTGGGAAAACTACTTCATCCAGTTCGACGCTGCTGCTGTGTCGAATGGCTGGAACGACGACCAAAAGGCTGTAGCATTGACAGTCGCCTTGCGCGGAGAGCCACTGGATGTTCTTCAGACACTCCCTCCTGCACAACGTAAAAGCTACGGCCACATAGTGGAACGTTTGGAGACTAGGTATGGGCATGCTCATATGGTAGGAGCTTTTAGGATGCAGCTCCGGAATAGGAGTCAGAAGCCTGGAGAAAGTTTGCAAGAGTACGAGGCCGATGTTGCCCGTCTGAGTCAAATCGTGTACAATAATGTACCTGATTCTGTACTGCAAGAATGGGCAGTAGAGAGGTTCACGGATGGATTGCGTGATCCCGAAATAAAACAGGCTTTGTTCTTGAGCCGTCCTAAGACGTTAACAGCTGCGCTCGCTCAAGCGCTGGAGATGCAAGCGGCTAAACAGGCAGTTAAAGGGCATGGATACGTCAGAACCGTGGAATCGGAAAATGCTGACCAGCTGGCAGAGAAAATAACTGCAACTATGACCGAAATGATCGAGAAGAGGTTCCAGAAGCTAGAAGGCACCGTGAATCTTTTGAAAAACAACAAGGAAGTGCGCTGCTGGAATTGTGGTGAAGTGGGCCATATCCGAAGTCGCTGTAAAAAGCCTATCAGGAGAGGTTATGGCAGAGGTCCCTCAATGGAGCAGCAGGAAAACTAAAACAGGTCGGTGTCAAGGGGCAAACGTCGACCTCTCATAATAGAGCCCTAACAGCATGCATATCCTTTTTAAATAACATAACTCCAAAGTCGATTGTTGTAGATGCTTTCGTGGATGGTTCACCAGTTAGGATGCTTGTGGATACTGGAGCTACGAGAACTATCGTGGGACCAAATGTCGTCAAGAAGAAACTCTCCACTACCAGATGGGGACTGCGTACAGCAACTGGAGATGCTGTGAAGATTTATGGAGAAGTGACTGTGAATATTGCATTTGGAAACTTTTGCATAAATGAAAAAGTTCTGGTAGCTGAGATTCAGAGTGAACTCATTTTGGGCATGGACATCTTGACGAAGTATGGCTTTAGGATGGATCTACAACAAGGAGTGATCCATGTTAATAATGAGGAACTGGTGATCCATCCACAAAAAGAGTGTGAATCGCGAGTGATTTTGTGCAAGGACACAGTGCTAAAGGACCGAACCGAAGTTATGGTCGCGGGTTGTTTGGACGGAGACTTTACTGAGGGCAGTGTTATGCTTCTCGAGCCCGCGAGTGATGAACAGATGGTCGGTCGCGGTGTTTTAGTCGGTAAAGAAGTGTTCCGATGTAAAAAGACAATTCCGGTTCGTGTGATGAATGTCAACTATCATCCAGTGACTTTGCGGAAAGGCACTGTTCTTGGGGAATGTTCAAGTGTTTCGTGCGTGATTCGTCAAGTTAGCGGTGTAGACACTGGAAACACGGTTAATAAGAGCGGTGCATCCCAAATTCTGAATCAACTTTGGCCAAAGGATTCCCGCTTATCAAAGGAGCAGCAGAGGAGGGTGAAAGAATTTATAGCTCGATTCCAAGACGTATTTGAAAGCAAGAATGGCTCCAAGGGAAAAACTAATCTCGTGCAGCACAAAATCAATACTGGGAGTGCACAGCCTATCCGACAGTCACCTAGAAGGCTGCCACTTGCCAAGCGAGAGGAAGCCGAGAAGATAATACAAGACATGGAATCTGAAGGTGTCATCGAGCCGTCGAGCAGTCCTTGGGCGTCACCGGTGGTATTAGTGAAGAAGAAGGATGGGTCGACGCGATTTTGTGTAGATTATCGTCGTCTTAATGACGTGACCAAGAAAGACAGTTATCCTTTACCGAGAATTGATGACACCTTGGATACGTTGTCTGGCTCCAGGTTCTTTTCTACCCTTGATCTGAAGAGTGGTTATTGGCAAGTGGGCGTAGCTTCTGAAGATCGTGAGAAAACGGCATTCACAATTGGAACTGGATTATGGCAATTCACAGTAATGCCATTTGGTTTATGCAACGCTCCGGCCACCTTTGAACGGCTAATGGAGTCCGTAATGAAAGGATTATCGTGGAAAACGTGTCTGGTATACCTGGATGACATAATTGTGGTAGGGGAGACGTTTGAAGACCACATGAAGAATCTCGAGGAGGTATTCCAAAGGCTTCGCTCGGCCAATCTCACGCTTTCCCCGAAGAAGTGTCACCTTTTTGAGAAAGCTGTCCAGTATTTGGGACATATCGTTTCCGACCAAGGTGTTGCCGTTGATCCGGAGAAAACTAAAGCCGTAAGTGAATGGCCAGTTCCAAAAGATAAACATCAAATCAGAAGCTTCCTTGGACTGTGCACCTATTATCGTCGCTATGTGCCTGGATTTGCTACCATCGCTAAACCGCTAACCCGTCTCACTGAAGATGGCAGAACGTTTATGTGGACCGAGGAATGTGAAGCGGCGTTTCAAGAGCTGAAGTTGCGACTGATCAGTGCCCCGATTTTGTGCTATCCTCAAGCCGAGGGTGAATTTATATTGGATGCGGACGCCAGCAATGTTGCGATTGGAGGCGTACTTTCGCAGAAACAAAATGGACAGGAAAAAGTGATTGGGTACTTCAGCAAGGTTCTGTCAAAACCAGAGCGTAATTATTGTGTGACGAGAAGAGAACTTCTGGCGGCGGTGAAGTCCATCGAGTCCAGAGGGTCAAATTGCAAGATGGATTGAGAGACTTCAGGATTACGACTTCAGAACTGAGCACCGAGCAGGAACCAGTCATCGAAATGCAGATGCATTGTCTCGGAGACCTTGCGGGTTAGATTGCAACCATTGTAATCGAGCAGAAGAAAAGATGGGGTCAATTTGTGCTACTACTTTGGTGGATGACTTTTGGCAACCTGCTGTCGTTGCTCAAGAGCAAGAGGCGGATCCTGATTTACAACCGATTGTGGAATGGAAGAAGAATGGAGATAGACCAAATTGGCAAGAGGTGGCGCGACATTCCCCCAATGTTAAGGCGTACTGGGCACAATGGGATTCCTTGGTGATGGAGGATGGTCTTCTTAAACGAATCCTGGAGAGTGACGATGGGCAAGAGCAGAAAAGGCAATTGCTGGTTCCGAGAAGCAGGGTCGCGGAAGTATTGAAGCAACTTCACGAGGAAGTTGGTGGAGGTCACTTTGGATCGAAGAAGACGTTGGAAAAGTTGCGCCAAAGATTTTATTGGGTCGGTTGCAAGAAAGATGTAGATGAGTGGTGCAAGAAGTGCACCGTCTGTGCCGCTAGCAAGGGACCGCATCGACGACCAACAGCTCCAATGAAGCAGTATAATGTGGGGAGTCCATTTGAGCGAATTGCAATTGACATCGCTGGTCCGTTTCCTGAAAGTGAACGCGGCAACAAATACATTCTGGTCGCGATGGACTACTTCAGCAAATGGGTTGAAGCTTACGCTTTGCCTAACCAAGAGGCCGTTACTGTAGCTGAAGTATTGGTTAATGACTGGATTTGCCGTTTTGGAGTGCCACTAGAATTACATTCTGACCAAGGAAGAAATTTTGAGTCTGCTGTTTTCCAGGAAGTTTGCAAAGTCATGGACATCAAGAAGACCAGAACGACGGCTTTACACCCACAGTCAGATGGAATGGTCGAAAGAATGAACAGAACAGTTAACAGGTATTTGTCCAAGGTGGTATCTGCCAATCAACGAGACTGGGACCAACATCTCAACTTCTTCCTTCTGGCGTATCGATCATCCATCCATGAATCTACTAAGCAAACCCCTGCTAACGTCATTTTTGGTCGAGAACTCCGCTTGCCGTGTGATTTGAGTTTTGGTAGTAAACCTGGTGAAGATTTGGCTGGCGAGGGCTACGTGAGCGGCTTAAGAAGGAAAATGGATAGCATTCATAACCTAGTACGATCAAATCTTCAATGTGCAAGCGACCGAATGAAACAAAATTATGACGTTCGAGCTCAAGAAGGGGGTTACCAAGAAGAAGATTTGGTTTGGCTTTATAACCCTCAAAAGCGTCGTGGTTTGTCCCCCAAGCTTCAGAATAACTGGGAGGGTCCATACAAAGTGGTAAAACGAATTAACGATGTCATTTATCGTATTCGTAAAATGCCAAATGGAAAGCCGAGAGTTGTCCATTTTAATAGACTAGGACGTTATAACGGGAACAATCATGCGGATGGTGTACGCAGAGTAACGGAACAGAGGAAGGAAGTCTCATACGAAGAGTTTCAGAGGATGTATGGAGATAATAAAGTGGCTTCATTCGGCGTAACCATTGAGAGACAACAAGACCTCTTCACTCTGTCGTCAGAATATTCACTTGCTCATTGTGTGGCGGCCGATCTCCGCATGTCCCGTGGAATTGCTTCCGTTTTCAAAGCGAAGTTTGGTCAAGTAGAGAAGCTGCGAGAGTTTGGTCCACGTGTCGGAAGAGTGCTATGGTTAAGGGATCAAGAACGATTCATTTACTACTTGGTGACAAAGAAGTTATCGTCTGGAAAACCTGATTATCGAGAAATGTGGAATTCGTTGCTTGATCTAAAAAGAAGAGTGTTATGGAGTGGCATAAGGAAGATCGCAATGCCCAGAATTGGCTGTGGTTTAGATGGTCTCGAGTGGAGGAAGGTCCGGAATATGCTGGAGGAGATATTCCAGGGAACCGGTGTGCAAATCTTGGTTTGCAGGTTTAACCCGAAAAGTATCCCCACTCCGGGAACGGTGGATTGTCGGCGGACAGCGTTGCGCGATCTTGGACATGGTTTACCAACGATAGCTAATGAATTTCGAGACGAAATTGGTTTTAATGAGGGGGCAATGTTACAAAGATTGCATTTGTTAAGGCGGGTATGACTCATCCGCCGGAAGTTTCGAGAAAGCCGCGCGCGATGACTTACCGTTCCTTCTAGAATTTTCGAGAGCAAATGCGGACTTGTATAAATAATGCCGCTCAATTATTACGAGTCAGTTCATAGTTCACGGTTTTACAGTTTAACGCGTTCGCGAAGTTTAAATGTGATTACCTTAAACGTTGATTCGGTTAGACTTTTTAGTGATTAAATATTAAGTGTGATTAAAATAATTAGTGAACCTCTAGTGTAAATAAAGTGATTAATTCTTAAGTTAACAACTAAGTACCTATTCGTAATTAGAAATAAGTGATTAATAATTAGCGTGTAAATAAATAAATATTCGACTTGGTTTCTTAAATAAAGTTTCGTTACACCTACCTTCAACATAAAATATTAAAATGCTGTATAATATTTACAAAAATCGAAATATATCGAGCTTCTATTTCATTAAATGAAATTAAATTAAAATTGCAAATATGTTATTTGCATTAATGAAATACATTTTATCAACGTTAAATTAAAGTAATTTCCATTTTAGAAAGACACCAACCCCTAAATAGGAAATCAATAATAAAACCGTTTATAACACCATTTATTGCAACGTGTTGTGAATATAAGTACTTTCATTACTAAAATGAATCTTAAACGTAATCTAGTTCCATAATCCAATAAAAGGAAGCTCGTCTGAATTCATGAATTGATTATAAGCGCATAATACCCCAAATACCATTAGTAAGTAACTAAATTTCAATACTTCCACTGTAATAACTGAAGTACCTTCATATATTAAATTATGTTACGATACATTTTCACGCTTCTTGTATATGTGTTTGTTTTAGAACAAATTGTGTTATTTATGTTAGTTTGTGTGTTGAAGTTATTAAATACTTAAATTATGGTTATATGTTCACTAAAAGGTGAAAATGCTTTAAAGCACCTAAATGTATGACAATAAATCTCCTACACTAAACGAATTCACGTGTTTTATACACACATATCTTTTTTTATAATATATAGGGTAATTAAGCAAAATTACATTGTTTCAGGACATTATAAGAATTGATTATGAAATCTTTGTTTTAGGCAGCATTTATTTCAGAAAGGTTGATAAATAATGTCAATAGCAGATGAAAAATACATGTCGTAACCACCCGTTTTTTCACTGTTTCGTAACCTTTCGTGTAAATGAAGGTAAAGGTGAATTTCAACTAATTTACGCTGAATTTTGGACGTTGACTATCACTTGCGAGTATGTACTTATTCAAGTTGATAAAATTATATAGGCATATTAGTTTTTCAATTGAATGGTGGAAAGATCCGGAAAAATTTCAGCAAGGAAGGCGCCTAGATCTTTTCTGCCAATAATGTACGAATTTTCATCACCTTAAAAACAAACAAATGAGATGTTTGGACCAGGAATTCGCTTTTATTTCAAAAAATCATCAACCTTTGTGCGTTGTCTTGCGCCTTCAAAACCAGAAATTTATGATGCCTTCTCAGAAAAACCGAAATTTTTTAACTCTTCCTATGTAGCGCATGGAAAAGTCGATCCCGCAGATTCTTCATTTAGTTCTTTAACTATTTAGTCCTTCTAATACAATGTACATGGAACCAGGGGTTCTGTATACTGATTCACGCTACAAACCCTACCCATATAAGAAGCAAAACTGTACGTATGTGATTAAACTCATGTATTACATAAATGAAAATGAGACTTAGGGATAAAAAGAAAAGGATTAAGTTGTCGCTGGAAACGAGCGTTTCAAAAGGAAGGATACATAAATTCGATATGTGTCAACAACTTTAAGGTGTCAAGAATTTACAAGCCATTAAACAAGCATTAGCATATCAACATTTTATTGTACGTTTTATAATAACTATTATAGTAAACAGTACGAATTAATAACACTACAGAGTATTGGTCTTTATACATTATAAGTTCATCTGCTTAGGTAGTATCTGTAATTAACAATAATTATAGAGTTTAAACAATCATATTTATTTGATTTTTACAATTTAAATAAATTATTTTATTATTCTAAACTCAAATAAAACAAATATATGAGAGAAAATACAAGGAACTACAAGTTTATTGAGTTGTCATTTTTAACACTTACTTTTATGTTTTCTTTTATATGTACATAGCAGGAGTATATATCGTTAATTTTACATGAATAATACATTAGTTATAGATTACGACTGCGTTTTGGTCACGGAATAAAATAAAAATGATGGAATGTACGATGTTTCCACTTACGTATAAGTACTTCTGCTAAGTTAGCTCTTAATGCAATATTTAATTATTTTATAGAAATGATAAATAAGCACAACCGGGTATTTTTTTTGTTGTATATCAAAATCTATACAAAGCTTATAGGTTAGGCTAATTTTTGTAAATAACAGCCAAATGTTACTTGTGGATTGAAATATTTATCTTAATATTTATATGCATGTACCTATTTCCTATTTATTAGTATTGACAGATTATATTAATGAACATTCAATAGTCATTTCGATGTGTTACATTTCTTCCAATTGTTTCATTTTTTGTAGTTGTAAAAGAAATATAATAGGCAAGAAATGATAAAAAATCTCTACAACAAATTGAGTGGCCGAAACAATTATCTAACTACATAAGTATGTACTTAGGTAGGTACTTATATTAAAAGTGGAATGGAGAGCCAAATGAAGAAAATCATAGAAAATTCGGATAAAAGTGCTAATAATAAACCAATAAAGTGATATCGACTAGCTTCGTGTTTAACTTAGTTGACAGTTTATCAGTATAAATAAATTTTGAGAAAATTTGCTTCAAATAATAAGAAAATGTCCCTAGATTCACTTTACTAGATATAATAAGGTGTAGATTTATACGAGTTAACTAGTCTACACTATAGGTACCTATACGAATTTACACTAAATATAGTCACATAACACATTGTAAGTTGGAAAACTGAAAGGGACAAAGGCCAAGCGGGCCAAGTATACGTAATTTGTATACAGACTGTGGTAAAAACGTAAGAAAATATGGAATCCGGTGTAACAAGAAAACTAAGATGGTATATTCAATAAATCCTTTAGTTCCATACCTACTACTCGTTACACTTACGTATACCAATTTGAACATTGCGTTACAATTTAGAACGATCTTAAAGAACTGATTACCCCAAAACACGTCCCTTGCTACTTTCAGTAATTGACTTTGGCCTTAATAATTTATGAATTTTCTAAATGGTCCTTAAAAACTCAAATCTGAGACCAATGATTGCGGTTATGTATTCAGGGGTTCTTAATAGCTATGATGATTCACATTTAGGTCGTTTTGTCCTTAAAAACCATTGACGTAAGAATGTTATAGGCGCTATGATCCTAGGTAGGTACCTATGTAACAGTCGATTAATTGCAAGTTATACTAGCACATGCAAAATCGTCTGATCTTAGAAAAATACCAAAACCTTGTAAATTTCTCTTGACAATCATCACTAATCGATTTAAAGGACTTGCTTCACAATCATATCTAAAATGGTAAAATGACATTATGGGTCGTTTGTATCGTTAATGGTCTTAATGAATACTTTGGATTTGCAAACTTTGTATAAAAAACGCGTAGGCCTTCCTTGTGACAACTTACAAAAAAAAAACAACAAACTTTTTACACAAACGCATTAATTTTGTTTTGTTTACTGATACATCCAGTGCATCTATAACATATTTATGAGTAGGTGTATCCTCGTATTCGTAACTATTTTAGCATTTAGCACTATTTGACTAAACAAATATATGGCTCTGATATTGGAGATATCAGCTTGTAAAGGCAATTTGTTATTTGACATTCAACAACTTCAGTTCTCCAACAATTTGTTATAAGATTGTTTATATATTTACACTTTAAACTGGAAGTCCTAATTAGATACAATGCAAGAAAAGGAAAGCTGAGAAAAGTAATTAAAGTAGTCCTTTTTTGGTTACGCAGGTACATTACCATCAGTTACCACTAGTCACGCATTCTTCAACCCCTTCTTCTGAAGGACGCTAAACTTTTTACCAATACAACAACGTATAATTTCTCTAACGATTAATCCATCTCTTCACAGCTTCTTCCCATTCAAGCATCTCTTTCGACTTATTTTCACTTTGTACTTCTTCAGTTGCTTCTGTTGTATTACTAACATTACCTTCACTTTCGTTTGTATTTACAGATTGTTCACCATGCTGCTGGGGCTTAAAAACAACCCATACAGTTAAAAACTAACTTTATTTCACTAATAAAACAGAAACAGTGTTAAAAAGAAGAAAAATAAAAGCGTGCTTAAACCGTAAAAATGAAGTAAGTGTGCAAAATGATCGCGCTAGGCTATATAACTTCTATAGAAGCCTCGCTAAAAATGATGCTTGCTGTGCAGTGTGCATTTTGGAGTTAAAAGTACGGTGAACCCACCTGCGATCCAAAAAGGCCAGGACTTTGTTCAATATAATTTTGTTGTCCTGAGGAATGATTTGAATTAATTTGTCCCCCCGAATTATTATGATTAAAATTTTGACCCATTGTATAACTTTGATTATTTTGTGTTATTTCGGGAGGACTGGTTGGATGACGTGCGCGTAGTTCCGCCATGAAGCTTGCTTCTTGGGCGTAACGCCTCTGTAGTTCTTGTTGCCAACCTCCTTCGGATTCTTCTTCGCCATCATCTTCAAAATCTAGTTAGAAAGATCACGAAATATAAGTTGAATGAGCTAAAGGTATAATTATTCAACACCACGAAGGCAGAACATGCGAAAAACTTAAAAGAAGTCACAATAAAGATAAACGCATGCTCCTAGTATCACGCATTTTGACTCTTGCAAATAGAAATAACAATGGTATGCGTATATCGATATAAGTAAACGTTTTTCATCTAAAACTAATGTTATTAAGAGATATAAGTAGTAATGCTCTTCGAGTGCTTAATCTTTATTCAAATTCGACACTTAATGCCGACATCAATACTAACGGATCGTCCTTTCAAAGGCACGGGATTTCGAAGAAAATGTAAAATCAGTATTTAAGCCACTCCAATATCGAAATTAGAATGAGGCGGAAAATATGGACGTCTTAGGCGAACAGGATAGGTATTTGCTAATATTGTACGTCAGTATAGAAACTCTGAAGAACATGCGGCATTATAGATGCACGCTGTGGTTTTTTATAAACTACACAAAAAAGTAATTCGGCCAGCTCTTAGACATTGATTATCGACAATCTGATATACTTAAATGTTGTCACCTCCTTCTCTTAAAAATAACCTAATAAATACCAAACAGTACTAAATTAAACTCTTTGATAATACTTATAGCTTATATATTCTTTGTTAATAGTTTTAATAACGTATGAAACAAAAATTTTGAGAAAAAGTGTAGGTAAGTACCTCGTGTGAATTCATCAATGGCCTCAGATTATAAGTCAATGTTTTCCGTTTCTCTAGTAGATAAAGACATGAAATGTTGAAAAAGACTCATACACAGGAATGAACAACGAGAAAACATTTTGCAATATCCAATTTCAAAAAGAAAAGTAACGCTGGATTTTACACTTCAGCGAGCAAGCAAAATATGCCGGAGTAGGCTACGAAAGAATCAATGGGAAAGTTAACTAATAGGTAGAGGTACATCCTCATTTAATCTTTTTATCCCGCCATGGGGAGAATCATAGTTATAGGTAGTAACGTTTTAAAGCCTCGACAATTGGAAGTAAATTGATGAGTTCGTGAAGCAAATAATCAACTTGCCAAATTGGTTGATTTCTGCATTAATACCTACAACTCATAATCGAAATGAAAAATCACGTTTTGGTTACTGTCTTTTCTCGTTATGCTATGATAACTTCCTGAAGTATGATCCATTTTGGCCCCTTTTAGTAGAAAATCCCACAACAGATTTTTTCATTTTAATAGTTGTACCTACCTATATGACCGGAGACACACGAGCAAATGATAAAGAGCTTGAAAAACTGTGCCTACTGCTAGTGTGACAACGTTCCAATGCAATTGCCTGAAATCAATTACCGAAAATAATAGAGGATTTCTTTGCTTGGAAAAAATAGTCATAATTCGACAAATCAAAAAGAAAAGTTAAGAAATCGAATGTTGAAATGCTTTTATTTTGGAAACACGTTCAAAAAAAGGAAATGTCGTCAGAATGAAGCAATAACGCAAATATATGGAACGCCGTTTTACTTTTTATTGTCAGTTTTTATAGTCAATGTATAAAATAACTTTAGTTACAATTTTAATGTTTGTTTAATAAACTTCAAGTATTTATACTGATAGTTGATTTAAAATGTTACATGAATAAAAATATACATTGAAAATAAAAGAAGTAACTTTATAATTTATTAAATTTTAATGAATAAGTTTAAATGTTAGAATACTTTCAAGCAACTAACATTTTAAATGGTAGAATTAAAATGTTTGTTGATAATTTTAATTGGTCGCTTCGATCGGTGGTGTTATTTTGAACTATAATTTACATGTGTTTCCTTATACTGGTGTAGTTTCAATAACTGCCACCGATCGAAGCGACCAATTAAAATTATCACGTTTTAATTCTACCATTTAAAATGTTAGTTGCTTAAAAATATCCTAACATTTAAACTTATTCATTAAAATTTAAGAAATTATAAAGTTACTTCTTTTATTTTCAATGTACATTTTTATTCAAGTAACATTTTAAATCATCTATCGATATAAATATACTTGAAGTTTTTTAAACAAACACAAAAATTGTAGTAAAAATTAATAATATACATTTAAATTCATTCTATTAAATATTTGCTTGCCCTTAGTATTAAATATTAAATTTTGTTTATAGCATTTCAAGCAAACTTTAATTTTTATTAAGTATATTTTTATGACTCTCCATTTATTTTAGCATATATTAAAAGTGTTTGTTAAAAAAACTCCACACATTTAAATTGTTAGCTGAAAATGAGTTTCTTGATTTAATATATTTCACACAAAAATTTGTAACACTCGTTATAAAACCTTTCATTTAAATTGAGAAGCAAAATAAGTATATGAACAAACATTGGAATTCGTGTAACATTTTTATTTAACAAAATAACAAACAAAAAAATAGCAACTAATTTAAATGAAAGAATTAAAATGTATGTCGAATTAAAGTGTTACATGAATTAAAATGTTAATAATATTTTGTTCTTTAATTTCAAATAAAGAATTAAAATTATCAACAATTATAAATTATTTCTGAATTAAAATGTTTGTTGATAATTTTAATTGGTCGCTTCGATCGGTGGCAGTTATTGAAACTACACCAGTATAAGGAAACACATGTAAATTATAGTTCAAAATAACACCACCGATCGAAGCGACCAATTAAAATTATCAACAAACATTTTAATTCAGAAATAATTTATAATTGTTGATAATTTTAATTCTTTATTTGAAATTAAAGAACAAAATATTATTAACAAACATTTTAATTCATGTAACACTTTAATTCGACATACATTTTAATTCTTTCATTTAAATTAGTTGCTATTTTTTTGTTTGTTAAATAAAAATGTTACACGAATTCCAATGTTTGTTCATATATGTATTTTGCTTCTCAATTTAAATGAAAGGTTTTAAAAAGAGTGTTACAAATTTTTGTGTGAAATATATTAAATCAAGAAACTCATTTTCATCTAACTATTTAAATGTGTGAAGTTTTTTTAACAAACATCTTTAATATACTAAAATAAATAGAGTCATACAAATTTACATAATAAAAATTAAAGTTTGTTTAAAAGGTACGAAATTAACTTTAGTAATAAAAAGTAAAACGGCGTTCTATACAAATAGTACAACGAAGGATTTAGTGCCGTGTTTCTTTAATTGAAAGATCTTATCAAAAGTCCTACATTAACAGTGGTGCATCTCAGTCGATTGGTTACATGCAACCAAACTAACAGATCCAATATTTTTACTAATAATATGTAATAACAGTTTTATTAGCGTGATTCAATCTCCAATTACGTATAATATTGTATTACATAACAACGTACGTAAAAGGTAAAACATGTAAAAGATGCTCTAGTATCCCTGAGCTTTTAGCACCTTTTATGGTTTTATGATTGAATCGTAGGTAGGGTAAGTATACCTACCTATATCTATAAAGGTGTTGGGTATTTGAAAAGGAGAACAAAATATTTAAGGTTTAAACCGTTGTATAGGGTTCATACAGGTGATGGTAAATGTGTGGTGACATTTTTGTAATAGCGAGTTTGATCCACACGAACTATGATGATTTACGCAATAATTGTATAACGCTGCGGTGGACGGATACGCTTATTCTTACTATGTAAGAAAGGAAAATAACACAGACTTCCTTTCAGTCTCTGCGTCTGTGAACCCAGTGGCGTAGCGAGGGGGGGGGCAAAGGGGGCATCATGCCCCGGGCGCTACTCACAAAGGGGCGCCAAATGGTCCGCAAAACAAAATAATTGCTGTGTTTTAAACTATCTCCTTAATAAATCTCTAACTCACTGACCGATTGACTGACTGTGACCATAGAGAATTGTTCTATGCTGTGACTGACAGACAAGCACATTTTTGTTCTCAAATTTAAAGCCTACCTTGAGCCTATGATTATTTATTTTACTTTATTTATTTATTAATTTGCGCGTATATTTTACAAAATACATATAATATTATATGGTATTCGAATGAGGGGGGGGGGGGGGGGCGCTAAAAAGGTATTGCGCCCCGGGCGCGAGTTAAGCTCGCTACGCCCCTGAACTGCACGATCGTTTAAAGTGCTTGAGTGTACGCTTTTTGAAGTGTGTAGAAAAAGCCTTTTTATTAGGCGCAAGCAGGAATACATATTTTCTCAAATAAATTATAAAGAGGCAAGTATATGAGATAGATTCAAACGAAGATGATACTGATACAGTAAGACCCAGAGAGAGTAAGTAAGTTTGATGTAACTTACATCAAACTTACTTGTAACGTTTACAGTTGTTACTAGCAAGAATAAAAGTATAGATCCAACACATCAGTAAAGGAACGATGTGATGATTTGAAATAGAAGGCGCCCTTGAACCCTTGATTGAAGAGATAAAGTCAGTGCTCATCTATAGTGAAAATATATACGAACTGTGTAGCTTTCAGATACATACCGAAATAATTAATGGCCCGACATAAGGGATACATACCCTTATCAAAACACGGATATAGATACCTATATCGCGAAAGATCTACAAGATCAACATCGTACCTACTCTGTTAATTGTAGGACATCGTGAGATCACTGAACTGAAACCAGCCCTCCCTAGGAGCGTTGATTGAAATATTTATATTTCAATCAAGGCGAAATATTAATATTTCAATCAACGCAAGAAGTCTTCGAGAAAACAACTTTTAAAACAATAGGAATTAATTTACGCCATCATGGCGTAACGGAAGTCGTGCGAGGCTGTAGGTACAGATGCTGAAACTCGGAACTCCTGAGTCGGAAGTACAGCGTTGGCGACAAAACATTCACGTGCGCACATAGCGATAGGATAGTCAAATATAAGTCTCGTGCAATTTTACTTTTAGACTAGCCGACGAATGGTATAAGCAACACTCCTTAATCATGGATTCAACAAAGACGGAGAGAGATCTTATCATCTTCACGAGCAGCCCTTGATGTCGATCTTAAACGAAGAGGCTGTTACACATGACAGAGATAATAAGGTATTAGGGTCTCCGGCGTATTTTACTGCGAGGCAATCGGGTGATTGCCTATCGTGGACGGGAATCGGGCTCCCTATTTCTCTAATATATTTAGGGCAGATGCGAGTTACCACATCGTTAGTGCGGAAGTGACATCTCATCCAATACCTCCATCTTCAAGGATTAGCTCTTAAACTTGCTGGAATTTACTCTACAAAACTGAACTCAGCCATTATAGGCAAACTTCCACCTATGTTCCAGACAGGGGCGATAAAAATACCGCTTAATGCAAGGAAAGGATAGCACAAAGAACAAAGTAATTAGAAAACTCTGAAGAGGCTAACTCACTGCAAAATTAACTGGTTTCCACACTACAGCTAGAATGCCCTAAAATCCTATAGATAGGTACATTTTATATGGGTTACCTAAAGGGTGTTTTGGAATAAGACTCAAATCAAACATTTGGTTCAAAACCGGCTCTTTCACTTGCAGTACTAAGCTTTGAATATATAATTTTTATCCGAAGCTGTAAGCAATTTATTTACGCAACACGCCCAAGCGCAAGCCCGCAACTTTATGTTACGCTGTTATCACGTAAAAAAGGCTTTTAGGAACCATTTCGCAGTCTGGCAAAGAACTATCAAAACCTGTGCGTGTTCATGAGCGATGAGCATACTTCCTGGTTTCTGTAAAACGAACAAGTACCTACATGCACAGTGCGAGTTTGGTGAAATCGCCATCTTATTGAAGATGTTACACAGACGATGATACGCCTCAACACTGATGACTGTTTCATATTTATGCAACTGAGAGGATCTATGTTTGTGGAAAATCCGTGCCACGATTAGAGCCACTTCCCCTGTCAGCATACTCAACTTTAAACAGACCCCAGATACTAGGCTTACATGCAGATAGACTACACCAGTCACCATCCTACTACCTATCTCAATCTGCACTGAACATGTATTCAAAATAATGGTGCAGTATCTTAGACAAGTAAACTACAAGATATAATCTTTGCTACAAGCAACAGTTGCACAGGGATGGACACAAGATGGCTTTATTAGCTCTATGATACATAGGCTATCTGCCTGACACAGCAAATGAAATTGACGTCACATTTATAATTATTATCAATCGTGGTGAGGTGAGCAACTCTGATACAGGTGATGGCAGAATATCAATTACACTTTTGATCATCTAACTTTGCTTTAAAGACATATATAGTTCTAAATTTTCTCTCAAAATTTTTATTTCTTGCGTTAGTCCTAATTAAAAACACTATAACTTACAACAGCAGATGTTTAGGTACATTTGCGCACATGTAAGTGAAAATTTAAGATCTCTAATTGCCACGGTTAAATAGGTATGGGTATAAGAACATTCTCGGGTGAATACACATTATGGTAAGTTATAATTTTTTACAACTTCTAAAAAATCAACAATAACGGTTAGGTATTTACATAATTTAAATATTAAATAAAAAGAAACAACAAAGCGAATAGTTCGGCAAAATATAACACAGCTATTAGCAAGGTACTTACCGAGTGGTTTTCGGATACCACTAGCTTCAGAGAAAGATGAGGATTCTGCAAGAACAATCATTCAACAGGCAGCATTCCACATACAGACACTACATCTAATCTAGCTTATCTTTGATCTGTAAAATAGCGTAGTGTATGTAAATGCCAATTTTTAGTGTTTTCCAAGGCTGTCCCATAAATTTTTGTATGCAGTACTTTGATGTTACAATAAATCAAATGAGTAATTAATGGAATTCTACATTTTCATTCGCTGAAACTGTGAAGTTTGTTTTTACAATAATTGTGGATTTGTTGATTGCCTTTATATTTAAAATTTGCGGGGGCTCAAAGTACTGCACTAATACTCACACCTAATTTAAACAAAATAACTACTATTAATTTATATTTCAATATCATAATCATGATGTGGTCAAGGATTTAACCATGCCTGCTCTAGAAACTATTTCCCAGCAATATATACACTTACGACTACCCTAGTTGAATAGGAGCGACTATTTAGGTGCAAATATGATACCTTTTTGTTATTAGACCAATTCTTACAAAGGGTGCAATATATTCAATTATTAAAATCAAAAGAAATAAAAAATTGTTTCTCGTAATTATAAACAAATAGCAAGCAGCATGTTTTGACTCTGTGTACTTATTGCTGAATTGTAAACTAGTGTTTTCAAAATATTAACAGAAGCAGAACTCCAATTTGATAACTGCAATAAGTGTTGTTGCCACTAAAAAGTAGCCTTACACAGCAAAGAAAACTATACTTCGTTAATAAACCTTTTTCAATTACTGAAAGGTGCTTAGTGTAAATGCTATCATTAGATTAGTGCAGTGAATTAATTTATAATGTGAAGATCTATGGATGTGCCAATTTCATTTTTCTAACAAATTAGTTGCTACATTGTGTTCATAAGGTGGCCATAAATAAACTCACCGCTTTGTTTAAATCTTAGACTGAAAATCTGAATGTGCACGAAATTTATGCGACAGCCCACTGTTAGTGTGTATTTAAAAAATAAGGGATTAAAAAATAAATTATAAGTCATAAATTTACTCAAAATAAAAAAAAATAATAAATAACAATAATACAACTGAAAAATATGCAAAATAAAAGATTTACATAATTATATTAAGTAACAACCCTCAATTCTTACTCGCTTTCATCTGGTCCTCGCTTATTAATAACAATACTGTATCACAATAAGTGAAAACGAATGATCACATTCACACCAATACTGGTTATAATTAAGTTCAAAATAAATACAAAATAAAAAATACTTATGTTAATGTGTAAAATGTAAAAATTGTATAAAACATCACTCTAAGACACACTACAGTCTCATGCCACAGAGAAAATATCATTCTCAGTCTAAAAAGAAGTTAATAAGCGAAGAAGACAAAAGAACATGATCTGCCTTTGTACAACCAAAAACAACTGCAATTTTGTCTACCTATAATAAGTAATTACATGTGCATTTCATTAATAAATCGTTTTTAACTATACAACTGTTAAGTTTCGTTTAAAAAGTTTAATTTTTACTGGCTTTCGATTAAGTATCTACTTTTTACAATATTCGCTAATACTATCATGGCTTTGATAATTTCGCATTTATCAGTCATTTAATTTTCCGTACCTGAATTCAATTCACGGACAAGAGTTGACATTGCATTCGTAACAGAATCAGCGGCAACTAAAAGATCGTTCCGTAAAGAGCGACCGACTGATCCAGGTGTGTCATTTCCATTATTTCCACCTACAAAATAGAATATCGGCTAAATATGCAAACGTTAACTAAACACAAACCAAATGCATTTCGAACATCACCCCCAACGCCGATCAAAGCTTCAGTATTAACATTATGTAGACCTCTATCGGCATTTCGATCCATTGCTAGACTATTAACTCCACCCATACCAATTGATTGAGCTATGATACCAGACGGATGTTGTATGTGTGAGTTTCTCTCAACCTGATTAAGTGGAACTGGTTGAATTGAAGGTGGCATACCCAAAGGGGTTTGAGGAGCACTCCGCGGACAAGGTTGCTGGTTGGGGACCACTCCAGGAGGTAATGGAGGTGATTTTGTACTACGAGGTGATGAATTTGGAGTGCTTCGAGGGGAAGACTGATGATTCTGTAAAAATAACCGCATAGATTATGAGCTTGAGAAATGAATCAAATTACTTTTAACATTTTCATGAGTCCTTCAAGTTGAATCATAAGTTGCCTTCGGGAATCTTGAAGAGTAGTTAAATGAGCCTCGAGTTCATCTTTTCGCATTCTTAATGCACGCAGTTCGGACATAAGTGCAGGATTTTCAGATCCATGACCGCTTGATTCGATTTCCTGTTGGCGTCTAAAATTTTACTATAACTGTCGAATGAAGCAATTGCCAAAATTAAAGATTTACCTCAATCTGGCAATTTCTCGCATTATTTCCCTATTTTTCGCCTCAAGTTGATTGATAAGTTCACGTTGTGCTCTGGTAGAGTCCATTCCCAGACACGCTTCGGATGGTACACGCCCCTAAGGTTAATACGTGATTGTAGTTTTATCTTACCGATTAAGCTTGGATACAAAAGAGCTGAGCTAACAGTGCTAAAGCTACTCACCGAATCAGGAGACAGAGAGTTCTTACGATAACCACCTCGATGCTAAAGATGAAAGCAGAAGCAAAAGCACACATATAAAGTTATACTGTTAGAAAATGAAAAACATTAATTGGCATCAGCGCAAAGACAATGCATCAAGTTACAAGATTCATCTTACCATTCCAGTTCTTGCTTCTTGTGCCAATTTTGCCGCATAACGTGCTATTAGTCTATGCTCGTCGTCTCTTGCACTGTCAAGACTAAAACTGGTATTAGGTGGTTGGCGCACTACATTTCTAAGTTATGACACACTTAATTTATTATTTAACACGTTCACACTGTATCATTAAAAACATTTTCGGAATCGTCGTGAACGTGTTAAATAAATATTAAAAACTAATTCCTCCTGTTAAAATGATAATACGCCTGACTAACCCAAGAAGATAAGAAAGGACAAGATTAAAGTTCGGACCTGACCGCAGCTTGAGGACCCATAATGTTCCTCCTCCCCACTCCTCCATAACTCTTAAAAAATAACGAAATTTACCTACATACTTGAATACCATTATAGCAAAGATCAATCATTTTTCAAAAAAAAAAATACTCTTGTGTCAAATTGCTCAAAGGCACCGTAGAAAAACATGGGCCGTTTTCTAAGGGGTTGAAAAGACCCTTGTCCCTACAGCCAACGTCTGTAAATAATTCCAAATTTAACAAATTTTAGAAAACTGGACACAAATTATATATAAAACATCAAATTTCATCAATCATTTTTAAACGACTGTATGTTTCTTAGGAAGCATTACAGGAAAAAAATTATTACATTAGTTTTAACACAGATTATCTGTGGTTTTAATATAACATTGAAAATGTGGTCTATAAGTAGTGGCCCGAACTTATGTTATACCTTGTATACAGTGTCTCACGGCGACCACCTATTAAAATATTTTAGAGACTACTATGATCTGAATTTTGAAAATTTGGCCAATAGGGTTTATGGACATGGCCTCCTCAAATAAAATAATGGTGTCTACGTAACACTTTCGGTTTTTCCGCAAATGACATCAACCTTGTAATTTTAAATGTATCACCCAATATATTATTCCGAGTTTGGATTCTACGCAAAATTTGAGGTAGGCTTTCAACAAAATTAAAATTAAATTAAATAATTAATTAAAATAACCGTTTCCCAGATATTTAATTTTCTTAATAAAAATTAAAATAAACACTATCTACAAAAGAAAGATAAAGGAACCATATTCACACGAGAGATAGCTGGACCCACAAGCTTCCCATCCATTCTTTGAAAGTGGCTTAATTGCATACAGGATGGTGGAAATTTAATGCCGAGTTTAGTTAACTTCAAGTCATCATAACTTGGTTTTTTCAAATGAAACACTCTGTATGTTTAGTCGTAGTCTGATGTACAATTTCATTCTCCTTCGAACGGTACCATAGTTCCCTATACCTATCTCTCAGGCCCGGATTAATGAGTTAGGCCAGGACTCTTTACGTGAAAGAGGCCCTGTTTAAACTCATCGAAATTATTTTACACGATTAACATTAAAATAAAATCATATAAATATAAAGGAAGTAAATAAATGTAGAAGTAAATAATTAGATAAATATTTTAAATAAACAAATACATTATTTGTTTTCACTAAAAATTTTTTTTAATGGGGTCCGGGGCTGTAGCCACCCGTTAATCCGGCCCTGCCATCTCTTCTAGTTTTTAGGATATCTACTGTTTCTTTGGGCAGTCAACTAAGGTCATTCAATTTCTTGCGAAAATGGCTTAGCAGAACTTCAAATTTTTAATTAAAAAAATTAAATATCAAGGAAACGGTTAATTTTAGGATTACGAAAACTTGATGAAAGTCCACCTAACATTTTACGTAGAATCCAAAATCGGAATAATATATAGGATGTTACATTTAAAATAACAAAGTGGGTGTCATTTCGGGAAAAACCGGAAGTGTTACGTAGATGCCATTATTTTATTTGAGGAGGCCATGCCCGAAAACTCTATTGGCCAAATTTTCAAAATTCAATTTCAATCCAAATATTCTAATGGGTGGTCACAGTGAGACACCCTGTATGTAGTAACATATCCAATCTTCAAAGGGTTAGACAGAGATTTTTAAGCAACAGGATGATTCCAAAACTAGACTAAATATTAATAGAATCATCCTGTATACATTAAAAATTCAAAAAAGCTTGGCCTTATAATAGATAATTACCTTCGAGCGGTTGTGCGACTATCTAGACTGCCCATTCCATCAAAACTAAACGGACCATCTGGGAATCCGTTATGTGATGGAATTGGTGATGGAGGCCTGAACATAATAATTTGAGTAATTACGCACGTAGGTATAATTAGTAATGAACTTACACAATATGCGAAAGATTCAATGTTTTCTCTGGTTGTTCGGGAAAGCGAGGTAGATTACTTTTTTGTTTATCAGGAACACAACGAAATGATTTACGTAATGAGTGGCCAATTGTTTTACTAGGTGACTATAAATTATTTCAATTAGCTAATGATAAGTTTAACTATTATAGACGTACATAAGAAGCATATTCCTTTACTTGATGATCTAGTGTGTGAGGTGTAGTTACGCGGCCTCTCCAAAAACAATCTTGACAAAGCACATAATGAGGGCACTTTTGACATCTATAACGAAATCCTGTAAAATTTTCTCTTTGACAAGCATCACATTGTACAGGATGTACGACTGAAAAGGTATGTTATTAAATGTCTCCGGAGTATCTTAATT
Organism: Pyrocoelia pectoralis; assembly: GCA_036250285.1. Lineage (NCBI taxonomy): Eukaryota > Metazoa > Arthropoda > Insecta > Coleoptera > Lampyridae > Pyrocoelia > Pyrocoelia pectoralis. Next base: position 3,895,196 of record CM070075.1, on the reverse strand, counting down.
ACCATTTTCAACAGATGAGATACGATGAAGAAGGGGTAACCACACCAGAACAGGTGGTCCAGGATCTGACATCATTGTATCCAAGAAATCGTTAACAGTAACCTTAACATTCTATAAAATAAGAGTTAGAAGAGAAGTAAAGGTGAGTTTTGCATAAAAACATACAGGATTAAAAATGCTGGAAGAAAGGGTTTCACTATAATTAAACGTTGGTGATTCATACACAGCAGCAGGAAGCGCTAAAACTTCTTGGAGGTACTCTTTAAATCTCCATGGTAATAAATGGCCATTACTATCAGATATTTGGGAAAAAATGTCTGAAATGATCTTATTAATCATGAGCTCAATACTGGATAACCGCTCACATCTTAGCTTGTCCATCAACTTGCCGGCACATAAAGTTGCAAGAGCCACCTTAATTGAAAACACTCTTATTTTGCCCACATTGTCCCTAAAAGTATTTCTGATACAACTTTTGTAAACTCAGATCTAAAACGAAAGCAAACTTACACTGTAGCATATGCTGCTAAAAGCCAGTTTAACAGCAAGCTTGAACAGACATCGACATGGGTCTGTTGTGTCGGCGGTGCCCGTTTATTCAAACTATGATACAACGAACACAAGAGCGTCTCTAACCTAGCTACACTTAGTTCACTTGTCGGATCCATCGCATGCAATCCTTGTTCTCGAAATGCTTCGATTACGTTCCATATATCAACAGCGTGCACTAAAAAATTTCATTAACATGCATGTTTGTAAACACTTCAAAACAAATACTTACAGCTGACCTTCTTTTGTATGAATCGAAGTTTTGTAGCTGTACGATATGAGGCAAATCGTATCAGATCAAAATTATGAGCACTCATTTCATGCACCAAAGCTAATCTGTGGTCTGAAGACCCCGGAAGGCCTTCTTGACCCTGCATTTTTCTTGATATAATGCTGTGAAGACCAATAATTACATTTAGAATGGTAATTAATTCTAAAAATAAACACCGTATAAAACAACGTCATAATTGTATATATTTGTAGAAACGTAATTGGCGTTATTGTACTAAAAATTAAATTGTCCAATGTAAACTGAAAGGACAACTACTTGTTAATTTTGATGATGTTTATGTTCATTAAAATTGTAATTGTAAATTAAAGTGAGGTAATTAAACTTACGGTCTTCGTTTAAATGTTGTTTAAACAAGCCATTTATCACATAAATGTTAAAAGAAAGGTATTGTTAAGAAATTTATTAAGATCATTTAAGCAAGCGCCATTTTTCTTGGCACCTGCCAGGCGCACACTGGCGTGCGCGATACCTGTTCTTTCAGTGATTTTTTATTTTAATCTAATTCTGCGAGATTAATCAATTATTTCGCACGTATAAATAACCCACACATTGCGTAATGCGTAAATTCTAGAACACATTTTTACTCATCCTAATACAGTCATCTCATTGCCTACTAATACAAATACAGGGTGTTGCTAAATCAATGAGCATTCTTTCGCAGAGTGGAGTGTGGGTCCGCATTTTAAAAACAACTACATTTGTGACTTTGTGTACTCATTTCTCTATAAGCACTTGGCGAAAAAATTAATCTACTCGCATATATCAGGTAAATGAATGAAATGAGGATTTTTATAGGAAAAAACACATCAAGTGACAACTTTTTCCCATCTCTCTAGCAAAAAGATGAGTTCTGCAACTATATAAAATTTTATCTTTCGAAACAAACCATCTTCGAAATTGGAGAAGTGCTGCTCCCTTCACCTTGATTTTCTTGCTGACTACGTTTTTCCCGTTAATAAGGAGAAGATACAACGAGGAAATATCCCTTGAGCTCCTCTGATTTACGCATTCTACGTCAGGTGGCGGTCCAAAAATAATTCCATTGTCTACCTGGCGCTGGCGTAGTATTTTTCTAGCGCTGGCTGGGTTCTGGCTGCAACGACCGTACCTGCACCACGACGTCTCCGGCGTACAGAACAATGGCGGTTTTCTGAGTCCTCTGCACATCCCGTAAGTACAATGAGAACAGTATTGGAGATAGCAAAAAGCGTGGATAAGGTCGAAATTCAAAATTGTACTATAAACACTGGCAACTGATAACTTGTAGCGAGGAAGAAGATCCGAAAGTACACACGTTATGTTATGAGCAAACTTCCTTATTAAGAAAGTCCTACTGCGTCGCTCATATCGATTATTTGCCCTTGGATGCGAAGAAGGACACAGTGTCATAGGCATGTGTTTCCCAGAGATTGATTTGTTCTCACCAATACCTTTAAATAATGAGTATAAAATTATACAACACTTTCAGCCTCTGTTTACTGACTGAAGGACACTGTCAAGACCAAAAGACTCTGTATCACAAATGCGGATGTTACGGACGTGCAGGAAAATTGTGACAACTTGAGCCATCAAGCGCGGTGAGAAGTTGTAGTGGAAAGAAACTGAACTCAATCTTGCTCATGCCGTACCTATCGTAGATTATTTTCCCAGTTACTCTGAAAAGTACCTACATTTATCCAAAATGGCTACAGCAAATTAAGTTAGGATTTACAATAAAGTACAATAACAAAAGAAATAATATTACTTTATTTGCCTATGTATTAAATTACTTGTGTAATAATGAATCAGTTTAATAATGGCAGTGTTTAAGGCAGTAGTATCAAGTATGAAAAATATACTAAATATAACAAAAAGTACAAATTCTTATTATTAAATTATATCACGAAAGAGAGATGGATATTTATGGCCCTTTTTCATTTCCTGCTACTCTGAGTGCTTGGTACGTGGCAGCACTTTGATAGTTGCAATATTCGCAAAATCCAGGGGGACCTTGTGCACCGGGAGCTCCTCGAAGACCCGTTAATCCTGTAAATACAACTGTATAAAGCGCATCTTTCAAAATTTTACAGGCATTGTACCTATTCTACCGGATTCGCCTCTATCACCCGCTCTACCCGGCAATCCTACACCAGGCGATCCGGATGGACCTAAAAATATATAACCTTAAATCGTGTTGCAATTAGAAAATAAATACGTGTACCTGGTGACCCTCTAGGTCCTATCGGTCCTTCGTTACCGGTTCCTTCAATACCTTGATCGCCTTTTTCTCCTCTATCACCTGGGGGTCCCATAACGCCAGGTGGTCCTGGCGGTCCAGGTAAACCTACAAATCCTCTTTCTCCTTGTAACCCTGGAAGTCCTTGGTCACCTATGTAATTAATTCTAATCATATTACATTGCAAAAAAAGGGAACGTGAAATGAAGAATAATGAGCACATGCCGGCTTCAAATGGAAAAAAGCAACGTAATAATGAAAGCTAACCTGGGATTCCGGGGACCCCCGATTTTCCAGGTTTTCCAGTACGTGATGGCCCAGGGGGGCCAGGAGGCCCCCGTAATCCCAGCGTTAATTCGTCCATACGCTCTGCATGCAATGTTCCAATATTAGTCCATGGTTTATACGAAATATTGCATCTATTACTATATACGCGGTGATTATGTCAGTGTCTACTAGTGCTATGGTGTGATATACAAATGATAAGCTACCTATGTTAGTGTTTGTTCAACAAAACTGTGTTTTAAAAGTACCTGGTGGGCCTTGCAGACCAGGCGGGCCTGGTCTGCCAGGTTTACTTCGACCCGGAGGCCCTGGTGGACCTACTAATGATGCTGCCAAATCGTCTAACTGGTCTAAATAATCAAAATTAGTGTCGTCACTTATGTAACTTACGTAGCTTTAATAAGTAAGATGTTTTAATATAATGTTTTGTAGTAATACCTCTCAACACCGATGCGCAAATATCTCGAATTTCCCCTTCGCTGTAACTACGTCCCTGCAAAAAAGTACCTAATTATTTTAATTCGGTGGACGCCGATATAAATGTTTTTGTTGCACTTAAATTCATTTCTAAATCATCCATTTTTCTAACACTAAAGAAATATTATTGAAGTGAAGTAATAAAAGACGTAATGTGATAAAACGTTTTAATTATATTATGTAAGTCTGTTGCATTCTATCTACGTATCACCTTTATGTATACTACGTATTCTTATATAATTACATATAAATAAAAAAATCATATCAGATCTTTCATAAAGTAAAATATACATGCCAACTTACACGTTGCAGACCTTTATCGTGCTCCACAAAAATCTGATAATAAATGCTGCTGATGAGAACAACCAAAATAAGGAGAAAACAAAAGAAAAGGTGGCCGAAGAAATAAATAAAATAAAATAAATAAATAAATGAAGAAATTGGGTGCATGGACGTCTCATAAAGAATTGCAGGAAAGAAGGAGACATCACGAAACCAATTATTATTAAAGGAATAACGAAAGCGAATGGGACTTAGCAGCATCCATCTTTATTTTATTTATAAGATGCTACAACAATCTTAAAGTTAAGTAGGACGAAGATAAAACTTACGATAAAGATGGTCACAGGCCACTGTTGCCGAACAAACACCTGCATATTAACATGGGACTGACCGATAACCCGATATGTAGGGGTTGTAGTGAGGAAGAAGAAACGCCTTATCATGTTATATGCCAATGTGAGGCATTCACAAAGGCAAGGGAACACCTACTTGGAAATGAAAAGATTACGAAGATTCGCCCTACTCAAATCGTGGAGTTTGTTAAAGATACAGATACCAAAAGGTCGCAGTGTAGGTACCAATTGGGATCGCCCCTAGTAAAATAATAATAATAATAAATAAGGCTCTTTTTAGAAACAAATAATGAACATTATTTATGATTAGGAGGGAGAAACAACCACAACTTTTTTGATACGGAAATAGCATCCCAACCTCATATATATCTATACTGGCAAGCCGTTATGCGGCCATTCAATGGCCATAGTGACCTGATTGCAATGGCCCAGTACACGATGCCACCGCATTGCCAGTAATGTAGTACCGGCAAGACTATATGTTGCCAGCATTGGCTTTTTACATCAATGTTTGCTGGGAGGCAAAACAGGTAGAAAAGGTCAAGGATTAAGTAAGAATGTGTGATTGTGTTTAGAAATATTCACGAAAAGCAATAAAGATTATGGAGGTCATATCCAAACTAACGATCTGAAGCGCTACGATATAATCGTATTTCCAAAATACAAAATAAATTGGTTTTACGTTTTTTTAGATTGCCGAAAATTGGCGTGTGTTGAGACACAGCCATCAATTCATTTTACCCGCCAATACGAAAACCGTTGAATGAGGTCATGTGATCACAAAAATAGCCAATGAACGTTAATACTTGTAACTTGAATTGCAAATGGTTGATAAAGTTAAAGATACAATCTAGTGAACTGTAACGTCAAATATTATATTTCACAAACTTTATTAACAACTTTTACAATTTACAAGGTAAATATTAACGTTTAATGTTTAAAAATGAACAAACCTTTACTTTTAATTATTCGTGTTCTTATCACCGTATCGCAGTATTTATTTAAATAAATTTTCGTGTTTTTTGTAACGGTCATTTTGGTCATTTAAAATACCACATTTTCTCCTTGGGTTTTTACCATATTTCGTACGTATTTATGGTTGTATTTTTTTTAGATGTCTTTGAGATTACGAAAAATAGATGCTAGAATAACTGATCGTGAAAATTTAGTTGAACGTCCTGGAAAACAAGTCACAAAAAATGTCATTACCAAAAGACCGGCACTTGGCGAACTGGGAAATAAGTTAACTAATCAATCAGACAATAACTGCTCCAAAAAACCTGAGAAACAACAAGTAAAAACTTTGCATGTAAAACCTGAACCGAGAAAACTACAATTAAAAACCATAAATGCTACCAAAGTCGAATCTACTTTCAAACGCGAAGAAAGTTCGATTCTAAAACACACCGTTAAGACTGCAACACAGAAAGCCACAGAAATCTCGTACTCGAGCAAACAATTGATTGGAATTGCCGACATTGACGCTACTGATAAAGGTGATCCATCTTTAGTGACCGAATATGTACAAGATATATTTCAATATTTACGCACATTGGAGACCGAATTTCCGATAAAGAAGGGTTACTTGACAAATCATCGAACCACACCACGTATGCGAAGTATCGTTATAAATTGGATGGTCGATGTTCACATTAATTTCAAATTTATGTTAGAAACTTTACATCTATCCGTATCGTTATTAGATCGTTACCTTCAACAACACATTTCGATTGGGCGTGAAACACTTCAATTAGTCGGCGTAACCGCAATTCTTATCGCTAGTAAGTACGAGGAAATGTATACACCCGACATTTCCGACTTTGAATATATTTGTGACAATACGTTTAGTTTAGCCGAAATACTTAAAATGGAATTAGATATGTTATTATCTCTCAAATTTAATTTAGGACGACCGTTATCTATACATTTTTTACGTCGCTTTAATAAAGTGGCAAAAGTAACGTCCGATCATCATAATCTCGCCAAGTATTTGTTAGAGATATTTTTATTACATCACGAATTATGTTACATTGACCCATCTTTACAAGCGGCGACAGCTTGTTGTTTATCTATAAGTATATTAAGCGAAGTATCAGATCCCAGTAAAGTTTGGACGCGGACATTAGTTCATTATTCATCCTATAAATATACAGACATTAAACCGGTGATGCTAAATTTAGCGACATTTTTATATAAAATGGATAAATCAAAATTCCCAGCAATCAGAGAAAAGTATTCGAGTTCGAATTATGGAAAAATTAGTCTTAATTCAAAATTGCAAGGTCCGCTTATTCGGAAACTTGTAGATCAATCCTGTTTAAAAAATTAGCTTTACATGAAAATTATTGTGTTATGTAGGTATATGTAGACGAGGACATTAGTTCCATTGTTCATCTTATAAATAAGGGACATTAACTTAGTGATAATAATTTTAGCAACTTTTTTTATATAAAATTTAACTCACGAGTCAATTTACAGCAGTAAGTATTTTGTTCAATTTATGTACGTATGTGAAGACTGTGTTATATATATATATTATATTTGTATTGTATTGTAGGAATTAGTATTGTATTGTGGGAATTATATTTACCATTTTACTTTTTGAGTCTTATTTAACCCTTATCCGGGCAAGATAATTTTCAAACGTTACCAAGCAGTTCAGGCATGTTAAGCTCCTCGTATCTGTATATTGTTTGTGCTGTAGGTTTTTATATTTATATGTAAACAATTACTTTCAAAAAATTGTTTCTTATAAACAAAGAAGTTGCCAATTAAGTTATAAGCTATTTGCAACAGTTATTACACAATAACTGAATCTTCTTTACAAATATTTTGTTTACATTCACTGCAACATTGTTTTTGTTTACGATCCTTCACTTTGGGGCACAAGTGGCATCTTCCGACACTTTCCTGAAGAAGTTGGTTGATCTACAAACTCATTCATACAGTGCTGGATACTATGCTGTAACCATTGAACTCTATTATATTATTGAGTTCAGTGGCCCTCTCGATTGTCTTTCTGATATATGCAAGCATTGACTTTATACACTATCGACAAATGGTGAGATAGGCAAAGGTGACAACTACTTATTTAGTGAATTTTTGCGTTAAATAAGCAACTTATTATACACACTGGAATGTAAATATCGATTTTCTCAGTATGGAACTCGGACCAAATGTTATTGGTCCGAGGTATGGAACGTCATTACATATGATAAGGCACCATCAGCTTATTAATGACGTTTCTTTCACATATTACAACCACATAGTTTATTAGAAAAATGTGTTTATAAATTCATCGCAATGCGTTAATTTTTTTATCACCAACAATCGACTTTTAATTTTAAAAATTGATTTTTTGAAAAAACCTTGCCTTATCGGAATCGAATCACGAAAAGTTTGTTTTTTGAAATCCATCGAAATTTTTAAAGTTAAAAATGAGATGTTTTTTCATTTTTTTTACAGCTTAACATTCGTTAAGAATATAGCTATCCCTTTCTAGGATTTACAAATCCGTTTGCCGGGGTGCATTAGTCCCCATAAATATAATACATTTCTCCTCTTCTTTCTTATCCTGTTTTCTCACCACTGTGTATCTCGCCGCCTTTCTCCAGTGGCGTATATAAGGGGGGGTTAGGGGGTTTGACCTCCGCCCCCCGAAATAAGTTAACATTCTGCACTAAATTCTAAATCACATGGTCAGCCGTAAATTTTCTCATTACCGAATTAGGGATAGTTGACTCGACCTGAACGAACCTCCCCCGAAAATTCTTTACAGTTACGCCCCTGTCTTTCTCACAATCTCCTTCCAATCTTGTCTGTCGTGAACTATGGACTTCCAATCACGAACTCCCAGCCTTTCCAGATCGCCAGTAACTTGACCCCACCATCTGATCCTTGGGTGCCCTCTACCTCTGTCACCCGTTGGTCTCTTCACCATATCTTCTTCGCCTCGCATGATACGGCCCGACCAGCTTATTCGTTGTGATTTCACAAATTTCACCACATGTTCTCCTCTACACATTTACCATAATATTTCGTGATTCGTTCTTGTCCTTGTTTCTCCGTTTTCAGACCTTGGGCCAAAAATGGTTCGTAATACTTTTCTCTCGAACACTCTCATTTTGTCGGCCTCATACTGTGATAGAGGCACAGTGTCTCCGCAGCGTAAGTCAAAGCAGGCATTATCAAAGTCCTATATCTTTAACTTTGTTTGCCTTGACAGCTTATCTGTTATTGTCCCTTAACGTAGCTTTGTTTGCTTAATATAGCTTGTTCTTGTTGCCTCTGTACTCTTCTTTTTATTTCTTCTCCTCTGTTACCGTTATTGTTTAGCTGTTCGCCTAGGTAAACAAAGCTGTCCACCTCTTCGAAAGTTTCACCTTCAATGATCAGGTTTGGTCTCATACGCGATTTGTTTCTGTTACTTCTCATATTATATTTCGTCTTCTTTTCATTTACCCAAAGCTCCTTTCCTTTAGCTGCTTCTTCCAATTATTTAATCATTTCCATTATTTTCTTGCGTATATCATCCGAGGGGGGGGGGGAAGTTGGTAAATTAGTAATTTTTATCAGATTTTCTTAAATATTTAGAAAACTTTACGTACCTACTAAAGAGTTCATCAAGCATCGGGTGACGCTGACTTATTAATAGTTTTAACAGCGATTGATGAAGCTAAGAAAGGAGTTGAAGCTTGTGTAATTGGTGATGACACGGACTTACCTACCTACTAGTCTTGTTGACTGTCCACGCACCGTTATAGAACAAATTGAAAATGGTGGTACCAAAGAAGGCAATCAGCAATATGAAGGGTGTACTCTTAACAATATACGCCTTCACAGGATGTGACACTATATCAGCTATTTACAAGAAAGGGAAAATGACACCGTAGGAAAGTGAAAGTCAACAATTACGCTCTTCGTACGAAACTTCTAGTCTTCAACGACCCCAAAGCTGACCCCAGTGCAGTGGCCGACGCTGGAGAGCATTTCCTTCTTGCGACGTTTGGAGCCAAGAACATTGAAGATCTAGATTGTTTTCGATACCCAGTGTTACTTGCAGGCTATTGTAAAGCAGCATATACATTCATTGTTCAAGTTGGCTGCACTTCACCCCACTTCAACAGCTTCCAGGCAGAATTCATTTAGAACCTACCACAAGGTGCAGCAGTGGCTGAATGAGAAGAAGAATCCGCTCAGTGGGGGTGGAAGAAGATTGGCGAGCACCTAGGGTTGCCAGAATGAAATAAGGCTTAACCCGGAGTACTTAGCGGTGCACGCGGGAAAGAAACGAGGAGAGTCGTATCAGCCCCTATTACCTATATACTTTTCTTTGGTATCGGTGAAGAGGTTCGGGAAATTTCGAAAAATTTTACACAAAATTATGAGTTTTTCTCTCCAGGTGCCAAATTTTAGTGGTTGATTATGCGATTTTTTCCTTTTAGCCCTTCGTCGGTCTTCCATAATAATTGTGACCAAATACGGTACGTTAAATCGAGTAGGTACCTACATTTGCCATAATTTTCGGTGCAAATATTGGCAAGCTGCGCACTGCGCAGTAGATTTTGACAAAATATTCGAAACAGCAACATCAGAGACGCCGACAAGAAGTGTAATTACCGTTCGTTGTTATAATGTGGCTAAAGCTAAACCGACAAACGCCGCAAATTCTCGATATCGTGTAGACCACGATACACCTACTCAGACGGTATGCTGATGCGCGGTATCTGACGTCATCTGCGATGCAAACTTGCAAACTCAAGCGCTTGTGTATGTATAAAGCATGCAAATTTTAGACGTAAAGAGGGAATTGTGAAGATTTAGCTTGAGCAATTACATTTATTATTAAAGTAATTACTTTTTGGCTAGGTATTTACACAAAATATCAATCAGAAATTGAATTTGTGACGTCATGCGCAAAGCGAACGCCTTTGAGACAAATAATGACTATACCGTCTGTAGGTGTATCGTGGTGTAGACTGTAGACGCTGAGTAGAATTATAGGAAAAAATGACAATCGACGTGTGTAATGGTGCGCCCCGGAGAAATGGAGTGCAAACCCGTACCCCGTAGAATGTAATGGAAACCCGGAAACTCCGGGTGAAACCCGAAGACCTGGCAACCCTACGAGCACCTAAGACCAATAATTACAGTACGTCCTGCAGCTCCCCAGGAATTACGCTCCCTCATAGTGTGCGCTGAATGCATCCGTAACTGGCGTAACTGCGAGTGCAGACAGATTGATCTAAACTGCTCAAGGATATGCGGTAATTTCTTTTCCAGGAAAGTGCTTTTTGAAATTATTATTGACCATTTCCCAAATTTCTTGTCTAGGTGCAAGTTTATTATCTTTTTTCCGTTGGTTGCACGTTTCTTTGTTATCAAAGCGTATAAATCGCAATAAATTTTTAAGTCTTTTTAGTCCCATCGCTCCTCGACAAATTGGCGGACCGTATATCCTTGAGCACTCCACAACACGTCATAGCTAGTATCATTTGCACTCAGATGACCGGCAGTTAGTAACAAACCGAGGAAAGCACGAATTTCAATATTATCACACATGGCTTCCAAAACACACCTTCATTGTTTGTATGTACTTACTTAGTTCAGAGACTATACCGTCTTCCATAAAATAAACAGAAAGCATCAATCGACTCGTCAATAATTTTTCCCGGCTGTATTATCACTTTATATAACTTTAATTAGGCCTCCTTACCCGGTAATGCTGATAAAATCAATATGCAGAAAATAAATTCCATAATCTGTTGATGTGTAATTAGTAAATATAATTTTGGAGGAATTCTAAAATGCTTTAACTCAAATTCGATTTAGGTACCTATTAATAGAAATGTTTAAGTTTGATTTCTTGTTCGGGCCTACTAGGCCCCCCTATTGCCCGGATAAGGGTTAACGGTTTTTGGTTTATCCCAAAATAATGTGTAAAGCATTTATCTATTATGTTCCTATTATCTATTTGTAACTAGTACATTATGTGTCACTGTCAGTCCGTTTGGCATTGGGAAAATTGGTCATGAAAAACTCAAACCCCCCCTAACTTAATTTACAGTAGAAAAAGTTATTAAAAAATGAACTTACTGCAACTCCCTGTAGTCCCGGCATACCAGGTAATCCTCTTTGACCTGGAGGACCTGGTAAACCTGCTGGCCCTTCTTTGCCTGGCATTCCAGGAGATCCAGTAGGTCCAATCGGTCCTCTCTCACCAGATGCGCCTCGTTCCCCTGGCTAGGAAGTGTTGAATATTAATACAACATTTAAAGTGATCCAATTGAAGATTGTACATTTAAAGTATACTTACCATACCTGGTGGACCGGGATGGCCTCTAGGTCCTACCGCACCGGGTGTTCCGGCAGACCCATCAATTATTAAATTACTTGCACACGTACATTCTCCCGCCGGGCCGTCGTTCCCTGGAGCACCTTTCGCTCCCGGTTTACCTTCAAGCCCTGGCAATCCCATTAAACCGGGAGAGCCCGGTAAACCTGATGTTCCCATATTCCCTGGCAATCCTCTTGGCCCAACAGGCCCTTGTTCACCTGGAGCTCCAGATTCGCCTCTCTTTCCAGGTTTTCCAACAAAACCGGGTAGACCACTTTTACCTGGGAAACCTGTAGGTCCCACAGGACCTTGTGGACCTATCTCACCTCTCGGACCCGGCGGACCCTGTTTACAAAAATGGTAGAAAACAAAATTTTCCCGAATTTACATTCCCACCACTTCACCATCCTTTCCTGCACTTCCTTCCTCTCCTGGTGCTCCATCAATACCCGGTAAACCCTGTAGCCCATGTTCACCTGGTAACCCTGGCTCCCCTTTAGCCCCGTCTTTTCCCACCCGACCCGGTTCACCTTTCTCGCCTGGCGTGCCCGGTACACTAGGTCCACTTCCTGCATTTCCCGACCCTAAAAATGCAACTAAAGAGTGTCCGCCTGATTGAGATATTTTCACATGTCTTACCTGGTGGGCCTGGTTCACCTCGTTCCCCTTTTGGTCCTGGTGGTCCGGATTCTCCAGTAGAACCTGCAACTCCCTATTAACAAATATTATTGTAGGTATTTCTTATTCCCTTTTATATCTGTAATATTTTCATACCGGTGCGCCGGTTAATCCAACACGCCCTTGAATGCCTGGTTGACCTGTGAATCCCATTTGTCCTTTAGGTCCCATTGCGCCTGGAATACCAGGCGCGCCAGCTTCTCCAGAAAGCCCAATCATTCCCTTCTCCCCTGGCTCACCTATTAACTTTATTTTAAATAAATCGGCGATAATTTTATTACGAATTTAACCTTTATTGCCCTTGCCCCCTCTTGGACCAGATTCCCCCCGCTCTCCTTTGCTTCCGTCTATGCCTGGTATTCCTGGAATACCCGGCTTCCCGGCTGGCCCTATCGGACCTACAGGTCCTTCAACAGTGTTCCCACCAACTTGTGCGCCAGGTTTTCCCGGTTCTCCCTTAAATTTATAGTATTTAAATAATAGCCGATTTTCTTAAGACACAATTACAGGTAAGCCAATAGGTCCTTGGGATCCCGAATCTCCTTTTGCTCCTTTTTCTCCCTGTGGTCCTACGGCACCAGGAAATCCAATAACACCAGGTGCCCCTAAAGAACCTTTACGCCCTTGTTGTCCTTGTAATCCCTGAATCGACATTCTTATAAGATTTAGCATATTTGATAACTATACCTACTTGTGGACCAGTCGGACCTTGCGGTCCAGGTGGACCCGAAGGTCCTTCAATTATTTGCCCTGTCCCTCCAATACCCGGTGGTCCTCTTGGGCCGATTGGACCAATAGGTCCAGGTAAACCATCCAACCCTCTTTCTCCTTTTTCTCCGCTGATACCTGGCGCACCCTTTTCACCCGGAGGACCGACCGTTCCGTCTAACCCGGGAAGTCCCGAAACACCAGGTTCACCTTGACTTCCTTTAATCCCCTGCAATCCTTGTAATCCCGGTGTACCCTGAAATAATACTACAGTTCTTGGATTCTTTTATATAGAATTCTATAGCTACCGGCGGCCCTAGACGGCCTTGTGGACCTCTTCCACCGGGAAAACCGGGCTCACCTATAGGTCCGATTGGACCTATGGGACCTTGCCTTCCCTAAAAAACGGAAGTTAAAAAAATTATTCACTAATTAATGGTAATACTTGTGTGCCGTTTAATCCTGGAGGACCGGGCGGACATGGCGTTTCACATGCAGGAGGTGAAGGTTTACCATTTGGTTGAGGAGCTGTGCCCTAAATGGTTTAATTAACTTTTTATATAACTTTGTTATTGTCGATACTTACTAATGGTATTTCACTACACGATTCTCTTTGCGGGCTTGTGGGATCACAGCTCATTAACATCCATTGCAAGTCAATCTAGAATTTGTAAGTAAATTTGAATCCCCTGTTGCCTCCTCATAAATTCTTTATTTCGTTAATTTTTATATTATAATTAGTATCAGAATATTGTGTAGGTTATTTACAAAACATGCAGTTTGGATACATTGCATCATATTTATTTACGTAATAGAGTTAAACGTGCATTAGTCGCAAATTAGATAGGTAATTAAAAGATCACTTACCAATTGTGTTCCCTGTTAAAAAGGAATAAAAACTAGTTAGTGATTAAGACAATCTACATTTGCATTAACTACTGTACTTATATTGGTAGCATTTAAATTAAGTTTAGCATATAATTCCATCGACCATATAAACAGATAGAGTAATAAATAAGGAGGTATAACTAACAGCCCACTACAAAGTTTAGTAACTTACAATGCCATAAAAAAAGAAAAGTATTCAAAATTCCTTCAGAAGGTATTCAAATTTACTTCAAACAACAACTGCAACAATACGATGGACGGGAGAAAATTGTAAGTAGACAAGTTGGTTATTAAAAAGTTGTGCTTATTAATGTTTACGAAAATTTCTTTTTTAATGGCTGATGAGCTAAGCGCAAATGGACGATAACACTGAGAGCTGTGACATTATTTCCACTAATACCACTACTTCTACTACCTCAACCACTATTTCTACTGAAACTGCGACTATTGCCCTACAAAATGATTGTACCTACTTATCTACTATTCTGAAATACTATTATACGACATGATAAATATTTACAATATACTTTATAAAACCATTGATCTACCACTTACCGGTACAGTTTGCTTAGTGGCCGCAAATTTTGCAATGGCAATTAACCCATTCACATCAATAATTCCTCTTGGTTCCCTCAATTTATTTCTACTAATTTCTTCGCAGTCTACGTAAAGGACAACGGTATCTTGTGACACTCCAAAATGAAGTTTATGCCAATTTTTATCAAACACCTATATTTGTTACAAAATTTACGCACATCATTATTTAAATATACTTACGGGAGCGTTAGCAAAAGATAAAGTCTGCAACTTGCCCACAGAGTTTAGTATACTGAACTCTACCGTTTGTTTCCGTGGATTTATTGTAACAAGGAACTGAGGTTTGGAATCATAATCGGTTATTTGTACTATGTTCCATGCTGATTTATGTATCTTTCTCGATCGAAATGTACATATGAAAGAGAATTGATCAGGTAATCCCTCGGGGAAGATACTCCTAAAAATAGAGAACACAACAATGTTGTACAATAGAATACATTTGGCTTATCTTTTTCCTATACGAGGTCATTCATGTTTACCCTTATTATCCATTATTGATACTCAAAAACTGCCAGTACCTTTCTTCCAATGGCACGGTAAGTCCGCAAATACTACTTTCTTTTAAACCTCAAATGGTATGTGACAGAACAGTAATCGCTATCTGACCATAGACATACGAAGCGGCTAGAGCCGTATACAGAAATCCGAGGAAAACCAACTGAGACCTCTGTAGAGAGAGACTAAAGGTCAATTGTACCGCCAAAGTCAATGACACGGGGGAATGGGGTTCATATCGAACCACACTCATCGAATACAATAAGACCACAAGAAAGTTAAACTGCGAGGAAATCGAACAAATTCCAGAAGGTGCCAGATTCCTTGATGAAAATTGAGACCGCGAAGGAGATCTTGGAGCTTCTGCTTCAATCACACTTTCCGGAATCAAAGACCCTCGCTAAAACTGCAACAGGCGAACCAATAACTCCGGAACCCCTTTTAAGAGGGAGCAGCGGGGAGTGGGTTTTGGCCCGTCAGATAGTGAACCTAACGAAAATTAGATGGGCAGTGAAGAATTTCCAGGATTGGATAGAATTTTCCCTGCTGAACTACAACAAGGCATCGAACTGTTACCTTCCACACTATGTACGTTACTAAGGGCAAGTACATATGGCATGGAGGGACGTAAAAGTCGTATTCATACTGAAACCTGGGAGAGACTCATACGCCCAAGCCAACTCGTTTAGATCCATCAGTCTAACGTCATTTCCCCTAAAACTATTGAAGAAACTGATTGAGCGACACATTAGGGACAATGTTGAGCCCATTAGTAAATACCAATCAACCAGGTAGGTGAACTTGTAACCCAGAGGGTAGTGGATGTAGCCGAAAGGGAGATCTCCAGCGTTTTTAGATGTAGAGGGGGCGTGAGACAATACCTCTCTAGAATCAATTAAAACTGCTATGAAAATCACACTACTGTGTGTAGATGGACACCATGCTAAAACATAGGAACAGTACAGCCTCGCTTAATAACGCTTCTGTAACGGTCCGGGCTGCACGAGCATGCCCACAGGGGAGAGTTCTCTCCTCGTCACTCCGCTGTTTGGCGGTAGACGGATTGCTGAGGCGATCTGGTAAAGCAAGCTACACCATAGTTGGCTATTGTGGTACGTGGCAGATTTGAAGAGACCGTATCTGATTCAGTTGTGATACAGGCAGCTTTAAATCTAGTGTAAAAAGGGGGAGAAAAGAGGGCTTGTCTGTTAATCCAACAAAAACGAGCCTCATTCTTTTCTCACGTACAAAAGCGCCCTCAAAACTAAAGGAAATAGCAATGTACGGCACCAACCACCTCTACAGGTAGTGAGAGAAGGCAAATGCTTGGGCATCACGTTAGAAAAAAGGGCTTACCTTCAAATCACATCGGGAGAAGATAGCGAATTGTGGGCTTGTAGCGAGCGTTCGGGAGCAAGAGGGGCTACAAAGATGACAATGATTACCTACTTATACTTAGAAAAAATAGATAAAACAATTGCATGTTTGTTACTATAGTCAATGTCGACACCTGTAAGTTACTAGACAACATGTAACAATGTTGACTACGTTTACACGGACACATAACACAGGTTTTAATAACACCGTTAGTATAAAACAACGACCAACGTGTAAACGGGACTAACGCCGGTTTTATTAAAACAGGTGTTAGTGAAGCTACGCCTGTTGGACAACAGGCGTAGCGTTACTAAAGTCTATGTTTGAAAACGTGTGAACACTCTTTTAATATAACATCGATTTTCCGATCATTCAACCATCTTTGCTTCAATCGTAAGTAAAACTTATTTTACAATTTTAATAATTAATAACCACTCTAAAAAAACAGATATAAAAATTCATCACAAATCACATCCCTCCTTTTTTTCAACATAAATTGGGTTTCATAAAAATTTTAAGCCTACAAAAGTTATAAAGAAATTCACCTGCTATGCAATGAAAAACCATTTTTAGTTGGTACTCAAATCCATTGAAGGTCAGATAGTTGGTACTCTTTCTTCCGAATTCATCTATTAATTGGTAGTTAAAACCGATTTATGTCACACTTTAAACCGTTGTTGATAACGCCGTGAAATCTTAGATCATATGATCTTTCTAAGGTGTCCGGTGGAAACCGTTGTTAATAAAACCGATGTTATTGAAACTTGTGTTATTTTTCCGTGTAAACGTAGTCAATTAAAATAGTTGTTATCAACACGTCTTCTCTGTCAACCTTGGCGGCATCTTGCGGTAAAAATATAACCTGATTTGCAAAACATGTGTTTATATGTATAAAAATGGCACTTGATTTCTTAATAAATTTAGAATTTAAATCATCGCGTCGCGTCGTTGTGAAAGTGTAAAAAAATGTTTTTAAATTAAAAAGTGCTGTGTGACAATGATGCCTAGGCGGAGTTAGGACTAACACAGCTGTATCCTCGTGATAGGGTGGGTGAGTTTCTAATTAACGCCTAGGAGCTTACGTTATTTATAATTTAGTGTTTTTTCGTTACTTACAGATCCCTATTCCTTAGACAGGCTAAGAATACAGCAGAAGGTAAGTCCATTTTGCATGCATGTTAATTTTACTATTACTAAGTCGTTATCTGGTTATCAACATGTACCTACCGAGTACCGATATGATCAACATTGATTGGGGAGATATTTCAGTGATTCATATTTCTAGTTTATAGAATAAACACAGATTGATTTAATGAAAAATGTAAATGGAAGAATAACATTCACTTTGATATAGTTTCATTAACTGATTTTTAAATAAAAAGTCAATATTTTTAATTGTGGGTTTTACAAAGAACCCAATTTTTTAATGTGTTGGTTCAGTAGGTACTTATTTTACTAAAATAATTGTTTTTATGTAAAAAAAAACTACGCTGACTACGCATTCAATTCAACGTTAGGTATAATGGAAAGCACCTAGTTTTTATGAATACAATTCATTTTGAGTTTGACGCTATTACTTGACATAAGGTCTTTTCGTTTGTGGATGACTTAAGGCACTCCTGTCAATAACACACAATTCGTTTTATAAAAAAACTTTGACCCAGTTCCCAATAACCCTATTCGTTTTAAAAGCTTTATGTAAGAACCAGGGCTGCTTCAGAGTGAACATGCTCAACCAGCATGTTCCATTTAGGACATTTAGGTCAACTTGAACACTCGTTATATTAACCTGAGGCAAGAAATGTCTTATGACGCAAGTGACTCCAATCACATGATTAATTTGACTTTGACTAACTCTATGGCTGTATAAAACGAAAAGAGCTATTATTAGTATTTTAAGTTGTCATAAAATCGTGGGTATTGTTGTTTAAAAATTATGCTTTGTGTCCTAAGAACGGAGGGTGGTGACTTTGGACAATACATCATAGGTACTTTAATGCAAAATTCTTCATATGGGATTATTGACCCTTCAAATTAGACTAAAAAATAAGAAAATTTGAAATCCAAAATTCTCAAATTTACAGATAGAGGTATCTTATTTTTAATAAAAAGATCTAGAAATACAAAAAAACTCCATCAAATTCCATCATAAAGCACAACAACAATATATTTACAACGAATAACATTTACAGCGAACACAATTAATGAAACTGACACACTTTAAACATGATATTGACTAAACGAAATAAGATAGAAATGTGCGGTTTCAACCAATGAGTTTCAAATTACGAACAGTTTTTTCCTAATCGCATTACAAAATTTTCCCAGGATGAGGGAAAAAATTGCATATCTTCAACTAAAAATTACTTGACATATTTAAATTTTTGTAAGTACCTAGGTATTTATCTTCTACATTTTTAATTTTTTTGTCATTTGTACTAGGTACACTGAAATAAGTTGAAGACACCAAAACCTTTAAAAAATAATATGTAGTTATAGCTAATTCAAACATCATGGCAATAAATAAACAAAAAAATATGGCAACTGAATTTTATAGAAACTGTTGAATATGGTCTATGCCTCTATGGTCTCGCGCACGCACTACAAAAATTCGCGTATCTTCTTTATTTGTAAAAATTAATTACACATGTTGACATTTTTAAAAAGCTAAAGAACTCAGCCTTCGAATAGTGTAAAAATATACAGAGGGTTCTATTTAAAAAAGTCAAGTAATTTTTAGTTGAAAATAGGCAATTTTTTTCTCTCGCCCTGTATAACTGGAAACTTTTTAAATATGATTGGGAAAAAACTTTTCAAAATTTGAAATTCATTGGTGAAAACCGCACATTTCTTCTTATTTCATTTAGTCAATAATCACGTTTAAAATGTGTCAGTTTCAACTGGGACACCGTGTATTTGAACAAAAATATAATATGTAATATGCATAGTAGATCATACTGAAATCGTTAACATTTTCAGTTCGAAACATTACATTAAAGTTGAAACAGGTTGAAATAGATTCGAAGCTCTAGTATCTTCTCCCCAATTACTATTTTGCTAATATAGTCCATTTGCCAAGATATCAAGAGATTTTGATTTTGAGGAAATGGGTGTTTCTATAGGATTTTGTCGAGCACAATACTGTTGATGTTATTTATTTACTTGTCAATTTAAACAAATTTTCAGTGAACAATACAATATTAAGAATATTCTACGCTCCGTGTGTAGATATCGCTGCCTTTTTGGCTTAGTTGTGAGTTACTAAGATACGTACAATGTATGTTTGTAGCGTATTGTTCTGTTAGAGTAGAGCTGTTCTTCCAAAACGTTTTTCCGAGCGTTTTTCAATACTACTTTTATCAATTTATGACGTTGAAAAAATATTGACTTCCATTACATTTTTCCATCATCACTTGACAAAATTGAGGTTTGTGGGAGGGATAATAATTTTTGGGCATTGAATCAAGT
This sequence comes from Pyrocoelia pectoralis, assembly GCA_036250285.1. Lineage (NCBI taxonomy): Eukaryota > Metazoa > Arthropoda > Insecta > Coleoptera > Lampyridae > Pyrocoelia > Pyrocoelia pectoralis. The sequence continues at coordinate 3,875,196 of CM070075.1, read as the reverse complement.
GCATAGAAAAAGAACAAGATCACGTGTAGGGATGAAATATCGAAATACTGAACAATTGATTGTCATGAGCTAATATCGTTGTAGGTAAATAATTCGCAATAAGAAAAACTTAAAAGGTCGTCCTCTTTTGATCCTTACAGGATTCGTTCCCTCAAAATTATTGGAAAAATTGGCTTACTATCGACTGCGTTACGCGTCCATTTAGGATACTTTCCATTAAACTTCATTCTGAGTTTGACAACTGTGTAGTAAAATATCAACAAGGCAATTATAAAAAAGCTCATAAAAGCTTACAAATAAATACTTAGGCCAAAAGATACATTTAGACAGCATTTTGTTCCAATTAAAACCCATCAGCCTATCGTACCTCAATTTATCCTTATTTGTAGAAAATTGTAATGAGCGGTGCTTGAGATTAGGTAAGTAAGTAGGTAGGTAACTAGGTACCTAATTGGTGCACATACAACAAAAGATTTGCTAGGCTAGATTTAGAAACGATTCCTTAATTTTCAGAAAAAAGTAATTTTCTTTTCATTTATTAATAATTTGGTGCATGGAATATACATTATATTTACATAGTTGTTTGACAACTAAATGACAAAACATGATGTTCGTTTATAAAGCACATAGGTAAGCAGTGACTTCAACTGCCCGGCTAGCTCAGTCGGTAGAGCATGAGACTCTTAATCTCAGGGTCGTGGGTTCGAGCCCCACGTTGGGCGTAAAAATTTTTGTTTATTTAGTTGTACTCTTTTATTAAGATTTTAATAAATTATTCACGTATTTATGGAACATCAGAAAAAAATGCCATTTTTTCAACTTTACCTCAAAATTTAGACACAGTGAGAGCAAGATTTGAAGGAAACCCTTTTCGTGTTTTAGGCGCATAGAATTTTTTGAGAATTGCATGGGAAATAAAAATATCTAAAATATTTACATAAATGAACCCGGTTGGTTGACGACAAACATTTAACTTTAAACGCACGTGCATTAAACATTTAATGTATACTTCCATTTCTAGAGAAGAAAAATACATAAGCTGTTGCTAGTGAAGAAAAGGGCAGTTTTTAAGTCAGTTTTAAAAACATCGGGTTGTGCGAAGTCTTTAGATACAATATACATACAAGGTATTCAAGCAACAAGGGTGTTATTCCAAAAGTGAAATTAAGTCTTATAGATTTTATGAATATATTATGATCCAAAACGCTTCCCTGCAGACAGAATTTCTGAAATTTGTCGTGCATGAAACAGAAATAAAAGCACCGTTTTGGCACAACCCTTGTGTGGGTAGCGTTGGTGACCATACATTGATAAAAGTTTTTCACCTTTTGTTGATTTGGATACATATCATAGTTTTCTATAAACTGTTTTTTTTTCATTAAGCATAAAAATTACCCCGTTGGCAACGTTAAATTGGCTTCTTTATCCAGTCTATAGGCAGTTTGCATCCGGTGGGATCCTCGTACTCGCGTTACACCGGGATATTGCGTTTCAGGAATGTCCAATCGAAATCGACTAATGAAGTCATACCCTTGTAAATCATCGTCTCCTGCTTTAAAATCCGCGCACGGACGACCTTGCTCTTCTTCTGATAATTCTAAACCAAAAACAAATTATATTAGTTTCACGCAAAAAATACAATTCACATATCAAAATTTATTGGGTACAACAAAATTATACAATTAAAATCATGTTGGAAAAACTGTAAGTGCACAACAGAAAGAATCTTAACTCTGCCAAACAAATTACACCCTCACAATCTTATTTGTCTATCATAATTTGACAGTTCCATTTCATTCTTTTATTGTAAAGCTCATTTATGGCTTTTACGGAGTATATCCTGAAGTACTTTACAGGATTTTACTTTTTTTTTGGAATGTTTTACAGTTATTGAATGATTAGATTAGTACTAGTAATATCCTTGACTTTGTTGATTGACGAAAAAAGGATGCAACTCTTTAGCAGTATAAACGCGATGAACTACCTATTGTGATACGAAAGAACAGGAAGTTTCAAATTGAAATCGCTGCGGCATGAACTGCTTTAAAAAAATTCTTCATGAAGTCTATTGGTTTAGGCAATTTAGACCATTTAGACTTAAATTTGACTCGAAACGGTAATAATTATTAGAAAGCTAATTACATCTGAAATACGTTTATTAGATCCCCCTGTACTTCCCCAGAAAAATCCCAAAAAATCGTGCATGGGGAACACCCCTAAATTTTTAATTAATTAATTAAAAGCTATAGAGATGTGCTGGTGTTGGTGTCAAACGTTTCTGTTTTGGAAAAAGAACTCATTACTGCAATAAAAAATTAAAAATATACAGTTGATATAATTTTATACGCCTATTATTAAAGTATGGATTGGCACCTTACCATAAGTCTTTGTTCGACGACGCTGGTCTTCGGGCGGAAACAAAATCGAACATTGTTAAAGTCATCGACAAAATATGCAAGATTAGCAATAATTGGCTGAAAACCGTCAACTACGTCAAACCAAATTACGGAACAAATATCATTGTCGTATTTGACGGATGTGAACCCAATACGAAAAAGCATTTGAGAGGAGCTGTAGGGAAATCAGCAGCGAGGGTTGAAGTAATTCCATCCAACACCGTGACAATTGTATAAGATCAATTCTTATCGAACGATCAGAATAAATTTGTTTTTTGAAACTTCTTAGTACAGAATTTAAGAAGCTCCACGTTTTGTAGGCACTTACTGACGCGGATGTTTTGGTTGTTGAAACGGCGAAAACAGAAGCAGAGCAGAACGATCAGCTGTTGTAGTTGGTGCAGACTTGTACTCATTGGTGCCTTGACGCAATGACAATGTGCCGTGTAAATGTTAGTTCCAGGAAATTCTACCACGACTAGAAAAGTTTACTGCAGCAGAGAATTACACGAAGGCTTTGGTAACATGACGAAACGCCTACTTTTCGTAGACGCTTTTATGGAATGCCACACAACTTCCTCGTTGTACAGAAGAGGTCCAATTTCAGGCTTCACCAAGTTTACAAAATGACCGTGAACTGCAGAAAGCTGTAGAAATAGTCAACGACCTAAGCGCGTCTTAGAATTGTGTTGCAGCTGCAGGAGAGCAATCCATCGTCAATTTGTACGGAGGCAAACGTTCAGAGGGACTTGACAACACCAGATACAAAAAATATATCCAGACAGTTGCTCAACAACCTCCGAACTACATCATGGATCTTGCGAACGTTCCTCCTACTACAGCTGCCGCTCGCCAGCATATCCTGCGATAACCAAATCTAGATTTGGAAGGGTAACGTCTTTTCAGCTAAATATTGGGGATGGATCGTCGAACAGGGACACTATAAGCCTGTCTTACCCCCGGGGCCAGACAATCTGCTGCATCTTGTACGTTTTGGGTGCTAAGGAGGCTGCTCCTGAATTTGTGAATGCAAGCGAAGTGGGCTGACATGCACCACTGTGTGCAGCGAATTTGTAGGAAAGTCTTGCTTCAATCGGAATATTCCAGCTGATTCCGAGGAAGAAGACGAATTCCAAGGCAACTGTGACACCGAGGATCATGTCGAAACCAAACGTTTCCAATCTTATTTTGCCTATACTATAATATGGCGTGTCCTAACAAAGTATAAATTTTTAAAGAACACCTTCATCTTATGCGTGCAATGTAATTTATGCTTGATGTTTTCTTGGTAATAGAATAGCTATTTATACAACTAGAGGTAAAAGCGATACTTTTTATCACTAGACGTGAAAATTGTTCATCGAGGCGAAGCCGAGATGAACAACACGTCGTGTGATAAAAAGGCGCTTTCACCTCGTGTTTTATACAAGATTTTTTCGTATTTTGTTGCAAAATGAATAAATAAACAACATTTTTCCCGTATAAATTGCTGATGTGTCGTATCCAGACATTTAGAAGATCCGTTGCTATGGTAATTTATTTCAATAGCAATCTAGACACTCAGAAAATCCGTTGCTATGTCAATTTATTTCGATAACAACGAATTCTTTGACAATTTTGAAGGTTTTCGAATCAAATTTGCTATTTCTTGAAATGAGTTCTTCCGAAGATTCAGATATTGAAAACGATCCAAATGCAGCTAAGTAGATACATATTTATAATAAATAGAGGTTTTATGCTGTTCTGTGTCTTATTTCTCCACAATAAATGTCATTTTACAACCAGTTACAAAAAGTAAAAGCATTTTATCACTTGTTACAAAAAGTAAAAGCAATTTATCACTTGTTACAAAAAGATTGACTTTTCAAAACTACAACTACATTCAAAAAGTTGACATTTTGCAATGAAATGCGAAAAATTTACTTTATTTGGGTCTGAACGCAGTAAATCAGGAAGCATATAGTTTTCTTTTCTCTTAATAAAGGAAATAAAGGACACACATAGAAGACACCTTTATACTATGCATAAATCAATTTTGTTCTTAGAATTTTACATTTTTTGTATTAAAACTATTTCAGTAAATAGGTAGAACCCATACTTTTCTCAAGCATTTCAGATTATCTCCTAAGTAGATACACAATAACTGCGCTACAATAGTGTGCCAATGTAATAATCACTAAAAATAACTAAAAGCTTCACGCAATAACCAATTCACAAAAAAGACAGGTAAATGCAGAAAGCTGGTTTTCTTGGTGCTTCGTACGATTACACACTCTCATTCACCAATTTGCTTCCTTTTAGTTCCTTGAATATCCTCTACATGATTATACCACTGCCTTGGTCTTATAAGAACCCACTTGTGTAATTCCTCTCGACTTAGTATTCCTTATGACTTTCACAACGCTTTATCGGTGTTCTTTTCTGCATCAAATCAAGTGTGATAAAGTTAGATTCAACGACATAATACAAAGGCTTTAGATAAATTGATGAGCAGACATGTTGGCATTTTATCCTCTATGGCTTTTTCTTTAACTGTGTTAAAAATCTAAGTGGATTACAATTGAAGGTACCCTTCTGTTTCTAAAAGGGTTGGGGAAGTATGGCAGTTCTTAGTAATGCATGTACCTGCTGGAAATTAATTTAAGCTAAAGTAGGTACAATGACTTCAATTAAACAATTCAGCAATTTTGTTGGAATTTCCAATTCTCGAATTTTTGCGCCAACAATCATGTATGCTGACAAAATTCCATGAATTTAGCAACTTTCGAGTCTTTCTTTGTTTTCTTTCCAATCCACATCTTTTGAAACGGCTAGTGCGCAAGCACGGCTTCCCCACACATGCTTTAGTAATCGTTTTTAAAAGGGAAAGTTTTCCAATTTTTCAAGAAAGTCAAAAATTTAGAAAAAAATATCTGATGTATTAAGGGCGCCGCGGAAAAAATCCGATTATTTAGGGAGCCACAAACCGAAAAACGGCTTGCCATAATGGAATGTATGCGTTTTTAAGGGTCAGATATTAAAAATTTGGTACTACATAATTTATACAAAAATTCTTTAGGTGTGGCAAAAATCGTCACAAGGATTTACTACTTCTTGAAAAATCGAATTTCTTTTCTCTTAAAAAAGTGCATTCAAGAAATATTTATGGTTTTATAGTGGTTTTTCGTGTGCTTTTAGTTGTTAATCAAGCTCTCTAGCTACCTCTACATTCAACAATTTTACATTTCAGCACTTGTGACTAGTAGCACTGAATAATTCAGTCAACGCTAGTAGGTACATATATTTCTTTGTTTTATACTTAGTCATTTAAAGATTTCAATATTTTAGTACGCTTTACATATTCTTCTGCTACACAGGGCAACATTTTTAAAGATGCGGACGATACCACTTCTTCTCCTCACTTTTCCTTGGATTTCCATTTACACTTTATGAGAAATATGTCTTTTATTTCTAGAGTACCTAATATTTCTTTACAACATTGTAATTAATTTATTGTATACTTTGATGTAGGTCGAAGACATTCTTCTCCTCGATATTATTAACTACCTTCTTTGCATGTTATTTTGTACAATGTAATTACTTTTCCATTAAGCTGATTACAATCCCATTTTGTTTGAAAGTTCTTTCTTAGTACTTTTAGCTACCCCTGTACGTTCTCTAACGTTTACTTTCCTTTTTTTGTACGAAATGTTGTAATTTCTATGTAAATTAAGAATTTGAACAAAGCAACATTAACGCTTACGAATTGAAAAATTAGACTTTTTTACTTTGCAGTACCTCACAATAGAGGAAGAAACAAATTAAGATCAACTTAGTGTCAGCTAATTAAATTTAAAAAAATGCAATAAAATAACAATGTAACAAAAATTAGGAACAATTTTAAAAATATAGATCAGATTAATAATATTATACAAGTTAACATTCTATTAATACTTGGATTTGCAATACGAATGAGGATGTGCGTTATATTTATACACATAAGAACATAAGAAGTGACAGCATTTATCACGACAGATGTTTAGATCGTATATTATTCAATTAACACATACGTACTTACATATCGTGCGTACCGCACTGATTTTCAGATGATTTATTATCTTACATTAACCCATAAATTACTGTGGAACATTATTTATATTTTCTACCGTGTGTCAACTAACGTAAACGGTTTTGTGGAAAACCGTCAAAATTAACGCAGTGTCTATACATTTTTTGTGGAAGATTTGTGTGTTTTCCAAAAATTATTAATAACTTTAAGGTAGGTTGGGTACTTACGTCCTATAACTGTGTGTACTATTTGAAACCATACTAAAATCTTCATAAACTTCCGCCAACTGAAACAAATAGAAAGTAAGTTTTTTACCATAATTTTTATCATTATTTAAATATCTTTGATTGTCATAAACAACGTGTGCGAATTTTAGAACTGAAGAGAACTTTTACAATATTTTACATTAGGTACGTGCGCCAGCTGGGTGCAACTGCAGTAAGACGTTAGCTGAAAATGACATTTTCGAGGAGAAGAAAGAGCTCGTGAGGTCACTAGAATTTTGACATATTTTCTTCATTATTTATTTAAAAATATGTAGATTGGAACCTATTTGGTGGTTCATACTTCGAAATTGCTCTTCATTTTATATAAAGATGCTTTAAATAGGTACCCACTGTTTATTAAATACCATAGAAGTTGCTCCATTGTTGGCTCGGGTGATGAAAGTTTTTATTAAATTTTAGCACTAACTATTGAAAATGGGTAATGAAGAAAAGATTTAGCTTAGATGTTGGGGATTACCTCCGTGTTATTACGCAACGTGACATATTGATTTATGATACGACGGTAATTAGCAAAGAAACAAAACAAGTTGTTGGATCATAGTAAGTGATTTTGTTTAGTTACACAGTAAATCGGCTTGCTGTAGCTCAATTTTCCATTGAAAGATGATCAGAGAAATGGACGCCCTGCGACTTCACTTGATGCTGCAGATGTACGCAGATTGAAGAGGTCCTAAGGATCCATCACCGCCAACTACTGAAATTTGTCATCAACACCTTCCCATCAAAACGTTTTGCTCTCTTTTCTCTTCCTTCGCGAAGGTGCAAAGAAATGCTTGCCAAGTTTGAAGATGGGGAAGGAAGACCGGATCGTCAGTTAACGGTGGATAGATGTGGAACCCTCTAAGAATATTGAATGTGTGTGTTAAATAAACAGAAAATTTCAAGTGATACGACGTCTGTATCGAGGTATCATTACAGTGTGTCTGTTCACAACACCTTCCTCACCGAAGATTTCTTAGGGTTGCCTTAATTCAAGAGGTATCGCATTTACTTTTTACCTTTTATCCAATAAAACTTAAATACCGTGGAATCTGTTACGAAAAGTCGGAGGATTCTTTCTGTCTATTCTGAAGCATATTTTCAAAGAAGACTTCCGCAAAAGCTTTTAATCGTGTTCAAAATTGAATTAATTTTATCTTTATCGCCCTTTGTATCACTCACTTCTTCCCTTAGTTACCCTCCTATTACCGTAATGTGTAGTATAAAACCGTGCTTTACTATACTAGATCACTTCATTCAATCCTTTGTAGACTGAAAGTACTGTCAGCAGTTCAAGGTAAAAGTTTGTCATCCAATTAAAGAAAACATTCTGAACTAACCGTATGGTTGCCCATTTTTAAAACTTTCCATCAGTAGCGATGTTACCAAAATGTTGACATTTTCCTAATTTTTGCATGCGATCATAAGTATTTTAATTATTTGTACTAATTAACAATCCGTATCAGTATTTACAGGTTACAAGTTCAGTAAGCATTTTTGGGCCATCGAAGACAGAATAAACATTGTGAACTTTTCACAAGTTTCGTCTAAAATTAATCGTTTAATATGTTATGAACTATGTCTAAATATGTAAATGAAGCGTAAAGTACTAATAAAAACCGACATATCTGAGTTCATTATCCTTTAGCGAAATTTGCTAATTGATAACAGCACAATTATACAAGTATTAATACTGATAGCTTTGTAAAGATTTATGATTCCTTTTCCTTAATTATCAAGTAACATTAAAGAAAAAGTTAAATATGCGATCAAATCACGAATCGGCGGTGTCGGTCGTGTGGAAGGAATCCAACAAAGTAAGACAGTCGTTATATTTATGATTTTTGACAAGAAATAATTAGTAATATGAAATCATGCCTAAGAAAAGTTATATAAATACTAAATTATTTCAATTTGATAAACATAAATATATAGGTCATTTATTATCGTTATAATATTTAGAAATATTTTCATTAGGTCAAGAATGGTCAAGACTTTTGAATAGGATACTATTAAATATATCTACATTACGACCATATTGACATTATTGATGTTTTTATTATGATTATTAAATTAATTAGCTTACGTATTAACATTATTTCGACATATTTTATCTATCAACCAAAAAATGTTGCGTATGAGAAAAAAAACAAAAAGACAAATCCACAATCAATTTCCTATATTTAAAGCATAATTATGTATTATTTAATAGTGATCGGATGGGAACTTATCAGGTATCAGCGAGGACGATTGTTACGCGAGCAATAAAACTTTAATGACCGATATCTTGTTGCGAGAACGAATTAATGAATTGGAGCAAATAATTTCTAATTAGGCGCCAAACATAAACATTTTGAATATTTGTAACGACGATAAGGTCAATTGACTTTAGATAATTTCTTAATAGGCGCATTTTTCTTTTGATTAATTTTTGGCTTATCGTATAACTTCCTTTTTTTGGCGATTGATATCAACCAATGATGTAAGCGAAATTGCGAATATATTCAACGAAAATTTGTAGACGATATTTCTCATGGTAGAAGCATTTTTACCTCACATTCGAAATTTGGTGAAGTTTTTAGTTCAATTAATAATGTTAAATTATTACGTATCAGCAGCGGTGGATTACCCATTAGGCTGACTAGGGTGTAGCCTAGGGGCGCAAAGAGTAAAGGGGTTTGTAATCAAGTTAGTATTACTAAGCCGTTTATGCAAATTTGTAACAAAACCCGAAGGGAAAAATTATTAGGAAATAGTGTGGGAGATGAAAAGATAAGCGAGCTGGCTTTCTTGTCGATAGAATCCGAAATTGTAATATTTTAGCGACATCATTGAAAATTTTGCTTCATCTAAGTGGAAATTTGCTACTTACTTTTTTTTTTACTTTTTTTACTTTTTGTAAACTATTGTTATAATCAAATAGTGTTTTGATTTTAAAAGATTTTTTTTACTACTACTCAGTAAAAGGGGCGCTCTTATTAATGTAGCTGAGGACGCTAATACGACATAATCCGCCGTTGCGTATCAGGGTATTGAATTGGCCGATGCACCATAGGGATTTCAAGGTAAAAATCTTAATATTCGATTGTTTGCTTCCCTAATTGTTTTATACAAAAAGTCTATTTAACTTTTTTGAAGAGGCAAAAATTCTGAATCGACCGTTGAGTGAAAGTCGTTATTTACTTATTTACTTTGACTTTTTCAGAAAGAAGATATTTAAGTAAATAAAAATTTCCTCTTTCTCAAAAATGCCTTGAAATTGTTGATAAAAAAATAAAGTTCTATAAAATGCAACTAAAATCGTTTAATTAATAATACTAAATAAATAAAATAACTTCATTTAACGAATCTTAATGGTAACTATAGTTTCCAGAATAAACCCATTTCATCATTTCGACTTTTCGTTTGTAGAATAAATAATCGAATTTTGTTGCAACGACGCTCAACTATTGTTTTTACGTCAACCATTCAATGGCACCATTATTTTTTGCCAAAGTATCACTTTTAATTTTTAATTTTTTTTTATGCTAATTAAGTAAAATAAAAACAAATAACATGTACGAATGTAGATTTTTTAATCTACAAAAAAGTGAAATAGCCTTTTTGTCTAAAATAATTAAGGAAGCAAATAATCGATTATTATTTTGTAATAATTTTACATTGAAATCCCTATGGTGCATCGACCCTGTATAGCAAATAAAATGAAAATTTGAAATATGAAAATGTTTTTTTGTAAAGTACCGAACAATATTTTGAAATTTCAAATGTAAGTTCCAAATTTCAGGATTCTGCAAATTTTGAAGGAAAGTTTTGAGCATAAATGTATTGAGACTTTCAAGGATGTGATTTTACATATACAGCTGGAACGCTTTTTCCGTTATCCTCGTTAGTGAAAAAAATAAATTTTTAATTATAGTTTTTTTGCGCAAAAGAATCGTATCTGGGAATAATTTCTGGAGCAGTAGTAAGCAAGTATATATTTATTACAATTTACTTGGATTAGAAGATATCTTTAACTTTCTACAAGTATTATATACTCATAGCAAAAGAGGAGCGCTACGTGAATTAAGCTCGAAATATAAATTGAGCAGTGAGCTTATTATTTCTGCTTAGAGGAAAAATTGTATTCAGGGCTGTCCAATTTTCAGATTGTTCCATCACTGAATAGCTCAATGAACACGATTTTTGGGAAACTGAATATAGGTATTATAGACATGTTGCTTTTTGAGTAGTCCTACCACTTATATGATCTGAGTGATCTGACTCATTCATGGCATAACTATGTTATTGTTTTGCTTACAAAATGAATTACTACTTAGTTTTCCTCCTTATACTTTCTACCATGCGGTCGCACAGGTTTGTGAGCCCTCATGCAAAGTAAACGAATGTGATTGCACAGGTCGTGGTGAGGCATCCTGGAACTTCTGATGATTGCAAATTTTTATGGAAGAATGGGGACACACTTCGTGACTTGTTACACGTGAAGAAATAAGTGGATCATCTTCACCTACATCGATGTAAATGCACCCAATATTCTACAATTGAATATTGCGAATTTCGAGCGTACCTACCTTCGATTTTAAATCTAGAATCTTGCACCATTATTCGAAAATCAAATGCCCTTAAACTTCACATGAATTAAAGACCGTGTAGTGTAATAATAAGCTGCAATAACGATAGAGAATACAGATTAAAGCTTTGTAAATTCGTTCAAATGGGATCCATTCACAGTTCTTTCTAACTGAAGGTAATTTTCTTCTCGAGAAGTTCTAATATATTGGCCTTTTCCTATTCCTACATTTTCTCGCTGAGATGTTTGAGAAGGTATATTTGGAGGCGATATATTGGAGATCAATTCACTACATATCTTCGGTATTATCACCATTTTTCCGTTTGGTTGGTCTAAGTTGGGAAAAACGGGAAATTGACCCAAATGTGTGTCTTGAATATGTTACTAGTTTAGAACAATTGTGTACAATCGTTTTGATAGTGTGAAGGGGGCGTCCTTCTAGCATTATTGGGTACTATTATTTATTCAATCAGACCCTATTTAAAATTCGTTTTAGTGTACGCACTTTCCAAAAATGCAAACTTTATTTTGCCTTTTCTGCCTTTTTTGGTTTCTTTTAGTTTTTTCCACTTGAAGCAAAAAGGTTTTTTGAGCATCACCGATCTCCTCCGAGTCTACACGAGAGGATTTGGGCCCTGGAGAACGAGCCACCGGAGTACATGGGGCCGTAGGGTCTGCGCACTGGGAAAAGAGCCCCTCACAGCAGTTGGGGCTCTCGGTGCCATATTTTCTACCACATCTCAATTTTTTATACTTAGGTATGTTTCAAGTGAAACATACAGTGTGATTCATTTAGATTGGAAACACACATATAAAATCTGTTATTTACCGATTTTAACCAATTTTTTTTTAAATGTCAAATAATGAAACATCTACTTTGGGACAAAATTTTAAATGTTTATTCCAATTTTCAGGGCATACTACGATAACTTTTTCGTACTCGAAATGGAGAATTGTTATTAGCGATTTGTTTATAAAAAAAATATCTACGCCACTGGATTCAGAATGCTTCCAAATAGCTGTCACCAAAATTTTACAAAAATATATTTATTAATAACAAAGTTATGACAACTTAAAGTTCGAAAACTTTCTAAGCTAACTGTTGGAAAACAACACCCTGTATCAATAGATGGTCATGGTAATTATGTTAATAATTCTTAAATTAAACTATTTAAACCATCAGTGGAGAAAAAATATTTAAAGTAACGTAATATTTAATAAAAATCTATCATAACTGTTAAACAGTAACCCAATGGAGTAAGACTAAGATGGTAACTAAGATTTAAATTTAAATGGAAATGTTAGGTCTTATTATTTACTCAGTTGTGCGATTCCGTTACTTTTATTAAATATTACGTTACTTAAAATATTTTTTTCTCCACTGATAGTTTAATTTAAGAATTATTAACATAATTTCCATGGCCATCTATTGATACAGGGTGTTGTTTTGTAACTGTTAGCTTAGAAAGTTTTCGAACTTTAAGTTGTCATAACTTTGTTATTAATAAATATATTTTTATAAAATTTTGGTCACAGCTATTTGGAAGCATTCTGAATCCAGTGGCGTAGATATTTTTTTTATAAACAAATCGCTAATAACAATTCTCCATTTCGAGTACGAAAAAGTTATCGTAGTATGCCCTGAAAATTGGAATAAACATTTAAAATTTTGTCCCAAAATAGATGTTTCATTATTTGACATTTAAAAAAAAATTGGTCAAAATCGGTAAATAACTTCAGATTTTACATGTGTGTTTCCAATCTAAATGAGTCACACTGTATATGAGACATTTCAAATATTCACGTATGAAACATTAAGGACACATTTCTCCTACATATCAATAAATTACTCTTATGTTATGTGTATGATACGTTTTTGTCGCTGTTTCGGAGATGTTTCATGTTTCAGAGATGCGTTTCTAAAACATTTCAGAAACGCGTGGGAAGAAGTAGGTTCACTCCAAATCCTTGGGTTCACTCAACGTTAGAACCAAACTTGAAAAACAAAAAGCAATATGACATTTACAAGACTTCCATGAAAATTGATTGGTAATAAGACACTCAACCTTCCCCTTCACAGTAGTTTAATTATCAGTAATCGGCGTGATTAATTGGTTAAAACGTAGGGCGACATGTTTCGGGATAATCCAATCCCATTTTCAAGCCAAAGTGTACAAAAAATTGTTCTTTTCCATTCTACACTTGCTCTCATTTAATTATTCCATATTTTATTCATTTTCATTTTTTAATGAACCAGGGTTTCTCATTTAGAAAACCCGTTTAGATAATTGTATAAATTTTACATGCAATTGTATAATTAATTTTGTAATTCGACAAAAAATTCCAACAATGAATTTTATGTAATTTTGCACTAATGGTTTCCCCTCACCTACAATTTTCTTGTAATGTCAAGGCCGTAGCCAGGGGGGGGGGGATCGAGGGGGTCAGAACCCCCCCCCCCCCCCCCCCCCCGAAACTCAGTGGAAAATAACAATTTCTTAAACGAAATGTAAATTACATTACGTAGTTTGCAGTTACATCGGGTGGCGTGTAATTGTTAAAATTTGGTCCCCCCCCGAATATTTTTTCTGGCTACGGCCTTGTGTAATGTAATTATCTAAGACAATTTTTTGTACACTTTGGCTTGAGAATGAGATTGGATTATCCCGAAACCAATTAATCACGCCGATTATCGATAATTAAACTACTGTGAAGGGGAAGGTTGAGTGTCTTATTAGTTATTAGTTATTACCAATCAATTTGATCCCCCTTAGAGATTCCCGGACTTCCTTATGATGACTTCCTTGAAATGTATTTGTCGATTATAAGCGTGAAATATATCACCGACCTTACTCCCAAAATAACTTTGCCTTATTCAAACTTTCCTAGGTTTGCAATTTGCAATAATTCATTAAATCGACTGCCGTTGCAGCAAAGTGAGCCTCACAGCTTTCAATTTTTGCTAACATTCAGTTCAGTAAAAACTTTCCCTCGATAGGAATCACACTAGACAAAAAGAGAAACATCTTCAACACGAATTACGTGTGGGTCAACAAATTAAAGGCACCACTGGAATATACAATATGCGGGTCATTTTTTTATAGTCTCTTAAAAGCATACAAATGCATTGAGTAAAACTGCCGACACAATCTATAAAAATAAACAATTGTAAGCGGTTAAAGAATTAAGCCCATCTGGTGATTTAAGGTTCTTAGTCTAACCAGAAATATAATTTATGAGAGATGACCCAGTTATGTAATTAGTAATATTATAAATTCTGCCAATTTGAACGATTAAACTGAAATTGATGATTTATACTGGTACGTAATACTAATAATCATTAATCAGAAATACAGGCTACCAAATAGAGGAGTACGTTTTAATTTGGACTAATATTTCAATTTTTGTTGCAATCGGTCAAAAGTTATCAATTTCGAGAGCCTCGTTACAGAAGTGTGTTGATAAGTTAGTAAAATGATTACCTATTTGGGGAAGTTCCCGTTTTCGTGATTTGTTATGCCGCTAATTACTGTACAGCAAAAAGGAATATTTGCAAACCTCTTTGTAACAATTTTTAATTAATTCATTTTACAAATTTAAGGATATATTTGGTAAAAGTTTCTGTAATTAATTATGCAATAACTAGCACTAGCACAATTTTTGTATATATGTACCAATATTTAATACTAATTTTTACAATTTTTCAAACTAGTACATATTGCATGCATCAATACATGTAACATGAATAACCTTTACTTTCATCTTGAAGGAATCCGAAAGATCTCAAAGGGGTGAATGGAATAATGAAATAAAACCACACAACCAGACCCCTTACTTTACCGTGTAATTAACCCCTTCAAGCCCAGGTCGATTTTCTAAGGTTGTAATGCAATCCCAGATTTTGTAAAAAAACGTTGTTTTTTAAAATTGTTTTTTTCTGCTTATTATTAATTTATAGGTATAAGACCATGTTTTCTGCACTAAAAGTGGTTTGAAAAATCTTATATTTATCCACAAATCCACTTGACAAAATCGAAATTACTACTGCAAGGGAATGAAACACACTTGCTGTCGGTAAAATCGTTCGACCCTGAACCAGCCAATCTCATGTTAGTAAATAAATATGAGCCATCCCAGGGCATATCTACGTAACTGAAATATTATTCCAACTTAGTTATTCTATTTCAAATTTGTTGCCACAAGTGACAATCTGGGATGGCACTTCGATATTCATTTGTTGCCACCTTTGGCAACATGGGCTTGAAGGGGTTAAGTAAAAAACGTAATTATCGGTTATAAAATTGGCGACATGTTTCGGGAAAAATTTCCCATTCTCAAGCCATTTCGAAAAATCGTAATTAAAAGTAGTATGACATTAAAGTAAAGCTAGAATAACAACAATCAGTACAAAAAACCATCATAAAAACAAGCTTACCTGAGGGGAGTAAAATTAAGGTTATAAAATAGCGAAATACTAATATCGCACAAATTTTTGATATAAAACTAAAGGGGTTCTCTAAAAGAGAGAACCCAGGTTACAAAGAAGTCATGATGATCCGATGAAACGCAAATAAAATATGGAAAATTAAGGTGACCGCAAGTGAAACAAACTAATATGAATGAATGACCGTAAAATGACAGCGCACAGTAACCAACTGACCAAGACGGACTAGGGGAAAATTAAAAGTTACCAACAAACTTATATACAGAGATTACTAATAAGAACGTTCTGAAAATCGACTATTTCATTCAACAATCCAGGGTTAAGTTTATGACGTGAGATTTCAAAATTCTCCAGAGTGTTAAGTAAGTAACCTTTGTTAACTCTGTGGAGGATCTTAAAATCTTGTTTGTAGTCAAAAGAATGACCCGTACTCAGAATGTGTTCAGCCATTGAAGAGGGATGATCCATATTATTACGTTTGATAGCATTAAAGTGTTCCTTGAACCTGGTCCGAAAAGATCTCCCTTTACTTTCATACTTCAATTTGTCAATAGTTTTAAGGGGCGATAGAAAACATCCATTCTACCTCAATTTTCTGACTTTATTAAAGCGGAGAAGCTTCTAAGGAATTTATAGAAGGAAGGAAGATTTTCACATTATTTCAATTACTTATTCACATGTCTACCTCCGTCAACTCCTTAGAATATAACTCCCTTTCGCACATGTAAATTGCGCCACGGTTTTCAATACATTTGGCATTCATATTTGTGAAAGTGTTTCGACCACTACTTGAAAATTATAGCTATACGCGAAAAAGGAATAAAACAATTAAACAAACTAACGAATGTAATGCAAGAAGTAAGAGTACCGAAATAATGGAATTTAGAAATAGTAACGCCGAAATATAAAAAAGTAGAGAAGGAAGAATGTAATAGATATAGGGAAATCACAATATCAATTGTTCAAAGGAAAATATTGCCAAGAATTATGGAACAAAGAATGAGAGAAAAGATAAAAGATTGCATAGAGGCTCTCAATGTGAGTTTAGGCGAGGGCGAGGATTAAATACAATACCTAATACTTAAGACAAATAAACAACAAGTTTATACTTTATAGCAAGGAAGAAAGAAATACAGACATGTTTTTTAGACCTTGAAAAAGCGTTTCATGGTATATGGAAAATCATAGAAAAAAACAAGTAGATGAGTGAACCATAAAAATAGTCAATACAGGAACAGCACAAGCATAGCAAAAACGAGCAACGAAGAATCTATGGAATTTGAAACACGGATGTGTGTTAGACTCCCTACTATACTTAGTAATTAGTATTAGACAAAGTTATCAAGAAAGTTAACAAAAGGAAAAACCGTTAAAAATGGGACACTGGATGTGCAACCGATTTATCCGAATGATTTGATGTTTGCGGAAGATTAAATTTTAAATATATATAAAACAGAGATTTCGTCTCTTGTACTTGCACCAAATCCAAGGAACAGATAAGTGCAAGAAAAGGAGAAAAACAAGTTTGTAATTCCTTTGAGTTTAATGTGAGGTGTCTGTTTATTTAAGGAAAATGTCAAAAATTGTGCTTTAAGAATCAATATTTCATGGGACAACAACAGCATAGAATAAAATCTTGAAACTTCGCTGTTAAAATACAGTTTGGTTGGTTAAAAATATAATTAATTCTTTACAACTTAAATTTTATTTAAACTGCTTGCATCTAGTTTTTCATACTTTCTAGGTTTAATTGCGTATCTTCAAGACCTCCAATATTTTAAATAAGAATAATAAAAATTGAAACTATTATTTTTATGTGTTCTTACAATAATAAATTGAAATGCGTATACACCAGTCTTTGAAAGTTTGTTACTCTCCTCCGTCAATTTTTGAAGTAGCAAATAACAGTAGCACTAACAGCGGCATCTAATCATGTTGGTTTGATATGTTTCATTTATTTACTGACATGATTATTAATTTTTTTTTGCTAAATATTCATGGTGTAGCAAACGGTTTTGGCCCTCGGGATTTTACACCATTACCTTATTCAGAGCTAGGGGTAGTGAATTTTCTCGTGACCTATGAGTCATACCGTCGCAGTAGTCGCAAATATGTTTATCTTCCTAACAACAATCCAACCTAAAAATACATTTATGTATAACCATTTATAACTTAGTCGATGTTTTTATCTTTTGGAATTTCACTTACAATATCCCTCTCCCTCGTAAATAGTCACGCCTTTGCACAGCTTTCTTCAAGGACACGGGTCAGGAGAAAATGCACTACCTCTACTATATGTTTTATAAGTGCAAACTATGGGAAAAATTTGTTCATTACTGCAGAATTGCAGATATCAAAGTACTGTGTAATCGACGAACTGTTGATGGGATATACAGACAGATGACCTTTTAGAATTTACTTGGTTCCTAAGGGAGTAAATATTATGTTATATCAACTTGTAATGGTGATGCAATTTCTTATATGAGACGAGTTGCGACGATTATGCCGAAATTTGTATGCTTCACTTTTAAAAAAGACTAAGGTGACGTTCTTCTTGTCTATGATGTATTGTTGAAATCACATAAATATGAAAGAGAAAGAGCTTAAAATAGTCTTAGGCTACAACAGAGCCAAATGGGGCACTGTCATCTATGACAAATTTGTTCACATTTATCAGCACGATTCACTAGAAGACATCCGATGCGCATATTTGTGCTACACTGGACATGCAGAAGTCAATTCAATGGTCTTACATAATTTTTCCACATGTAATCCAAAACATCTTTCTGAACACGTTAGCATATGATTTAATAAAAAAACGTTTGGAAAAGGACTGGCGATTGCAACGTTAAGAAGAGGTTTACACGATCTCTTCAGGGAAATTCTTGATGTTGACGATTCGGGAAAGAAGAATTTGCTGTGATCTGGGGTACAGCAATACCCACTCAACATAGGCAGGGTAAATTATGGTAAAATATCTGAGAATAATAGAAGTATGATTACACATTCACATACTTACAAGTAATTTGCAAGTGTGGTCAGTAATTTTCAACTAAAGTAGGGTAAGTTCTTTTTGTGTATATGTTTATACACACACTTCTAAGAATAAATCTTGGCCTATTAAGCTTTGTTAGAAGCATATAATTTGCAATTTTCCTACTAGACAAGACTTGAAGCGGAGTAGCGAGGCATAGACAAAAGTGCATGTAACTAAGCAATTTTATATAAATAAACAGTTAAATGAAAGAATTATAATAGCGACCTAATTTTTACAACCATGAACGTTATTATTGTTATTAAATTTTTATAGTAAATCCTATTTAAGAGGTTTGTTTATGCGTGCAGATGCTCCATATTCGTTAATTCATATAGAATCGTCATCAGCATCACTTAAACTCAGATTGCTATTTCCATAACTAAATTCCATGTGTAAACGTAATTTGTACCGAGAGAAAAAAATGTACTTTAATGATATACACATAGATTAATGTTATGAGAAGAGTACAAAATGTGTATATATTAAAGAAGTTTACAACTGCTAAATAGATACGGAAGAAGACAATAAATTAGGTTACATTTTCAAACTGAACTTGATCAAATCAATTTAAATAGATGATTACCACAACTGTTACTTATATAACTGAAAAGTTATTCAAATATTTGTTTTGCTTATTAATGGAGCATATTTTTAAAATGTAACTACCTACATCATTGTATGTGTTAATAAACACATTTAGTAAGCATAGTTTAAAACTGTTATTGATATCATCTAAATACACTTAACAAAATGCCATATCCAAATTTATCCCTGACTTAAATCTTTTAATTTGGTTTAATTAACATAGTTCTAGTAGGACGATACAAAATTAGCCTAAACATAATTAATCAAATTGTTTCATTTACAGTATAATCTAATAAAATCATTTCTCTTCCACGGTACGTCAAATGATAAAACTTTTGAAATAGTTTATCTAAAGTAGAAAAATTGTGATAACATTGGTTAATTATACAAATTAAGCAAAGTCGATGTACGGATACAAGTTCAGCACACTAAAAATCGTCGCGTTTTGAGGGTAGGGCGAAAACCAGTATTTCGGCAATACCTAATCCGCCACATTATGATCTATTTTTGGGTTTTGTCAACTAGACACGTGCTAAAATTAATCGTTTTTATCTAAGTTCAAGAACGAACTAGCACAAAAAAAATCAGTTAGATTCGCTGTACCGAAAGAGGAGATCAGAGGTTATCATTAATTAATAAATAAAAATTATTTACAAATTTAGGTTAGGTAAATAAAACGAGATCGTGACCGAAAATATGTAAACTGGAATGTAATACTAATAACCCATGTTCGGCAATTAATCACATACTTATACTTCCTAATCGAGAATTTCCCACCAAAGTTGACACATGTCATCTCCAATTTGTAAGTACGGGGTTGGATTGGAAGAACTGAGAACAGTATCCAAATCCACGTAATTTAAGTCAGTTAAGAAGAAACCAATTCACCCGTCTTGTAGTTAACCTCATATGTAGATAACCCCTCTAATTGGTATAATATTATGCCATATTGACAAATCAAAGTAAGTAAATGCTCATCAGTTTGATAAATTTCGAGAATTCTATGCCACTTTATTTGTAAATGATTTATCGTATTTCTAGATTAATTTAAAACGAGATTAAAAAGATCGCTTCCCTATAATTAGAAAAATGATTTCCTTCCGTGTCCTATTTTCCTTTTTTTTTTACCTAAATGATGACGCGGAATTTGTCACGGAAATGCCATCACTTTCAAAGTCTTTGTCTTCTTCAACGTACGTATTTTCTTTCGGTTGGCGTTTTAGTATTTTGGCAGGTAGAAATAAAGAAATTTTGCCATTACATTAGGACCGTTTAGTAAATTGCTGTGATATTGGGGGTTAGGATGCGTGAGAAAACTTGCGTTTCACATTTAAGCTATTTAGATGATTAGCATATGTAATATAAAATTGACTTCTTCACATTAAAAAAAATTACCGAGATTTAATCTTTAGCCGATCATGGACTTTCCTTTCATTTAAATAAAAACGTAATAACTGTCAGCATTACCAATGCACGAATTTCGAAAAATTAATCACTTAATTTATACAGTGCGTTAAGCTATTATCGGCAATAAAATTTTGCCAAACACAATTTTAAATCACTAAATTTGTCCTCGATCGATTACTTTCACGTGTGAATATTGATTACGATAGGATTAAATTAACCACGTGCTTTGATCACGTCCGAGATGATCAATGAAGAACTATATTTTTCTTCATTATTTATAACAATCAAGATATTGAAAGAAATAAATGCAACTTACCTTTTTAATTCCCTAAGTATTAAAGTCCCCATACTGTCTATTATTAAAAAAATTAAAAAAACTTCACTAACACAAAAAAGTATTTCTTTAATTTACCCTACTTCAGACATCTCATAATAACTAATCGTCAATAAACATTTAATTAAATTCCATAAACAATTTTCTTATAATCTGTTCGAAATTTAATTGGTAATTGATACTGAAATCGAAATAGTCATATCATAAAAGTGTATATATATTTAAATGAAATAATTATTAAACTTCGCGGAATATGTAAATTTCGTGTATGTTACGCCGAGGTCTAACGACGACTACGCACAATATCATAGCGCCATTGCTGCACAATTCTTGTTTATTATCAGGAAAATAAATCAGGTTATTACAAATTCAATTAACTGATATTAAACGTCATATGTAAAGTTTAATCAATGCGCTAATTAAGAATTCGACTCTTTCAACTGTGTCACAATTCAACTGTGTAATTAATTTATGTTGTTTAAAGTATAAGAATGTGTCAATTGATAGGTGTTAAACCTATTGGCACATTTTTAATTTTTGAGTAAATAAACTAACGTACTACTTGAAGAAAGTTTGGCCACGTTAACTGCAAGAGTATATTTTAGGAAGTAGAGTAACAATGGAAGGATTTTATTGTGTTATGTAAAGAGTATTATAATGGATGCCCACGTGTTAAAGCTTTACCATTTTTAATTGTATTTACATAGAAAAGTAGGAAATGGATTTAATTCCGTTGGTGGTCAATATTTATTAGATATTTAAAACTTATTAAGACGCAAATTTGAAGAAATGACATAACGAAAAAGAAAACGTTTGATTTGGAATCGTAGTTTTATGTTAATTAAATGCTATTTATATCATTGATAGCCGCAAATGTTTCGTTCTTGTGTTAACAAATTTCACTCGACCGTATCCAGGCGATGAAATTCGTCAGAATGAAAGTAATTTTGCGTTAGTTTTATGGGAGTTATTGTTACCGTTTGATGGTAATATTTCTAACGGTCATTCTAATAAGTGTATCTATACAAACTTTTCTGGTCACTAAGAAGTAAGTTTACTGTTATAGGTATATAGGATAATCCAATAAAGTTTTGCTTTTGATGTGATTGATAGATCGTATGAAGAAATTTATCGCCAAAGCCGTCACTTTAACCACGTAATTTAAGTGCGCGAATTACGGAATCATCGATTGATTACTATTATACAACAAAATAAACTGTTCTGTGTCAATTCAAAACAAAGGTTCTTAACAAAATTTAAGTAAATGCAAATTTCGCATTTTTTAAGGCGCCATGATGAATTATGAGGTCTAAAACACCTTTGCCATATTGCATCACGAATTTACCTAAATAAAATCTATAAAATGAAGGACACCGGGTATCCAAAAATATTCGAGATCTTTTAACATGCACTATTAATATAAAACATAACCCGTTCGCGAAATAATATTTTCAATACAAAAGGTGCACTAATTCCTCTACAAATGGATGTGATCTATTCTTTTCAAAGAAAGTAAGTAGAACTACCGTTAGAAGAACACCGTGGTGAAATGAGGGAATGCCCAAAATTGTGTGCCACTTATTGACGAATAAATTTGTCGTTCTCAGCTTATAAAGGTGACATCTGAGTGATAAATTAAGAGGCCTATACTAATATTTCATACTGATTTTGAGATATTTATTACTAAACAAAGCAACGGTTACGACAACATCAAGTAATATCAAACCAATAAATTTTAAAATATATAAGTATATGGATGTAGAATACTCTTAAAACGTATTTAAGCCGTTCCTAGTTGCTGATTAATTAGTTTCGACTGACAAGTTATAAAACTATTAATAAAATTCAGATGATACTACTTGTATAGGTTACGGTGAAAGTATGTTAGTAATAAATTTTTCGTATGATGTGGACATTATTACTAGCTACTGGGAGGTTTTCTCAGTGCACGTTTACTATATACATATAATTTGCAAGAAGAGGTAGTATCTGAAATGATAGTAGTACAGAAAATGTGAGTGGTTTACGTTGTAATACGTTTCATACTGGACAGTAAATAGGTTTCGGTGCAAAGGAATTTAGACCAAAATTATAATTTGATAGGTATATCTGTTTACGCCTACTATAGGTATGACACGATGAATTCACTACTATGTTTAATATGGTAATAAAAAACATCACCTAACACTCGCAAGCGTGATACTTACAGCATTTCTAAATTTATCTGCTTTTAAAAAAGAAGTTGGATTCACTGAACTATTTACGCATAAAATCCTAAGGTTTGATATTTACTATTTCAGACTAATGAATCAATTTTCAGTTGGAAAAATAACATTTTAAATGGATTATTATTAAACAAAATTTTGAAAATGCTAATAAGTAGTGAACATATATTTTTATATACGCTATTCTGTTGCTTCTTCCCATAGAAATAAAAAATGAAGTTGGGCAAACTTACTTAAACTCTGAAAGGTACGAATCAAACACTAAATTAACAAAATTCCTATAACATAATCTTGAACAGGACATCAAATTGTTTTGTATTGTTCGTAACGGCCAACTAGTCACAACTGCCAATAATTGTGTCGATACACATTTGATTAATAAGTTTAGAGTTAATCACTATGCCAAATTTTTGGCATTGGCAATACCATCCTGTTAAGTCCCAGTTTGTTAGTATAAGAAAGCATTTCGTTTTATGAACTACTCAATTTTTTCGACACGTTTGAGATTCTTTAGTCATTATAAATAGAAAAGAAGGTGTAGTTAAGAAAGATTTATAAAATGTTTCAAATCGAATATCTTGTTGACCTAATGTTTTCACTTAAAATGCTTCAAAACTTGATTGTTGGTGTTCAAAAAGTCAGAAGTAAGAAAATCGAATCAGATTTTTGAAATACCAAGTTACATCAAAGCTACAGTATTTTTAATGTGAGACTTAAGGCAGTAAATTATTGAAGTGACTATCTGATAATTCTAATCTCTTGAAAAGTGATGATTGTCTAAAAGTTATCATCATCATTGAAAAGAAAGAGTTAATTGTTAAAGTTAATAAACCGATCTAATACAGTACTGTGTAATAATTACATAGCAAAAAGGCATAAAATTGATTAAAACTATGCATTTATAAAACGAAAATAAGTGTAAATGTAGTAAAACTTTGTTGGAAGAAGAATTGGAACATCAATTGAAATTCCTCACTACACTATTGGTAATGTGAAACATCACCAACTATTTTTACAGCAGTACACTGAGAAAGTCAAGCAATAAAATGTGAAGGAAAATATAGTTGCATTCCGTATCAACTACTTAAGCAAAGTAGTAGGTTGATAGTTATCTAAACTGGAAATCTTGAAAATTATTATTTTCAGCCACGTACAATTTCATTTGATACGCAAGAAATAGCCTAAATTAGTGAGAGATGATTTTTTCAGAGTATAAATGTTTTCATCATTTTCTTTGCTGATATACCTACCATTTGCCCTCTTCAAAGGCTTTTTCTTCTTATTGTTCCATCTTGCACTATATTTCGAATATTCATCAAATCCCTTTGCTTCAGTATTTCATTCGTCTAGATTTTCATTGTGCTTATAATCAGAACTGTCAAGCAATTTTAGAGATTTTCCCATTAATTTTAAGTTACAGGTACTTATACAATAATAATCTATTTTTGTGCTAGAAGTGCCTACCAACAAAAAGAGTGGTAAGATTTGATAAATTGAAGTTCTATTACAGCGTATAGTTTCGCAATTATGTATCTACAACTTTGGATGATTTGCCTCTTTATCACAATTACTCAATAAACCTAACAGTTTTTGCTCGGCTTTTCCTTTTCTTCAAACTATAAAATGTTCCGTAATTCCACGTAAACGTAACCCACATGCTGCAAAATTGTAATTGTGGTGGTACACAAAACCAATACAATAGTTAAGCAAAGAGTTTTCATGTGCAGGTGTAGTAACGCTAACCGTTAGCAGTGGGATTCAGGATTTAAACTGAATTTGTAAGATATCTAAATAGTAGGTACGAAACGGAAACATATCAAGTGCATAAACGCTCCTAAACCTATTTTTAGTTATGATTTGTTTCCATGACATTTAAAATTAAAAATACTTTGCATAAGTTTTACATAACAATTGTTTTGTTTATATTATGTCATTTCGAGAAATATTTAATGAGTTTAATATGAATGTAAACGAGCTTAAACGAAGAGAGGATTACTTCTGTGAACTAAAGATGGTCGCAATGGTATATGTAAGAGATATTTTGGGGTTCATAAATTTAAACTCGATTAGTTTCAAAAAAGAGCGAAGGGGTGGAGGCGAAAGCTTTCTATACGGGGAAGGTAAACAATGTGGCTTAATAAATTAATTAATGTAGTGTGGATCTAAGCAGTTTAATTTGTTGTTATAGATGCATTTAGATATAAAAAGTAGTCGATTCATTAGTTATTAATTTTATTAAAACGCAATATCGGTCAAGTCATGGAAATAGTAATATAAGTGTATTAAATTAGAGTAGGTACAAAACAAAGAACTGGGTACTTAATTACTTAATTACCATTACACTACTTAAAGGGTATCGGCTGCTTTATCAGACGCATATTGCAATTAAGTAGCAATAGTCAGTTTGGTTTTGTTTGGTGAACTGTCAACAATTTCTAGCATTTCAGGGCATATCTTTAGAAATTACAACAAAAAGCTTATATTTGCTTTAGTAATTGAAGGAAAGCACTTTTTAAAACCATTTCGATTTTTTATGTGACGAATCATTTTTTCTTATAGCTTTAGATGCAGCTCAAGCAAATAGGAGCTCTACTACCTATGGCAGAACCAAAGAGTAGTAGAACCAAAGAGTATCCCTATATTATATACTCTTTGGTAGAACGTTCTTTGCAAAGCCACAAGGTGCGGCAAGATGGCATTCATCATTTTGTGTGTATAGACGTACTATTTATATAAATTTGGTGTATTGTGCAGTCACTTTTTTTAAACAAAACAGTAAAAAAAAATAAGAGATTTTACTCAGAATCATCAACTTCCGCTTCACTTGACTGGTTAATTAGGAACATAAAAATAACCTATGTACCTGGTTTCATTGTCCCGGTAGAAATAAGATGCTTTAGACAAAATCGTAATTGTTAAGTACCTAAAGAGAAATTGTTGTTATCACCACGCGTTTACTATCGCGAACGTTACCCACAGTTCAACTGGATAGCGTAAAAACTGATAACCTCATTGGGTGCAATTTCTATGACAGGTTTATATCAAATCGAATTGTACCTGGTTTCTTAACAAAATCGGCAGTTTAAATGTTCGCTCGCTGTCGGAACTAATAATTTTGATAAGTGTAAAAAGTGCAATTCTGTAACGTATTTTTTTAAATTGAAAAATTGTGGTAAACAATATTGGCCCGGACTGATGTCTATACAGTATACATTGTTATCGCGGTAAACTTGCATCTGATGCAGTATGTCGATTTTCCTTTAAATAAATCAAAGTGTGGACTTTTTGTTAGATTACGCGCTTCATATAACTTTCTTTGTATTACAGATCCTGCGGGAAGCGTTGTGGTACGGGTACCTAAGGTAAGTGGATTTTACTTAAGGTTATCCTTTTAGCATGAAATTGTTTTGAGCATAGTTTTAGAATTTGTCCCGACCTTAATAAAAGGGATAAGCTAATGTAATTTAAATAGACGCTGTACCCTAAACGAAATGCAAAGGACTCATTATACATTTGCGGAATCAGAACAATGCAAATATTCGCAAATGCGAAAATTTTGGGGTAATTTAATCGTTTTAAAGAAATACACTTTTCTCACGTGACTATACAATATAACAACTGTTTTTGATTACCCATTACACTATCAGGAATCTTTAATATGTTGAATATGAATGTAAAACAGCTGCCTCAGTTATTTTAAGGGAAGTGTGTTCTCACGAATACAATAAAAGTAAATGGAGGATTTTACTTGTTACTTGGAAAAACAAATCTCTATTTCCCCTTTATATTCTTCAATCTGCTCTATTTTCTTAAGAAGATTAGTTGAAAAAGTAGGGTTCAAATATCTACGGATTTTCCACCAGTTAATCGTAAGCGTCAAATCACTGTAGATAATTATTTTGTAATAACGTTTAACAATTACTGGTTATTATTATAATACAACTACTTATGATTTTCCACAAAGTAAGTGCAGATAAAGTTGATTAAATCAAATATTTCTATTCCTAAAGAAGCCAATTATATTGCACCGTAAAAGCTCAATTCCTAGCTGATGATAACTTCATAATACATTCTTATCTTTTGTGTGAACAATTAAAGGTATTAGGCAATAGAAATTTGTGTGTATTTTTGTACTATATGTCTGATCAAGATGACTAATCGTGGCATCAGTCATTACAATTTAAAAAATGAAGAACGATTCATTCTTCCGTTTGACCTATTAATGACTAGTGTTTATATTATTCGCAACCTCAACAATTTTGTTTATCTGTGGGTTTATGTATAAATAATAACTTGTATAAATACATTACAAGTACATAAGTCAATTGAGTTTTGAAATGTTTTAATGACTCAAGTAGACTTACCATTGCACTGCAATAATAATAAACAGCTCTTGTATTTCGATCGTCTTACAATCTCTTTAAATTCAATTTTTAAAGTGGAACACTATACTGTGCTTACCGATGTTACAGCATTGACTAAGTATTCGAAATAAAATACCTTAGTGGATTAATTGGTAGAACAAATTAAACAGTAGTTGACTTTATCTACTTAGCTATTTTGTTTATGATAATTTAAAGTAGGTACGTTTTAACCAATTTTAACTGGGAATCTAAGTTGGTCTAAGTTGTGTTACAATGCTAACAATGCTATACAATTCCTGTTTCCAGTTTTTTTGTTTAAACGAATTTCTCACTATGTCTTAGCTGTCTTTGTGTGTATTTTGCCTAAATCGAAGAACACGTACAAAACTTACAGTTCATATATCATGGAGCACTAAGTGATAATGTTGAATGCTTTGAATTGGTTAGGTACCAAGAAACGTATTATCTTCCATTTTTAGTTTTCCTTCTTAAAGTTGTAGCCCGTCTTTTACTTGGAAACATTGAAAATAATTCATTTTAGGACACTTACAATAAAAATATTAAATACAAAAAAATATAAACCCGTGAAAGCAATAATACCTACAAATTCGGTTTGCTATATTGATTCTTTGAGAAATACATAATTAAACAACATCGACCCTACTGTGCTTACAAGTATTATGCTAATAACAAATGAGCAATATTTTATTAATTATTACATACGATGGAACAGTGATTCATTTCCCTTCAATGATTATTTTATTTGAGTTGCTTAGTTTAAAGTTTAGGCTCTTTCATACTTGATATTGATAGAAAGTTCACCTAATATCTAAAAGATCGCGACCTTATAACCATCCTGAAACTGAACAGTAACAAATTTTCGTAATTACTGGAAACATACTATACTTATGAGTGTACATATGACAAAATGTTAATAATTTTCCTTTTCTGCAAACAGATACCAAAATCAAGTAAACACACACAGTTCTGTCAACAGTTACATTTAGAATAGTATTTTCTTTTGCAAAAATTAACGATTATTTTATTCAAAATTTATTACTTTACGTAACTTCACTCTTGACTTTTATAGAAAGATTTTGAAATTTCCGTGCAAGAAACTCTCGTTACAACTACAATCACTGATGGTATTACTGAGAAACGGTCAAAAACTTATTATTGCTACTGAATGTCGTTTTATATAAAATATTTCTACTAAAGAGATGGAACGCCAAACTGATGTAGTTCGATCTTAATTCAAGCTTATACAATTGAATGATGTAAGTCATTTTGCTCAATGTAACAAGAGATTATAACAGAACAATCCATTTCCTTGCTCTCTCTTCAAAATAGGCAGTTACATATATAGCACATTATATCATCGGTATGGTACATGGGTTCATCGTTTAATCATTTAACTTATAATAAATTTATTGTGAAACATTGTATTTTGGCCATATACTACTGATAGCAGCGTGTATACTAACATAGCGATGAATATACAGCTGAAATAAATATATTTTTTAAAACTAAATAAATATATCGTAAGGAAGGTTTAAATTTTTACATCAAAACAATCCTTAGAGCAATTATTTATAGAGATGGAGAAGTAATTAGGGTTATCCGAAAACAAGCAATTTAATGATGAACTGTTTTTTTTTAAGATAATTATAACGTCTTGACCTTTATTCGAATGAATACTTCGGAGAAGAATAATTTTTTGGTATTCCTTGTAATGGATATCCAAATCTACGAAACCCACCAGGAGATGACTTATAAATGCTAATATTAAACAATGACCATTGCTTTAATGTAAGGTCATATCTGAAAATTAAGGGAAAAACCCTGGATATATTTACTTGTTTTATCTGTAACTCGCTATTTTCTTAAATAGTTCGTAATTTCCAGAAGGGCAAAGTAAGAGCAAACAGCAATAAAAACAACCCACATTTCGAAAATGACGATGGTGGTCAAAGTATTATTCAAAATTAAAAACATGGAATTCGCATTAAAGCGTAACATAATACATTCAATTCATTTACATCATATGATTATGATTAATTGCCTCCCTTCATGTTAAAAGTAACGTATAAACATACAGCTCTACTCAGCAAACAAGATAGTTGGAGAGGGGATACCGGCGCTAGAGTAGCTTTTAAGGTACAATCCGGAAAGAAATATTTGGGCGCTTAATTTAAATGTGTATTGTTGGTTACACATAAATGTATTGTATGCTGCATGAGAAGTCATCAGAAAGACTGATTTTAACAAATAAGAGTAACACAATAAAAGGATTAAGTAATAAAACGCTCGCGGAAAATGTCAGCTGTCAACTGTAATAATTTACTTTCAGCTGTGAATGTACACCTTAGAATACTCAAATATGATTGGACAAATAATTTGCCACGTCAAAAATTTCAAATACATTATTTTAGTTGACATATTTTCCGACTATCTTGTTTGCTGAGTGGAGCTGTATTTATAAAGTTTATATCTGCATTATCAATTACCGCATTCTTGCCCTATAAAATAAATTGATTCATTAATAAATTAAATTAAGAAAATTAAATCTGATACCATTCAATAGAAATCCATCTTAAAGTTGAACTCCATCTGCGCTTTTAATATAAAACTATTATGTATGGAATGTTTTCAAGTTTCCTCACTGACAGTATTCTCATATATCAAAAATTTATAGTTTTTATCACCTGAAAAAAAGCAATTTATTGAAAATATTTTGCTAATAATCATTTTAGATAACGTAATTTATCTAAATGATCCAATGAATATTTAAAGCTGTTGATGTCGGTAAGTTCCAAATTATAGCAGAGAAAAGTAAACTGGTTATAAAAAACGATTTTTTATGAAGATTTTCTAATTTATTTTCTATTCAAGGTTAGATGAAGCATTTTGTTTCATTATTAAAGAATGTTGCTGCAATTTAAGTTATAAAAAAGTTTGCAAATGTGTACACCTAATAGGGAATGAAACTTGTTAGTCGGTATAACTTTTAGTGAACTACATGTGAAATTAGTATCTGTTGGTACAAAAAAATCCTCAAGATCTTTTATTGCCGGCCAAATTCTAATTCGTTACGAAAATACCTACATCAAACTAGAACAAACAAATTTTTGTACCCAAAATATTCAATCGAATTCAAATTTGGATTTCTCGCTGTGTAATTGAAAACATGAATTCGCTAATAAACGGTGTCTAATGAACACTGAACTCTAGAGTTCAGTGCTAATGAAGTACAGAGCCACTAACTACACATTTTCTTGAAGGCTCTTAGAGAACACGAACCTCCTTTTTCGGCTCATGGGAAATTCAAGCTCTCATCATTACATGCTCATTCGTCAAGCGTTTCTCGTAGACATTTTTCAACATATTTATCTGTACAATAAAATAAATCACTTAATAGTGATTAACAACTTAGATAATTTTACATCTTTGCATATTGTTTTCCACAACTGTCTTATCTTTGTTTCGTCTTACATCTTACTTTCGTTTTCGCTGTCTTTAGAACCAACTTACTGTTCAAGGTGCCCATTTAATAGAAAATATCTAAAGATTTCTCAAAATTAATTATAATATACATTTATAAATATTTATGATCTGTTTACCACTATTTTTAATGTCAAAACTTCGATTTTACAACAAAAACGTCATCCAGGTAACAAAACCAAATAGGTATAAATTGCACCCGAAACACTTCACTGTTTGTTTCAGTTTGAGTTTTGTTTTTCAAGTTTTCAATAATTGGTGTAAAGGTAAACATTGTCACCTTTTACTTCAGTTACCTAGAATTAAGAAATTACCAGGAGTACATATTTGGCAAAAGTATGATAACGATACATTGACCATTGGAATTTTCCTATTCCAATGCCATCTATTGTAAAACAAATACTTTTGTTTGCGATTGCAACCCACCCAAATAGAGGAAAATGTTTGTAAGTAGAAATACACAGAAAGCTCAAAAGCTAATCTGTAATATACTGTGCTACTTCAATCGATAACGGACTGCAAAACCTTTCACTAGATGGTGACTGATGCACTTGTGTTATTGAAATATTAGATAATTAAATGCCCACTAAAAGTACATACACATCACCCAATCAACGAAGTTATCTAACTGCTCTTAAAAGTATACGAGTCGCGTTACTTTTATTCGTAACAATATGTAATATTTCAATTATTCGTAGTTTATGGTTCAATTCGTATACTCAGAGATTTAATAAATACGTAATTGGGGGTACTTTATTGGAACTAAGTATCGGTTTATTCTTGCGATTCGGTTAATTATTATAATATAACAATATGTACACGTACAGTTCAAAAAATCTCTTAATATGACGACGGACATTTATACTCTAATCACAATTTATTATAAACATCAGCAGCGCCACTTCCTCCCACAGATAGTTTCAAAACCGAAGGGAAAAAAAGACACTTATTACTAAGGAACGTATACGACCTTTTTGGGGTTGCCTCATTCACTAGAACGAGGAATCGAGTGTAATGATCTTGTTCGAACGGGCTCCATTGCCTCAAATCTGTTGTACAATATCAATTCTGCGGTTCAGTCTGTCTCAAGAGTTACCAGTGCAGTTGGTTATGAAATGGACTGATTGGAATTAGAATGTGTTTGAACCACTTTCTGCAAGGGAGGTGAGAATACTTAAAACCCTAGCTCATCTTTCTCTTTTGGTGATATTTAACATGAAATTCTGAAAATATTTACACGCTGTTCTTAAGTTTGTTTCAAACCGATGTTTCCGTGTGAAGTGAGAAAGATTTTTAGATTGTTGTAGTGGTGTCTCCTTAGTATAGGAGCCTTCTAGAGGAGTTTGGGTGTGACGGTTTAATAAGCCACTGCGTACTTCGTAAAAACCCGACGTTTCGGCTAGTTAGGCCTAGCCTTCTTCAGAGCATCTTTATTAGACAATTCGTAATTAGTTAGGTCAGATTACATGTAGGTTTATAAGTTATAAGCAACTAATAAAGGTTGACGCAATAATCATGACTATCTTTTATTCAAACGTTTATTGTATAAATTACCTCAAAATAAGCTGCAAATGTTATGTTCGTTTTCAGCGTTAAAAATCACATACCCTGTAATTGATATAACATATATGTACATTTAGCAAACTTTTATATTTTGACCGCCATTTTGACGGTGTTCCCAATGAGTTAGAGCGATGCATATCAAGATCTAAGCTTACTTTTTGATGCTCTTTCAGAATCTGCCATAATGCAGATAAAAGAGGCGCTGTGAAAAATGAACCAGGGTTTCTCAAATTAAAAATGGATTAATTACTAATTCGCGATAATTACACATTTGACCTTTACAAAACGCCACTATTTCATTGTAGTTAAACCTTTTCTGCCAACCTTTCAACTGAAACTTTAAACTAAATATGAGGACTATGTTTCAATTTTGTTCAAGATCTTATCCATTATGGTATAATCCTACCTTAAACGCAAAACTGTTAAGCACCCTTAAAAACGAATTAAAATGACATTCGCTATACTTACATTTACTTTTGTAACGTAAAATTCACTTCAGATATGCATCAACTTTTATGCTTTCACATCTTTGGCAACTATTCGACACTTTATCAAGTTTATCTACGCTTACGTTATAAAACTTCATGAAGTAGTTTTATTTATGTAAAACATAAGCAATTTCCTACAATATGCTCATTTATAAATTCCCAAAGAATTTTAACAGCATGTTTCTAAATGTAAGGAAAAGTAAGCAATAGGAAGATTTATTATTCATTGTAAAATTGCTACTTCAATTTTTCTTGCTCACTTATTAAAATTGCAAATGGGTACGAAAATTGCATTCATCTTTTTTTTCGTATAGAAACTGAGACAATGTGAAGTATTTGCTTCATAATTAAGATGGAAGGTGGTTAGTACATCCCTTTATTTTAAGGAAAGCAACAGTTTAAAGAAACCCGCCAGTTTACAGTTTTAGACACGAAACTGCTACCAGAAGTGAACAACTATTTCTATTAAATAGGTGCGTTAGTGATTTTCGATACTGAGATTACGTCTGTTGGTACTCGATTAATTAATATGGTTGAGTTAGAAGAGTTCGTTCTTCAAATTCATGAAAGTGGCACCCTACAACATTGTACCAATGACTTTAAATGTTGAGCTAGTAAGCCAAACAGTAGTGGAAACTTCCAACCGATCTCGTTTTAAAGGTCTTTGTGAGCATAATCTACAAGGCAAGCTTTAAGCATGGACAGCATCATTAGTTTTAGTTCACGGATCAATGCACGAGAGCTTCAAGCGTTGCTTATAGTATCAAATGAACAGGTTATATGTATAAGTTTATAGTCAATGTAACTGTTTCTTACTACTTGGTTGGAGAATAAGAATGATATGGTTAATGAGTGAACTATATGGGCATGGGATAATTATTTCTGGATACTGGTTATGGAGTCATAAAATATTTGATAGTTGATACATTTTCCTCGTTTTTCGATTTTCAAACATTTTAATTGATTGTTAGGCACATAGGTAATTCTAACGTTTTGTACTTGGCCATATTTTGATGATGCCTTCCCCGGCTGTATGTTACAAAATATCTTTTAAGAATTTGTTGACATCCTAATTTTGTGCGAGATTTGAGACCTTTTTAGAATCGCATTGCCTTGTCCTTCAAATACTACTCTTTAGGCTCGGCGAGAACTGTACTTATCTTTTCGTCTAATTGCTACCTCCAGTCATACTTTAAGCCTTTTGATTTCTTTTATTATATTTGTGCCCTTTATCTATTCTTAAATGTATTTGTTTGAAATGTTCGGCGAAAGTCCTTGCCTTGTTCTACTTTTCGCCACAATTGTCAAGATGTTGATGCGGATATAAAGGGAATTCCACAAGAAGATGTAATTTAATGATAAATTCCATAAATCTGTCAAATGTTCATGTGCACATATTTCATTAAAAAAATTGTAAACATCCGAAAACGTCGTATTAATTGTATGTTAGTGCATTGTTAATTGGTCACAAATTACAAATTTTTTAACGTTATATACTTTTTCCTTACATTCGCCAATACCTTTATCTAATCTGTTCTAAATGCCTTATTTTTTCCCATCAATTAGCTTTAATTTTGACTTGTCCGAAATAAGAATTATTCTTACCTCAGGCTATTTGTTGCAAATTATCTGTAATCTTCGCCTATAAATATAATTTTATTCATACTACAAATTAGTTTGATTAATTGCATCATACTTATGTATGTAAAAATTACCTAGTAGTTTAATTACTTTTAATTTGTTTTGAAATAACAATAATCTACAAAAAAATTTGCTTTAGAAGTTCTGCTTTATTGAAATAGACAGTTTTAGTATGAGAAAGCATTTTACAGGCGCTTCGGGGTGTAACATTTTCTCGATTTTAATTGTTGTTCTTTTAACAACATGAAGTACGCTACAACAAGCTGCTTATTAACCAGAGTAACTTAACAAATTAATATTTCACTGAGTATCACAGTAGTTGAATAATAGAAAACCAAACCCGTTTACATCTGTTCTAATGTTTATTTGTATACAAACAATTGCTGAATTTTGCATTAAAATATATAGACAGTAGTTTTTCACCATTTTTACAGTTCTGAGATTTTTTTATTTGTAAAACATTTACCGTTACACTACTTGATTTTCCACTGCGAGTTGTTCCATATTCACTCACGCTTTGTTCACAATTCTAACATCCCGAGATTTTCCGTTGCGGACTCGAAGAGCAATTCAACTCCGATATTCAAATCTCGAGTGTAATCTGCTCGGTATGGATTTATGTCTTCTTTGTTCTCTCATTTGTTACATTTATATTTGCGCACATTTGTGTTTCGAAATATTCGCGGCGTTATTTATGAACTTCGTTGTATCGAATTTTTACCTTTTAACGTTCGACTTAAGATAAGTAACAAATCGGTATGTCTTACTTACTGCTAGGGTGCGTGAATGTTTTTTTTTTAATATTTTGTTACAGTCGCATGGGATGGCGCGAAATATATTGGGCACTGGTTCATCCATATTAAATTATGTAACAAATGATCCATATATTAATTTACCAATAACATCTAATGCATGTATGCAAATATTACTCAATTTACATTTCCGGTTCCACTTATGTTGGAATTTGATACAGCAAGTGACTGTGAAATACGTAGGTATACTTAATTTAAAAAAAAAGTGCTACAATTAGAGGGTGTCCCTATTTTTTTTTGTTATAAGATAAAATGGGTGGCACAGCTTTTCAAATTTCGCATCACATCGCGTCTCGCATCCAGTTAAAGTATTTTAATGTAGGACGGCACAGGCTCTCAGGATGGGAACAAAGGGGAAACGAATCGTCGCGTCGCGTCGGCCGGCTCCATAAAGAGACAGTATCTAATGCAGTTCGCTTGGCTCTGATGACTTCGACTTCACAAAAGATGTAAATTTACGATCTTTGATTCGATTATGTATATTCTGTATGGAGTAATACTGATTTTAAAGCGATTGGAAATGAAATAAAGAAATTTAAATTCTGATCTTCGAAGCGCTTTCAGTTTTTAAATTCTTAATTGCCTTGGCGTTTATAGGCCGGATAAAAAATGTTTTTTACGTTCAATTTAATGTATTGTATTAAGGCGTATGGTATTTTGCTTCGTTCTTTACAGTCCGGCTTGAAAATGCGGCAGAAACTTGGTAGCGTTGCTTTCACACAAAGAGTGGAATTTAAATTTTATTTTGCAATTCGTAAGGAAAATCCATTTTAAGTGATTGCAGTTAAAATATCACTAGATCACTTTGTGAACGAATGTGAGCATTCGCTTTTAGTTACATTTGTAATACAAGTGTGGTAAAAGGTAGACAGTATGTATCGGCAAACTTTTAAAAGTGTAGTACGATATTGTTTTGGTAAAACGGCGTTTGAGTGTAAACTTAACTTTATTCACAGGTTCATGCAGGGTAATTCATAAAGAAAGAACAAACTTCGGGAGGTGCATCTACATCTTAAAATAAGAAAAAAAAACATATAGTCATATAATCAAAAAACGGCTACTTCACACAACCTTCCCCATGATTTTTTCTAATTTGAATTAAGAATAAAATTGATTAAGTGAAATGAAAACTTAAGTTAAAAGTTGACGTTAAGTTGAATAATTAATCGTTAGACAAGTTGATACATTACACGACATGTTTCGACTTTAATGAGTCATCATCAGGTGTATTAATCGTTATATAACATTCCATTACTTCATCCACTTCAATTTTATATAACGATTAATACACCTGATGATGTCTTAATATTCATATTATAATGTATGTATTCTATTCCTACTCCGTTCTATGTATATGTATGTATATTGTGTATAGTATTGACTATTGACCTTATTCTGTAGGTAACGGGAAAAAAAGGCATGTGAATAAATTTCAAATTTCAATTTGACATATCAAATACGCAAAACTTAGTCTCGAAAAACATGTTTCGTTTACGTTTGAAGTACATTAACTTTGTTAAATGGTTAATAAATGTTGGAATAGTATATAAGTAAATAGTTATTTGCACTACAAGTGGCGGTAAGTGATTTTTTTTATTCGAGGTGGGAGTTTGTGCACCGAAGCGGAGCTGAGGTGCATAAACCCACCGAGAATAAAAAAGAAACTTACCTACGCGTTGTGCATTACGTTTTTCTCACTACCACAGGGATTAACTCTAATAATGTGTACAAAATATTTGGGTATATAATAGTAATTACGTATAATTAAAAATTTACTGGCATAATCGAGTATGCTGATTGATTAGTTGCTGTAGTTACGACAAACAAACAAATTCAGTAGAAAAATTTTGATCAGAAATCCGTTTTCTAATCGATACCATAAACAAATATTTGTGATCAATATAATGAGTGATTCGAACGAGGTTGTAGATTTTTTTGAAATTGAAAGTAGTGCTAATGCAGCTCGAGCGTCGTTACTGCCTGAAAAGTCAAAGGCTCGATATGAGCGAACATATACATATTTTAAGGAATGGTGTAATTCAAAGAATGTTAAGACAATTAATGAAACTGTGCTTTTGGCATATTTTAACGACAGGGCATCGAATCTAACGTCTCCAACCAGCTTATGGAGTGAATATTCTATGTTGAAATTAACGCTTTGTGCTAATGAAAATCTTGACATTTCAAAATTCAAGCAGGTACGTATCTAAGTATATCAGATTTTAATTTTGCTAAATGTATCCTACCATTTTATAGGTGATCTCATTTCTCAAGAGAAAAAATGATGGGTATATTCCTAAGAAGGCTAACATTTTTACCAAGGAAGAGATAACGAGGTTTCTGTGTGATGCTCCGGACCACGCATTTCTATTGATGAAAGTTGCGATGGTTTTGGGAGTTGCCGGTGCTTGCCGGACCGATGAACTTTATCATTTGAATTACGAGGACGTTGAAATTAAACCTGACGTAGGGATTGTTAAGATTCTGCAATCCAAGAACAAAATCCCACGATCATTTGTGGTAACTGGTTGCAGTGAAACGGTTAATTGGCTCAAGATTCTTGAAAAATATATGAAGTTGCGTCCCTCTAATACCAAAGAAAGTAAATTCTTTTTACGTTATGGTAATGGTAAATGTGTACGGCAAGTAGTAGGCAAGCATACTTTATCCGCGATACCAATGAAAATAGCAAAATTTTTAAATCTGAACCACTGCAAAGACTACACGGGCCACAGCTTTAGGAGAACCTCCGCTACTCTTTTGGCTAACAGCGGGTCGGACGTCCTATCTTTGAAAAGACATGGAGGGTGGAAATCCAACACCGTTGCAGAGGGGTACGTTGGAGATTCTTTAACCCATAAAGTCCATGCGGCTAACAGCATTTCCTACGGAGGAACCGTTGAAAATTCTAGTAATGCAATTGATATAGTTAATAACGTTATTTCTGTTACGAACAAGGAAGAAAATGATGTTAAACAATTTGTAAAGATACCCGGAATTAACATTCAAGAATGTTCAAATTGTACTTTTAATATTAATATTAATAAATAAATGAGTCCTCTATTTAGGTATACATGACAAGTGTACATAGGCGGAAAGTGGTACATAGGCGGTAAATCGTTTTTTCACTCCTTAGATACTATATGTTTATGTATCTAAGTAACGGTTTTACTTTCCATTTCTGTCGTGTTTTTATCAAAGTAACGTTGATTTACCAAGGTGGTAGTGAGAAAACGCATTTTGTTTCCTAAATACCTAAATACCGATAACAGGTGCCGTTATACCTATTTTTATATATCTGCTAATTGGTCAAGCGGGCTAAAAACAAAAAATATGTATCTATGTATAACCTTAGACCATATAATAATGGACTGATAATTCCCTATTTACCAAATGTGTAAAAAGCTCACCAACCTGCACACTTGCATGCGAGAGAGCAGTATTGCGCACCCTTAAACCGTTACTCATTCATAAGGCTACTGCAAGACTGTAAAAGAACACGATTATATTTTCACTCTTTTGACGACGCGACGGTGCGTTTTTAAACGTTATGGTCTAAGATAATAACTGATTGTCAAAAATTGTATGCATGTAATGGTAGCCGTGCCAGTGAATTTAATTTCTACCAGCATTAATAGTAATTAGAACGTTCAACAAAAGATTTGTTTTTCTCTAAGACCCTGCGACACTAATATATCTGCAACAATAAACACGTCAACTTTTTAAACAGATCTTGTAGAGAATTTAATTCTGAAGAGAATGATGTGAAATAGAGGTTTTTTTTATTACATCGAAATAAAACAGAACTGTAAACAAAAATACACTAAATTTTACACCTTACCCAGCAAACATATTTATATACAAAATACATACAAATTATGTAAGAGCTTGTTAGAATTACATAAAACTGGAAGATAAATAAGAGATAATTTATGTCAGGATGTCAGCAATTTTCAAAATAATATATATGTATATTAGATGTAAATTCTTCTATATCTGTAGTACATGAATACGTTTTATGTATGTATAGATACTTACGTATATTCTATATGAAATTCATGTGCTGTTATATTTACATGATTAAATTTATGTACGTTATTCGTAAAATCTATATGTAAGAAGTATTACTTATTTTTTATGTATAGCTTCTGTAAATAATTAGAAATTTTCATTACATATATTGTACGGTGGAAAATTAATGACCGTTTCTATTTTGCGCCGCATAAGTAATCGCGCGCGCGCGTTTTCTATAACGCCAAAAATTGTAATTGACGTAGGTACCTTTAATTAGATCCGTATCGACTAAAATGCGTCTAATTTATATAGAAAATAAATTAAATTAATTAAAGGTAGGTAGGTACATATAATCATTGAATAAGACTTCACTCAACAGTATAATCAAACAAAATTTAAATTAATAACGCGAAAGAGCACAAAGTTACGAAGTACGAAATAAAAAGAAAAGATGTTTCAGATTAACGCAGCGGTACTATGTCGGATTTCCATGATACAAACACATGTCGAACTTCGGAATTTTCAACGCCCACCCCGAAAGGTTCGAATCCGATTAAAGGAAAGTTTTCAAGCAAGTATACCACAATAAAGTGTCGGCTTTCAGTTCAGGTAAAAACGGGTTGGTGCAAGGATTAAGTTAAATAATTAAAAGTTCAGTTGCACGTAAAAGTGTAGTTTTTCCATTTTTTTTGACTGCAAAAGTAGCTGCCATATCGTCATCGCAACGCTTTTACAACTATAGTCGGTTTATTCTTAAATTACTATGGATAGGGAACTCCTTAAAATTGTTGTGCCAATGATAAAATGGGTTTCATTTGCAAATAAAAGAATAAATGTCATATACAAAACGTTTCAAGCGAAAGTAGTACATATAACTACAGCATTATGATGGAATTTCCTTTACACTCCCTGATTACCTGCAATAGGGAAATATACGATTTTTTTGAAACCATTTTTTCTCATAGAGGAATTATAATGAATTTGAAGGCGTTTCTTGTCCGTAGGAATTAAAAAATAAACCGACTATATACATTTTGGCTGCAATCGACAAAGCCAAATTTTTCATATGTATTTTTTATGTAAATATACTATTATATAAAATATACGTAATATCTGTGACATACGGTTTATATAACTTTATTAAAGAATACTTACATACTTGATATATAAAAAAGCATGTACTTAGGGGTATTTACTTCAATTTTATACCTATTGTATGTATATTTTATATGTGTGTTTGCTGGGTAATTAACGCCCAACAAATTTCGGTTATTGCTTCAGTGTAGCCTTTATTCCTAGTTGGAGCAAAGAATTTTGAAATTACATTATGTCTACTAAGGAACGTTTAATTGTACTTTCACTTATATCATAAAAGTATTCCACTATTGTAAAGCATTATTTACCTTTCGTCTCGTTTTATCAGATTCATTCTGGAAAATTTTAAAATTTTAAGTAACTAGGAATTGAAATATCTAATTTTCGAATGGTATTATTGACAGGATCTTGTGTTTCAAACATCGCTATGCCACAAAAAAGTACCTACTAGTGGACAGATTATGAGCGAATGAAGTTTTACGAAAAGATTGTTGAGCTTTTGTCTCTAAGGATTTTCAGATGTATTTGTATACTTTTTGACATACCTACAAGTTTAAAGTTCTTAGCTGTTCCGCTCAGGAGAATTGTCTGTCGTTGCTTGTCTCATAGATGCAATACGAATAAATACAAGTCAGTCGTGTTAGTTTATTTCAGCGAGTGGAGATCAATTAGTTAGTTCGTGCTGCATTCATTCAACTAATGCAAATTCTTCAAGTCAAAGAGGAAAGTGGCGAAGTTATTTCCCACCTAAAAAATTATCCCATTCAGAGAAATTCCTTTCAAGGATCATGTGTGTTAAAGACCAATTACATAATGATTTTCTATTAGTAAATAAATGGTTTCTAATACTTCCAAAGTAAGAAAAATTTTACGTAGATAATAAAATTCGCTGTCGTACACAACAAAACTGAGGAAAATAAAACGATTAAATCTGTTTTATATCTCTAAGCTTAACCGAAAGTTTTTAATTTAATCAAGTTTCTTCTAGTTTATAAACCACTAATAAAATTTGCCCTAATTTGTGACCATCACTGTCGAATCTTCGTAATCCGGGATTAGTTTATGTAGGGGAGAGATTTAATTACTCCTAACTTTGTGATGCTGCTACTGGTGTAAATCGGAATTAATTTTTGAAATTTTATTTGAAAATATAATGCCTCTTGATATTTTCTCCTAAAAAGTTTTAACTTTTACGATTACATCCGATTAGTAAAATTTTATTTCTCGAGTTTAGGAAAAGATTTCTCATTTGCGTACTTACCCTTTACCTTACTTTATTCTGGTTATCGTTTTAAAATCACAAGGATGCGCATATTTACTTTGTTATATTATCTTAATTAACTGAAGCACTGAGTAAATCTGCTATTTAAACTGCTTGTAAAACGCATGCAACATCAAAAAGGACAAATATTGAAAACGTTTCCTCGCATAGGTTCATGACAAGCGTTCAATTCGATATTTTCTACATTCTCATTCGATACCCGAAGGACTTTCACCATAGTATGCATGTTCATCATTTGGTACATGTATATCAATGAACTTCATTAATATAAATATGTCATCCTTTCGTGGCACTATGTATAAATGTTTCACTTTAAATTGATTTATATTTGCTTTAAAATGTTTACCAATGAATTTATTTTTTAAATTGGCCCCAAACTCTAATTAATTTGTTTAACATAATCATGACAAATATAATTTGCACATAAAATCTACTCAGGAGTACAACAGGTAATAGAAAATGTGAGATTATATCAGCGAAGCTTCTAATCAGAATTTTAGAACAAAGTTATGGGAAATATGTGATTATTGACCCTTCAAATGAGTTTAAAGTAAAAATGTGTTAATTTACAATAAATGTTCGAGCAAATCACCATTTACTGCAACACAACGTCCAAGACTTTCATAAAATTAATTTGAAGCTGCTGCCAATTGATAATTCAATATTTTGCAGCACCCCTCTTGAATTATTTTTTGTTTGCTATTATTCACCCATGTCCTCTAATTTTGAATATTTAGTCCGAGCAAATGTTGCTTCATATGTATGTGAACATTTTATCAGTGACTCATCCTATACAATGTAACATTGTTCACGGGATTTACTAATTATTATTTGTAAATAAAATATTTTGCGCAAAATAGGTGGCACTTCGAAACTTCATGTAGCTCCCGATATATTGGAGAAGATATTGGTTTTATGTTACTTTTTGTTCTAAAAAGGAAAATAACAATAATAATTTAATTCCACTAGCAGGATCTTTGTTTTTACTTATTTTTTCATTTCGATATATTGTCTAGGAGGAAGAGTCACCTTTTATCTTTCACACGCCGGACGTGCAAATGGTTATTATCAGCTTTTATAACCATCAATTACGTTTAAGAAAAGGTATTCTCTTGTAGATTGCTTTTATTATGATAATTGTGTGCTTGTCTACCCAATTTTTCTTAAACTTCTCCAATATTCCTTTCTTCCGATTCTGTGAAATGTTTCCTTTTAAACCATAAAGCATATGTGTATAGTTGTTCATACTTTTCTCTATTACATAATAAATTATAAATAGTCGTTCAAGTATTTTCAATTCTTTACAAAATCTTTGCAACAACTATTATTATAAAATAAATAGCAGTACTTGAAAGAGGAAATATTTCTAAATTTTATATTAAACCGTTGAGTGAAGATCTTTTGGTGGTATCTGGTGTCACATTATCCATTCCGTGTGGTTCCCTTAATTTATCCACCCTTTATTAGGTCATTAATTTCTTATTTATCTTTGAAATTATTATTGTATAACGTTTTTTGAATAGGCTTCTTTCACCTGTGCATTGTAAAACAAAGGTATTAAACACCAATAAAACTGAAAACATAAATTGATAATATCATTCACAACTAGGTACGTAAAATGCTAAAACTGAATAAGATAAGTTTTACTGTTATAGGATCGCAGAATGTTATGAGGCGCCGTTTGTACCATAACTATTCTTTAGATATATATATTAAAAAGAGTCAATATATTAAAAATTAAAAATATATATATATATATCATCCAAATATAAAAATATATCTGGTAGTTAAAGTACAGATATAGAAAATTTGAGGGCGAAATATATAAAACTTCAGCTTTTAATCTCCACCACTAGTGACGCTGTAGCTAGAGACAAAATTTGCAACAGCGTAGATGCTGCTACATCTGTCACTTAATTATTTACCTTTTAATTAGAACATTAGAAGAGTTTATGTTGGAATTGGTTCGATGTTATGAAGTGCCATATAGTTATCGATATGGACAACCTTAGCCGGACGTGTATTATCCGAATATGCTTAAGCTTATACATTAGAAAGTAACTGCCATACTTTAATAATCCTAATATGAAATGCATGTAATGATCTTTAGCAACTACAATTACTCCTAAAAGCATGTATGACACCAACTTAAATCGGTATGGATCAATATAATCAATCATACAAGGTGGAAAGTTATATGTAATGCGCTGCATTGTAGTGTAAATCAAATCAAGCAGCTTTACAATGTAGAAAATGTAACATTACGTAGGTCGCGTCGCCTTTGCGAGTATTTGAATTTGTCGTTGCTCGTTTGCCAAACATAATTTCCCGAAGAGCGCCATCAGTGGTCAACGTTGGAAGTTCAAGTTTTATATATCAGTACTCTCATCATTGCTGATATATTTTTATATTTGGATGATATATATTATTTTTTTTTAGTTTTTAATAAATCGACTTTATTTAATATATATATGTAAAAAAGAGTTATGGTACAAACGGCGCCTCATAGAATGTGGTCATGTTGACACTTTTTTACTTTTACTGCCTACTGGTTAATATTACAGAGTCACATGTAGATTTTTAATATAATTAATTTTTTTGATAGCAGATCCAAAGTTTTAGTGCCTAGGTTCACACTTACCATTTCTACGCTGTTTGAAAGTATTGAAGATTTTGACATTCGATCTACAGCTACAGCTATGCAAGAAATCACTTGTCGATAAAGACAGATTAATATTTCGTCACGTGGGGTGAATGCGACGGATATAGGTCCGATCATAACCATCTAAAATCTAAATCGAAACTAAAATTAAACGAAATGAAAAAAAAAATGTAAAATT
Organism: Pyrocoelia pectoralis; assembly: GCA_036250285.1. Lineage (NCBI taxonomy): Eukaryota > Metazoa > Arthropoda > Insecta > Coleoptera > Lampyridae > Pyrocoelia > Pyrocoelia pectoralis. The sequence continues at coordinate 3,830,284 of CM070075.1, read as the reverse complement.
TTGATAATGGTACATAAAAACTTTCTTAAAATACATAATTATCAAGTTTAAAGCAATATGTCGCTTGTGTCAGTAAAATGAAGATGTCTAAACATAATCCTGTCACGCGTTAGTCCTACAACAATTAGCCAGAGCAACTTTTTTATAACCGTTTATATAGTGAAAGTTGAATTTAAATTACATAATCGCATAGGGATGAGTGTAATATTTGGTGTTTTCCATTCTGTAGAAAAGGAGTAATAGATTAAAAAAACTCATGGAAAAATGAATTATTTAGTAAACTATTCTTGTTCGTATGAAGGTAATGTTCCATTTAAAGCAGTAATTTTCCGTTTGCTCAATACTAGATAAGGAAAAGCTGTGAAAACAACGGGAAAATATTAATTTTCAAATGAAATTTGAGATACAGGATAGAGAAATCTAATTTAAATTAAATAAAATAAGGTGAACACTTACGATGTGACTTATCAAAAGAAAACATGGTTCATTGACTTGATTGACATTGAAAACTCAGTTAACCTGTACGAATATGGTGTGTAAATTGTAGTTAAAAAGTAAGTTTAGAGATCAGAGTTGACCTTTCTTCTTATTTAAAGGGCACATTAATTAATAATTGGTGACATTCTATGTTATATTGTTAACTAAATAATTGTTAACGATACAATTTCTTTTATTCAAAACATTGCTACTACTATTCACGATAGATACAGGAAAGAAAAGTAAGTTTTCATGCACATGTAAAAAATGTTGCTTGAAATACACATAAATGCTAAAAGCAATTAAAATAAACCCCACCTACTAATCCCACCCAAAACGTTAATTCTACTAATCTTTCAAATACCTCAATGTAAGGTCGTCGCGACGCTATCGTAATTTACAACGCCGCCGCAGGAAAACCTCTTCAGACGCTAAATTATATCGTACTAGTAAGACTACGCTATCAAACGATACTCACGGGGATGTGAAACTCCCTCTACTATCTCCACTGGCGCCAATATCGTCCCGTGTGCGAATACAGGATCTTGATCACTTTTTGCTACATTGCCGAATCCCTATCCCTATCATTTGTGATTTACACAGACTATTTCATATATGAGCTTTCATTGAGTGATGGGACATTATCGTCCTGGATTACAAAGATAGTCATGGACCATCTAAAATGGGAAGTATTTAATAGTGTGTACGAATTTTATATGGAAAATAAAAATGTAAAAGTAAATAAAACGGGCTGCTAGCCGTAAACTTGAAATGTATTCGAACATTTTCCTCATTTAAATACGAAAACAAGCGCGTTAAACAAATCACCGCTTCAAAACTCAATTCATGAGATGACATGCGGTAGAGGCATCATGTGATGTTCGCTGATACGTTTTCACCAATCGTATTTTATATTCCGCTTTCCGCCGTAATAATTATAGTACAATTACCTATATGATGACCGAGGATATCGATTCAAATACATATATGTATATTTGTAGCCTTGCGGGTGCAAGATATGTAAATGGAACCCCGAATTCAAAATAAAAACTTAAATCGCTGGCGGTTCGAACTTTATTCCTGTACATGAAGTCGGTCGCTAGTCCCAAGCGGTTCCAAGATCCCTTTTAGGTCAGAGTGAGGGCTTAGCATAACATCTGGCGGGACTTTCTCCTTTAACGCAATAAAATATATTCTCGCTAAAAAGCTCCAACCCTTACAATTCACCACGGTAAAATATGTGGGGGGTTTATACTATACCGTATTTTCTGTATTGTAGCATCCAGTTGGTATTTAAATATGAATATTAAATATCTCCCAGAGCTCTTTACGGTAATAAACACCGACTCCGAAGTTTTCCGTTCTACCAAATAAAATTTTTCATACATTGAAATACCTAGTAATCCTTGTCGGTTTCACAACGAAAAAAGACAAGTACAACAAAGGCCAGATAAACAAATCCGTTGTACTCTAGGCCCTAGGGTATCCCACTTCTGTAAACTTCATTTGACTCTAGATTGTCTACTGGGAATGGAAGCGTTCAATTTTTTTATGTTGCCGTCGCTGCTTACATTTTTGAAACAAATTCAATTCGAAAAATTATGATATGAAGAGCGTTTGACGAAATCTGTTGTTAACGAGTTTATAATGGAAAATTCTATCGATCGTATCGTTTCGTAGGGTGTATTAATGACTCTTGACGTATGTGTGGGATCATATCGCGTGTGATATGTTCAATACAATTAGAAGCATTCATGAAAAAATCAGGTATTAACGTGTCGAAAACAAGATTTTTTGTTGTAATTGGTGAATTAACAACTGATATGCGCTAAAAATGATAAAAAACTGGAGTATGTTCAAGTACAAAAGAAAATTATTCTGTGTTGGAAAATCGTAATTCATATTTTCATAAAAACGTTAACACATTTCCGTGGAAGTTTGCTTAGTTCACTTTTATCTTTTAATAATCCGTTGTCTTTTACAGCGATAATTGTTGTGGACAACAAACAAATAATTTTATGATGGCAATGTACAAATATGCTGTGAAAACATTAAAAAACATAATATCTATCACACACAAATTTTTAGTAAAGGGCCACACCCAAAACGAGGGGGATTCGGCTCACTCAACCATTGAAAGAGAAGTTAAAAGCTCTTAAGAGGACCAATATACTTACCTTCCCAATACATCATGACCATGAAAAGGGCAAAGAAAAGTGGCAAGCCTCACCTGGTTCATGAGTTGAGTCATGAAGACTTTTTTGACATAAAAGCTCTGAAGGACTCCCAAGTAATTTTACCCATCTCGGACATTCGAATTTAAAGTTTAAAGTCATTAAGGAGGGGTTCAATTGTCCTAAGTAATAAAAATTTCATAATCGCACTCCCATATAAAAGCCATGTTAAAATTGGACTTTGGCATGCATTTCTGGACAACTCGCTCTGATCATAGTTTTGCTCCGATGATGGAGTTTTATGTCTCAAAATGACCCTAAGAACATGCCACGGCCCATATACCTAGTTTTAGCAAAAATTATAATGTTTCAAGCTGTCTAGGATGTGTCAACGTGAGACAGATACTGTTTTCTTGCGAAATTTTGCGATTCTTTCAAAGTTACAATAGAAATAGCATACCCCAATGCGATATCGATAGGCATAACTGCCGTGAGAGTTCATTGGGGTCATTTTCAGATATAAAAGTCAACAATCCGACCAATACAGTGGCCACAGCGAGTTTTCCAAAAAACGAAGTCCGAGTATTTTCCAATGGCGAGTGAACATTTGGAGTATTAGCAGGAAAAATTGTCGTTCCATCACAACTCTTTACCTCAGACTAAATTTCCTCGTAAATTGCTCTCATTATTCGAAAATTTCGGAATTCATCAAACAAATTCGTAGAGATTTCTTCAGTGGAATGGCCCAACGTAAACCAGTGTGTGCAGGTGAAAGAAAGGTGGCTAAATCAGGGTCAATATTGGATCGAAAAAAGTTCTTGAACCCCCCCTTAAAGACGACGGCTACTTTTACTTCAAAACATCCTACGGATCACATGTCTGAGAGAAGGCAAAGAAAAGGAATGGGAGCGTGAATCCTGTTCTGATGCAAGCTTATTCCAAGAGACTTACCATTGATGAGAAGAAGAAGAAGGCTATCCTAAAGTTAGTTAACGACGGGATAATACCGTCAATTTATTCAGATTTCTATAAAAATTTGTGAAACTTTGAAGTTACCAGCAAAGGGAAGAGCAATATTGTTATTTGTTGTTTGAATTGTGAAGCAATAAATTAATTTTTGATAAAAAATTTTTTTTTTCTACCTAAAACAGGTTCCAAAAGAAGAAGCCACTGTGACACAAAAGCAAAAATATTACATTGATTTTAAAGGCATACTGGCATATCGGCATATTTCTCTTAATTTAAGCAATTTTCGATTTATTTGCAACTAGTACTTCAATAATCAGTATTCGTCTAAATTTTATTTTGATCAGGTTATTATAGTAAGCGTTTAGCTACCCCGAGATCATATTAGTGAAACATCCTTGGTATAGGCATACGAACTTATGTGGTATATCCTCCTATGTAATCTTATGTAATCAAAAATTTAACACAGTTTCACGTGGGATCGCATAATTTAAAGCATATACTTTGTGGAGGTTTCTTCCCTACAAAATCTAGCAAGTGACGCTGGAGTCATGGCCCTCACATTCCGAATCGGGCCCTGGAGTCACGATTTTTCGCGGGCCCCCAGAGAATATTTTAATTAGTGGGGGGGGGGGGCTCCTAACAAGGTTTTTTTGGAGGATTTCTTTAAAATTTAGGCTATATTGTTGAGTTGTTAACGTTATTATTGACCAATTTTGACAATGATTGCGCACAATCTTCCCGCAGCAAAAGCTGAAACCAAAACTTAAATCATTTCAATGTTATATTTTCTGGCCTAATGCCTAATCTAATCTGCTTTCCCGATGGCGAGCCGCTTATATAGTCTCACGAAAGGCCGAGAATTTTCCCGAGAGTTGTCGATTTTGCGAGAAATTTAACAATCAGTCATTGAAGAAGTTCTGCTGCTGAATTATTCGGGGTTAATAATTAGCAAATTCTTTCATAAAGAATAAATACCTAATTTTTTTTCTCGTTTCAACAACCAGTATGAAGTCCTATTCCACGCCGGGCCCCTTCCGATTACGGGCCCCGGGACAAATGACCCTGTCTGTCCCCCCTTTGTGGGGTCCATGGCTGGAGTGTTTGTAGATTAATCAGACATGTAAGTTACGGCCTTTGGAAAAAGGCCCTTAAACAGTGGTTTGCGTATACCCAACGGAAACGGACATACACACACCGCGATCAATAATGTATTTCGGAAACCGTGCTAAATTCAGTTATAAACCTTTATAACTTTCTTTTATATTATAATTGGCTTGTGGTAAAAATATGGAAGCTGCAATAATCAATATACTTAAAATTTAAAGAACAAAAAAATAAATTGGACAGAAACTAGAAAGTTATACAATAGAAACATTAACCGAAATTTAGCACGCGCGCTTTTGAAAAACTGTAAAATTCAAAGAGATTTGCAAATTCGCTTCTCTTGTATAAGTATATTCCATAGATTGTTTTGTTTATAGTAGCGGCAAACAAAAGTTTAAAATTATGTACAATTAGTGAGCTGTAAGTTGACCCAAACAAATGTTTGCATTTAACCGATTAAGCGCTTTGACTTTTGAATAAAACATCAAATTTAATAGAATTCAACTACAAAATCACAACACACGCTAATTGAAGTAATTAAATAATCAATTTCAGGTGGTTTTTGTAGGCCCTTATCCAAAAATAACATATTTTAATTAAAACAAACAATTTAGTGTGTACGTTGAACGAATAGGTATAAATTCGGGTGACGCATTTAATATTTAACAAAAATTCTGAATGTGGACGCTTAACTGAAGCAAAAGAATGAATTTTCATGTCAAGATTGCGTATAGGTTTTCTTTTATATTTAGAAAAAATATACCGGCGTAAATAAAAAAAAGGTACAGAAGCTTAGAGGTATAGATAGAATGGAGATAGTGAAAAGCTACGTATAGAAAGGTTTTGTAGATCGTTAGGAACAAAGGCTTCAAGCTAGGAAGGTTTTGAACGGGATCATTAGCGCTGAAAGAGCGACTGCTTGCATAAATCAGCCGTTCCAACGAGAGACGTTCCAGTAAAACTGAAAGAATAGGAATTAGTGATTCTGGCGTAATTCCCATTACATATTTTTTCGCTTCCTTTACGTCTTACGCTCTATAAGTTTTTAAGTATTTGACGAAATGGGCCAAGTCCTACAAATTTCGTATTCAAGATCATCAATCAACAAATTTAAAAAGTTAAAGGACAACACAATTGATGTATATTGTTAATGAGTGGAAAATTTCGGTATTTAGATGAACACTAATATCATATCACATACCAACTTTTCAAAAGCGAGTTGAGTAAGTCTGCTTGATGTAGATAAGTAAAACTGTTGTGCACACTGCACAGTGCATCATGTTTTTGTAATGTTCCTCTTAATTAAAATGTCATAATTTCGAAAATTACCAGTGACTTTCTTGTTTAATTTAAATATCGTAAAAATGTTTTTAAATTATTTTATGTAAATGTGTGTATCTGTAAAAATCTGTTAGGTTTGTTTACGTTAATCTCATAACAATTTAGTTTGCACTTTATAATAAAATTGCATAATCGCAATAACCGCCATCTTTTCATCTACCAATTAACTGGCTTATTACAGCATACCTCTGATTAAACTTGACGCGCGTATCTGCAGATATGGCCGTTTGTTTTTCGTATAGCGTTTATATTCTTGGCAAACTCTATTGTAACAAGCAAGTGGTTTACAGAAATTTGTTATCCCAAAAAAGCGGATAGTGTCTCTATTGTCTTATTTGCTTAGGTTTAAACATTAAACAGTGCTTCAAAACATACCAGATAGATATTTGGTGTGATCCAAGTTTGCTTTGTTGTTGACTTATTTGGACTGAGCTCAAAAAACTCTAAACTTCAGAGTGTAGTTATTTGGATAACTAAGTGAAATTATTAAAAACAGTTGGGAATGAATTCCGACTAAGTTGGGTTTAAGTGAAGTTTTCATAATGATTACAAACAAAAACTGGCGATTTTGGTCCGAAAATATCAGATTTTGAACACAGAAGAATATCAGTTGATTGAGGGATTGAAATGTATATTGTTAATGTTACAAAAAACACAAAACAAAATTTATATTGCAATGTTTCACCGGAGAACACCACCAAGTGCTAAGTTACTGTTTCTCTAACCTTTAGTTTCACATCTAAGGACCATAAGTTATAACGTAGAACAAGTCCTAAGTCGATACGTAATCTAGAGAATTGGTTAGACGTAATTCTGTTCTACTCTGCACGAAATCCTGTAACTTTTCATAATCTACATATAAAGAACGCGTATACAAAATTTCGAAACGTTTGGTCTAAAAAGAGTTATCCTGCACAAAGGCGGGTAGACAGACGGACGGACGACAATACAAAACTATGAAGGATCTTGGGAATCGCCGTTCCTTATGTAATAATGATGACCATCACAAACAAACATAAACTTCAATACACATAAACGTAATTCTTGGTATACTCAAGTCATTATGTTGCCTTTACAATGAATTTGAAAACGATTTAATAGATTGATCTGAACTTCTGAACCGAAGTCGATTTGTGATTTCAAGCGGAAGTGTTTCTGTCCATGTTATTTAATATAAATTATGAGTTTGCGCATTAGAAGGAATTTAACTTAGTTACTTGTTAGATTCACGGTAATTTAGAAGAGTAAACGCGAAGCTGCAAACCCTTAGTTCAGTGTCATCAGCGGTAGCGACAGATGAAAATAAGAAAAGAAGTCTGAACGCCCTCAAAATCCTCTCGGAGATAAGCCTGCCTGCAAAATCTTAAGGAATAATTGGAAAACCCTTTTATCCCTAAAAAAATATATAAAGAAAGTGTAGCCTACGGGCAAAATAGTTAGTATTTAAACAACGCAACTTAATCTGCTAATCGAAAATCTTATACGCTTCTTTCGCCGATTCCGTATCGGTAATTAATGCCAATTGTTAAAAAAAATGGACTGTAACAAATGACTTTCGGTTCTTTTTATGTTTTAGTATCTAGTAACCCTTATCAAAGGTTTGGCAGGTTACAGGTTATAGATTTTTCTCGTTATCGAATGAGTTTCTTTTATGTTACTTTTCGGTCTTAATTTAAATCAAACTCAAATGAACAGTATTGTATAAAAAATTGGATGTTCAGTTTGAACAAATTGGGATGCAGCGAAATACTTTTAGGGGTCACTAACAATGTACGTGTTTTCTCTTCTACGCACCACTTCGATGCATTCTAATTAATCTCACACTTCAGTACGTGATTTTATCAAATTGGAGTTCATACTAAATCTTGAAGATTAAGCAAAAGAATATCATTTTGAGGAGCGTTTGCATCGTTAATTAAGAATATAGGTTCGCGCAGCGAATTAAGAATATAGGAGCGCAGCGAACCTATACCTATACCATAATGTAATAAGGCAAGTTCTCATTTTTCGCAGTTTACACATCGACTCGAAATTTCGCAGGCGCACTCGGCTGGGAAAGGCATTTCTTTTGAGAGATTTTTAACAAAATCCGTTCGAGAGCTTCTCCCCCACCCTCCCGGGGGAGCAGCCTTTCGTCTCGGGGCGAAAAAAAACCCTCCGTGGGGTGCAAAACGGTCAAATTTGCGAAAAAAATCGTCTAGATCTCAGTTCTTGATGGCGCTTTCGGTACGAATGTCTCATTTCGATATAAGGTCGTCGCCCCCGGTCCCATCTCGAGATATCCCCCGTGACTGGGTAAATCGGGGCGAGAAGGGGATCGCGCGGTTTTGGGCCACGTGGTTTGGGCTACGTGGTTTTGGTCACGTGGTTTTGGACCACGCGGTTTTGAAACCACGTGGTTTGGGCCACGTGGTTTGGAACAGTATTGAGTATATGTTTCGAAAAGGATGAATTACGACAAGGTTGTTGTTCTTAATAGAAGTAAAGTGTTCGTTGAATCTAATGACAAAGGATATCCAAGTTTGACGTATGATGTACTGGGCTGGGCAAGACTTGCAAATAAGTTGATAAATGCCTGAATGCAAGAATCGGATAATTCAACATCCTTTTCCATTATTTTTGACAAGAGAGGTGATAGTTCGTAAGTTCGTAAATTATTTATCATTTGGCGGTTTACCTTTATGGTAGAACAATATTCTTTTGTTACACACTAGAAACAGATAACACCGATGATGTTAAATAAAATTGATAAATATTAGTGGTAATTGATAACAAACTATACATTGAGCTTAATCCCTGTAAAACTTATACCGTTGCTTATACCAAGAGATTTTATTAATGCAAGACTAAGAAAACATTGGTTTATTTAACGCCAATTTGGCTGTCTTTACTTAAAATTATGATGGTTACATGAGGGATAGCAAAACATTCTGGTATTTCTTTTTTTCGTAAATCAAAGTGATTGATTGATCTTACTACTTCTTCCTTATACTAACTTAATGCTATTTGTACATTATTATTATCATAGTTACCTCCTAATTACATAATTACAATTAGATTGGTGAAATCATTGGTCGACTATTGCTGTCATTCCACCTTGATCTACAACTCATCACTTCATCAGTAATCAGCAATCAGCGTAACATGGGGCTTATTTCGTAAAGATTATCAAACACTTTTAGGAACAGCACGATTGTAAAAATAACATTTATACCAACCCATAACTACAGCGTCACGTAAATTAAGCTAAATGCGTTAAATCAAGGAAATATATAAGTAGGATTTTCTAAATCTGTACAGATTATGTAGACACTTGTGCGTAAATCGCGTGTAAACACTAAAGGTAGATGGGCTTACAATTCGAGGGTTATTAGTTTAGAAAGAGGAACTATCGTTGAATACTGTGCGTGTGAGCTTGAAGGATATCTAACTCAATATTCTAGTAAAACACAACGAAGTTGGCGAAGCTTTTAGATTTTTATTTGATATTGGCATCTGCACTTTTCCTTGCTTTTAATACTTCGGCATATAACGAATAGGTTACTATTCTACATCGTAATTGGAACTGGAGCGACGCAATATCTTGCCGCGTCGAGCAAGTCATTAGGGAGCAGTGCAGCGTCGACGATTAGATTATCACGGAGACCGCCAGCATCCAGTCGATTTTGACGTTCCCGTTTCGTTACCGTAACGAAACGAAACCATTTCCCGTTTTTCTTTTACATTCTACGTACCTTCTCTCATCTACGTATCGCATTCAATTCAAACCTATTCAAATGGAATTTGTTCCCGTATATGTATAATGGAAACGGGCAGAGCACGTATGATTGCGTTAGGATGGATGTATTTTTTATATACGCAAATAAATACAGTATTTGAAACCCACTGTTGCGAATCTGTGCATGACGTTTACTCCCTTTTTAAAGGAAACTCAGTTAGTTTGTCCTTAAGGAATTATACTTCAAGGTAAAGTTTCCCAAGTTTTATACCCACACTATTGGTCTTCCTACTTTTCACTTGAAATTTTCAAAGCATTTCTAAGAAGTTAACCAACTTACCCTTGTTCTTGCGTACTGCAAAGTGTTCGTGACATTCAAAAGATTCCCCTTAAAGTATCGTAGGAAAGATTTTTTATTAAGTAAGTACTTTATAGTAGTAGTATTATGATAAAAATCGAAAACTGCCCTCTCGTTCAAAGATGGCACAGTATGAGTGTTATAAAATATACCTACATGAAAATTATTTGTACATTTTTACGAAGAAATCATTTTGTATTTATTTAATTAATTAATTAATTTAATTAATTTAATTTCCGCCCTTTTCGTTAATAACGGGTGGGGCAGAACAACTTGCTTATTAAGATATTCAATTAAAAAAAAGTAATGCAGATACATATGTAATTCTTTGATGAGCATCAAATTGTAGTTTACATACTTTTAAAGATTATATCCGGCGGAGCGGCAGATGACGTCCAGTATTCTCAACACACTGTGTTAATCGACCTCTGAAGTTTCGTTCAACTCTTTCCAGCATATCAACGTGTATGTAGGCAAACAGTCATTGACACCCGCGCTGTGTGTGCGCCGTGGCACCATCCTGCTGGAACCATACTTCCCCCACAGTGTTGGTAAGAAAAACTCCTGAATCATGTGGACATAATGGTCAGATGTCACCGAAACTGATCGTTCGTTTTCTTCAAAAAACCATGGACCAATTTTTCAAACTCGCGATAATGCACACCAAACTGTCACACGTTGTGAGTGTAGGAGATGCTGAATGCTGATAAAGTTGTAAGGGCTCCAATACCACATATTCTGTTTATTCGCCGATCCCGAAAGTTAAAAGTGAGCCTCGTCGCTAAAAAAACAACTGCATCGTGAGCCATACCAAGAAGCGCCTCACATGCATTCTCCCGAGCAACAAAATCATGTGGATTAAGTTTCTGCACCACAGCCAATTTATAGGGATAAAATTTCAATTCTTCATGAAGAATCCACCTCACAGAACGAGAGAGATAACCCATCAACAGCTGCGTGTTTGCGGGCAGAGCGCTGAGGGAATCGCAAAATAAACAATTTTTTGTCTTAACATCACCAGTTTTCCTGAGGTTGTTCGCCCATGAAAGAATCGACTCCCGGCCAGGAACACGACGATGGGGCGCAATGTTGAAACGGGTACGGAAGGCACGCTGGTAGCTATGATTGAGCGACCGTTAGAAAAGTATGCCCCAAGAGCGAATGAGCTCCACCTTTGATGATGCTAACTGAACCTAGACTCGCGACAAGTTTAAAGCGGGCCCTCCTCGCAGCAACCATTGCTTCAGGGCGCTCAATTCAAATACGCAAGTTGTTCTGCCCCACCCTGTATAAGGGTTTTACAGTACAGTTGTTCGAATTAAAAACAAATTAGTTTATCAATAAATGAACTACAATACGTTATAAAATTTTCTAACCATAGGCATACTAATGTTGCTTATTTCCTTGTCGAACTTTTTTACTCTTGTGAATTCCAAACAAAAAAAATCTACTTGAATAAAATCCAGTTCAGATAATATGAACAAGTTCTGGAAAATTTCATGGAATTTCCAAGTTAATATCATTGAAATATATCCCTCACACAGATAATCACATTAAATCGATTTTCAAAACTTATTGGTCTCGTAGAAGTATTTTTCATATACCTATTAAAAACATTGAATTATGTGAATTCCAAAACACATGCGCCGATGACCAATGGGTTCTGGGTTCCGCTATTGTCCAAAAGCCATCAACAGAATTGCATTCCTCTTTCAGGGAAATGATGGACATTTCCATATTTGTGAGGTTTAAAATGATGTTCTCCCAATATTTTTCCGTAATCGCTTTCCATTTCATGGTTAGGCTCGTTTTGAAAATGTGCATTGTATTTTTGCAGCAAGGGAGCTGGGTAATATTATAGAGGATGACTGAATGCCTCGCAGTCAGTTTGGTTTGCAGTACTGACTTTGTTTCAAAGATAAAGGAAATTTGACTGTTTAAGAATATAAACATTCATTTTTCTTGCAAAATCTTAATTGAATGTAAGATTATATTCACTCTTGTCTTCAATAAAGTCACTATCTGTAAACACTCTACTAAACGATCTAAGCTGGAATTGCAGAGATGCTGTTGACAAAAGTATACTGTCTAATGGAAACATTGAACTATACGCTATAGCGTACAGTTCAATGAATAGAAATGAGGCTACCTGATTTATCAACTAAACCGTTGAGTGAAAGATATATTTATTTAATGAGCGCCAATTGCGTTATTCAACGCTGTTACCAAAAAATAGATATTTGCGACAAAAATGTGTAATTTTGTTTAAGGGGAATTCAACCTGCGAAGTATAAAAAGTAATTTAAGTTAATTTTCTCAGCAGTTGTTCATTTTCTAAGGAATTACCTTTACTTTTAATTATTTTACTTAATAATTACATGATTTAATAGATGTTTCCACATGTTTCCAAAAAATTTTTATTATACAAAAATCATTCATCGATATCATGAAATATGAGATTCCTACCTGTTTGCAGGTACGAATAGTACTTAAGGAAATCCATTGAAATTGGTCCGATTGCGATCACTAAATTGTTTTACAAATCGTATATAAATTGAGATAGGATAGTTAATAAAATTAAAAATGGCAATGGATTCAGTCAACCTAGATAAAAAACTTCTACCCGTTTCAATTTATAGAGATTTTCAAACTTTCTGCTATCAAAGGGAAATTGAAATATTTGAACATTTATCTAAAGCTTTATAGAAGAGGGAAGCGTATTTTTTTCTCTTTTTGACGCATTATTAGCTGATAATATTGCAATCAGATAGAGCAATGGACATAACCTTAAATGTGGAAAACCGCATGGGGTATTCTGATTTATCACAAGCCGCATAGCCACGGAATAGTTCAGGGTGTATGAGACGTGACGGCAGCGGCGCCCGACACCCTATTACGTACACAGAGACGCATAACGCCCTTGTCATCGTTCCAAACCCCTCATCGTCTCGCGTTTGCTATTTTATATCGCATCAGACTCACGCCTGATATAAAAAAACGGATAACATAGTCAGGGGTGAAATAAGTACATATGTTTTGTATTCCTTGTATGTTTTTATGAACAGATGCATTTTAGCTAATCAAAAATTCATTTGTAATTACTTCAGAAATTTTAATATTATGTGCTTTGAGTACTTAGTATTATTAAATAATTTATTCAAAGAATTAAACTTACGTACTTTATACGTACAGTTTTATTTGTTCATAAAGACATTGCTTCATTCTTCAACCCATTTTTGTGCTACGTTTCTCATTTATTTTCGTTTACACTTGAAGCCTGTACTTCATTTAGGTTACGAATAGGAATCAGTTAAGTATCCTTCATTTTCTCTTTTTTTCTTTCTATTCCTTTTTTAACTTATTTTCTTATTCACCGTATCCACTAAAAAGCCTGAAGCGTCAGCCAACATTCCACGACAGCTGTACAATAGTACAAAGTACAATACTCCCTTATTTCTTTCCTCCTCCCATTGTTCTTGTCCGGGCATTAGCATTAAATGTAGAAATTATATAACCATACCAATATTAATTGACGCTATTATTTTAAGCATTTAATAATAATACACTAATAATGCAAATCTAAGGAATAATTACTTAGAGGGTACATGAATAAAATGAAGAATGGTAATAAACTAATTCATGAACAATGTGATTAACTGTGTAGGAGATACTGAAGTAGGTGTTCTTGATATTGTGTTTAGTGGCGAGATATAACAAAAGGATATCCCTCTTAAAACCTTGTTGGGAAATATTTGTGATCCTTAATTTCTATAGATCTGCATCTGAAATAGTCATGAAAGTATTGCCCACATGCCCAGTATCGTTTTTTATATGGAGCGTTCGTGGCGTATTGGCCTATATTCTGATCCATGGATTAGTTTCTTCGATAAATAACTGATTGCAGGGTGGATGATAAAGCTGAATATACCTTTTAACCTTTGTATTTGAAGTGCCTTCTACAGTGGGGTCTATCCCTCACTGTAGAAGGCAGTTGTTAAGGATGTAGTTTTTTCTTAGGGTACCAGTTCCACCCTGTCCATTTTCGGGCCGTAACGTCAAAAGATTTCAGCAATAAGTTGTCACAATACAAGTAGTGAGCGTTAATCTATCTTAAAGCTAGGGGTTGTATTTCCATTTGACGATTTATTGTTTCGAAACGAAGTTTGCTAATATGAATTTATTTTTCAATTTATTGAAATGCATAATTTGTCAACAACACTGAAAACACCAAAACCTAAAGATTTTAATTGTGGTTTCTGGTGTTTTGAGTGATGTGTAATTCAACCGCCACAAGGGTTTCAGTTTAGTTTAGTTTAATATTCGTTGATTTCTGGTTCTGTGATTATGAACCGGACAAGAATTTTATTACCAATTTAACTTCACTTTTCATTTCGTCTTCACCCCATCAATGGTTAATCAATCTTTCACCATTTATAAGTTGTTACGTAGTAAATATTTTTAGACTTTAACTTGCCTGACTTTGTACTTTTTAGCCTGATGATGACATCTATGATGTCGAAACATGTAGTTCAGAATTAATTTCATCTTCAATTTCAATCGGTTACCAATGAACTTAATTAAATAATTTATGGGGAAGGTTTTGTGATTTGTTAACCCTACTAATGCCCAATCTATCAACCACTTCGTAACAAATATGTTCAAAAGTGGAAGTTTGTCGATAAAGACTGACTTATTTATTATAACAAAGGAAACAATTGATTTAGTATTTAATTACACAAGAGAAATGTTAAAATTACGTTGTTTTATGATGTTAAATGAGTGAATAATTAAGTTAGAACTTTTATTTTTTATTTTACTTGTCAACTGAACTTCATGTAGTAGAGCGATATAAGCTCTCAAATAGAATTATATTATTATAATTATTACTGAAAAATGTATCTACTAGAAATTGATCAATAATGCCAGATTTGTTCAGACGGTTTTCTGGTGGTTCGAACACGAACCTACTTAGGTTGACTATTTCCACCTCGGATTAATTATAGGACCTCGCAGGAGACCGCGAAAGAGTAGTGGAACAAACTGCCGTCGGTCGGTCAGCATTACATTGCATTGGTTTGTAATGTATTCCTGAACCGATTCACAAAAGTAAAAAAATCAAATTGAACGGGTTTATATGTATATAAAATCTGGAATCTGGACCTCTTGTACTGCACCCTTGGAAATTAATCCATGGCATATTCTAAAGCTCTAATCTTTTAGGTTGACATACAGAGCCATATCGAGCACAAGAGAGGACATTGTAAAAAGGAATAAGGATGTGCAAAGGCGAGAAAGAAGGAGTAGGATCAGGAAAGGGTATAGATGCGGGAACGTTGAAAGGGAAACAAGTATTGGTGGGAGGACATTAAAAGTTTTAGTTAACATTGGGTCGTACAAATAGTTCTTCAACCTATTACTCGCCTGGGATGTAAAGCGCCGAGTGATATTTCATCAGCAAAGATGCAGTGGCAGAATTACAATGCAAGTTCAGCACATCATGAGTTTAGTCCTGTCAAAAAATCTTCTCTATTCTGGTCTATCGCCTGTTTTTCGATTTATCTTCGCCCAGTTCTTTGAAAATTGTTTTTTTTTCTAGGCGTTTGTTGCCCTTCCTATTCTTATTTTTCCGGATTCTGTTTGAGGATCTTGCAATATTTCGATGGGGTGTTCTAGAGTTTGCCCTTTGGTTCTTTTAACTATCTGTTCTTCGTTTACTAGAAACAATAGTTCTCCATTTGTTATTCTTGATAGCCAAAATGTCTTGTAAATAATCCTTACGCATTTATTTTTTGAAGAGTTCCAGTAAACCTCGTGTAGACGTGTAGTAGTTTCATTTGGCATAAATTGTCATATTGTTATGGTACTGTGTTCACTGTTCAATGATTGCACCTACTTTACAAGATATTTAAAGTCTATATAACAATTAAGTATCTTCAAAACCGCAAAGAAATAAGGGTAAGACATAAAAAATTGTAAAGCCTTAATAATTACAGCTCATTTCTCTACAATCTACAGCTACGATCTTTTATGTAGAAACCCCTGTGGCCTGTAGGCTAGTTTCACCCAGACATCCACTGTACCCCTAACCAGTTGAGGTAAATGTAAACATACAGAACTAGGCTGTAAAGCTTTGAAAGTCGACGTTATAAAAACCACACGTCATTTATTTTAAAATTTAATGAAAATATCATCGGCTGCCATGGAATGCTTCTGATAAACAGGGTGAGTTCATCAGGGATATCTGAAAAAGGTAGTACAAATGCACCGTCTCGAAATTAAAATAGAAACTTTATAATAGTAAAGCATATTTATACCTGTTATAGTAGTAATCGTTTTACGTTTACTATTTATTTTATTATAAGACTGAGAGGCATAGTTTATACGCTTTTCATAAATGGCAACATATATAAAAAATGAATTAAAAAACTAGTTACTTGCAGAGTGTATTAATTAACAGACAACCAACTAATAATTCCAGCCTTGTGATGTACATATTTCCTATTATATATTACATAAAAAACTGTTTTTTCAGTTTACATTAAAATGTGTACTGTACAGTAAATTAAAGCACGGTAAACTGCAAAATCAGGGTTTTTTAAAGACGTTTAAAGTTTATTTTGAAATAAACGGGAATTTATTTTTCTACCTAAACGTAAACAATTGCGAAAAATACTTCACTGTACATTTTATTCACTAAATGCACAGGCAACACAAATTCACAAAGCTCCACAAAAGCTGCTGATATACCGAAAAAAGGCTGCCGGTTTGCACAACTGACAGTAGGTTACATCAAAGCAAAATATTCGTTATAAAATAGCATTTTCGCTTCTGCTCTTTGTTTCAGCAGTGGAGTAGTTGTCAAAAATGAATGAAATTTAGAAAACGAAACTGTGGTTTATCTCCTCGGAATCGAAATTAATATTGTTAATAGTTTTAAAACTGTAATAGCACAATTTTAAAATCTCGATAATGGATTATCCGTGATTGATACTTACACCCCAAGATTGCGTCTCTGTTAGATAGCATCGGTAATTATGAGGGTCGTGAAAACCCTGTGAGACCAGCCGGATAATGCGGTCTAGTTAGCAGAAAAGGCAGCCTCAGGACTTGCACAGTTAATTATTTGGATAAAACAGAATTTTCTCCCCTTTTTAATTTACAGCTGCGTCTCCGTTATAAGAGTCCACACTGAAAATTTGTGTGCACTAAGCGTGACTAATTTTCTAAAGACGCAAAATTTCCTCGCAACGCTAAATTTAACTTACTGCTACACGTACATACGTAAATGTAGAATACCGAATATTCGGTGAATTTTATTTGGAAAGGTTGGAGCATATCCGTTCACGTTCATCTAGTGGTTGTGGGAATATTGCGCTGTATACCGCAGGGCAACACGGGTCATCCCATTCCCAAGCGCCGGATGAGTGAGCACGAGGTTGCTATACCCTATCACTCTATCACTTTACAGGACGTACAGTTCAAATGTCAATGCTGCAAAGCGGAACAATGATTTACAACTTATCCTGTAAGCTGTAAGTTTCCATCCTTCTAACAATTCGAAATTTAAGTATAGGCTTTTTATGCAAAAATTCCTGCATTCAAAATATCCACTTCCGAAATTCAGTATTATGTACTTCCTTTCTTTCGGATTTCAAAATGATAAATCACAGTTACGACGATTCATCTTTTTTTGTGAATATGCGGAGTAGTTTTTTCTTCTTCTTTGCTGAAAATAGTTAGTAGTATATAAAACATATTTTTTCGATGGTTTCGATCGCGGAAATGTTCTTCCCACACAACGAATTGCTTTCTAGGGAGCACTGAACATTTGGGGTGGTGTTTATCGGAAGTCTCCACTTAACTTTGTTCGGTTGGACTGGGGAGTAACCTTATAAAGCACTCTATGAATTATTAGGGTCTAAATGTAGCGGATAACACAAGCTTTGTGTAATATTAGCTTTAAGTATAAACAAATCTGGTAGTGAATTTCGGCTATGCGTGGGACTTGCGATTATGGAGATTAGTGTGAAACGAGTTAAATATAATACTGCTGTTTACTCGAAAGATTCTAACCTTTCACACTTTGAAATACTCTTAGTATTCTAGTCACTATCGCCTTGAAACGAAAAGAAATGAATTTAACTTGATGTAATACTTAACGTTCTCATTACATTGATTTTTAACGTTAGACAACAAAATCATAATCTGCGATTTTTACAACTGCAAAAAAATATTCCGTCAATTTTCTGCTAGAACTATGTACGCAAGGAACCAAAAGGTGATAGCTAGAGATTGAAAAAATTCTAAACTGGTGTAGTGACATATACTGTCGAGTAGTACAAACACAAATCTTGCAAACGCGAGGTATGTAGGTACCTAATAATAAAAATAATTTTGAAATTGCCTGGTTTGAGGGCTAAAGGAATAAAATTCACTTGTGTTCATTTAATGAAAATTTATGGCATCAAAAGAAGTCAAGTTCATTGCGTAATAGTTAACTTTCTCAAAAACTAGATGGGAAAAATAAATGCAACCTGCCACAATAAATTTGTACCCACTTCAAATATAATAAAATAATATAAAATATAAATAAAATGGCGCAGTTATGCCACATTTATAAAACTTCTAAGTGACTTTCAAAGCAGCGAATAGGCGTTATAATAAAACATTTCCAGCCAATTAATACCAAATAGCAGTGGCATATTTAAGGTCCAGTCCAGGGCCTCGTCGTGCAAAAGTAGGGAGGGTCACATTATATTTATATAGGTGGTAAAAAAAGGTCTAGTTATTATATTATGGAAAAAACACAAGAAATTCAAGAAAAGTATAGGTACGATCAAAAATAAACAAAAACACAACTTAAAACATGGAAAGTAAAATAAGATGCAAACTGCTTGGACCCAGAGCTGGGCAGTACTCGAGTAAATTGTACTCAAAATTGTACTATTCGAGTACTCAAAGTACTCAGTAATCGGTACTCGTCAGTACTTTTACTTCGACGTACTCAGTACTCGAAAATTTTCGAGTATTCCACATTTTATTAGAATTTTATATTTTTTGGTGTGTATAAACATTTTTTAAATATATAACTGTTCTTTCGAGTATTCTCTACCTGTACCTCCAACCTCTACCTACTACCTTTACTACTGTACTTAAATTAAAATAGGGGAATTGCACTTAATAGTCAGTGCTGCTAATATAAGAAGTCACTGATATTCTCGTTTTGTTTTCTGTTACTGATTTACTAATTTCTACTTTTTTCCCTGGACTCTGGAGTCTCTAATTAGAATATTATTTGAAATACTCCTACTCATACTTGTTACTCATTTTTCACGAGTACTCTCTAAAATTTATTAAAGTTGTTCTCATATGAGTACTCGAACTCGAATATCTATGAGTACTTTCCAAAGCTACTCATTGTGAAGTACTCATGATTACTTTAGTGCAGTACTCGGCCCAGCTCTGTTTGGGCCTCGCGCGCCCTGCCTGGCGTCATTTCGTACAGAATTAGCAGTGAATACAATATTGCTGTGACCAGTGGCAGAGTCGCACCACAATTTGTAAATACAACTTATACATATTATATAACGGGTTATCACTTATCTTGCCGATAAGTAAGGGAGTAAGGCGATTTACATTAACTAAAGCGCCAGCCGATGGCAGCATATGCAACGTATACCCTCGCTTCGCATTGCCTTCGACGGTTAAATATCATGCTAAAACGTTAATGTAAACGTTAGTTTGTGTTTCTTACATTGACATTTCTTTTATTTTGTACCTACGTTTAGTATTAAATGATAGTAATGAACTTATATTTAACATAAAGACAGACTGTAAAACTAATGACAAGTGCTACTCTTCACGTGTAATTACATAAACACCTCATGGGTATACTACTCTGCGCCGCCACATTGTTGACGACAGTGGCGCCACCAACGGTAATGTAAATCGCCTGTAATCAAGGATTAAAGTAAAAATATAAAAAAATACGAAGGAAAACGTAGATATGTCAGGTTTGTTTAAGTGGCCATTGAACAGCGAGAAATAAGAAAATCGTTGCATGTATAGCTAATTACAAAAAATATTATTATAGCTATTACAAAAATCAAAAACGATCGATAAAAAAATATACGAGCGTGCTTTTTTAAAGACGGAGCTTAATTAAGAAGGGAATATACATATTTATTTCTCGAAATAATCTTTAAAAAGTCCAACGCTTTTCAAATTTTTGTAAACCATTTATAAATATTTCTCATACTCTCTTAAGGCTCATACCATCTTTTAACAATGTTGGTTCTCAGTTTTAGGAACAAAAAATTGCTGCGGGGATCTAGAATTGGAGAGCATAGTAGATGTACAGTAATTCAAAATCCCATTGAGCCACAGTAGACATCGCAAAATGGAAATTTTCTTTGGGTTTACTCTTAATTTCATTGCACAGTCTGCGTAGAAGGAACCTGTAGCAATTACAAGTCTGTGAGTTTGGTATTTGGCTAGCGATATAAAGGAGCGCCCTTGTGCTATGTTCCACTTCCATATCCCTCCGCAATCGCATATTCCTATTCGTATAACCTTTGTGTGTGTGGTAGATACTAATAGTTGGTTCGCCAATATTTTCTCTGGTGAGTATCTTCATTATAATGTTGTTCCACAGACCGTGGCCAAGTGATACTTTGTCAATGTATTTCGTACGGTTGGAAAATGGTTCACCATCGATCATTTTCAGGCAACTTTTACTTCTTCTTTAACATGTGAAAACCTTTACTTTGAAAATCTCCTTGAATAGTCTTCTTGTGACTGACAAGTTACTTCTTCTCTGGGTCGATAACTGGTCGAGGCCGATTATGAATTTGACTTCTGGATACTCCAAAGAATAATCAAATGAACTCTGCTACTGAACCCTACAAAAGGAAAAACTGTGGATTGCTGATAACAAGAACAATCCATCCGTTACAAATTCAAAAGTAGAATTAAAACTAGAAAACTGAATAATGAAGTTAGATGGCCAAAAGCTTAAATGATTTTAAGATCTACAAGGGTGATGAAACGGATAGAGGATTATGATAGTAGGTAGTACCATTGACTTTCTACACTATAGACAAACGGTAAGATAGGGAAAAGTGAAAACTCCTATTTAGTGAATCTTTGCGTTAAATAGGCAACTTGTTATACACACTGGAATGCAAATATTATTGATTTTTTCAGTATGGAACGTCATTACATAAAAGGCACCATCAGCTTAATGACGTTTCATTCACACTTGTTATAATTGTGACGATGTCGATGTCACATACCTATTCCCACCCACATAGTTTATTCGAAAAATGTGTTTATAAATTCATCGCAATGCGTTCTTTTTTTTAACACCAACAAATCAATTTTTAAAATTTGTTTTTTGAAAAAACCTTACCTCATCGGCGTCGAATCACGGGAATTCCGGGAATTACAAATCCGTTTGCCGGGGTGGTTAAGTCCCCACATAATACATTTCACATGTCACTTCATCTTTCTTACTCATTTCTATTTTCTAATCTTCTTTCTTATCCTGTTTTCTCATCAGTCATCACCCTTTCCCGTTGCCGTCTTTCATTCCTCTTTGAGTTATATTACCTTGTGTTTTTGTTTTTTTATGAGTCTATACAGTATATTTTTGATTCATTTTTCCTGTTACATGTTTCTATCTCCTGCATTTTTTCGTCATCCATTTGTTCTTTTTGCTCTTGTACATCTTATCACTTATCACCTTCTCTAAAGCATTTTTTGTACTCTTCCAAATCTTCTTTCCGCCCCGTCTTTAGCCTAAATCCCCCCCCCCCCCCCCCACTTCTTCCTTCCTTACTCTCAAATTGAGAGCGTGATAGACAATTTTTAGAACCAACATCACTCCGTTTTTCATGAATCCTGGGCGCAAATCTCAACAAAAATTCTCCGAAAATATCTGGAAAAATGCGGGACGAAATACTCTAGCGGGAAAAGTCCGCGAGAACATCTTATTTTCTTCTTCTTTTTTTTTAATTAAAATCTCGATAATAAAAAATACTTTAAAAACACTCTCACTTAGAGGACTTGGCTTAATTCAAGAGGTGCAAAACGCAAAGGAGGAATTTTCTCATGGACTTTCCCCGCTAGAGCATTTCCTCCCGTATTTTTCAAGACATTTCGGGAGAATTTTTATTGAGATTTGCGCCCACGATTCAAAAACAACGGAGGAGTATTTTTACATGTTGACAAGTCCTCTAAAAAATCTAAGGTTATTCTTAAGTAAATACGGTAGTGAAATTTATGCGGTTTGAAATGGAAATATGTATGTACAAAAATATCGGACAGGACACCAACAAATAAAACTACAGCAGAAAATGTTTCAAAGCAAATTCATGAAAGAAGCGTAAATAAAGAGATTGAATTGCAGGTGTTGTTTTGTAACAGCACTGCAAATTCCATTGATTTTATCATAGTACGCAAAGAACGTAATATACGTTCTGTGATCGTAGTAAGTAACTGTATTTCTTGTAACGTTATCAGAATATAGGACGGGCGCTAACGTAAACATGACGTACATTTATGACGTATATTTATATAACGAGAGTGGCGCTGTGAAGATTTGGTGGCACAGCTCCGCACTAACACTCTCACAGCTCCGATATTTGTCGGGAATTTATAACATTGCACCGTTTGTCTATAGTGTAGAAAGTCAATGGTAGTACATTGATAAATATTATGATACTTTGTTTTGGAAAAAGTGTACATGGTTGAAACTAGAAGTTAGTAAATACTAAATAAACCCTTCGTAGCCATAACCAGTCATAATTTACAAGTGTAACAAGAGGAAATCCTTGTATGATTCATAAAGTGGAAAATAACAAACTTGGAAAGCTATAAGATCATTAGCTGCTTCACACATAGGACTAAACAAAGAGTAATGGTAACCCTGGTATTTAAGGTAAAATGCGGACAGTGTTACCTAAGTCTTAATATACAGTAGCAGCGAAGGAAAATAATAGTACAATGTAGATATATTGAAAAAATGATATTCACACCATCGGATGGCATGCACTGGCACATTTTCTCATTCGGTTTTCTCAAAAACTTTCTTACTAGTTGTAGCTAGTTGCCAATATTCTACAAAATTACATCCTGCAATTTAGAGAGGGCAAACTTGGCACCTTTTCGTTATTAGTTTTGCAGATCTGATGAACACGAATGTGATGGAAGTATATCAGTGTTGTATAAAGTTGAAAGGACAGTTGTAGCTGTCTGTCCATAGATTCACACTTAATCACAACGAGCAAGTGACATGAATTAATGTAATTTACAAGTATACCTATAATAAGTGGAAGAAAAACGAAATAATCAATACACTAAGCAAGTTAGGTCTATAAAGAAAACATAATTTTGTAATTCTCGTTTGGTTGATTACATAATTCGTCAAAAAAAATCATCGAAATTCTAAAAGTTGATACTAAAATGAATAAAAATTATAAACGCTAATCTAAATTTTAAAAGCAAAAGTAGAACTGTCACCATGTGCATCATACAATTCTTCATGAATAATTCTCTCAATCTTCATACGTAACGGCAATTTTCTTGTCATTGACACTTGCTTGAAATGAGGATATAAACTTAAAAGAAATTGTAAATCATCATCATTGGGATAGTTAGTGGTCAATTTTTCTTCCAACTCCTTATTTTCCATTTCGGTATCAACATCCGCGAGATGAAAGGAGGATAATGTAGATCCAGTTTCAGAATTAGGCGCTTTTCGTTTAACGCCTTTTTCTATTTTTACTTCGGATTCTGTTTGAAATTCATTGGTAATTGATAACGGATCTTCACCTGATTCACTACTCTCCAGTGTGCCCTCAAATGTTACCGAATAATCCGGTTCAATCGATACTATTTCGGATCCCTTTAAGGATATGTCAAGCACTTTTGATTTCGTACACAATACTATATCTTTAATGAAATCCATATGCTGGAAGTATCTCCATTTTAAAGTACCTAGTATTTGGGGGTTGTCCACCACACGCAACAGTAGTTTTCGGTAGGAATCTCGCAAATTTTTCCATCTCGCCTTTACAATTTCTTCTGGAAACAAAAAAAAAGCATTAATACGGTTAAAATTACTTAATTTAATCTTTCAAGTACTTAACTTCAGGGGTACTATGGAAGTATATTTTGGCGTAATCTAATCAATATACAAATTATAGAAGAAAAACACGAAGAGTAATAAGTCTTTTAAGATGCTTAAGCTTAAATTTTCATGAATCTTGTAATCGTATTCCCATTTTGGATCTATGTATATTCCCAGACACACTCCTTTAACACGCTGTTCTAATGTATCTGCGGTTTCAACCTCATCAGTCATGCCCCATATTCTTAGCGGTACCTCATAAATAAACATCGAGGAGATAAAAATCTGGCAAAAGAACAGGTCACAAAGTTGGTACATTATTTGAATTAACAGGAGTATTAAAAGTCTGGGGGAAAACTTAGTCCTTCCCATCTTGCACACGATACCTACTGCTCAGCTTTCAAACTTTTGTGTCATTTTCAAACTGATAGCAAAGATACTCTTTGCTGATAGTTTCTAAGACCGATATTTGCCATAGCCATAGCCAAAATTATCGAATATCGAAGACTTCTCCTTTTTCTTCAAAATTGCTAAAGTTTAACAAATTTCCTAGTTATTATTTAGAATTAATTTTCTCCGAACTTACTTTATGAATCTCCATAATTAATTGTAATAATAAAATTGAGCAGAATTACTTGTTTTCATTATTGCAATTACTAATTATTTTAGTAAAAGTCCCTATTTTCAGTAGGGTCTTTACTGAAATGTTTTAAAATATCTCTTACACGCAAGTTGGGAATTCTATTAGCTGTGGAGTATAATTTAAGTAGATTTCATTATCTACTGTGTTGTAGTTTTTTATTAAGGGTAATTTAACTGCTGATTTACACACTCAATAAAGTCTTAGCTTCAAAATCAAAAATAGATCACAGTTTATTGATGTCATTTGTAGTTTCAGTGTATGGTCAAAGACATCCTTGTAAATTTTGATTTTAACATGGAAGGTGTTTGTATTATTTTGATTAATTATAATGTTAATTCAAAAAATATATTTTCTGGTAATGTAATAAATTTGTACAAAAAGATAATAAAAACTAAAAAAAATGTAATAACCTTTGAAGTGTATTTTACTGCTCTTGTGAAGTAAATATTAAAATCGTTCGCCACTTCTTAATTTATATTTAGCCAAATTGTGGACAGTTTATGCATCAGTTTATGTAAAATACTGTTAATTCGTCCCCAAATTGTTTTACTTTGATAAACTGTAGTTATAATAAATCTAATAGAATGAATTTTTTAAAACCTTACTGAGGCGCTCGATACCTTAGCTAGTGACTCAATTGAAAGGTATTTTGAATTTTTTCTATAGTTAACATTGAAATCGCCACACAAACTTATTCTCTCTAAATAAAACTTTGTATAGATAAAATAGAACACACAATATGGATTTTTCCACAAAAATGTCTAGAAATAATATTGTCCATTGCATTGAACTCCCTATGATGTGATCTTTTCTAAAATGCATGAAAAACTAAATGGACGCATGTTTGCTATCAAATTTATTCAATGATTTAATAATCTAATTTTGAATTGTAAATGGTTTTCCACAAAAACGAAACGGTGGTACTGGTACCACAAACAATTGTCGGGATCTGGATATAATACCGCTAGAGCAAGAACTATATTATCCCTGCGTAAATTAAATAAAGCCCTAGTACTCGGTTTCCAATAATGAGAACCCTAATGTTTACTTTCTGTGGATGTAGAGTATGGTCCTCCATCATCCAGAGGGGGTACTAAGAAGTCCAATAGCGATGGTTTGGCCTATTCCTATCAGATTGGTTGAAGGAAGTCCTGTCACTGGCTAAAATATAAAATTCTGATGTCACCTTTGTTTTTTAGCCACGAAATGTGATCTTGTACATAAAAAATGCCAATAATATTGTCCACCGGATATAAGAGCGACAGATTAATTACTTGTTTACCTTTCGCCAAATAAAATTTATAATAATTCTATTTTTAATTTTGATTTTTAAAATGACATTAACCATTGAATAAAAAGGAGTCAATGCATTAACATATGAACATTAATATGCAATTAGCTGTATATGCTTGTATTTAATTTATTATTCTAGTAAACACCTACCTTAACATTCCCACTTGTTTATAGCATTAAGCATACTACGTTTTTGGTTGAACAAAACAATAATAAGTAATTTTATTTGACATGCGATATTTTAACAGAAATCTTTTTATTCGAATTTTTCATATTGACAGTTTCATTTATATGTAGGTAGGTATACAAAATCTGTTTACCCGCACCTTCGCCCGTGACGTCTTTCACGTTTTTTACAACTTTTTATGTTCTACTTATTTTCCGCGAATAAAGCTCAATGATTTTTTCCGATATCAGCAAAAGTCATCGTCATAAATCAGTCAATTTACACAAAATCGTAATGGGTTATACACCTAAACCTTCCTCGTGAATCACTCCGTCCATTGGTGAAATTCCGTTCGGTAGTTTTTGAGTTTATCGCGTTCAAACAGGCGCGGGGGGGGGGTCTCTCGTTAGATAAACATTTTTAAAAAATGTCGTAAGTACATTAAATCCCACGTCATAAAGGAATACAAATTCTCTGTTATTTAGATTAGATTAGATTTACTTAGACTATGGAAAATATATTACAACTGCTTTTCAATTCCTAGAGGTTGAAGGATACGTTCCAATAGCAATTTTTGAAATTATATAATAATAATAATAATAATAATATTTAAACGTATCACTCGCGTAATATTTCCATGGAACATTGTCAAAAGTGTTAAAGATTTAAATAAACATGCTAATGAAAAATAGTTATTTATTCACATACCCATTTAAAGATTGTGGCCCAAAAATAAATTATTCCTCAAATAGGTACTTATTACTCACTTTACTCTCGATTATCATAAGTGATATGGCCCTTGGATGTTTCTAGAAAAATAATGTGGAAAAAATTGAAATAAGCCGTTTTATGCCATTCATTTTCAATTATAATTACTTATTTCATGTGTAGGAGAAGTACAAATTTTCATGGCGGGCTTGTGTAATAGAATAAAAGGCAAGCCATGAACAGTACCTTCTCCTCCAAACAAAATAATATGCTATTTTTTCTTCAAACTTCCGATGTATGCAAAACAATTATTTTTAATGATATGTTTTTGAAGGATACAATTAGCGTTCGTTAAATTAAACGTCATTGTCACGTACGTAAGATTGTTTTCATGAATTAGGTAGGTAGGTGCTACATCCTTGGTAACGCAGTAAATAACCTTATTATTGAGTAAAAATTACATTGTTGTGTTTTCATAACAACACTTTTCCCTCCGGCGCGGCGGCGGGAAAAAGAAAAGTAAAATCTGCTCTAGCGATAATGTCAAACTTTGGCGCCTACTAATCAGTCGAATAATGACCTAATATCTTGACGTTTGAAGAGAAAAAAAACTTTTTCTAGAAAAGTCTAGATAAACGGATTTTCCATTCGCCTAAATCGTCTTGAAAATGGCATTTTCCTGTCTAGGCAAGAACATGAAACAGGGATTTTGAAAGATTTTTTATTGGTACCATTGCTCAAATGTCAAAACTTTTACAAATTCAGGAATAATAATTCTGTTTCACTATTTTTAAACTATTATACAGGGTGTGTAATTGGCGCACTTCCTACATGTGGCGTTATTCTTTGGACAATCCTGAGACGAAAATCTATTTACAAAAATGTCGGACCTGCTTTCGTTTCTTCATACGAGCCATTGCAAGAATAAATTAAATGGCAACGCTGACATCAATGAAAACACCCGAACACCATGTACTGTTACTTTCTAATCTTTGCCATGTACATGTCAGGATACTTCCGGAAAGAAAAGATCATAGCGAAGCGACGCAACGGTTCTAGATGCGTGCGTACACAGCGAAAAATATCAATTGCGAAAGTTATGATAGAACACTGTCACCAAAGATTAGAGAGAGAGAAAAAATCTTTGACTGTCACATTGAAATGTAAACATGCGGCCATGATTGTATGCTGCCAAATCTACTCCTCCTAAAATTTTCCTTGCGGAATTTGGGGGGGGGGGGGGGCGAAAAACCGCAATGTATTTACACTTTCTTCAGTTTCTCCTCTATAACTTTTTTCCCTTGCATCCCACGAGACCATGCTATTCACTTTTGTAGAGCGTCAAATTTCCTATAATTTGCACTAGTCAAACTTATTTTTGGCTCCATATTTACCGAGCTGCAGGGGTTCAAAACAGTGCACAATTTTCCAAATTGGCTATAAATCGCAAAAAGTGATGTGTAAGTTTTACATATTGAAAGGTATTATAGTATCCGAACCTGATTTCTTACATGCAGTAACACCCTCCTCCTCTCTCCGCCTAATTGTGACTAATTTTACCCAGTGTGGTGGTCGTGATCTACAGATTCAAAATGCAAGATGTAACTCGATTCATCTTTCATTTGACCCCCCACTCCTGATACCATCCTTGAAAATTTAATTACAAATACACATCATTAGTTTATACTTTTTCTTTACTTTTTAAAATGAAAATTTCTTATGAATGAACAAAAACTATAGGTGCAATAAATATGTTATTGTAGCAAACGTCCTTTCTTTCCTCACGAAGAATAAAGAAAGAAGCCTAACGAGATCCTGCCCATTTACACGTCTTCCCTTCGGTTTTTGTTGGAGCGCCCTCGTTGAGGCCTTACCAAACTAATATTTAATTTCGTCGGTAATGTAGTGTGTACAAAACACGCCACGTTGACGAGAAGAGGAGTCGTCCCCATTCCATTACCACCTCATGAAATGCCAACATCATGAATATTATTTCCTGCAATTGCAAAAGAGGGTATAGCACACCAGCCTGCACTTGCAAAGAGGCACGACTGCTGTGCTCCACCATTTGCAAAAATTGCAGTGGGCATGGATGCGAAAACTCTCCTGAGGCTGACTTTGAAGAGGAACGAGAAGAAGAAGAAAGCGTGGCTGACGGTGAATGTGATGTTGAAGAGGAAGAAACCAGATACGAAAATCCTCCCTTTGATGCAAAAAGGGAAAGGTTTTGAGTGAACATTTACTTTTACAATACATACATATTTTTTCAATTACATAGTTTACGTACATAAAAATACTACTATTTCGGTTACTAAAAATAAATTAGTATTTCTACTATTGTACGTTATAATGTGGAAATATAGTTCTTTCGGCATATAACGTGTTCTTATGTTCTTTAAAACCTGAAAATACTATTGATGAGGCATAAGGATAAGTAAGAAATTTCGATACAAAAATGAAGGGGGGGGGGGGGGCAAATGAAAGATGAATCGAGTTACTTCTTGCATTTTTAAATCTGTAGATCACGACCACCACACTGGCTAAATTAGTCACAATTAGGCGGAGGGAAAATGTAACGCTCTACAAAAGTGAATAGAGTGGTCTATCTCGTAGGATGCAAGGGAAAAAAGTTATAAAGGAGAAACTGAAGAAAGTGCAAAAAAAAACGCAGTTTGTCAGCCCCATCCAAATTTCCACAAAGAAATTTTGTTCGATAAATTGAGCGGAGCGCTAAACTGTACCATACTGAACCACCATCCTAAGTTTCATTAACTTGGCATTTATTTTAAGGCAGTCCCCCTTTTCAAACTATGGCGACTGGACTATAATGAGAAATTGGGCCTTACATAAGCTTAAGACGTTGGGTTAGCGAACACAAGGAACATTTTCGATTAAATAAATTTTAAATAATAACAATAATGATTAAATTTCGCTCCAAAGCACATGTTTGCCATTTAACCACCACTATAACTCCAACAGATACTGAGATCCTAAACACTTCGAAACTATTGCGAATTTTTTAAATGTGAGTGAAATACAAAGAAACCCATAACCCCAAAGTACGTACATAACTTAGTAACCAAAACGCGTTGGAAGCAGAAATGTATTTTTGTAGAGTTTTTGTCCCCGTTCCTCATATTATTTCAGATTATTTCTGATCACATTCTACGGATTTTCCTTTTTTCACTACACAATGGCCACAATGCTATAGGGTTAGTTGTATAAAAACATAAGTTCATTGTCCCTTTAATTCTATTTGTTACTGTATAAATGTTACGATTAATATTAATATTTCATTCAGTAGAAACCCAAATAAGGGTCATGTGAAGTGAAGGACAAATACGTTTACGGCTGCATTTCGGTTCTTTCGTGTAAAATATTATCTGTAGATACCCAAATAATTGTTACTTAATGAATGAAATAGACTTGCGGGTAATGAAGTTGAACTATTTTTAATCTAATTAAATAAATTTGTAGTAACTGATTAACATAAATTCTATTTGGCGGTAGAAATGTACTGTTTATCACGAATAAGACGAGCGAGTTTGTACAATACATAATGCAATAGATTAATAGAAGATTAAAAATGATGGCGTATTAGTGTACATCATACTTTAGATGTGTTAACCACCGCAATTTAAAAAAACAAAAGAACGAAATTCAAAATGAAATGACAGAAAACTGGCGCAGTTTTATATACCAATATGTTCTTGTAATTCAAGGTTTGCGTTTTCTATCGCTCCTTGTAAAAACGACGCATGTCCGTTGTGAACTTGAACGCGTCAACCTTAAACTCTACCACGCGTCCGATTTATAGAAAACGTTAAAACGTACTCACTTGTAGATTTCATTTGCTCAGCTACATCCTCCCATATAACCTCTCTAGCCGGTGTATCAATTCTATCCCATAACGTTTTGTCCCATAAAGCTCTTCGTATTTTTATATTTTGTATCAATTGGTAATTATTCATTTTTGGTAAATTAGGCGACGACATCAGCTCACAGTGGCACGTAAAGGACTGCGGTGCGGTGAGACGAATACGGCTTGCGAGAGCGACACGAATGTCTCACTCGGCGAAGCGACGCCATCTCCGTATCGTAACTACGGCATTCTAACAAAATAATAACATTGACTTTATTTTCTTATCAACGAATGATGACAATTCTCAGCTTCATTGGATTAATATAATTTAATATAATTATTATTGTTATAAATAAATAGTGAAATCGCGTTGTTCACTAACCACATCCGAAGTCTTATCAATCGCGATAACAAATTATTTACTTATGATCAATAGGTATCTTATGTATAAACAAAATTTGTTTAAAATACCGAATTTTCTTAATAATAATAATAATAGTAATAAAAATAAATTGTTTTAAATTATATTGGTATTTTTTATATAAACTGTGTCTCATCGTCTGACATACAATTTTCTTACCTTATTTTCTTTCTATTTGATAAATACGATTTATTCAATGAATTTTAACGTTTTGCTTATTCTGTAAGTTCGGTTAAAAAATATTATTCAACGTTTATACCGAGATTACAAGCCACAAGGCACATACACCTTATAGAAAAGTAAAGAAAATTTGACTGAAGTTAAAGGCAGCTCGAGACTAGATGAAATCAATGTCTGAAGAAAGTCTATGTCCCAATCATTAATAATAAATGGTTTATTTTTTGTTATGCCTTTAAATGACCTGAATTTCACCTACACCCGCTACCTTGTCCTTAATTATTAAGTGATATGTATACCTATTTTCTTATCCGCTTAACCACTATACTGTAACACTGTTTAATTATTGCAATTGTTCAATAGCCTATTGCTTATCCTTTCTCAAAGCTTATAACACAAAGGAGAGGTTGTGTTAGCTTCTCAATTAACCACACAGGCTTGAATGACTGTCAAATGGTCAAACCAGTGTTGCCAATTCCAATTAACTAAATTACCCTTAAGAATTGCATTAATTAGCTGAAATTACCAGCTACTAAAAGTTTCATCTACTATTTGCAATAACAGCAATCTAATCAGAGTTCATTCTGTACTTGAATCTTGAAATCAAATACCTAAGAACAAAGTACAGGGCACTTGAATTCAAGTTACGTTTACACCACTGTAATGTATATATAGCGGCAAATTTAAATAACGTTAATACATTCTTCACGATAAACTATGAAGTTTTTTTTCTTCAGTACAAAAAAATTAAAAAACACTATTAACGTACATTTTCAGTGTTAGTTCGTTTTAACGCCTAACTTATTAGAAATTTTGTGCTGGAATTAGAGTAAAGAATGTTTATCCATATTAACATTTAACAATGATTTTAATTGATAAATTATACATCGTAGTAATCATTAGAAGCAGTCAACAGTACTTTTTGTATAAATGCCCAGATTTTGGGCATTTAAAACTGCTTTGGGCAAATGCCCATTTCTAAATGTCCTGCCCACTGGGAATTTGCCCGACCCACATCACTATTCACTAGTCTTAAGTAAGAAAGCTTTGATTTTGCGCATACCTAATCAATTAGACATTACATTTCCTGCGATGTGCTTACTGCTACATCACAAAAATGCTATTCTAACCCCGTATGAGCACTAATCTAGCACGTGGAAACAATGACAATCTAGGACGTAACATGTACTTTTTGTCATCTAAGTTAAAGTCGTTGAATATTTGTGTTGCTCTGTTTGTACCAGTTAATGATACCTATCAATTACTCTGTAAACTTTAATGGCATATGCAGATACATTGTTGGGAAGCTACTATACTTAGGTAAGCAGTACTACTGGTGATTAATATGACTTGAACATCGCAATTCTTTAAAATGCACATTTTTGGAGGGAAAATTTCAATATCTATAT
The DNA here is from genome assembly GCA_036250285.1 of Pyrocoelia pectoralis. Taxonomy (NCBI): domain Eukaryota; kingdom Metazoa; phylum Arthropoda; class Insecta; order Coleoptera; family Lampyridae; genus Pyrocoelia; species Pyrocoelia pectoralis. The sequence goes on along the minus strand of CM070075.1, from coordinate 3,797,333 downwards.
TCTATTATACAAATAGCGAGATATCTCTTCACACTCAGCTATTTTTCTTGTCCTTCTCATCTTCGTATCAATCACAATCACAATAATATGTGTACATTTTACAGTAGAAATTATTGCTTATTATTGCAATCCTTAACATACAGGACTGAGTTTCCTTTGTTCTACACGTTAGGAAAATCAATTTGCAATGCCTGCCCGATCACAATTATTTGTAAAATCTAGATTAAAAAATAAAAATAATTGTTTATAATAGTATGTTAAAAAACAAGTTTCATAAAATCAATCTTGCAACACAAATTCAAGTTTAAAAAAATCAGTGCTTCAAGGTCTTATGAAACGTGTTTCTTATACTATTTTTTTTTGTAATTTACCCTTTCTATGCCGCTTTTAAACAAAATATTTTTACGATGGGGTGGTTTCTCGTTAGGGTATTTTTCCCCGGAGACCTTCTCTGGAGTTTTATTTGAAACATCGTGTACTTCATTGTTGCCGACGTTTCGACCAGCAGATGGCTAGTCTTTTTCAAGGCTCTGAAGAAATAGTGTTTCATTAACTGTGAAATGGTACCTAATCAATTATTTTGGACCGGCCACTGGTTGAGAAGGAAAGATTGAGACACCAAGTAAATTAATTACAATACAACGGACAATTATTTAGTTAATATTGTAAAATAATAGACAAAACTGGACAGCCAAGACGAACAAAAGAAAATTTTCACTTTAGCAGAATGTCTTAACACATTTTGTAATTTAAACTGTCAAACATGACAATGACAAGTAATTCCGCATCAAAAAAAGTATTACCAACCTAAACATTTTCGTAAAATGTTCTGTGAATTAATGTCCATAAGAATATCGCAGATGATGAGGTCGTGTTCGTTAATATGTCTCTTAAAGAATCAAAATGGAGGTAAATTACAAATAATAGCTTTAAAAATAATCGTACTTTCGAGATATTCAGATTTTTCAGAATTTGGGTAATTTTGGGCAAGATTATCTGCACTGTACTTTGCAAAATAGGTAATTCTGTTAGATGTATGTGGACACTTTTTATATAAAATATTGGCGTTATTCACAATCAGTTTCCAGCTGCAAAAATTAACATGTATTTGTTGGATTATTAAATGTTCAATTATTACACAGATATCATAAATTGTTCAGTGGTTTATGACTTTGACAAGTGAGTATGATGTTTCTCGAGTTTGTGTATTGACGTGTTTTTGAATATATTTTCATTATAATATTAATCGTAACTCATCGTTTTACATTCATCATTCCATTACATATTCCATCAGGTTATGCGCCCAGAACGTGGTCAAGAGTAATAAAAGTAAAATATTTTTGTGAATCATGTGAAACAAAATAAAAATGAGTTCGGACATGCAAATGCGTTATTCAATAACAAAGCTGAACAATACAAATTATTTTTTGTGGAAGTTCAAGATGCAATTGTTACTGTCAAAGGAAGGTACATGGGAATGTATTACGGAGAATTCACCAGACCCTATGACTTCGGAATGGAAGAAAAAAGATGGGCAGGCGTATTCTACAATTGGCCTCAATGTTGACGATGATCCATTGGTTCATCTGAGAGGAACGACGACAGCAAAATGTGCATGGAACGTGCTTCGGTCATATCACGAGAAAAGCACAGCGAATAGTATGGTACGGTTAATGAAAAGAGTATTAAGCATGAAACTCGAAGAAGAAGGGAACATTGAAACGCACGTAGCTCAAGTGAACCAGGCTTTTCAACAAATGAGTGATCTTGGAAAGGAAATAACACCAGAGGACTGGCATGTAGCAGTTTTATTGGGGAGTCTACCGGACAGTTATGTTATGATACGTTGGTGACATCGTTGGAGTCTCGCAACGAAAGTGATTTAACAGTCGGTGTCGTTCAATCCAGAGTAATCGACGAATGGAAGCGGAGGCAATTTAAACTAGATTGTAGTAGCGTTTCATCGTCAGCTTTGCATGTGAGTACTGGAAAGTTCAACAGTAAGTCAAAGGGTAAACAACCAAAACCAAAGGAGTTTACATGTCATTTTTGTCACGAGCCATGACATTTTGTTCGAAAGTGTCCAAAACTCAAGGACATAAAGAAGGACGAAACCGAAAAACAAAAGGCGAATTTAGTGAAAGAAAAGTTATCCGAAATGTTGTTTTTAACTTCAAGGACGAACTGTGGATGGATAATTGATTCGGGTGCTACGTCACACGTAACATCGAATAGAGAATATTTTGCAGAGTTCAACGGAAATCATCAAGAACAAATATTCGTAGCGAATGGACAGCAAGTGCCAGTGGAAGGAATAGGTGCTGTATTACTCAATGGTGCTGTTCAATTTGAGGTTGTAAATCAAGCAGGTGAACGACGTAAAACAAAAATTGGTGGTGTTTTGTATGTTCCATCAATCAATGGTAATTTATTATCGGTGCGAAAATTGAACCAAGGAGGTTTCAATGTTTCATTTAAACAAGATGGATGCTGTATAATTACACAAGGAAAAACAGAAGTTGCATATGGTGAATTGCATGAGAACTTGTATATGTTAAAAGTTCCGTCCAAAGTGTTTTGTGCAAGTGAACGAGAACATCCAGAGAATTGTGTGCATAATTGGCACAGAAAATGTGGACATCATGATATCAAAGTAGTAAGAGGGTTAAATAAAGACGGAAAAGTTGATGGCGTTAACGTTATGGTGTGTGACATCGAAGAATGTTGTGATGCTTGTATGCAGGGAAAGATGACAAAGTTACCATTCCCAAAGATAGCAGAAAAGCGATCACAAGCAGTGATGGATTTAGTTCATACTGATGTCTGTGGTCCAATGCATACGGAAACACCATCAAAGAAAAGGTATATTTTAACGTTTATTGATGATTATACCAGATATTCTGTTGTTTATTTGCTAAGAAACAAATCGGAAGTTATTGACCGATTGAAAGATTACATTGAAATGGTGTACACGAGGTTCGATCGAAAGCCAAAAATTCTACGCTCGGACAGAGGCGGGGAGTACACTGGTAAAGAGGTCACCATGTTATTGAACAGGAATGGTATCCAGATTCAATATACTGCAGCATATTGCCCGCAACAAAATGGCATCGCAGAGCGAAAAAATAGGACGCTTGTTGAAATGGCGCGCTGCATGGTAATAGATGCAAAACTCAGTTATAAGTTTTGGGGTGAAGCGGTGACAATGGCGAATTACATACAAGATCGTTTGCCATGGAAATCAGTGACAACAACACCTTTCGAGCAATGGTTTGCTACGAAGTCGAATATTCAGCATTTTAAGATATTTGGTGCATGTTCCAGATGAAAGACGCCGAAAGCTGGAACCGAAAGCAATTCAAGGTATTTTAGTCGGATACGACAAGAATTCGAAGGCGTATCGTTGTTTTATACCCGAAACCGGCAAGGTTATCGTAAGTAGAGACGTAAGATTTGCCGTAAAGCAGGAAGACATTAATAAACCAATAGTGAGTGATGATAATTCAATTGTGGAATTTCGAGGTAAACGAGAAGAGGGACCGAATGTGTCTTTGACTGATGATCAAAGTGATAATATTCAGGAGGACGAATTACGCAGATCGGCCAGAAGCAACAAGGGCGTATCTCCGAAGCGTCTTATCGAAGAAATGAATATTTTGAAGGAATCTGTTAGTGAGCCGAAGAACTATAATGAGGCTATTACTGGCAACTTTAAGCAGCAATGGTTCAAGGTAACAACTGAAGAAATGTTGGGATATATGTTGACAACCGCACCAAGATTGGAGAAGTTAAGAGAGGCTTGTGGACTGCGAATGTAATAATTGAGGAGGAGTGTTGGATTATTAAATGTTCAATTATTACACAGATATCATAAATTGTTCAGTGGTTTATGACTTTGACAAGTGAGTATGATGTTTCTCGAGTTTGTGTATTGACGTGTTTTTGAATATATTTTCATTATAATATTAATCGTAACTCATCGTTTTACATTCATCATTCCATTACATATTCCATCAGTATTAACATGATTGGTATCACTATTAACACATGATTCGAGATCATACCTACTTCAACTACAATTTATTTTGTTGACTAAACAAATTAGTTTTGTATTTTGCCCTTCGTATTGTATTTAGCTCATTACGCATAATGCTATAAAAATTGGGTACCATTTACCTATACTATACAGAGTAGACCAATATTTCATTCAATATCATACGGATTAAAAAATGCTTCTAATAAAAGTTGTAGGATGCGAATCATTGCATATCTGTAAAATATTTATAAACATACAGGGTGCTTCGAATAATCGTGGTTCCGTGCCGACCTGTTTTTTAAATGGAACACCTATATTAATTGATAACGGGTGAAATAATACACAACCGTCCCCATCACTTTTCAAATTTCGAATAGGAAAAACTTTGTTATTTTAAATTTAAATTAAATAATATTATATAGGTCGATAAAGCTTTTCAATCTCTCCACTTCATGTCTGTACTGTATCTTCTAAAACCAGTAGTTTTTACTGGTGATCCATTTAAAATAACAAACCTTTTCCTATTTGAAATTTACAAAACTTTACGAATTATTGCAAACACCCTGTGTAATTAAATCGATAAATATTTATATATTCACTAAGGAACGACCTTTACGAATTTATGTACCTACCAAAAATTGACTCCAAATTTTAACGCTGAACGAGCCTAAGCATTTTTTAATCAGACCATGTTTTTCAGAATAACCATGAAAAAAATTCATAACTTGGGAACGCGGCATTTAAACCAAAACCCAAAAATATGATCATAGAGCATTTTAAGAGAGCAATGGAATATAACATCAAATATAGGGTGTTCCATTTAAAGATACAGGTCGACACGGAGCCACGATTATTCGAAGCACCCTGTATGTTTATAAATATTTTTGAAATATGTAATATAACATTTATTTGAAAGATTTTTTAATCCGTATGATATTGAATGAAATATCGGACTTCCTAATGGGCTACGCTGCATGTATAATTTATTGTAATACGTACATAGGTACCAAATTATGTTCAGATTTACGGTGTCAAAATTGCTACAAACGCATTTCTCTTCTCGCTTTATAATTAAGTACGTATTAGTTATTTCTACAAGAATTATGTGTTAGTGCGATATGTGAACGTGGTAATCTGAAAGTCGGCAAAGAATTAAAGTGCAAGAAATCCATGCATGCCATATTTCCTTGGTTATCTCGATAAGAAATCAGGAATCAAATGTCTTTTATTGATGGCTTAGAAGGACTGATACCCTCTTCGCCAATGCTTTTTAACATAATATGAAATTCAGAACTCAAGAGTTTTATTGTGTTTCATTCAAAAGTAATTAATTAATTAAAATTCATTTAGTAGAAAAATAGCCTAAAAACATATGTCACCAGTTCCAGTCTCACTCAATAACTTGTCTGATGAAAGGGAGGGAAATCCCTTTTAAATACATTGTTAAAATCTGTGTAATTATTTTAATTGGAACGGGATACAGAACTGAAACTTGTGTAACGTGGAAACGCCATCTGATGGTGCCTTTCATTCATACAGATTTCGTCGATGAAGACGTGTAAACGATCCTGAAGATATTATTTAACTCGATATTTGAATTAGATTATAGATGTTCAAGTAATTGTATTTCTTTTGTGCGGGTATAATGCAGATCATTCAATAAACTTACTATGTGCTTAGCGCATAACAGAAACTCTATATATTCTGGGAACATTACCAAATAAAATTAAACAAGAATGCAAAACATTAGACACAAAAAATATTATTTAGAAGATAGTTGGATAGATTTATAATTTAATTCTATTTTGTATTCGATAACTGCATTATTAACTACTTCAGTGTTTTAGTGCTAATTAGTATCTCCATTTTACCATCGGCGGTGTTATGCAAGGTTGACTGAACAATATAATCGATCAAAACGTTCTTTGAACGATTGGCTAAATTAGTTTCAATGGAATTTAATAGTAGTCAAATAATATCATCCGTTCGTAAAACCTACTCCTATAATACGATTGGCTAATTACAATTACATGTGCCAAAATTGTATTAAGCTCCAATTTATGAAAGGACGAACGAAATGTTGTGCTCTATCGAGAATAATTAAGATATAAAAGCCGTTCTGCCGATGTGCTCTATAAAATGATTAGTGAATGGACTTTAGTTTTACCGTTGCATTCTACAGGATAGAATCAAATGATCTGGTGGTAGTAGTACAAATTAGAACGAGCTTGAGAATAGTAATTTCACCGGTTTGTGTGGGATTCTAAGGTATCATTAGCGCTGTAGGGCTCCGGGAAAGGCAGGAGCAGCAGTCCTGCCGCATCAATCAATCTTGATACCAACACTACCGTCTTTTCCCGTTGTAATTGCGACCGTGGGATTTAACGTCTTACCTTAGATCCTTTTCTTGTATAATGAAATACGCTCTGCTGTTCTCGTCTTTGTCATAAGATCCGGACGAGCAGGAGGATTCTGCCTCTGTAAGAAAATTAATTAAACGAATGGGCTCCTTTGATGTAATAATTTTATTTTAAATCACTTATATACGAAAACGGTAAATCAATCTCGTATATATAGCGTTAGCAATATTCGAAGAAAGCTCGCCGGATATTTTGGGCTGTATATGTCAAGATGTCAAAAGCTGCTTTCAGGATAAGCTTATCAGATTCGAATTTCACTAGCGCATAATCCCAAACCCTTACGTTGCGGGTATTTAGACATACCTAATAGTGATATTTGGTAAACTATTGTATTAATTATACATTTTACGAACATAATGAAAAATGGGTATGCAATAGTATTGTAGTGTAGTGTTTTGTACGTGAACGTCATCAATTACACATTTTTGTAGCAGAACTGTAGTCGTATGTCAGAATTACTGTCTGTTCTCCTATTCACGATACAGTGTTTTCTCCTATGCATCACCCTCCGTTTTTCTTATAATATGTTGCAATGTACTACTTCTATGCCATTTCACTTAATCTTTGACTTACAGCCTTTCTCTATTAAATTGTGATCATTCGCCCTAATGATAGTCCTCGCTTGCCCCTCTTGCTGGGTCACATTTAATTTACTTGTGTCATTTTTTACAAGATGGTTAGCCTTTCATTAAGCCTCCTCTTTTCTTGTGTTGCTAATAACGTTGACCAACAACGTATCATTCGGCTAAGACACAATTGGCAATTATTGTTATAAAATATATAAGGTTCCTTTCTATTGTTATTACAAATTTCCCTTTACTGGTGACAATTATTGGTACTTATTTTATTAAGTTATTATCCTAAACATACGTGTATTTTAATAATTCTGAATAATTCAATTTAACAGCGGACAATAATGAATGAGGAATCTTCACCCCTGGATATCGAATTATTATGACGTTGACAAATAATCCAACAGCTCCTTTCCACATATTTCCAATATTTCATTCAATTTTCTTAATTTCATTAACACGATTTGATTCAAATAAAGTTGGGTATGACCATTGAATAAAGTTCACACAACGGTATGACTCATTCTTAAAATTACACCAACTAATATTTAGGCGAATCAGCAAGGTATCTTTTCGTTATTACATACCTAATTACCGATAATTCACTGTAAGTACAAGTTGTAGATAGTTGAAAAAACCAAATGACATGAGTGACATATGCTGCTTCTTAATCACGACACACGTTTTAGTACGCTAATATAAATAAATTGTACAACAGATGTATGTTTTTATAGCCATCCTTCTCTAATACATGTAGTTGAGAGAGAAAGATAAAAATATGGAATTTTATTATAGAGTTTTATATTGATGAGTCAAACCCAACTATATTTGAATCAAACTATAAAACATTGTAAGATGATGTAATTTGCAACTTCTTTATAGTGATTTCCTTACAGCAGCTAGAACTGAACCTTTCGATAAAGGTATTCTCATGGATTTCAAAAAAGTTTTCTAATCCAATGTCTTTCTCACGTAGGATCAAAGTTTAAAGGATTTCTTAAATCTATTACAACGTGTTGCAGGACTTTTTCTGTATTTCTCGACTTGATATTAGATTCTCTTTATTAATAGCAGCTTTTAATAAATCTAAACCATATTCTGGAAACAAGAATTGAAATTCGTGAAGGGAGATGTCTCTTGTAACTTTTTAGTCACATTTGTCATTCTAAAAGGCTTTATCTATTTGGAAGAAGAATCCTTTCAAACTAAAAGGTAATTTCCAAAGAACCCATCAAATGAAAATGACGATAATACCTATTCACAATCACTTTTAGATATTTACTCTTCTTATCGTTTAAGGGTTATCTAACGATAATGTAGTAGTAAGACATTAAAACTTTTCCTTTATCCATTTGCAAAGACGACTACACTTGTTTTTGTAACTCCCTCCCGAAAAAGCGCAAACCAGTGATTACTAATCCATTATCCATGTACCAAACCGTTTTAACTTTTCCCCTATACGAGAATATTACTAAACAACTAAGAAAAGCTATAACATAATGACCGAAAGTCACTAAATTGTTAAAAATGCAATAAATAAATAAATAATAGCAATGAGTAGCGAAAATGTCAAAACTCGGCGTATTTTTCTATAGGGGGCGATAGCATAAAAATGCAAATAACGTTCCGTAACACGATCGATATTTACAGGCAATACTATTGCGCATGCGTGTCAAATGGATCAATAATTTCCAACAAATATTTATGCGCATGCCGGTCTTACATTTACAAATTTGTAATTTGTATTTTTCTTTTTTCAAAGCAACCATAAATTGTGCGACTGTTGTTACTTTTCTTTTCCTTTTATAAGTTATCTACCCCCTTTTGAGTATTCTACAAGTTCTTTAGTTATATGCACATTGATGTGTGTCATAGGTTGAGAAGGGGATTCCGCAATTCGGTTTTATCTGACTCCTTTACTATTTTAAATTAATTACTGGCTGGGTCTGTGACTTGCAATACCCAAGTGCGTTTACATTAGGCAACCCACATGTTAATGATGCGTTCTTTCAATTCAGAAACAGACAACAGTATTTGCTGAAATCGTCGTTTTATAATCTATTGAAAGCCGTTAAGAAAGTGGAGTGTTATCATCAAACAAAAAAATGACGACGTCACTGTGTAGAAGGGGTGAGGGTAGGAACATTGAAAACTATCGCAAAATGTTTTCCATTACCAAAATCAATTTGACGTGTCCGATAGTTTTTTGATATTTCTGACAGGAAACGAAAAAAATCTATTATTCCAAACTTTTGGTCCTCACTATACAGGGTGTCTCACGGTGACCACCCATTAGAATATTTCAGAAACTATTACGATTTGAATTTTGAAAATTTGGGTGATGGGGTTTTCGGGCGTGGTCTCCTCAAATAAAATAATGGCGTCTACGTAACACTTCCGGTTTTTCCGGAAATGACACCAACTTTGTTATTTTAAATGTAACACCCTATATATTATTACGATTTTGGATTCTACGTAAAATTTTAGGTGGACTTTCATCAAGTTTTCTTATTCCTAAAATTAACCGTTTCCGAGATATTTAATTTTTTTAATAAAAATTAAAATAAACACTATCTGGCTTAAAACCGTGTGAATTCTACAGCAAGAAAGGTGAAGGAACCATATTGATACGAGAGATAGCTGGACCCCTAAGCTTCCCATCCGTACTTTCAAAGTGGCTTAATTGCATACAGGGTGGTGGAAATTTAATGCCGAGTTTAGTTAACTTCAAATCATCATAAGTTGGTTTTTTCAAATGGAACACCCTGTATGTTTCGTCGTAGTCTGATGCAAAATTTCATTCTCTTTCGAACGGTACTATGGTTCCCTATACCTATCTCTTCTAGTTTTTGAGATATCTACTGTTTTTTGTGTAGTCAACTAAGGTCATTCAATTTCTTGCGAAAATGGCTTAGCAGGACTTCAAAACAAACCACCAGTTATTAGTTGTCAGTCTAACACCACTAGTGACAGTTAAATTGAATACTATTTATTAAAAAAATTGAAAACAACAAACGCAAGAAATTGAATGACCTTAGTTGACTACACAAAAAACAGTAGATATCTCAAAAAAACCATAGTACCGTTCGAAAGAGAATGAAATTTTGCATCAGACTACGACGAAACATACAGGGTGTTCCATTTGAAAAAACCAACTTATGATGATTTGAAGTTAACTAAACTCGGCATTAAATTTCCACCACCCTGTATGCAATTAAGCCACTTTGAAAGTACGGATGGGAAGCTTAGGGGTCCAGCTATCTCTCGTATCAATATGGTTCCTTCACCTTTCTTGCTGTAGAATTCACACGGTTTTAAGCCAGATAGTGTTTATTTTAATTTTTATTAAAAAAATTAAATATCTCGGAAACGGTTAATTTTAGGAATAAGAAAACTTGATGAAAGTCCACCTAAAATTTTACGTAGAATCCAAAATCGTAATAATATATAGGGTGTTACATTTAAAATAACAAAGTTGGTGTCATTTCCGGAAAAACCGGAAGTGTTACGTAGACGCCATTATTTTATTTGAGGAGGCCACGCCCGAAAACCCCATCACCCAAATTTTCAAAATTCAAATCGTAATAGTTTCTGAAATATTCTAATGGGTGGTCACCGTGAGACACCCTGTATAATAAATTATAGATATCCGTTCTCTTTTGATTATTCCGCAATTTCTTGACTTATCGATTACGTGTTGAGTAATACTTTACTGTTCTTTTCATATATGTATATTTTTTAATTACAAATTCATACCTATAACGCCACCTAATATTGAACAGTAGACTGCAACTCTACAATTAAGTGCATAAAATAATTTCTTTTAAAACAGAAGGGTCGTTGTCTGGGACAATTTTTTTTAATTTTTCCTATAAGGGGCCCCTTCCCTATCATTCCTAAAATTTCTTCCCGAAATTTGGATGCACCCACATACTCAACTGTTACCTTTTAAGTGTAACCCGACGAGTTTCGATGAAGATTGTGATCGCATAAAATTAAACAAAAGTTGCCAAGACGCAACGTTAAGGAAAGAGATTGCAAAGTATTTTACTTCATGGTCTAGAAAAAACAGAGCTAAAAAGCAAGACTACCACACCAAAGAACCTTAAAGGTTAAGAATTTTTGTTAAGATTAATAATGTGAAATAATGGTAAATTAATAAGGTCAATTTGATCATTCATTAAAGGCACTCCGTACACATGGCTGTATTTGCAAAAGCCTTCTAAAACATCTAATTTGTATGTCACGTTGCAAAAATATAAAAATTTGATGTTATCTGAAGTCATGGGATGTTTGTGACTTTGTAAAATGCGCAGTTCAATTTATAAATAGGTACCCGATTTCTTGTATTTTGTCTTTAGTATCAAAAAAGATATTTGAAAATGGTTTTAAAAGCTAATAATTTTGATTTACACAGAGAAATCAAATAATTGGATTAAATCTAATCTTTTAACTTTTTGCAATTCAGTTACGAAATGTCATTATTTTGTCACCCAGTTTCAGTGACAAAATGTTATTCATTTTGTCACTCAGTGACAAAATGAGATTTCATTGTTGTGATGGTTTATTTCCATAGCAACAAACAAGGATTGCTTTGAAAATATCCGACATCAAATAATTACCAAGTCAAATAAATTCAAAATGAAGATGAATTTTACTGAATTGCAAAAAATCTTGTGTATAAACACGTTGCAAAACTCTTTTTTGCACGTTCATTTTGCAACTTGTTATATAAATAGCTATTGTGCTTTTATTAATTAGGAAATAATTTTGAAGAAAATTGCAGCATTCTTATGGAAGTATTTTGGAAATTATGCTTCTAACATCAAAACAATAAACAGTTTGCTGTTATTTGCGAATTGTTCAGATTTTAACTTTTTTGTCAATTCTGAAGAATTTTTAACAGAATACTTTGATTTGTATTGTAAATTGTTTATAAGGTAGTTTAATTTTTTGGCTAAAATGTGATTAAGCTCATTACTGCATATAAGGTGGAATGAGCTAATTTGATTTATGTTTAAATAAGGCCGTAAAATTTAGGTGCTTGAGAGTTTTTATTATAATTTGACATTTTTCTGCTTCCGTGAAGCAGACATTGCAATGATCAAAGTTCTGTACAACTTCCTTTTGAAATTTAGTGGTGGCATCTTTTTCTTTACTAAGGATTGACTGGATGTTGTTCTTTTTTGCATTTTTGATAAGAATAAATGTACCCAAGATTTCTTTAATGTTGTGTCTTAACAACTCTTGTTTAATTTTTATCTATCAGCTATCACAATCTGTTACCCTTGGTAATGACACGAAACGCATTGGGGTACATTTAAAATTCAAACTTCCCTAGCTTTAAGGACATCCTACTTTTACATAGAACTTTATATATTAGAGGCTTTGGTTACTATTATTCTTGTTAAATTCATAGATGGGTGCAACTTTTCTTTTGAATTACTATATGTATAGTCATCGTAAACCCGGACGGGAATACAAAGCAACCCTTTTTTAAAATATTATAGTGATTGAAAAATTTAAAATGGAAAACGTATTAATACGAGTAAATTTGTTACCGATACATAAAAAGACCGTTACACATATAAATCGAAGTAACACTGTTATCGCATTTGCACATTTGGCAAATGAGACGCCCGCATGTTCAAACTTTCACTTTCTTATCGCAGAACAGTTCAAGTATTTTTAATAAATACTAATTAGTACCCGGTTGACTCGCGTTCGCGTAGTATTTCTTCAATTAAATGGTGTTGAGTCGCAAGATGATCAGTCTACGTATTCAAAATGGTTCAAAGTAAGGGGTCAATCAAGTTGGAGTAGCACACAACTTAAAATGGATTTGAACTATACGTACGTTTTGTATAGGTTATGTATAGTTTTGTATACGTAATTGTAAGTTTTGTATACCATTGTTTTTATCATAACTAATAATAACATAATGGGGATACTCAAAGTTGATACTTTTTTATACCAAATGGAAAATCAGAAATTCAAATAAACTATATAATTCTGTTAGTTTTGTATAGTTTTGTACACTATAAATAAAGTTTTGTATACGATTCTTTAAGGCTTAAACAAATACCCAAAATGGTATACTCTAACTTGACGAAAAAAAAATGTATTTCTTTCAGATAAAAAATGTTATTCATAAATAAAAAGTTATGTATAGTTTTGTATAGCATAAATTAAGTTTTGTATACTTAACTAAAATTACAAAAAAAAATTTTCATTTGTATGTGCACGGGGTAGACCATTTCAATCAATACACGCGAATATCTCGAAAAGGACAATTTTATTCAAAAAATGTTTCAGACAAAAGGTTTATGGCTTTGAGGGAGAAAGATGATGACATTATCACTTTAATTGTAGATGGCGCCACTTTAGAGATTTCATCACGACGGTCATTTTTTAAATGGGAGTGGATTTTTTTTTCTAAATAAAAGCTGCAGCTGGCAATAAGATGAATATAACGGTGTCTTGTTTTTCTAATCGGATCTTTTTCCACTTAGTTATGGTGTTCCAAAGTTTATACAATTTGGAAAAAAAAGTTCACACCCATTTAAAAAAATGGCCGCCATGATAAATTGATAATGTCATCATCTTTCCCCATATACAAAAGGGTATACTGCTAGCCTTGTACCAATTTATCTGGCAAACATTAGAAAACAGAAGATATTACTCTCTCTGTAGAAGGGTCGTGTTGAAAGGCAATCGGGACGAAGGTTTGCGCATTGCGATGTCCTTGCTATAATGTCAATATGGAGCATTTTTCTATCTATAGAGCGAAAATATATGTGTCTGCACCGTAATGTTGATCAGATTTTTTGCACATGTATTGTATAGGATGTTAGCAGTATACTCTTTATATATGTATATGTCTTCCCCTTCGAAGCCATAGAACTTTTATCTGACACATTTTTTTTTCAAAAATTATCCTTCTCAAGATATTCGCGTGTATTAATTAGAATCTGTATATACAGATGGATTATACTTGACCCGTATTTCTGTATTATCTGGCTGATTGAAAAGCAACCCAGTATACAAATTTCATATTTAATAGATGAGTAGTAGTAGTAGTAGTAGTAGTAGTAGTATTTTTATTAACACCAAATAAATGGTACATATTACTTCATATAAAAAAATGTACGATAAGCATTAACACATAATAATATTATACACAATATACACATAGTAGTTTATTTAACAAACAAATCAAAACATTAAAATTTAAATTGAAGAAACTCTTCCAAAGAATAGAACGCTTTTTTGAGGAAAATGTACCTTATTGATTTTTTGAATTTGTTTATATTTGTACATTCCCGGAGTTCATCAGGTAATTTGTTAAAGAATACTTTACCCATGTAAAATATAGTGTTTTTACAAAAGGCAGTGCTAGGGAGAGGTAAGTATAAATGTGTTTTTTGACGTGTGTTGTATGAATGATGATCCTGACTAATTTGAAGGTGCTGCCGATGTCTAAGCATCATGCATAAAGTTTCCAGGACAAACAAAGAGAATATGGTTAAGATATTGTTTTTAATAAATAGTTCACGACAAGACGTTGTACTAGGGACGCGGTTTAATATCCGAATAGCTCGTTTTTGAATTATAAAGAGTTTATTTAGGTTATCATTCGACGTAAAACCCCAAAACGCAATTCCATATCTCAGTCTAGATTCAAATAAAGAAAAGTAAATCGTCCGTAGTAACTTTTTATCCATTGATGTGCTGCAAACACGAAGAGCGAAGCAGGCAGATGACAAGGTTTTAGCTAAGGTTTGTATATGGGCCGTCCATGTCATGTTGGAATCGATTACAAGTCCTAAAAATTTACAGTGGGGAGACTCTACCATATTGACATCGTTTAACATAAATTTGAAATTGAAATGATGTTTGTGATTTATAAAGGTCGTTTTACTTAAGTTTAGTGTTAATTTATTACTGTCAAACCATTTTTTTATGTCAAGGAGATCAGAATTAACTTTTTGTTGCAGTAAATTTGGGTCATGGTCGCTCCAAGTGATTGAGGTGTCGTCGGCAAATAATATTATGTTGGCATCTATCGATAACCTACAGAAGTCATTTATGTACAGAACGAACAAGATAGGCCCCAATATCGAGCCTTGTGGAACTCCATGTAGAATAGGTAAAGGATGTGAGTAGAAAACGTTTTGATCAAATGTAATTCGAACCATTTGTGTACGGTCCGCTAGGTAGGACTGAAACCATTTGTATGAGATCCCGCGAAATCCATATGCTTCTAGTTTAGATAACAAATGTGCATGATGCACACAATCAAATGCCTTGGTTAGATCGCATAGTACAGTTACAGTAAATCTATTGTCGTTCAACAGTTGATAGATGTGATTTGTATAATTAAAAATAGCGTCGTGCGTGTTTTTTCCTGATTGAAATCCAAACTGAAATCTTGATATTAAATTACATTTACTTATATACGATGTCATTCTAGAAAGCATTAAGGTTTCGATTATTTTTGAGAAACAAGGTATTAATGAGATGGGTCGATAGTCTGCAGGAGTATTTGATTTGCCACCTTTATGTAAAGGGACAACTATTGCTTTTTTTAAACATGAGGGAAAAGTCCCTTCGGAGAACGACTCGTTGATTATTGTACTTAATGCTTGTAGGGCACTGGTTGGAAGATGAGTGACAACCTTTAATGGAATACCATCGATGCCTGTAGAATTTTTATTTTTTAGTTTCTTGATTACGGTGTTTAGTTCATTTAAATCTGTGGGGAAAGCAAAGAAGTTAGAATTATTTTCGAAATTTATCAAAGGATATATAGTTAATTTTGGATCCAAGTTTTTAATTAATTTATTAGCATATTCCGAGAAAAAGTTATTTAACCTTTCGGCAATTTTGCATGGGTTCGTTATTTGTTTGCCGTTGACATCGAGAGACAGTAGTGATACATGATTTGATTTTTTATAGTTTGTACATTCGTTTACTATTTTCCATGCTTCCCTAGCGGTGTTTTTTGATTTAGTTAGACGAAGGTTAGTAATACGTTTTTTGGACAATGAAATTAAGGCTCTTAGAATTTTTTTGTAGGTTACGTAGTATTTATGAAACCATGTTACATTTAAAAAATATTTTTTGGCATAGTATAAGAAGCGTTTATTTTTTAATGAAGTTTTTAATCCCTTAGTTAGCCATGACGTTTTTGCTCTAATTTTAGTATGATAAATAGGAAAGGCCAAATTTAAATTATTTAATACAGTCCATTTTGGCATCCACAGAACCAATAAGGAGATCATTCCAGTTCACATTTTCGAAAGATTTACTAAATCGACTAAAATTTGTAGCCGTAAATTTTCTACCAACAATAGTTTTTGTTTGTTTTGGTGCAATGTGATTAATTACAAAAAATAATGCTTCATGATCAGATAAGCCTGAATTTACAACTGATGCTCTATTGCTACTCGGCAGGTTTGTACAAATATAATCAATAGTTGTCATACTTGATGGTGTTATTCTGGTTGGAGAATCTACACGCATAGTTAAGTTATATGATAATATTACGTTTTTTAACGCCATAATCTTCGAAGAGTTTTCTGTAAAATTTACATTAAAGTCGCCTGATAAAATGATTATGTCTTTACAACTAAAATAGGACAGTAAAGTTACAAGATTCCGAATAAAGATGTCGTAGTCACCTAATGGTGACCTGTAAATACATATGATATAAATTTTCGAAGAGTTGTTTACACAAATACAAGAGAATTCAAAATTGACCTCAGACAATAAATGGTCGAAATAGATCGGTATACAATCTAAAGTGTTTGCACATAGAATAGCTGTGCCACCATGAATTTTAAGGGATCTACTGTAAATAGACACAGTTTTATAATTGTCTATAATTAGAGATTCATCAGTTGATAACCAATGTTCGGTTAAACATACGATAGCGGGATATTTATGCTCTTGTAAAAAGGAAAATAAGTCGTCCGTTTTATTGCGAACGCACTGAATATTTAGTAAAAGTAGTCTACTGTTATTAGTTAGACCAGACGGTGATTTTTTAGCATAATTTGTGGGATTACTATTTTTTGATTGCTACTTAAGTTTAATATTAATCAAGTTATCTAAATTTATATAATATTCGTTGCAATTATTCTGGAGATTATTAGTTGATATCATGTATGCAATATTTTCAAACAAGTTCAGTTTGTTAGCAGTACTAACATGCAAATTATGAGTTGCAACACAACTTGTAAATATGGAATTTGTATCAATAAAGCGAATATCGTTGTGATTGTGATTTTCTATAATGCTATCATAAAGTTGTTTGTTTACGTTGTAAACAAATTTATTTAATACATAGCGTGAATTACTAAACGGTACAGATACGATAACGACGTTAGTGTTTACGGTAGCTGCTATTGCTGAAGTTAGAATATTGTTTTTAATTGCGGAACCACTTAAAGCATTGTTTGCACCAGCCCAAATTATAAGGTAATCGGATTTTGAAAAATCATGAACAAGTCCAGCTACATCAGAGACGACATTTTCCCAAGTACCGTTTGGCTTGAATAAGCATTGAACTGTAAATTTTTCAGGTGGTAAAATTTTTTGAAGCATATTGGTACAATGCCGACCATTACTGTCACTTAAGAGAAGCACTTTGGATTTGATTACAGAATTTTTGTTTAAATTAAAGTTCTTCTTAGGTTGGATTATGCAATTTTCGGTCCTAGATGACTTATGAACTTTATTAGTCACACTAGTTTTCACTATCGCGGAATTTGTATCATTGAATTTAGCGCCGATTTTGATCTTTGGAGTTATAAGATTAGATTGATTATTGGTTGGCTTACCCACCTTTGGTGAAAGTAAACGAGTTTGTTCGAATAACTTTTGATTGTACTCCAACAATATTTTCATTTTGGCTTCCAAAAAACTGATCTTTTTATGAAGATACAGCAGCGTTTGGTCGTAACAGAATTTATGTCGCACAGTTTTCTTTTTTGCTAAATTAATCGGAAGGTTATCGTCCACGTTTCCATCAAGTGTACTACAATTTAAGTATTCTTTAAGTTTACCAATTAGCACAGTTTTTTTACCGGTCGTAGAAATTTTTAGTTTACGTAGTTCATTTTTCAATTCCGGTACTTTTAATTCAGTTATTCGTTTTGGCATGTTGGCCTCGAAGATTCTAATACTCTTATCTACACTAAACACACACTTAAATATTAATAGATACGTACTACTACACAGGATAACAAGAATAAATTAAAGTTAATTTTAAAACACTGAATTCACACAGCTTAGACAAATACGTGTTGTATGTACAGCGTGCAAGATGAATGTAGGAGGAATTGATCATAAAGGTAATACACAATTTTGTATAAGTGTTAAGGTGATTTTGACTCCTAATTTTAACATATAGAGAGTTTTGTATGGCTTAAAAAACTTGAGTTGAATATCACAATTGCAGTCACGCAGAGATTTGTATAAGTCAAATAAGCTGATGCGAGTATTTCGTCCTTTGTTATTAATATAGATTGGGGGACGAGCAATCGTCCAACAACTGAACGTTACGCATTAGTTTATTTGTAACTTCAAGATTCTAATCAGTTTCGTAACTATAATTATTGCTTCGTGACTAATTCCCCATGGCACACATCAATTAACTAAATTTATTTTTCCTGATGAAGCTAATAACACAGATAAGTCAAATAATACAGTCTACAGTTTTGTATAGGTGAAATAACAACATCGTAGAATTCGGTATAGGTCAAATAATGCAGTGTAGAGTTTTGTATAGGTCAAATAATACTCTCTAGAGTTTTGTATAGGTAAAATAACACAGTGTAGAGTTTTGTATCGGTCAAATAACACATTGTAGAGTTTTGTATAGGACAAATAATTCAGTCCAGAGTTTTGTATAGGTCAAATAATACTGTCTAGAGTTTTGTATAGGTCAAATAATACCCTCTAGAGTTTTGTATAGGTAAAATAATTCAGTCCAGAGTTTTGTATAGGTCAAATAATACCGTCTAGAGTTTTGTATAGGTCAAATAATGCAGTGTAGAGTTTTGTATAGGTCAAATAATACTCTCTAGAGTTTTGTATAGGTAAAATAACACAGTGTAGAGTTTTGTATAGGTCAAATAATGCAGTGTAGAGTTTTGTATAGGTCAAATAATACAGTCTACAGTTTTGTATAGGTCAAATAATACAGTGTAGAGTTTTGTATAGGTCAAATAATACTGTCTAGAGTTTTGTATAGGTCAAATAATACCGTCTAGAGTTTTGTATAGGTAAAATAACACAGTGTAGAGTTTTCTATAGGTCAAATAATGCAGTGTAGAGTTTTGTATAGGTCAAATAATGCAGTGTAGAGTTTTGTATAGATCAAATAATACTGTCTAGAGTTTTGTATAGGTCAAATAATACCCTCTAGAGTTTTGTATAGGTCAAATAACACATTGTAGAGTTTTGTATAGGTCAAATAATTCAGTCCAGAATTTTGTGTAGGTCAAATAATAGCGTCTAGAGTTTTGTAGCGGAATGCAAAAGAGTATTTGTTTTACAAAAACGACTAATACGATTAATTTTTAATGTAAAGCCACTAACATCACATAGGGAATCATTTATAAACAATCGCCTACTTACGTTTCCTTGCATTTATATTTACAAACTATGTATCTTTGTGCACACAAACTACAGCTACTTCCTACCCCTAAATCACAACCACACCTACTTCACACGGAACGGTGACACCCTCACTATACCACTTCATTGTTCTTCAAAATATGAAAAAAGTCCTTTCTACAACTGCATAACGACTTACAATGCGCTCCCATCCGACATAAAAAAGATAAAATCTAATCACCAATTCAAAACAAGGCTCAAAAATTACCTCGTAACTAAGTGTTTTTACAATTACAATTTTATGAAATAAGTTAGTGTATGCATGTTAATGTCTAACGTTTTTTTTAACTTGTTATACGTATATAATTTGTACTTAATGTTTTTAATAATTTTTTTTGACAATGTCTATGTCAACACTGTTGATTCCCAGGCAATAAATAAATAAATAAATAAATAAATAAATAAAATAACACAGTGTAGAGTTTTGTATAGTTCAAATAATGCAGTGTAGAGTTTTGTATAGGTCAAATAATGCAGTGTAGAGTTTTGTATAGGTCAAATAATACTGTCTAGAGTTTTGTATAGGTCAAATAATACCGTCTAGAGTTTTGTATTGGTAAAATAACACAGTGTAGAGTTTTGTATAGGTCAAATAATGCAGTGTAGAGTTTTGTATAGGTCAAATAATACTGTCTAGAGTTTTGTATTGGTAAAATAACACAGTGTAGAGTTTTGTATAGGTCAAATAATGCAGTGTAGAGTTTTGTATAGGTCAAATAATACTGTCTAGAGTTTTGTATAGGTCAAATAATACCCTCTAGAGTTTTGTATAGGTCAAATAACACATTGTAGAGTTTTGTATAGGTCAAATAATTCAGTCCAGAGTTTTGTGTAGGTCAAATAATAGCGTCTAGAGTTTTGTATAGGTAAAATAACACAGTGTAGAGTTTTGTATAGTTCAAATAATGCAGTGTAGAGTTTTGTATAGGTCAAATAATGCAGTGTAGAGTTTTGTATAGGTCAAATAATACTGTCTAGAGTTTTGTATAGGTCAAATAATACCGTCTAGAGTTTTGTATTGGTAAAATAACACAGTGTAGAGTTTTGTATAGGTCAAATAATGCAGTGTAGAGTTTTGTATAGGTCAAATAATACTGTCTAGAGTTTTGTATAGGTAAAATAATGCAGTGTAGAGTTTTGTATAGGTCAAATAATACTGTCTAGAGTTTTGTATAGGGAAAATTACACAGTGTAGAGTTTTGTATAGGTCAAATAATGCAGTGTAGAGTTTTGTATAGGTCAAATAATACAGTCTACAGATTTGTATAGGTCAAATAATACAGTGTAGAGTTTTGTATAGGTCAAATAATACTGTCTAGAGTTTTGTATAGGTCAAATAATACAGTCTACAGTTTTGTATACGTCAAATAATACAGTGTAGAGTTTTGTATAGGTCAAATAATACTGTCTAGAGTTTTGTATAGGTCAAATAATACTGTCTAGAGTTTTGTATAGGTCAAATAATACCGTCTAGAGTTTTGTATAGGTAAAATAACACAGTGTAGGGTTTTGTATAGGTCAAATAATGCAGTGTAGAGTTTTGTATAGGTCAAAATAATGCAGTGTAGAGTTTTGTATAGGTCAAATAATACCGTCTCGAGTTTTGTATAGGTCAAATAATGATTTTGATGCAAAAATTATTATTTGTTATTGGAATTTGATAATACGCAAGCTAAAATAACTAATATAAGTTAACGTTTTTGCGTTCACCTTTACAATAAATATTTATGGGGGATGCCGTCTTATACACTTAAAAAACAATATGCAGGTTAGTTATTACATAAAGAAATTTTTATACAGAATAAACTAGACTATGACGTAAGTTAACGTTTGTGCGTTCACTCTTTTCATTCGTATGTACGATAAAATATTTATGGGGGATGCCAGCTTATACACTTAAAAAACAATACGCAGGTTAGTTATTAAATAAAGAAATTTTTATACAGTGTAAACTAGACTATGACATCTTATCATTAACTTTTGTGAACAATCTTGCTTCTTATCTTTCAAGTCGTCGTACAACCTATACAACCTATACAAAACTCTAGAGAGTATTATTTGACCTATACAAAACTATAGACGGTATTATTTGACCTATACAAAACTCTGGACTGAATTATTTGACCTACACAAAACTCTGCACTGAATTATTTGACCTATACCGAATTCTACGATGTTGTTATTTCACCTATACAAAACTGTAGACTGTATTATTTGACCTATACAAAACTCTACACTGCATTATTTGACCTATACAAAACTCTACACTGTGTTATTTTACCTATACAAAACTCTAGAGAGTATTATTTGACCTATACAAAACTCTACACTGCATTATTTGACCTATACAAAACTCTAGACGGTATTATTTGACCTATACAAAACTCTAGACAGTATTATTTGACCTATACAAAACTCTAGACAGTATTATTTGACCTATACAAAACTCTACACTGTATTATTTGACCTATACAAAACTCTACACTGCATTATTGGACCTATACAAAACTCTACACTGCATTATTGGACCTATACAAAACTCTACACTGCATTATTTGACCTATACAAAACTCTACACTGTGTTATTTTACCTATACAAAACTCTAGAGGGTATTATTTGACCTATACAAAACTCTAGACAGTATTGTTTGATCTATACAAAACTCTACACTGCATTATTTGACCTATACAAAACTCTACACTGCATTATTTGACCTATACAAAACTCTACACTGTGTTATTTTACCTATACAAAACTCTAGAGGGTATTATTTGACCTATACAAAACTCTAGACAGTATTATTTGACCTATACAAAACTCTACACTGTATTATTTGACCTATACAAAACTCTACACTGCATTATTTGACCTATACAAAACTCTACACTGTGTTATTTTACCCATACAAAACTCTAGAGGGTATTATTTGACCTATACAAAACTCTACACTGTGTTATTTTACCTATACAAAACTCTAGACGCTATTATTTGACCTATACAAAACTCTACACTGCATTATTTGACCTATACAAAACTCTACACTGTGTTATTTTACCTATACAAAACTCTAGAGGGTATTATTTGACCTATACAAAACTCTAGACAGTATTATTTGACCTATACAAAACTCTACACTGTGTTATTTTACCTATACAAAACTCTAGAGGGTATTATTTGACCTATACAAAACTCTAGACAGTATTATTTGACCTATACAAAACTCTAGACAGTATTATTTGACCTATACAAAACTCTACACTGTGTTATTTTACCTATACAAAACTCTAGAGGGTATTATTTGACCTATACAAAACTCTACACTGCATTATTTGACCTGTACAAAACTCTACACTGTGTTATTTTACCTATACAAAACTCTACACTGTGTTATTTTACCTATACAAAACTCTAGAGGGTATTATTTGACCTATACAAAACTCTAGACAGTATTATTTGACCTATACAAAACTCTACACTGTGTTATTTTACCTATACAAAACTCTAGAGGGTATTATTTGACCTATACAAAACTCTAGACAGTATTATTTGACCTATACAAAACTCTAGACAGTATTATTTGACCTATACAAAACTCTACACTGTGTTATTTTACCTATACAAAACTCTAGAGGGTATTATTTGACCTATACAAAACTCTAGACAGTATTATTTGACCTATACAAAACTCTACACTGTATTATTTGACCTATACAAAACTCTACACTGCATTATTTGACCTATACAAAACTCTACACTGTGTTATTTTACCTATACAAAACTCTAGAGGGTATTATTTGACCTATACAAAACTCTAGACAGTATTATTTGACCTATACAAAACTCTACACTGTATTATTTGACCTATACAAAACTCTACACTGCATTATTTGACCTATACAAAACTCTACACTGTGTTATTTTACCTATACAAAACTCTAGAGGGTATTATTTGACCTATACAAAACTCTAGACAGTATTATTTGACCTATACAAAACTCTACACTGTATTATTTGACCTATACAAAACTCTACACTGCATTATTGGACCTATACAAAACTCTACACTGCATTATTTGACCTATACAAAACTCTACACTGTGTTATTTTACCTATACAAAACTCTAGACGCTATTATTTGACCTATACAAAACTCTGGACTGAATTATTTGACCTATACAAAACTCTACAATGTGTTATTTGACCTATACAAAACTCTAGAGGGTATTATTTGACCTATACAAAACTCTAGACAGTATTGTTTGATCTATACAAAACTCTACACTGCATTATTTCACCTATACAAAACTCTACACTGCATTATTTGACCTATACAAAACTCTACACTGTGTTATTTTACCTATACAAAACTCTAGACGATATTATTTGACCTATACAAAACTCTAGACAGTATTATTTGACCTATTGTAGTGTACTCATACACATAAAAACAACTAAAAACGATTTTAATTCTCTAAAAATAAAAATACAATGAACATGTTATAAAACTCATAATCATGTCTGACTACACACTGTTGCCAAACTTATCTTAATACATTACAATATGCTCCCTCATAAATTGAGTCTAACCGGTGGTTTAATAATGCGTTTACGCAGTATCTCTTGTGCCTTCTCTTCATTTCTTTTCCTAGTTTCGCCTGTCTCTATTACTAACTCTGACGGTATCTGGACTGTCTTCTCTTCCAAATCGTTCTTGTCGTCCTTACTTTCTTGAACCTTCGCCTTTACTTTTATAATCTGGTTTACATGCCTCTTCCAGAGTAATTCTTCTCCTACCACTTTACACATATAAATTCTGTCTCCCAAAATTTCATCAATTTCGCACTCAACCCACTTCTTTTGATTCGGGTTACGGTAGTCCCTACAATACACTAACTCTCCCACACTAAATCTCACTTCTCTGCCCACTTTCTCTGTTAACTTTAAACCTACATCCTTTTTCCTACCTAATATATCTAGTCTAGTTCTAACTTTATAATTGAACAACAACTAGATGGCGTGACACCCGTGGCGATGTGTACGGCATTTCTATAGCTAAATAAATACCTGTTTACTATTGTTTCAAAAGACACATCGGCATTAGTATCATCCAAAAGTGCTTTACTTATACTATGTTTGAAATTTTTCACAGCATTCTCTGCCAATCCATTGGTTGCTGGGTGGAAAGGGGGTGATGTTAAATGTTTGATTCCATTATTTGCCAAAAATTTTGAAAATGCCTCCGAAACTAACTGAGATCCATTATCAGTTACAACAACCTGCGGTAAACCGAACCTTGCAAAGCATTCTCTAAATTTCTCAATCGTTGTATTTGCATCAGTACTCCTCATTATAAAAGCCTCTAACCATTTAGAATAACTGTCTATTATTAACAAGATCATTCGACCTTTGAATGGTCCTAAGAAATCAGCATGTATACGTTCATAACAATAACTACCTCTAACACATGGAATTATTTTTGCTTTATTTGGTTGTGCCCTAACACTTAAACAAATTTTACATCCATTCACTCTACTTTCTATATCCCTATCTAATAACGGCCACCAAAAATATGCTCTTGCCACTGACTTCATCTTCACTATTCCCTCGTGCATACTATGCAATTCCTTGAGTAACTGCTCCCTTAAACTGCTTGGTATTACTACTCTGTATCCCCACATTACTACTTCATTATCTACAGATAACTCCCCTTCACGCAACAAATATGGCCTCAAACTACTATCGTCCAATTGCTTAGGAAACCCGTACCTAATAAAGTTTATGACTTTCCCTAGAATTTTATCACGCCTAGTTTCCGACCTTATTTTGCCAATATCTACTGGTGCCAACTGCTCAATAAAATTTAAATAATCTAGCGTTGCTTCATCAGCTTTAAAATCATCTGAGTTCACTGGTAACCTAGATAACATATCTGCTTTTACATTTGTCGACCCTTGAATGTATTTAAATTCATAATCAAAACCTGACAAAAATATCGACCACCTCTGCAAACGATCTGCAGCCATCTGCGGTAGGCTCCTATGCTCTCCAAACAATGCTTTTAACGGTTTGTGATCAGATAGTATTGTGAATTTACGCCCTGCTAAATATTGGTACAATTTTTTTACTCCCCAATATATACTCAAAGCTTCTTTATCTATCATTGAATAGTTTCTTTCTGATTTTGTCAACACTCGCGACACAAAACTAATAGGACTTTCTGTACCATCTTCCATACGATGTAATAACACCGCTCCTATTCCGTAATTACTGCTATCGCAAGCTAATAACAATGGCTTATTTATGTCATAATGAACCAGAATTTTATCAGATATCATCTCTTTCTTCAATAACTCAAAAGATTCCTGACATTTAACTGACCATATAAATTTAGCATCTTTACGTAATAGTCTGTACAGTGGTTCTAGCTTTTGAGAAAAATTGTTAACAAATTTGGAATAATAATTAAGCATTCCTATAAATGCTCTCAGTTGAGTAATATCCTGTGGACACGGAGCGTCTACAATCGCCTTAACTTTTGTTTCGTCCCTTTCTAAACCTCTCTCACTAATCTTATATCCTAAATAATACACACATTCCTTAAAAAATTCGCATTTTGAAAAATTCAATCTAAACCCTGCACAATCTAACCTCCTTAAAACTTCCTCTAAATTACATAAATGTTCCCTTTCATCTTTTCCTGTCACCACCACGTCATCCAAATAATTAACTGTCCCTTTACAACCCTGTAACACCCTTTCTACAATATTTTGAAAAATAGAGCACGCTGGTTTGGTCCCATAAGGTAACCTCTTAACCCGGTAAATACCAAAAGTTGTGCTCCATGCCAATAGATCACTAGTTTCTGGCGTTACTTCTAATTGGTTGTATGCATTTAAGAAATCCAATTTAGTGAATCTCTTTCCACCTTGCAATGCTACAAAAATCTCGTCAATTCTAGGTAAAGGATGATTTACATCCTTTAAGAATCTATTAATTGTAATCTTATAATTAGCACAAACCCTGACATCTTTACCATTACTTTTCATAACCGGCACAAGAGGCGTTCCCCAATTTGCATTTGGTACCTTCTCAATTACCCCTTGCTTCTCCAACTTATTTAACTCTAATATGACTTTATCCTTGAAAGCTAATGGTATAGGTCGTGGCTTATGAAAAATAGGAATAACATCTGTATTAAGTTCCAAAGTGACTTTCTCATATTTGTATGTTCCTAATTCTGATTTAAATACGTTTGAAAATTTACTGAGTAAATCCTTTAAAGTTGTGTCATGTGACATTTCACTAATTTCTAAACTTGACACATTCAAATCAAACATCTTAAATAAATCTCTGCCTAATAACAATTGCTTAGCATTCTTAACTACTACTAAAGTACAAATCTTTGTTACATTATTTAATTGAATACTAACTTGAATTTGACCCATGGGGTGGATACTAGTGCCATCATATGCTTTTAATTTAATCGCTGTCGGTTGCAATTTTACATCCGAAAACTCTTTTTGATACCAAACATAAGGTATACATGATAGACTAGCGCCCGTATCAACCTCCATTAACATGCTTTTACCATTAATTAAAACATTCGTACCTATTGGTTCTATGTAATTACTTTCTTCTGCTCTTGTAAGGTTGAACAACTCCAACTCCTGCTCTTCCAGATTAACGTTAGCTTCTTCTTCAATACAATTATTGGTTAATTTTTTACATGCTGCGGCAATATGACCCCTCTCATTACAATTTTTGCATTTGAAATTTTTAAATCTGCACATCTTAAAATTATGATTACCCTTGTTGCACCTAAAAGATAACAAATCTGCTGCTGCTCTTTTGTCTCTTGACTGTCCTGCAACTTCTCGTTCTGGTACACCCGGTCTACCTTGTGGTTTCTTCTTGAAATGCTGTACTCTATTCACCGCTGCTTGTTTATTTTCTTTTAACGCCGCTTCCTTTGTCAATGCTAGGTCTAACATATCCTCCAATGACTTCTTAGGAGTCTCTTCACACAGCCTGTCTAGTATTGGACCTAGTTTCATACCTGTCACAAACTTGTCAAGAACCCGTTCATCGTATGACCTCTCGAATTCGCACTCCGCTGCTAATTTCTTGACTCTAACATGCCACTCATTGATGCTCTCCTCCCCTTGTCTTAAGGTATCGAACAAAATACGTTTACGATAGAGTGACCTTTTCGGCTGAAACTGCTTCTCCAATATTAGCGTTATCTCTCCAAAAGTACCATCACTGGGTTTTCGCGGATACATCACATTTTTTAAAATTTTATAAACCTCTTCATCCACTGCGGTCAAAAGAATTGCGACCTTACGCTGTTCCTCCACTAAATTTGCAATAAATTGCTGCTCTAACCGCTCGCTAAAAATTTCCCAATCCTGTCCTAGCTTGAATTGGTTAAAAACAGAACCCATCGAAGCGCCAACTACTTTAATATTAGTACTAGTAATGTCTGTAGCTTCCATTTTCATTGCAATTAATAAAAATTCTACAATTGTGTGATCTAACCTCACTATAAAAACGTGCTTCCTCGTAAATTTTCAGAACTGTTCCCGATAACGGAATTAAACCATTTTATACTCGTCGCCAATTTGTAGTGTACTCATACACATAAAAACAACTAAAAACGATTTTAATTCTCTAAAAATAAAAATACAATGAACATGTTATAAAACTCATAATCATGTCTGACTACACACTGTTGCCAAACTTATCTTAATACATTACACCTATACAAAACTCTACACTGTATTATTTGACCTATACAAAACTGTAGACTGTATTATTTGACCTATACAAAACTCTACACTGCATTATTTGACCTATACAAAACTCTACACTGTGTTATTTTACCTATACAAAACTCTAGAGAGTATTATTTGACCTATACAAAACTCTACACTGCATTATTTGACCTATACAAAACTCTAGACGGTATTATTTGACCTATACAAAACTCTAGACAGTATTATTTGACCTATACAAAACTCTACACTGTATTATTTGACCTATACAAAACTCTACACTGCATTATTGGACCTATACAAAACTCTACACTGCATTATTTGACCTATACAAAACTCTACACTGTGTTATTTTACCTATACAAAACTCTAGAGTCTAGACGCTATTATTTGACCTATACAAAACTCTGGACTGAATTATTTGACCTATACAAAACTCTACAATGTGTTATTTGACCTATACAAAACTCTAGAGGGTATTATTTGACCTATACAAAACTCTAGACAGTATTGTTTGATCTATACAAAACTCTACACTGCATTATTTGACCTATACAAAACTCTACACTGCATTAGTTGACCTATACAAAACTCTACACTGTGTTATTTTACCTATACAAAACTCTAGACGGTATTATTTGACCTATACAAAACTCTAGACAGTATTATTTGACCTATACAAAACTCTACACTGTATTATTTGACCTATACAAAGCTCTACACTGCATTATTGGACCTATACAAAACTCTACACTGCATTATTTGACCTATACAAAACCCTACACTGTGTTAT
Source organism: Pyrocoelia pectoralis (assembly GCA_036250285.1). Taxonomy (NCBI): domain Eukaryota; kingdom Metazoa; phylum Arthropoda; class Insecta; order Coleoptera; family Lampyridae; genus Pyrocoelia; species Pyrocoelia pectoralis. The sequence continues at coordinate 3,768,053 of CM070075.1, read as the reverse complement.
TTTACCTATACAAAACTCTAGACGCTATTATTTGACCTATACAAAACTCTGGACTGAATTATTTGACCTATACAAAACTCTACAATGTGTTATTTGACCTATACAAAACTCTAGAGGGTATTATTTGACCTATACAAAACTCTAGACAGTATTGTTTGATCTATACAAAACTCTACACTGCATTATTTCACCTATACAAAACTCTACACTGCATTATTTGACCTATACAAAACTCTACACTGTGTTATTTTACCTATACAAAACTCTAGACGATATTATTTGACCTATACAAAACTCTAGACAGTATTATTTGACCTATACAAAACTCTACACTGTATTATTTGACCTATACAAAACTGTAGACTGTATTATTTGACCTATACAAAACTCTACACTGCATTATTTGACCTATACAAAACTCTACACTGTGTTATTTTACCTATACAAAACTCTAGAGAGTATTATTTGACCTATACAAAACTCTACACTGCATTATTTGACCTATACAAAACTCTAGACGGTATTATTTGACCTATACAAAACTCTAGACAGTATTATTTGACCTATACAAAACTCTGGACCGAATTATTTGTCCTATACAAAACTCTACAATGTGTTATTTGACCTATACAAAACTCTAGAGGGTATTGTTTGACATATACAACTCTCCAAACAGTATTATTTCACCTATACGGAACTCTAGACTGTATTATTTCACCTATACAAAACTCTACAATGTGTTATTTAACCTATACAAAACTCTAGACGGTATTATTTGACCTATACAAAACTCTGGACTGAATTATTTGACCTACACAAAACTCTGCACTGAATTGTTTGACCTATACCGAATTCTACGATGTTGTTATTTCACCTATACAAAACTGTAGACTGTATTATTTGACTTATCTGTGTTATTAGCTTCATCAGGAAAAATAAATTTAGTTAATTGATGTGTGCCATGGGGAATTAGTCACGAAGCAATAATTATAGTTACGAAACTGATTAGAATCTTGAAGTTACAAATAAACTAATGCGTAACGTTCAGTTGTTGGACGATTTCTCGTCCCCCAATCTATATTAATAACAAAGGACGAAATACTCGCATCAGCTTATTTGACTTATACAAATCTCTGCGTGACTGCAATTGTGATATTCAACTCAAGTTTTTTAAGCCATACAAAACTCTCTATATGTTAAAATTAGGAGTCAAAATCACCTTAACACTTATACAAAATTGTGTATTACCTTTATGATCAATTCCTCATCTATTAAATATGAAATTTGTATACTGGGTTGCTTTTCAATCAGCCAGATAATACAGAAATACGGGTCAAGTATAATCCATCTGTATATACAGATTCTAATTAATACACGCGAATATCTTGAGAAGGATAATTTTTGAAAAAAAAATGTGTCAGATAAAAGTTCTATGGCTTCGAAGGGGAAGACATATACATATATAAAGAGTATACTGCTAACATCCTATACAATACATGTGCAAAAAATCTGATCAACATTACGGTGCAGACACATATATTTTCGCTCTATAGATAGAAAAATGCTCCATATTGACATTATAGCAAGGACATCGCAATGCGCAAACCTTCGTCCCGATTGCCTTTCAACACGACCCTTCTACAGAGAGAGTAATATCTTCTGTTTTCTAATGTTTGCCAGATAAATTGGTACAAGGCTAGCAGTATACCCTTTTGTATATGGGGAAAGATGATGACATTATCAATTTATCATGGCGGCCATTTTTTTAAATGGGTGTGAACTTTTTTTTCCAAATTGTATAAACTTTGGAACACCATAACTAAGTGGAAAAAGATCCGATTAGAAAAACAAGACACCGTTATATTCATCTTATTGCCAGCTGCAGCTTTTATTTAGAAAAAAAAATCCACTCCCATTTAAAAAATGACCGTCGTGATGAAATCTCTAAAGTGGCGCCATCTACAATTAAAGTGATAATGTCATCATCTTTCTCCCTTAAAGCCATAAACCTTTTGTCTGAAACATTTTTTGAATAAAATTGTCCTTTTCGAGATATTCGCGTGTATTGATTGAAATGGTCTACCCCGTGCACATACAAATGAAAATTTTTTTTTTGTAATTTTAGTTAAATATACAAAACTTAATTTATGCTATACAAAACTATACATAACTTTTTATTTATGAATAACATTTTTTATCTGAAAGAAATACATTTTTTTTTTCGTCAAGTTAGAGTATACCATTTTGGGTATTTGTTTAAGCCTTAAAGAATCGTATACAAAACTTTATTTATAGTGTACAAAACTATACAAAACTAACAGAATTATATAGTTTATTTGAATTTCTGATTTTCCATTTGGTATAAAAAAGTATCAACTTTGAGTATCCCCATTATGTTATATTAGTTATGATAAAAACAATGGTATACAAAACTTACAATTACGTATACAAAACTATACATAACCTATACAAAACGTACGTATAGTTCAAATCCATTTTAAGTTGTGTGCTACTCCAACTTGATTGACCCCAAAGTAAGTGCCGATCTTTTATCAATTTCTTATGTTTTCCAAAATGAAATTTCCCCTTTATGTACTGAAACAGGAAACATTTTCCGTTATGTTCTAACTTCTAATTTAATTTATGTAATCCACCGTATTATGCATTAACCTAACTTCAACTACGGTGCGGGCACCGGCGCGGCGTAACAATAATTAAATCAGATACGTGATCATTTTTGGTTACCCGTTCAACAACAATTGAAAATTTAAAACATTCTAATAACATGTATTGGAACATAATTATGGTTAATTAATGGAATATGGAATATGCCTTTCTTACGTTTGCTGCAGTTAGTAGGTTTAAGATTTATCTATAATTATTATGCTCTTAAGATATTACAACATGCATGTATTAATGCTGTGTAGTGTAGGTACGCAGATGCTTTTAAAGATAAATTCACTTTAAAACGAGTACATAATATAGAAAATGCACACAGCGACTATAGGACAACGCATTGGTCTCTGAAATCACTTTACAGTCTCTAGAGAAAAATGTTCTGCGCCCATCAAAGGTATTAATTTTCCATTTTGCACATTCTAAAAGTGTAAAATTGGGACGTTATAAGATCCGTACTTTTAAAAATGACGTATAATTTTGGAACCATACTTCTTAAGCAACTTCAGCAGCATCTGGAGCAATTTGTTTCCGAAAAAGTTAGGTATAAGAAACGTTCTCTGAATAATTGTATACAAAAAAAGGATCTAATAATGCTCGAATAATTCCACCCATACATTTATTTATTTTTTTACATTGAGGTCGTATTTTAACCAACTTATATTAGGTGTGTTAGTTGTCCATGTCCTTCAATTTTAAACATTTAAGTAAATGTTACTTCACATGGAAATAAGATGTTTGGAAAAAAGTTCTTGATGATACTTTTGCATCACATCACATCATTCATTATCCTGGTATAGGAATAAGGGCACAGTTTTTCGGCTTGCAGGGGGGCCCTTGATGCCCTAGTTACGCCACTGCTCTGGATATTTTACTCTAAACAAAGCCCTTATTTGACGAGCACTATTTTACGCGTAAAACAATTTCACCAGTGTGAAAGTGTGGCTTAGGCGTAAACAACGAGATCCAAATAACTTATGGGAAGACTATGCACTTGTTCCTCCAGTTTCGAGAACTTGACAATTCCTGAAATACGACTACATATCGATATTTAGATGCACAAAAAGTCGGCACCCCCACAATCAGCAATTCGGAAAAACCCTATCTAATAATTAACGAACAATTAAAGACTAATTTTGGAACACAATAAAAAATTTTGGAACGCAAACATAAAGTCAGAAACGTAATTTTTTGGTGGGGGTGCTAGCTTGACGTAAAACCAGGGACCTTTTCTTTGTAATGTAAAGAAAAACGAAAGATTTCGATGTAATAATTAAGGGACAATTGAAGACCTATTCTGGAACACAATAAACAATTTTGGAACGCATAAATATAGTCAGGAAACAAAGTTATTCGTGGGGGTGCTAACTTGACGTCACACCAGCGACCTTTTTCGGGAATTTAAAAAACCTGTGTAATAATTAAGCAACAAACCCCCACAAAAAACTTCGTTTCCTAACTATATTTTTGCGTTCCAAAATTTTTTCCTGTGTTCCAAAATTAGTCTTTAATTATTCCTTAAATATTCCATCGAAATCTTTCGTTTTTCTTCAAATTCCAAAGAAAAGTTTGCTGGCTTGACAAGCTAGCACCCCCACCGAAAAATTGCGTTTCCCGATTTTATGTGTGCGTTCCAAAATTGTTTATTGTGTTCCAAGATTAGTCTTTAATTGTTCCTTAATAATTATTAGATGGGAATTTTCCGAGTTGCTGATTGTGGGGCTGCCAATATTTAGTTGAATATCATAAAGTGTTACCTACCGTATTTTTAATGTTGTATAACAAAAGTTCTCATTATTTCGACTTTTCTATCGCCCAAATCTCTACATCTAACTTCGACGCATCTGTTATCAGTTTTCATGGCATTAGAAAAACTTTCGCACGACAACTTTCTGAGTATTATAATAACGCAACAGGTGTATCATTCCAAGCACGCTGTATACATATAATGAAAAAGGTTAAAGTTACGTCACAAAAGCGTGAAATCTGTCGACAGTAAAAGAAAAATACCAAATACGATATTGCGCATACATTTCTTCTATAACCGTAACGTCGACATTTGCTTACCGCTTTCAAGACTACTTCTTCGTCAATACAGCTGACGGAGCATCTCACGGTCCTCTAATTCGTTCCTCTGTCAAGCGCGGTGTTGTCTTCTGAAGAGTAGGGTGAGTTTGGCGTTTCCCAACTTGACGCGTTCCAAGAACACTAAAAAGATCACTTTAAATCAGAAATTTCGCAGGTACTTTATTCTCACACAAAAGCCTTTTCTTTTTCATAGGACGAGAAGGCCTTTCAATGGCGTCGTCATTTGTTTTTCATTATTAATTTCAGAAGAATTTCGTGGATGTATACAGATGTTATAAAATTTATATTAACGCATATAAAATGAAAATGCTGATGGTGTAAAGGTACTAAAGGTAGTGAAAGATTCCGAATTGCCCAATTACTGTAGTAAGGGGCATTTTTATTGTTATTTCATTTTCTAGCGTCGCTGGGGATGGCTTCGGTTATTGGAAACGAAATATCTGAACTATTTTCATTTTCACCTTACACTTTGAACATAAATATTTAATGACTTTAATTTTATAAGCCAATGCGTTTTGTTTACTACCAATTTTGCTAAAATAAATTAGAATTTTAGCTTGAAATTTTATGGTTAAATTCTTGTAACCACCTATCAGGCATGCAACATTTCAGTTTCATTCCAGAGGTTCTTTAAATATTTATTATAATAGGGCATGTAAACTAAAGGTACCAATTTTAATTAATTTGAATTGCGTTGTAAAATTTAAACGTTGCTATGACTCCAATACAAATATTACATCGAACGAGTTTCGCGAAACAAAAAGAAAGAATCTTTTAATAGAAGTTTAATGACAAAGATCGATGAGCCAGACCATTGTTCATATTTCTCTTTGCGTGACACACTTCTTGTCAAATAGGTATGTCGAATTACACAGTAGGGTTTGTGCAAGGGTCCCTTATCACCCTACCTTATTACAGTACGCGTGTGTCCTGTCGTAGTATTGCCGAAGCGGAAACTAAAAACAAGCTGCACACCTAAATTGTTACGATAAATTCGATCGATATTTAGTTTAGTTTGTGTGCGCTGAAACTGAAACTAAATTAAACTATTATGGGTTAAACTGGGTTAAAATTGAGCGGACATTATTTTAATCAGATACTCCTATTTATTATGCTATAATTGGATTGTTAGTTGTTTCAGTTATCATTTCAGTTGATAATCTTTAAACATGAAAAATATAGAGCCCTTTTACCTGCATAAATTTATATTTTATTTCATATATTACAATTACGATTATTCTTACCCGGACGGGTTTCACTGCCTCAGAAATCGTCTCGCGTATTCATATCCACTTTGCCTCTTGATGTGTACGGCAGCCCCTTACACCTTCATCGCGTATTACAGAAAATATGGTTGCATTACATACATATTACGATTATTATACACAAGTTTTATAATTTTTATTCAAAGGAAGTTAAAAATACCTCATTAAATTTAAGAAAATAGAACATTCTCGATGTTCTGTATAATAAATACTTCATGGAGTATATAAGAGAACAATTTTAGTATTGCGCTCAATACAGTTGGAGCGAAGGAATCGCTTGACTACAGCCTGGGACCATTTCAATAGCGGCAAATGACAGTCTAGTTATACCACGCTTCATTTTCAATGAAGCTTTCGATCACTATTGAATCATCTTATACGTATGATCTTAAAATTTTTAAATATTCAAACGTTTATGTATTCATCCGCACATTTCATTAACTGCATTCATTTTTGTCAGAGGACTGATGGTCTTTGACGAAAATGAGATAACATATAAATCCTATTCTTTCTCTAACCTTTGTTATTGACTACTACGAATTTATAACATCTAATGTAAAGGATCTCTTTCTGTTTTATTACGTTCAGTATATAACTTTTTTTTTTATTTTGAGTCCCGGTTGAGGTTTTGAAGCAACTGAAATACAGTATTTTTTGCTTTCTCAATTGAAAACGTCTGAGTTAAACATTTTTCATCAAAAAGGTTCTCACGTTGCACTTATCAAGGTGTAATGTGAGAATAATCACTTAAACATCTAAATATTCTAAATGGACGCTTCTGTAGGTAACATTATTTAAGAATCGTTTATAAAATAAACAATAAACTCAACCGGAATCTGTACCAGACAAAAACAGACACAATGCAGACCAATAACAGAAGCACACCAACCACTAATAGTGATGGTTATACCAAAGAGTATTACTCGTAACTATTGTTGATAATCAATACAGTTACGAGTATCTATCTAAACATACACATACACATTACGTATTTAACAGAAGCCCTTACGCGAATTTCTTCTGGATGAAATTCAGAAATAGCGCCATCACCAAATTTGAATGGTACCGTTACATACACCGAATTGGCATTCTAGATAGGTCGAGTTATTTGATTTTATCTAACGATGGTTTATTTTTCAAAAATAGTTTTATCGTTTATGACATCACAATCGCCTGGAGCATACTTTTTTTCTACTTTTTGCAATGCGTATGGTCTTCTATTGAAACATCAAATCTGTGCTGTCCACATTATCAATTTTCAGTCTCATTTCAATATTTGGTCGCGTAAGCACAATATGCGCAACTATACATTGAAATTACGTCAACGTTTGTATCCTTATTTGTTCACTTTGTATTTCAAAGGAAGTTCATGTTTCGCTTCAAGTACTTTTTAGCTGCAGTTTGTCCTGTTGATGTATGAGACGTGCAAATGTAGATGTTGGCAGATGGATCCAGAAAGGTAACTTTCCGATTTGACACTTTGGCAGATGGATTTTTATTATTCTGTCAACAATTTCAAAAAAAAGTAAATTGGTCGCTGCATTGAGTTTCGTACTAAATTTAGTTCTCATTTGCTTATTATTGGCTTATATTGCATTACTGAATAAGTTCGTAGGATGACATATAGATGGCACCACTATTGACAAATCTATATGATTTTTAGGAAGTACCAACCATCAAACGATACGTGTCAAAATTTTATGACAATCTGACGTTTAGTTCACAAGTTATACTGGTTTTAGTGACGCTACTTTTGTAATTTTCAAAACAATGGAAAAATATGAATTTCGTGTCTTGATGAAGCATTGCTTTTTAATGGGAAAAAATACCGTTCAAGCAAAGCAATGTCTTGACAAGTGTTATTCGGACTCTGATCCATCGAGACAAATGGTAGAGAAGTGGTTTGCTGATTTTAAACGCGGCCGTACAAACACCGATTACGCTGAACGCTCTGGTCGGCCAAATTCGGCAGTTGTTCCAGATAACATTAAAAAAATCCGCAAAATGGTTTTGGCCGATCGCAAATTGAAGTTGTGTGAGATAGCTGATACCTTAAATATATCAGAAGGCAGTGTATTCACCATTTTGCATGAACATTCGAGCATGAAATGGAAATGGGTACTGCGTTTGCTCACAGTCGATCAAAAACAACAACGCGTCGACGATTCAGAGCGCTGTTTGGAGCTTTTTCAGCGCAATGAAAAGAATTTTTTCATGCGGTATGTGACAATGGATGAAACATCACCACACTCGAGAGTCAATACGGCAGTCAGCTGAGTGGACAGCAAAGGATGAAAACCGTCCAAAGCGACCAAAAACGCAAATGTCAGCTGGTAAGGTTTTGACTTCCGTATTTTAGGATGCGCACGGTATAGGAAGAACCATCAATAACGAATATTATATGCGAAAAAACGACCCCAAGTGAAGAAGAAAAAAGTGCTCATTCACCAAGACAATGCATTGTGTCACAAGTCGATCCCAACAATGGCAAAATTGCACGAATTGCACTTTAAATTGCTTTGTCATTCACCGTATTTTCCGGATCTGTCCCAGCGACTGCTACCTGTTTGCAGACTTAAAAAGAATGCTCCAGGGAAAGAGATTTGCCTCGAATGAAGAAGTGAAGGGTATTTTGAGGCCAAAGATAAATCGTTCTACAAAAAAGGCATTGAAATGTTAGAGAAGGGTTGGAATAAATGTATCACTCTTGAAGGAGACTGTGTTGATGAATAAAGTCGAATGTTGCCTCAAAGTGGTTGTTTTATTAGCCATCCTACGAACTTATTGAGTGATGTGTTAAGTATAATATTCACTGAATGGGACCAAATTTATTCGGTTATGAGTGGTGTAAGTTCTGGTTTTAAAAAATGATCACTTGAGAATGACGAGAAGCCGAGAGCTATAGAGCTTGTTTTGCTTTTTTCGGTCCTTTGAACAGGAGAAAGCGGAGTATATGGGGATATCGGAAACGATAGATGCAAAATCGGACAAATAGGGGAAATGTTGCGCTTTTACAGACTCGTTACTCATTACCTTGGTAGTTCCTCTTTTTTCAAATTTTTTTTAGATGTTTAACCTTAATTTTTCTGCTTCTGAATGTTTATTAACTGACGTGCAAAAATTAAAAAATTGGGTGAATTTTCAATTTGCTTGAGCTTATTGTTAAATAGTCCCAGCATTTTCTTCGTATGACCCCCTTGATTGTACTTGTAGGTAATTAACGAACACCTTATACGTAATACACCCAGCAAATGAATTCGAACAGCAACAGCGAAAGCATAGATAAACTAACGATTGGCGTTATCATGGCGAAAGGAATGTGGACGACAACCGACAACATTCGATGTTGCCAAGTTAAACTATAAAAACATGAAAATTACTGGACATGAAGTAATCTTAATTTGGAATTGCTTTTATACTAATTTACGTCAACTGTACCGTCTGTACCTATACATCCTCTCAATCTCTTTTGGCAAACCAGCAACGCGGCAGCCGCTATGCCGCATTTAAAATCGGTGTCAACATCCGTTCGCATCTGTAAATGTATACCCACTACGAAAGCTCACTGGTTTCAACACTCTAGTGTCCAAATTTGTTAGTATTTGTAAATGTACTGTTTTTATTCAAAACCTCACAGATTTCAACACCATGGTGTCAACACACGCTAGCATCTGTAAATATCTTCCCGTTCAACTTCCTGAATCTTACTCGCTATCCTAGTGTAACCTTATTTTAAGCCTCCAGTACCTATCTTTTCTTGGAATGTAATACAAATCATGAATGGCGATCCGTTCCACTGTATATACAGGGCCTTCCAATAGGGATGATACAATTTTAAATGAATATATTGGCAACACTGCGTATTATTTTTTGACATTCCTTATGTCATTTGTTTTCAGTATAGTATGCCATTTAATCATGGAAAGATACACGGTTCAACAACGTTTCGAAATTATTAAATTGTTTTATCAAAATCAGTGTTCATATGTGAATACTGAAAGAAATTTAAAAGAATTCATGGACGACATTATCCAGTTAATCGACTTACTATTCGTCGTGTTGTTGATAAATTTGAAAGTGAATTTTCTTTACACGATACAAGAGTACCAGTACGACAAAGAAATGCACGTACACAAGAGAATATTGATGCAGTAGCAGCAAGTGTAAGAGATGATCCAAATTTATCGATTGATCGTCGTTCTCAGCAATTGAACCTTTCTCAAACAACAACATGGAGAATTTTAAGAAAAGATTTGGGTTTACATCCTTACAAAATTCAACTGGTTCAAGAACTGAAGCCATTAGACCACCATAAACGTCGTTTATTTGCTGATTTTGCTCTTGAACAACTTGAAAATGATGAACATTTTTATCGAAAAATTTTATTCAGTGATGAAGCTCATTTTTGGTTAAATGGTTATGTTAACAAGCAGAATTGCAGAATTTGGAGTGATCAAAATCCACATGAAATTCTTCAGACACCATTACATCCAGATAAAGTTACCGTGTGGTGTGCAATTCATGCTGGTGGAGTGATTGGTCCATATTTTTTCGAAGAAGATGGTCGAAGAGTAACAGTTAATGGACAACGATACAGAAGAATGTTAAATGATTTTTTTTTTCCTGCTGTTGTTGAGAATAATCTGGAGGATATGTGGTTTCAACAAGACGGCGCCACCTGCCACACAGCCACCTTAACAATCAATTTATTGAAAACAAAATTTGGTGATGAAATTATCTCAAGAAATGGTCCAGTCAATTATCCACCAAGATCCTGTGATTTAACACCTTGTGATTTCTTTCTTTGGGGTTATGTTAAGTCACAGGTGTATACTGATAATCCAACAACAATTGAGCAATTAAAGATCAACATTGAACGTGCTATTGGTGAAATACAGCCAAATGTATGTGAAAAAGTGATGAAAAATTGGACTAACAGAATGCAGTACGTACGGAGAAGCCGTGGTGCTCATTTAAATGATGTTATTTTCCATACATAATGGCATAATGTAACCTTTCAAATAAAAAAAAATTTGTGTCTCACTGAATAATTTGTGTTTTTTTTTATTTTTAAATTGTATCACTCTTAATGAAAGACCCCTTACAATTAATTTAGATTCGATTCCTATCACAGTGGTTAGTATTCCCCGTATCACGCCTTTTTGCCCATTGATGTTAAAAACCTCACTAGTTACCGCAATTGAGATACAGCTCATAATGCAGTTAGCACCTTAATCACTATCTGGGAAATTGACGATTTTGGGATTCTATTAACCCTAACTATCCAGTTAGTTATATTGAGAAGAAATACATATGTTACAACCTAGAATGGGTTTCATTGCACTCTCAATAACTGAAACTATATAATTCAAAGGAATTTTTCACAGTTTATTGAAAAAATATCATATGAACGGGTCTATATCACAACGGTCAACGGCCACTGTAGAGGCCGTATGTGATCAAAGTGGCTGTTATTAAATAACAATAACCTAGGTGGCCGTTATGATCAGTGGCCGTTGTGATCAGGTTCCATATGAACCTTTGCATTTTGTGAACTTCTGCTTTATCTCCTTCACTATATGAACCGTATAGCATGATCTGACAACTAATCAGATGCCCTTCTTATTCCATTACCATAATATGGAATATGAGGTTGGTTATAACCTCGGAGCTCGGAGTCTTTAATGTACTGAATGAAATATTGCTTAATCGGTTGACTTCACCCATTCAAAAAAAAAGTGGCTGTTATTAAATAACAATAACCTAGGTGGCCGTTATGATCAGTGGCCGTTGTGATCAGGTCCCATATGAACCTTTGCATTTTGTGAACTTCTGCTTTATCTCCTTCACTATATGAATCGTATAGCATGATCTGACAACTAATCAGATGCCCTTCTTATTCCATTACCATAATATGGAATATGAGGTTGGTTATAACCTCGGAGTCTTTAATGTACTGAATGAAATATTGCTTAATCGGTTGACTTCACCCATTCAAATAGAAAGAATGTTTCACGCTGTAAATTTCCAAAACAATCAAAATTTGTGAGATTATTTAAGAATCCTTCGTGGAACCCATGTGTAATTATAACAGAAGGATATTTTGTTTTCGTAATTAATACCTAATTACCTACAATTTCAAGAGAGAAATTCGGTTTTATCACGTACGAGTAATGTCTTGAACAAGGAAGTCAGTTCAATGATTCTCCTTCGTTTTATTTAATTATGAAACCTAGATTTCTTAAAATGAAGTTAGTTGTATTTAAACTAGCAAGATTTATTAATTACTATAAATCCTTACAATTAAACATTTATCTAATAAAGTGATTAAGTTAGCACCTTTACATCGTGTGTTCAATCTTAAATCCTTTCATTTTTTAATTCACTATATCCCCTTTAAACGTTTTTGAAATTCCACCCCTAATTCGTGCAGTCGCAACTGTGCCCGTAAAAAGCTTTTTCCTAATAACGTGTATTCGTAAAATCGATAAATCGGCCCCACCATTTAAATATATATATCTATATTATACTCTTTACACCACCACATTTGCTACCTTTTCATGTAATATGCTGATTAGAGTAATAATATTTCCAAAAATGTTAATCCGAGGTTAACTCCATAATTAATTTCGCTTACGGCTCGGCTCACAAGAACGAAGCGAAACACAGCTGCAACATCTGCCCTCCTAATTGCGGGGTTTCTCGTCTGTCGTCTCTCCATCCGTGACGCCGTGACGCGCTTAGAGCGTCGAATAGGCCATCAATAGACGGGATATCGATGTGGGCAACATACCAAATGGAGAAAATTACTCAACCCCTATACTCATACGCTGATAGCTATTGCCTAATAAAGCATTTCAATCTTTCGCCTTCCTTTCCTGTTTCGTTTACGAGAACAAAATCTATTAAGGTGTAATTCATTAATTAAATGTAGTAATCAAAAATAGCAAAAGGCGTTTGTCTTTATTTCTTATCTAAAGTTCTTCTGTGATAACGTCTTGTGTTAAGTGTTCCGGACGGTTGTATAAGATCTTGACTCTCGCATCTTCCTCGTTGGCAGAACGCCAGAAGTTTATAACTTAGGTACTCAAAAAAATGAAGTGCTTACGAATTTTGTTTGTCGCATTGAAAAATCAAGGATTTGTATAAAATCCCGTTGAAATTTCATGTATTTCGTTGATATTTGTGAACAACTTGAAAATGCAGTCAATTATAATGAAATAGTAAGAAAAAGGTAAATTATATAGATATTCAGTACGTTTTTCTTTTAGAAGCGATTTACTCGTCGAGATCCTTTCGCTCGTATTATTTGTTGTCCTCTTATACCTTTTTCGATCTATCATAAGGTCACCAATTTTTTTCCGCTATAGTCTCTGGTATAAAGTTGATGTAACGAACGTAGACAACAGCCTTAAAATGTACGTGAGGATAGTTGATTTAGTTGGCCGACGTCACCGTATGTGATTCATCGTCTCTCAAATATTAAAATTCATAGAAGCTTTCTGTCGTTTATAAATATGTTGCCTTTTTATTGGTCTAACACTACTTACTAGTAATATATAAATTATAATAGTAACAAGCGTCACTTATTCAACACAAACAAAACAAATATTCCTTTACGAAAACAAAGAAAATAATATGAGTTCCATTTAATCTAGCTAAGAAGCAGTTGTGTTCAAAAGGTCAAAGTTCGACCATGTCAAAAACAAATGAAGCGAACAAAGCAAAAAAACAATAAAGTATAATGTACATCAGTTATTATTTAGCGTGGAATTATATGTAAGCACCAATTAATAAATTACTAAAGTTAGTTATCTCTGTACAAATTGCACATTTGCCCTCTATTTCTACTAACTCTATGCCTTTTCATTGTCTTGCAGTTGCACTTCTACATATTTTACTACACATTACTACTCTGCTCAAAATAAGGTGGATAAAAATGATGGAGCTTATCACATTCACAAGTCCCTACACTCAAAAAGACTATTTGACTGTTTTATCTCCGGAACAACAACAGAACGAAGAAATTCGTTTTTTTTATTAAAAATAAATTCTATTTAAAACAATCTGCTTAAACCTCCTTGTCCATCCTTATTGTTCTATTACTGCATATATATTCCCTCCCTCATTTAGGTTTCGTCCTTTCTCCAAAACAACCTTATTAATGCTGATTTGCATAAGGCAAGAGAGAATACATAAGCTTATTTCGATTATGGCCACAAATCAGTGTATCGTTACTTTAGTAATACCTCTATTTTTTGCGTTTAGGTGCTTTAGTTTATTAATTCTAAATCAAGCTGAAATCTTACACATTTCTTTTAAGTACTTTTTTTGGAATCTTTCCTAATGTAACGGTATGGCACTGTAAGAAAAAAGATGTTTTGCCCATTTTTCTTTGAGATACATCTTGTTCTATTCCATTCTTCTGTACGATTCCAAAATTGTAATTGCTACGGTGTTATTCGAATCATCATCCAACTTCAAATCTTACAATGGTAAAAAAAAGTAGAAAAGGTCGAACATAGTCCAGTTTGTAGAATCGTTTACGAAGCTTATCGGTATGTCAGAGTTAAACCTGTTAAAGCACAAGCAGTTAAAGCACCTTGTTATTGGCACTTAGTCCTGGTGGTTCCGAATTTCTAAATGTAATTTACGATACCTAATGACAGCCGCAGCTTTCTTCGGGATCGTATGGGTTAGTGATCGATCTGGATAAAGTTTAGAATGATTTGGACTTAGTTTCTGTGTGCAATTCTACATATTTGCTGAGTGTCCGTTAAGGAAGCAGTTTTTTTTCCAAGGTCAATTCTTATCATCGTATTTACATGTTATATTGTAGAACAGAACATCGCTTCTGCTGGTATTCCATAAGTGAATGTCGTTTGGAAGCTATTTGCTCTTTGATAAATACAGGGAATTCGAGGTTAAGTTTTATGAAAATATTGTGTATAAGTATTATGAACAATTTATTGAGGAAGTTTTTACTTTAGTTCTTACTCCGGCATTAACATCTGGAGTTACCTGTGTTGGCCTTACTCCTCCTTCATATGATCAACATTCTCAATTCACTATAAACAGTACACTTTACGAAATCCTAGAGGAAGAAATCTAATGGAGTAAGATGAGTTTTTATGGGTGATGGGTAATCATTGATTTGATACTGATAGAATAGTGCTATGTATGAATGTATGACAACTGCAGATTTATCCCAACGATTGTATTTGACGTGAGCCCTGTGCTCTTTAAAATGAATTTTGAGTGATCTTTTTGTTTGCACAATATGTACTTGATTACAATCTTTACAACTGATTTTGTATATTTCCAACTTATCATCAGAAGAGAGACAAAACATTCATTTACTTACCGGTTTTTACACATTCAACCACACTGTACTTTGTGCGGTTGTTTTATTAAGTTTCAGAAAACTATCCCTTGATTTCACTGAAGTTAACGAACACAAAAGCATCGAATAATAATTATTAATCAAACTTCTTGAAGAAGTAATTTTCTGAGGCCATATATGAACACGGCAGGAAGTTTGTATACGAAAACATATGGAGGAAAATATGATTAAGAGTTGAAGTAAACAAGTTTCAAAGTGTGAAAATATTAAAAATTAACCAAGCTGCCACGTTTCAGCACATTAAAAAATACTTACGCAAGCAAACCATGTGAAATAAGAAATAGAAATTTATACAGTAGAATATGTTGCGCATTATATAAGTATTTGTATACCTAAATCTAGAGAGCGAAGTTATATATATATAGAAAGTTAGATACGTATAGGATACGTCGCCCCTAACTATTGAATCCCATATTTCCGATATTTCTCTATCGCTAGCGCATGATGCGATATGAAATACAAACAGCCCTCTAGAGCGCCCGGAGCTTTAGAGCGATGACAAGGCCGCGGCGCGTTTGTCTGGGTAATGGGGTGTGGGACTGACTCGGATCCCCATTTCTCTCTCTTTCTCTCAATGTTCTCCCCTGTCCCGCATTCTGTTCCTACCGCAGCTGCTCGGGTAACAGTGCGGCGGCTTGTGATAAATCAGCAAGAGCGATAGCGTGACTGTTCCAAGCACGAAGCCGGTAGAACGCCACGAATGGAATTATACGTGTGATGCATTGTTAGCTTTCATATTGATGATTCTATTTCACTTAGAAATAATTTCTTAAGTTATTAATGACTCCGGTATAATCGTTATTATTTAAGTGAGGGGGTGATGAATATAATTGTGGCGTTGGAGAGGGAGTTTGTAGATTCTTAAAAATCATACACTCCAAAGATGATCTCGTTTGTTAGATGATCCTCCGGGAGATTCCAATCTGTTGTAGAGACGATCGCGTGTATAAGAAGGGTTCGTCGTTGTAGAAACGGGAACTCGAAACATAGCATGCAATATTAATGTTACAGCGTACGGTTGTTCTAAACTTCGAAGCGATTAGACAACCATGAGATTGAGGGATTTTTCACCAAACTTCGTGCTTTAACTATTAAGTATTTTAAAAGTTCCTCTTTGAATTGATAAAATATAGGTATTTTACCTATTTCAGTTATTGACATTACGATTACCAACGTTAAAGTAATGTACGCAGAGCTTTATTTTACATTTTTTGTGTGGCAAATCATAGTTTGTATATGAGTACCTTCATAAAAAAAATGTTGTTAGGATTTTGTGTTTGTACCGTTGAACCACAAAATCAATTTTACTAAATTTAAAATTTCTTTGGGTCCTCGGAATATACTTAGTAGTTATTCACACATCCCAAGTAAAATAATGTAATTGGATCAAATTTTGACAAATACTCGATATTCTTAATGCTGTGTAGTTATATGATATGTTACGTGAGGTGTGGTGCTTGCTCCAGTTACAGATCACATAACCACATAATACAGACACGAACTAGGAATACTATATTTTGCGGAATAGTCAGAATCGGCTACAATCAATTTAATTTACTTAATTGTAATTCTTGGTCGAGGAAGTCAAACCTGTCACATGATCTTCTCAAGTTTTATCTCAATACCTTTTAGAGAAAACGATTCTTAAAAAAAGACCTTAGCGTGACCCTGACCATCCTTCTTTTTGGGAAAAAAGCAAAATCTGAAGGTTGTTGAATGCGCTAGCCTTTTTATACAACGTGTCCAACAGTCACTTAACTTCTGGTTTTCGCACACAAACCTAGAGCAGTTTGTGAATGTTTGTCTCACACAATTCCATGTAAATTAATTGAACCGCATAGTTTTTTGGCATGCACAAGTGTAAGATTTAACACTTGTGTAGAAAACAAGATCAATAATAATGTATTTTGAAAACGAATAAGAAAGGTGCTTGAAAAATGAAGGGTGCCTTTTGAATATTTTTTTGTAACTTTCTTGCCATGTTTGCATGGTATTTTATTATATTTTTAATGCATGTATAATTAATGCTGTACAATTTTGTCTCATCTGATGGCACAACTGGTCAACCTACAAACTGTTATTACTTAATTGTGTGCTATATGAACATCTTTCTTCTGGCGAAAATAACTATACATTTGTGTAGTCACCCACTAATTAAACATACGGCCGTTATTGTTGTGTATAATGGCGCGGAACTATTCATTTTTGAAAACACGTCATAACTTGATATTAATATAATTTATTTAAATTATTATTCATGTCTGGATTTTCTCGTGTAATATTTTTAAATAACGTTCTACGTTTCGGGAACTACTTCGTTCTCTTTTTCAAGATAAATGTCAGTAATGAAACATGCCATCTAATTTTTAATAATTGATGTATCGATGCGTGTTCTACTTCGTGTCATGGGTCCCTTAAATGTTGGTGTTTGAATATTTTGGACACTACTTGTAGTTGGATGGTCGTTCGAATTTGTGTTAGTGGTAATTCTTTGTAAAGGTGCATTTTATTTTTTTATGACGATTTTCCAAATGGGTGAAATTCTCGAAGTATCGTCCCTTTTGTTAAGTGATAAAGGTCTTTTTTCTATTTCTATGGCTTCTCGTATGATACGTTCATTCAATGTGTTAATAGCAGCGAGTAATTTAATATTGTTTGTATCTATTTTGTGACCAGTATCCATGTAATGGCAAGCCAAGGAAGAAGATGTATTGAACTGTTTAACCGCTAAATTATGTTCTTGTGCTCTTACATTTAGTCTACGATTTGTTTGTCCTATATAGGAGCGACAACATCCAGAACAAGGAATCTCATATACTCCCTGGTTCTCACCAGGTATGTGGTCTTTAGCGTTCCTTAACATTGTTGTAGAGTTATAAACGGCTTAAAAATTTTTCGGAATTTATCTTTGGGAAATTTGTTTGCAATTTAAAAATATTACACGAGAAAATCCAGACATGAATAATAATTTAAATAATTCAACTCGTGGAAGCCTAAACAACAATATAATATAATTTATATGTACAGGGTGAGTCAGAATATGTGGGAAGTACGATAACTATAGATAATAGGCATAAAATAAAGATGATTGTTTAAATAAACTTACATCCTAGCATGCACAGGTAAAAAGTTATTAGGTCTCCAAAGTTGGAAAAAAAATTACTGTTTAATTAATAACTTCTAAACTAATTAAATGTAATCGACTATTTTTTGTGGTTGTTAATGAATACTTAAAAACCAAAAACTGTGAAAATTTAATGAAGTTTAAATAAACAGAAGATGGATTTTTAGAGTACATCAACTGTTAAATCCTCTGGAACTTTTAAATCTTGAATTTTGTTTTTCATTTAAAAATTGTGTTTGATAGGAAATTTTATTCGCAAGCTTTTTTGTCTCTTGTAAAGTTTTGATTAAGCGCATCGTTTTGTTAAAAAAAATTTTTTTTTTTTTAAGGACTCGGTACTCAACCAACGAATCAATAATTCACACTTGCCACCCCAACTGATAGACAAAATCACAATATGCAAAACTATTATAATATAAAGATACAAATGAGAAAAAAACAGTCAATACAAGCAACGCCAAGGCAACAAAATGCCTTCCCTTTTCACTTTTATGCGCAACCGATTTTGTCACTTTACTTTAGCTTGGCTTCCTCTCAGTTGAATTTAGTTCAAGGGGTAAGAAGAGTACACTTATTCGTATTGTTCTTCTAAAAAAGTTCATTTGATTTTAAAAAAATTCTAAATCAAGAGCTTTAGTAAACAAAATTTATTATTTACTTGCGTGTAATAAAATATAATTCCATATGACAACTTTTGAGCCAACTTTTCTTCGAGGGCAGTCGCTGAATGCGTACATCTCTTGCGTGCAGTAAAAGTGTCCAAAGGCCAGATTGTTCATTAGTTCAGTACGAAGCGTTGTTTAATTCCCTGGATTTTTTTAACAAAACCTTTTTGTATCAGAGGAATTATCATGAGGAATGCCATTGTACGTTTGCTCCTCATGTATATGACACAGTAATGTACTCTCCTGTTAATTCAATTTGCCTATTGTTATAATTAACAGATTGCAAATAAAGGTAAAAAAAAAAATCACAGGAATTAACTGAAATGCTCAATTATAGAAACCAAGATCCGAGATCTTCCATGCGAATCTTTGAATTTCTTCAAAAAATTTTGGTTTGTACCTATGGGCAATGTAAATAGTAGAATCACTTATATTATTTATAAACGGGGGTACACGCGATTCTCGCGTTTTGCGTGCTTTGGGGGGAGGGGGTATCTGTGATTGTAGGTTGTAATAGCTTTTGTTTTAAAATATCACACCTTGTTGAGCTGGCTTAGTTGCTTGAAAAAAGAAAAAAAAATTACATTTTTGTACCTTTTCAGATTTTTGACCCTGTAGGTATCTGTAATTTAGCAAGTTATTAAAGTAACTAAAATAAAGGATTACATTTACTTACATTTGACGTAAAAATCACAAAAATGGGTTGATATTTGGTAAAGATATACGAATTCCTTCCTACCTACTTATAGTAAATTTTTACCAATTATTAAAAAAAATGTAAAATGCAAACTTTTTGGAATAGATTTGAGACCAAAAATACATAATGGCCCTTTCACAATGTTAATTACGTCTTTGCACATAGTCTTTGCCAAAAAATTAACGAAAATATAACAAATTCCGTGTGAACTTCTTAAGGGTAGTTTAGAATGAATTTTAAATGTAAACGAACTCAATTTGGACACTGGCAGCTTTTTGGGAATACGAATGGCCTTAGGGAGAACGTTTTAACATTCATCTTTAACTATAGTAAAACTAAAAATACCATAAAACATAAAATGTACAAATAGAAGCTGGCCTATGTAACTATGTATAATGTGTTATATGTTATATGACTTACCTTATCCATTCGAGGGAATGGCGCAAAAGGTCAATAATAAATTCTAAATTCTAAATTCTTCTAACGTTGCATAACATCTGTTTTATAGAAAGACCTTCTCTACCTTAAACAGTTTCAAATTTTTGTTTATTTCAGTAACTAAAGGCCACCATTTACACGTATATGTACAGCAGTAAATATGGATTTTACTTCCTCTTAATTACAATATAAGTTGTATATTTAGAAGTATAGTCAAAGTATAGGTATTCTCTTTGGTATAGTGTAACGTAACAATACACTTGCTACCTACTTTCATCAATAGATATTAAGTTAAATATGTAGACAAACACATTTTTCTCGGTGAAAACATTCGACTAAGTATATATGTTACCTACGACATCGTCATCGTTCAAAATCTCTAAATTCGAAATAAGCACACAAACATGTACATATCGAAAGTTACCGAAAGAAGGTATCGGGACACATAAATTAGTCTACGATGAATGCTGTTACTACTTTTTACATCATTTTAACCATGAAAATGTTAACGCGAGGGATAATAGACTTATTTTTCATCATTTAAATAACTTTTCAACTTGAAATAATTAAATTTCCATGTTATCGAGAAAAAGTTTCCGATACTTGTCATTTTGAAAATTTTCGCGAAAATACTTTCTGGCATTGTTTTAATGTTCGAAATGGGTTAAGGACCTCGGACAGACAAACTTTGCATGTTTACACAAAATTTTCACCCAAAAATAAGCACAAATAGCGAATCCTATTTTACACGTAATCTCCATAAGGAAACTTTGAACGTATTTTATAAGTAAAGAAAATATATTTAGACACAAATACCGCTTGAATAAGATGACGGACTTTTATACTAAAATGTTTAAAACTTACTTTGAAAAAAATTAGTGCAGATATTTACGTGGTTTGCGGGGGTATCTAAATTGTAGCATTAATTTGTAGGTTATAAATTTATAATAGCTTTGGTTTTAAAATATCACATCCGCATTCGTCAGGATTCGGCGACTGTCGGAAAAGTGCACAGCAACACAAACATATACACACGTCTCGGTTATTATATAGTGATTATATCAGTCCAAAAACCTTTTTGATAAAAGTACGCAATACTTTTTCGAGTTCCTCGTACATTTTATAACCCCAAATTTGACCTGCGTAGTACAGTATTGATCTGCACACAGCATTAAAAACTATTGCTTTTTCTTCAAAAGACTTTTTCATGATAACCCCCAACCCCATACGTAGCGCGGACTTGGCCGCTGCTGCCCTATCTTTGAAGTGCTTCGCGTAGGATAGAGTGGGAGTGAGCTTAACCCCCAGGTATGTGTAGGAATTGACCACTTCTACAGTCCCCCCTCCATAGTACCACTTGCCACCCCCCATGCAGCTCAACCTCAACTTATATAACAAACAAATTATCTACTGTTGAATATCCCCGTCTGTACACGGCCTGAAACTCTCTCAGAATGCCTCTTACTTCTACCCACTCCACTCGCTTAGGCGACCTAGTAAAAGCCTCGTACCTACACAATTTGGAGACAACATCCATAATATATAAACAAATAAATATTAAGTAAAGATGGAGAAATTATGCGGTTAGTTGATAAAAAAATAGCTTAATCTAATCAGTACTGTTAACATACGAACGTGATGTGTAACACAAGGTTCACACAAACGTTGTCAAAGCCTTAGATCTAAACTCACACCTATGTACGCTAGCTCCAGAATATAACAAGTCAATGTTTTTTACCCCGGTTGATGATTACATGGTTATCATGTTAATTAACAAGCTAAACAACAACTCATGTGGCCCTGATAATGTTCCCGCGTATGTACTGAAGAGATGTGCTTCTACACTGGCTCCAAGTCTCACACGCCTAATAAACATCTCCCTGAACACTGGCTCCTTTCCTAAAGCTCTGAAATGTGCGCATACTATTCCTATCCACAAAAAAGGACCAAAAACTGATATGCAAAACTACCGGCCTATAACCATACTTAATGGAATATCGAAAGTTTTCGAAAAAGTTGTATATGAACAAATCTTTATCTTAACTTTTGTAAATGGGAACAACTTAATTAACCCATGTCAATACGGATTTCGAAAAGGCCTAGGGACCGAGGCCGCACATGTTGCTTTCACACAATCAATACATGATCTTGTCGATAAGAACGAATGCGTTTACGTGATCCTATTCGATTTGCAGAAGGCTTTCGATTGTGTTAACATTGACTTCATTTCGCAGAAAGTACATCGTCTGGGACTGAGAGGTGTGGTTAATGATTGGATAACTTCTTTTTTGAGAAATAGACTGTTGCGGGTGAAGATTAATGGGACTCTATCAAATGCAATCGAGTGTAACATGGGAATCCCCCAGGGAAGCAATCTAGCTCCTCTTATCTTCTTGTTGTTCATTAATGATTTACCGGATTATATTACACAAGCTAGAGTAATTATGTATGCAGATGATACGAGTTTTATTGTATCAGCAGAGTCATCACAAGAAGTTGAAAGGAAGATCAACACAACTATTCGAGAATTTCGCGAGTGGTGCGGTAAAAATAATATGGCACTGAACATGAAGAAAACTGAAATTATACAGTTCGGGAACAAACATACACACTTTAGTGATCTGTTCTTTAAAATTGACGAGCACCCCATTAAGGTCTGTGGTGAAGTCTCTTATCTGGGGATTGTTATAGATAAATATATGCGTTGGACCCAGCAGATTACAAAATTACGAGCTTTACTTAATAAATCTTACTTTCTGATGGCTTCATTACGTCACAGCTTCAACAGGAAGGCAGTAATACAGTTCTATTACGCAATGGTGTACTCGCACATTAGCTACTCTATTATAGTGTGGGGAAACAGCAACGAATGCAAATCGCTATTTGTGTGCCAAAAACGAATTATCAGACTTATGTTCGGGATAAAACCACTTGAATCGTGTCGCTCGTACTTCAAGAAATATGGCATCTTACCGTTAACATCTATATATATATATTAAAAATATTGTGCTTCACTCACAAAAATATATCTGTATTTAAAACCCGTGCGGAGTGTCACCAATACGGTACCAGATCTCGTGATCTTTTGGATTTACAACGATTTAATTACATGTCTTACAAATTAACGGCATATTATAGTGGAATCAACATGTACAATGCCCTTCCTAAACAGCTGAAAGACTTAAACCACAACAAATTCAAAATCGCCCTAAAAAAATTACTCTCGGTGAACTGCTGCTACTCCATTCACGAATTTATGGAGATAATCAAGCACAGATAGTGGTTAGTGCAAAAGTTATTGTTTATACTGACCTCTATACTAAGTCTCTAAGATATTGACGTATACATGCATTAAGTAATGTAATGTAAAGTATAAATAAATTATTATTATTATTATTATTATTATTAAGGTTAAATATTTAACGCTAAGTTAAAAGCTTTTAGCATCAGTTGTAAGCATATTCGCTAAATTCTCGGTTATTTTTTAAGATGTTTAAATAAAGCTTTTCACGTGTAGCTGGCTATCTTTCTAAAGTTTCTGCAGAACTAAGTACCTACATATAGATTTCCCCTGTGCCAGTATCGCAGTTGGGTAATCGAAATTTACTGTGATTAACAATAGTAGATTAACAACCGTGGACATTTCCGAATCCTTCCCTTATCTAAGGTAAAGTGAACACCGTGAACAGCGTTTAATGTAAAATTTGGTAATGACTGTTTAATTTGTATTTTCTAATGGTTACGGTTTGGTTATAAAAAATGGTAACATAAGAAACTCGTTTGTTAATTACAATGCAGTCGATAAGACGCATACAAAAAATGAGCTCAAGTTTAAGCTGAAGTAAGGGGTTAGAAAAGCAATTATCTTTTTCTAAGGAGTAGAGATTATTACCTCGTACGATATCAACATGTCCCAGATTAGCATAGTGCAGCACATCCGGCTTGCCGCAGAATCCGGTCTAAACCAACCCCAGACAGTCTTACTTACACAAACAAGATTTTTGTCTTATAAAGTTTGCGTGAAGTCTGAAAATTAACGTATTTAAACGCGCACTAATAACATACTTAGGACTGTTTAAGGTCGTGTTCTATTTTTCTCATTAAAGAATTTTTGCGACGTTCCTTCATTATTAAAGCAGTTCGAAAAGCGTCGTCGGTTGGCGTCATAAAATTTGGCGAGCTTTTACTATTCATGAATAGCTGAGAATGTGTGCTTATTAGTGCGAACGCATCATATTGTCATAAAACGAGCATTTGATGTGTACTGTACGGAAGGGTGGCAACGTCCCAAAGTCCCGTGGTGTTAACGTTAATGAATACAGCGGGTTATACGGATCGATGAACGACGGTCTCGTTATCGCCTCCTCGAGCGCCGCCTTGGTTAATTATCCGTTTGGTGTTTGCTGGTTCGTTTTATAATCTCGGCTCGACATTCACGAAACCGTACTTTTCGCGGACTAACTCTCATTAAAATTTAATTGATACCCCATTTACTTGTAGGTACCATATTTTTTCGTAAAAGTCTACGATGATAATCGCCTTAAATTTTTCGTCAAGTAAAATATGTCCCACACATTGCAATTGACACTGCTCTTCCGGGATCTCGTGCAGCTTCCAACTCCACCCATTTATCTTATAAATTCTCATTTCTTCCTTCGAGTTCATAGCATCCGATCATCAGTTATGTTGCAGTTAGTAACTTTTTCTAGGTTTCAATCTTTATTTTCATGGATGTAACGGTCGGTTACACTTGAGTGCTATTGTTTTAATTTTAGTTTTCTATACGGAAAACAATACGTTAAATAACTTATTTCACGAAAGATAAAATTAATTTTATTTATAACGACAGAGCAATTTAAATCAACCTAATACAACACATACATAAAGCATGAATGAAACGTAAAAAATAAACAACTGTAGTTTCCTGGTAACCGAAGCAAACTATTGATGTTATATTATTTTTTGAAAATTATGAATAATTAGTTAAGTATTGATCTCTGAAATTCATAATGTGCAAACTATCTACAATGTTATTGTAGTATTTAACCAGTCACAGTTGCGCCACGAACGGGACGTCCTTATTTCATGTTCCATCTAAAATTGTTTTCTATCTTTGAGTATTTGAGGAATTATACAGGGTTGCCCACTTGCCCTTCGTTCTTCGATAGTACCTTTAATATTAATTTTCAGACAAAAGGTCAAGAGACATTTCTTATTCAGATGTTCCTTCTTTACAACCTAAAAGTAAATTCAGGCCCGCACCGCTCTCGGTTTCGTCTGTACAGGATCGTACTCGATTATTTTAAATGGAACATTTAAGAATTGTTTTACGTCATTTTCGTCTTTATATAATTTTGAGACTGTAGGTAGGTACATCTTTATCTACGCGTGGAAATTAGGTCTCATTCCCTCGTAAGAGTGAATGTCTAGCGACATTCTTTCTCATTATTAGATGTTGTTTATAAACATATAAACACAATTACCTGAATATCTTTTTGATAATCTTTTATTACATATAGAGTTATTGCAACCACATGTAATGTAAGGAAATTATAATATACCCTGTGACACAAAAAATGCAACACCAAAAAGGCGTTGGAATTTGTGGGCTAAACTTGGCAGAAATGTTTAACTAGTCAAATGTAGTAATTGAGATCATGGCTGCCGATTGTGTTTACATATACAATTTAAGGAGATTCTCGTGTAAATTGCGATCTAAATTTAGATTACCTCTACCTATACTAAGCCGCAATTATCTATATCTTTTTTTACAGCGTTAATGCATGCAAGATACATAATTTTGTTTTTCGGTAGTACAAAATGTTGAAGCACTCTTTTAGTCTTGAAGTCAGAAAAGGCCACTTCCGGTCAATCCACACCTTCTTAACTTGGAAGGGTGTTAAAACTTAGACCACGTAACAATTTCCAATTCCAATTTGTCTATTCATTGAAATACTCTCATGACAAAACTTCACGTTATCCGCAATGAACAATAGCTGTACCTAATACAGCATGTTTTGCTTATCGATTGTTCAAATGGCCGCTTATTCAAATCTTTTATGAAGAATATTAACGTGAGGTTGACCGCCATTTTAAAATAATAACCTTTGCAGAGCTAACATTCTAGTCATTCTGTAGTTAACAAACGTGTGACAACCAACCACTTTTATGGAAACTTAGGTATAGGTATAGGTAGGTATTGGTTCTTCTTTGAGACGTTCTCTTGATCCTTTTTTAGAAAAAGGTTCTTATAACACGAGTAGTAGGAGGGATATAGCATTTTTTTAATTAACTTTGGAAGCATTCTCTCATACTTTCACGTGAAACACGTCTTCAAACATCTCGTGAGCATCTAAAACGCAGAGGTGTGGTTGCCACTGTTCTCGCAATGTTGGTAATTATTTAGAATCCGGGGCCATGCACCAACTTTTCCCCTATAAGAGAGTATTACCAGACAACTAAGAAAAGCTATAACATAATGACCGCAAGTCACTAAATTGTTTGGAAATTCGCATAAAGAAGTAATAGTAAATAATAAGAAAATTTCAGACTTGGCGTATTTGTCAATCGCGTTATCATAAAAATGCAAATACCGTTCCGTAACGTTAAAAGGGATCAATATACTAGCATAGCAATGGTATTGCTCATGCCTGTGAAATGCATCAATAATTTCCAACAAATAGTTATGCGCATGCCGGTCTTACACTTACGAGCTTGTATTGTTCTTTTTTCAAAGTAATCATGAATTCTGCAGCTTTTGTTAACTTTTATTGACAAGTTCTTTTAACTTTCAACGCTCGCGTACATTAGACCCGTTTCTTTTAATCATTCAACAATTTCTTGACATCAATTACGTGTTGAGTTTTTCCATATGTATTTTTTAATTACAAATTCATACCTATAGCGTTGAGTGAAAAACGCCTATAGTATACTGTAACTCTACAATTAAGTGCTTAACAAATCGTTTTCAGATACCAAATTTATTTCATTTTTCCTATAAGAGACCCCTTCCCTATCATTTGTAAAATTTTTACCCGTAATTGGTATGGACTCGAATACTAAACTGTGACCTCAATGTTTCATCACTTCTGGTTGCAGATACTACTGTTTAACTGAAACAATTACTGGTAATTTACCTTCTTCGCTTGTGAAGACTTTCTATGCAGGGAGCAGGGCACTTTCTATTATATATTAAATTTCTGTCTTACTTCACTTTTTTGTTTCGTCTCTAAAGCTGTACGGCTCAAAGTTATTCTTTACTGTGACATTACTAACCGAGTTACCTATTTATAGCCTTTTTTAAGACATATTAATTCATTTTATGAGGTCTACACGAGGTTATTAGCGCTGACCATGAAAGGGTTAATAAAATCTCCAAAAAAAAACTAACGAATAAATGTGATGTGTAGATTTAGAATCTTTATTATTATTTAAATCAATCGATTAAGCACTGCAACTTAGCGTTTCCGAACGAACTGATGGGTATAGAATTACTTAATTGAATGCTTGACAAAGCTTTGTGAACCTAGACCATAAGAGCACTAGTTCTGTTAATGCAAATGCACGTAATGCAAATAATTACAGCGTATAAGCTTACCCAACCAGATTGACTAATTCTCTTACAAATATATACAAGTCAATAAGTGCAAAAATAATGCAATTACGTAAAATAGTAGTGCTAGTTCGATAATAGCAGTACTATATTGACGTTCTTTTTATCACCTTAAGTGTACCACTCCCTTTTTAAGCCAATCGTGCAGATTGGTTGGTACGACTTTATATTCTTCTTTATACTTTACGACACTTTAATATGAAGAATTATGTGTTGTTACGAAATTGAGTTTGAAAACAGATAAGAAAGTTATGCGTTATTAAAACTTATTAAATTAATGTTGATAAAACAATGAAGTGAAGACGACGGTTACTAAAATATTTATAGAATGGATTTTGTTATTTGTCTTTAAAGCAATCTCTTCAAATCTTGTTCTATTATATTTCACTAAACTATTAAGCTTAAAAGGGTGCAACTAATTAAAGTCAGCGTAGAGCGGTTGAGTCACTGTAGATTCGGAGCGCTGAGATCGCCACCTACAGCCTCTAGCTGTATTTACATGAATTAAACATTTTGCTAATGACTGATGCCCAAGAGCTTCGTTTACATGAAGGGGCGCATTCCATAAATTTAAACATCGTTAGATGAAGTAGCGCACGAAATTACGTATCCATAAAATTATAATGAAGTGTAGACCTGTACAACAGGCGGATTAATATTGAAAAACACGGAAAGCAAGTGAAGTGCACCAGTTTAAGTTTGGATTTACGAATTGACAACGATCGCCGGAAGCAAACACGTAATCAAGGGTCCTTTTATATCCGATATAAAATACAAGCCGCCCTTTAAGGTACTCTACCCCATGATTACACATGACGCATTTTAATGGTCACGTTCAGTGGGTTCGTAGCTCGTGAGTTTGCCTCTCGCTAACTTGATCGTGATGTCAATCCTAATAATATAGTTTGATAAATGATTCCAGAAGCCAGAAGCCAACGTTCAGTATTAAACTCAAGAGATAGGGAGGCAATACCATGAGGTCGTCAGAATGTTCGTATAGTACGCAAATTATGAGGATAAAGAGAAGAAAGAAAAAGAAACGAACCTGTACGTTTTGTTATCTGTTAAAGGAATAAATAGAGGCGAATAATAATACAACGTATAAAAGCCGTGATTTATTAACAACTTGTTGCTACCCCGATGATAATCACGCTTTCGGAAGTTGACATCTATTTTCTCTTTTTTAGGTTTCGCGAAGTAGTTTTCATTCTCTAAATTAAATACATTAGACGGCTCCATTTTGCGATTAATTTTGTAAATGTCATCTCGGATGACTAACCACCAATTAAATTAAGCTTAATTTTTTTGGGGAGATTCTCAATATTTAGTAACGAATGCAATTAATCATCTCCAAATTTTGGAAGTTACTGAGACGTGTAAAATGCTTGTATTTTCCATATAGTATTCAAAATTGTTAGAAACTTACATAATAATTTGTTTTATGACATAAAACCTTAAAAGAAACACAAAGAAATAATAATAAGCCACACTTTAGATTTAGACCGTTAACAGTCCAAATGTGTTTTTCTGACAAATGTAGAATTTCATTGGCGATACCCTCTATTCTGAGGTAACTCAACTACACGATCATAAAGAAATAACTTGATATTATTTATTTACTATTTCAAATGAACATCATGATTCCACATTTTTTTAATTTTCAACTTCACACATTCACCCCCCTATTCACCTACCTATGGGAAATGAAGAAATATATTTAGTGCCAATAATTTTCCATCAACTCAGTTTATGTGTAACATTTGAAAACATTAAAAAAATCCTTGGAGCAGGTTTTGAGAAAATCAATTTTGAATTTTTGACCAATTTTGGGCACCAATAAATTGGCCGCGTTAAATTTTTGTTCTTATCAATTATAACGAAAACTTCTGGCCATCCTTCGGCTACAATTTTCAAATTTTAATTAAGTTAAACCGTTCTTGAGCTAGAGCCTAAAACTCAATCGCTATATTGGTCGCCATTTTGAACTTAGCAACAAACGAAACACGGCGTTTTACTTGTAACCATGTGTACTAACTTTTCACCAAGGGAAATTAGTTTTGGTTAAAATTTGAATTCTTGCAGCCTAAATAACGCCCATAGTTTGGGCCCCTTTTGTCCATAGTAGTTTAGGCCCCAGAGCCGTAACGCACGCACGCACTCAGTAATCTTTCCAATAGTTTCTGACTTTCAGTTGCATTAATACCACTTCTTTCGCATTTTTTTAGTAGTCGGCCATGATCTAATTTCAAACAAATCTTGTGACACAAATTTTTGCGATGTACATAGGCGATATGGAGGAAGTGTTGATGAGAGTGGTGGTATAGTGATAGGATGAAGAAAGGTTTGGACTCTAGCTTACGCCGATGATGTGGTACTGGTGGCGAGGGAGGAAGAAGAAATGAGGAGCATGATATGAGGGTGGTGAAAAGATATATGGAGAAAATCGGGTTGGAAGTAAACACAAAAAAGTCAAAAATGGTAGAATTCCTGAAGAAAAGAGGGAGAGGAAAGAGGGCGGTATTTAAGTGGGGGAAGGAGGATACAGAAAGTGTAGATGAGGTCACGTACTTATGGGATACAGAATAAGTTATAATAACAGGGACAATGCGCAGATAAGGGAGCTGGTAAAGAAAGGAAATGGAATTGTCCGGGGCGGAAGTGTGGGGATAGGTGGAAAGGGAAGAGATAGAAAGAATACAAGTGAACTACTGGAGATGGGTGCTAGTGCTTTAAAGGGAAACTCCGGAGTATGTAGTGGAAGAGGAGATGAAGCTGGAAAAAATTTGAACTGTGGCAGGGAAGAGAGCGATGGACTTCTAGGGAAGGATGTGAAGGCGGGAGAAGGGGGGATCTTGAGAAGCTGTTGGAACGAGGTGAAGAATAAGAAGATAACATTTGGACAGGAAGGAAGGTGTTTTTACGAGAGAGGCGGATACGGAAGGGAGGAGGAGACACGAGGGGGTGAGGATAGCTGGGGATATAATAAGGAGAGATGTGGATGTGAAAATGCAGGAGAGAAGGATGAAAATTAATGCAGGGAGATATAACGAGAAATACAGGGAGTTGGTGACAAACGATATACCGAGGTACCTAAGCGGCGAGGCCCGTCTAAGAAGGAAGAGGATAGTGGCACGGTTCAGAGTGGGTAACGAAGAAAGAGACAATAAGTATTGGTGGGAGGAAGAAATGAGGGTGTGGGGAGGGAAAGGAGGCGATAGGGCATACGGTGGAGGAATGTGGTGAGCTAAGGGAACAGGAGGAAGGGTGGAGGGGAGTGTTAAGTGAAGGTGGAGAAGTGATAGAGTGGATGGAAGAAGTAATGGAAAGTAGGAAAAGGAAGGGTAGAAGATTTGGTAGAAGGGGAAACTTTGGTAGTAGGGTAGTAGGGTAGTACGGTTGCCATGAATCCTCAAGTACTGTCTGCATCTGTCATTTTATTAAAAAAGTGAAAATAGCTTAAACATTGAAGATATTGACATGTACCAATAGAACGGAAATTTCACGTAGAATCCAAAAAAGCAATAAAAAGAGGGGTTGCCGTTTAAAAATAACAACTTCCGGAATTCCCGGAAGTGCTGCCATTTTGAAAATATTTTACATCTACTTAGCTTTCAGAGTAACGCCTAAGTTACAATTTTCAAAATCTACCTATAAAAGTTTTCTAGAAACGTCTAACTAATGCTCCCAAAAAAACGCCCTGTATAATGTCTATTAGGAACCATAGGTTTTTAGTGCATTTTCTCTAATTTGAGCGGCGTTGCAGCAATGTTCACGTTAAATGAAGTTATTTTGTTTATTTAGTTTAATACCTGTCAACAATTTCAAGGCACCACGATTTTTGAGAAAGTGGACATCTTAATTTGCCTCTAAATATTAGCTTTCTGAAAAATTCGAAGTAAAAATAAGTAAATTAGTCGATTCAGAATTTTTGTTTCTACCAAAAAGTTAAATAGACTTTTTGTCTAAAATAATTAGGGAAGCAAGTAATGGAATATTAAGATTAACATTGTAATCCCTATGGCACATCGGCCATGTCTACACCCTGTATAGATATAATGACTTTTAAGAGTAATAACTTTTATACAATATCGTTAAACTTAAACACGTTCATTATTTCAGCCGCAATATTGTCTTCGTTGAGTACAATAGCGAATTTATGAGTATACCGGTATATTCAGTTTGTAATCATACTTCGGCACCTATGTGCATGATATACTTACCTTTTAGTTTGCGAATTTAAAGCAAATTACAGTACAGGTTAACAGATTTTACCTCTTTGTATCCTCCACTGCATAAAAATTTAAAAAAAAAACAGTTTGACAAAGATCACATACTTCAGTATTCACCGAGAATTTTTTGCTAATCAACAGTAGGCTTGTAGTCTTTCTTTAGTAATACCGAATATATCTCTTCCGGACTTCCGGAAGCATAAATGTATCGGGCATTCTTAAGATGATTGTCTAGGTTGTACATTTTTAATGTAATGGTCATAATTGTTTGTATTGATTTCAGATATGGCCGTTCAACCGTTAGAAGGGGTGAGTTTTTTTTATTTACACTATTACTTTCAGTGTATATTTACGTTTTTGGTTAGTTCTGTGTGTTTACACCATGTAATGTTGGAAAGTTGTGGTTCGAAGTATTATAGTAGTTTTGTAAAAATACCTACATTAATGTGAGGTTAGGTAATTCGTGAAATACCGATCTCGGAAATGTATAGATTAATGCGTCAAACTTTCGTATTTAAACGATCCTACTGGATACCTAAAGCTCGTTATCACGTTCTACGCTTTCTATACTGTAGATATGGCCATTTTATACCCTTGTCCTTAATAACAGTGACACTGTTGCGACGACTCTCTTGGCCCTTACTTGTTCGTTGAAGCGAGAAGATAACAACTTCCTAATTTATCGCAACGTACTTACTTCAACCCTTAGTTTGCGGTCAATTCTGGAGACTATTCGCTCCCTAACAATAAGGTAAGATAAAATACACGAGCACAAGCTTTTCCTTTGATGTTGGAATTTCGACAAAAGACAGGAACTGGGTTGCGATTTATGTTAGTTGAGCTAATAGGTTTAGAACTGAAGAGACGATATGGATCGGTTACGGTAATAACTACAATTGGAATTTAATTCATTATGTACCTATTTAATAACCGTCATCTGTTGGGTTTGATTTGTAAGCCATAATAGGACTGTCATATTTTTATTTCAAAAAGTCAAGCTGTATCTTGATAGCACCGGTCGACATCATAAAACCAATTTAATTGAATCTAGTGACCATTATCCGTTCTCATAATATCTCTTCGATCGTATCAGTTATTGGGAATCTATTAATGTCTACCGCAGAGAAAAATTTTACCCTCCTTCTGCCATCTCTTGAACAAGAGACTGTTGGAAAAGCAGTCTCTTGCGTGCTTTTTGCCGTTACATAACTGAGGCGGAACACAAAACGGAACTTGACTTCAGATAAGCGCTCCAAGGGAAACTTTAACTTCGTCCAACAATCTGATCGATATCATTCTTCGTCGTATTCATTTCTGAAAGAAGAATTACCTTGCGTTATTCAAGTTTGGGAAGTTAACGCGTACCCTTTAATTATAGTAATTTATACCTACGTAAATTATATTTAAAAGTCTACCGTATTCTCAGATTAGAAACGATTAAAGTAAGTAGCTGTAAGAGAAAATGTAGGTTAATGAGGTCACAATTACAGGTTACATTCTACTCTGTTGTACAATACAGGATAGTTTCTTCTTTTATTTAGTTTAAAATCGACGTAAATCGTTTCAATCTCATGCTCTCCTGCTAACAATAATAGCAGCTTTGGTTATATTCACGAAGACAGTCGCAGCTTCCTACCGCTACGTTAATAAAAGCAATTTCTGATACACAGTATATAAATTTCTTCTCGCGCCAAGTTAGTAGATTAAATCGTCAAATGCACTTACATTTTAAGGACATATCTATAATAAACTGTATACGTTTCTAGATTCTAAATAGAAACTCTGTAACCTTTTAAGTTTTCCGATTTGTTTACTTATTGTTCTGCAAACGTGTTTCCAAAAAAAAAGCTTTATTACGCTTGCTTTGCAATTCTACATAATATTTAAATGCAGTTTTACCTTAAACGTGGAAACATTGCATTCTTTATAGTTTTTGTTTTGCAAATTGCATATGCCCGATTCAAATTTACGTTATTTTAAGTTGCACTATTCATTTGTATCTCACACAAAGATCGAAGACCAAACTGTTGCTTGCTGTACACAATAATATTCACTGTTCCTGTTACCCTTATAAATTGAGTAGCATAAAAACATGGAAATTTCGCTGCTGGTACAAGGCAGCACAGACCGGTAAATGTGGGTGGTTTCATATGATTAGCGAAAATTGTTAGAATGTTTCATTACCTGTATTACCAGCCTGAAATTTCTACGCGTTTGAAAAGAATTTCACGTTAAAATTTGCTTGTTAAATGCAAAATAAATGCCTCGTTTAATACTGTTCTCTTTCATTTTCGTATCACAATAGTAAAAAAAGGACTATCTAACTAATTTTAATTAATAATATTGAGTGACATTAAAAAGTTTGCCCCATATAAATTCATAGTTTTCATTGGTAAAGAAGATACAGGGTTACTTATTTATCCTGCTCATTATTGGAATCTCGGAATTCATATAGAAGGTTTATTAATTATAGTGACAATGGGACACAATTGTGCCTACCTTGGAGCGAAACTTAATCATTATATCGTTTTATTTAAATAAGCCATGGTTTATTATGAGGATAATTTGACGGGATGTGCGGCTCGAAATAAAGAATAAAATATTCTTAGTATTTTGCTTTTATTTTTCAACAGATTCTTCTTGAATATCCATGCACTTGGACCAGTTATCGTAGTATTATAATAATCAGTAGTCATTCCCGGTCATCAATATGTGCTGCATTTAATTTATCCAAAAGGACAGTATTACATGTACTGATAGTTTGAACCATGCATCATAAGAAAATCGGACTGTTCAAAATCAATGGCCATTTACTCCCTTCAAATCGATAAAATAAAATTTGAAAAGTTTGTTGGTCTTGCACTACGATGTTTTTTGGTGCACCAACGAAAATGAATGTTCCTATTAAAAACGCCAAATTTACGTGTTCCTGCTTTTCCACATTTCCATACATTCAATGTTTAAAATTGCATTTTCCTAGTATTTTCCTCTTTATTCACCTCACAGTCCCTTTCTATTTGACCTATCCAGACGAATTACATAATAAAGTATGTTTTTTGGGTTCCTACATAATTGTTTACCTGGTATTCAAGCGGCATGACATGTTTCAAAATAACTACAAGCTGCTCAACTGCATTTCTCCGTCATGTTTTTCTACGTTTGTATGTTCACAATGCCTGATTTGTTATGAGAAAAATTCTTTTTTTGTTAAACTTGTCCTTAATCCAAGCAAACCTACTATAAACACTTTCATCATTGAAAAGAGGGAAAATACTCGTTATACAGGGTGTACCAATCTTACGACAAAGTTCCGTGTATGGCTTATTTCAAGAGATATCAAAAAATGTCGTCTTTAAGATCCATATTTCTAAATTATGTTGAACTATACAGGGTGTTGCATAACTCCGTTACAAACCAGATATATGATTTTTTAAATGAGAGCCCCTACATATTATGCCAAATTCGGATTGCTCAATTTTTTTCAAATCTTTTAAATCAACCCTCTCTAGCTTACTGTACGTTACAGAAAGACAATTTCTTGGCTAATCGAGTTTCGTAATACGATGTAATATCTCCTCATTCGATCACATTTCAATTATTTTCTCTCTTTGTGTACAGGATGGATCGAAACTCGAACCGTTCACCCTGTATTTAATTGCATAAATAGATTCTTTGATTATGTAGGTTTCATTTTTGTTAAGCATTCCCTATACCCAAAGTTTATAAAAACAGAGCTATTTTGTAATATTTATTGTAAACTATAATTATTAATCTATTATGTTAAAGCAAGTGTTGAATTTAACAAAAAATCATAAATAGTAAATACTGATATGATTTAAAGTAGAGAAACTAATTATTTATACTAACTAAAACAAGACATCTAAAAGTACAATCCTAACCGTAATATTAAACTAAATGTTACAAAATAACTCTGTTTTGGGTAGTAGTGTCTTGTTTTATTTAGTATAAATAGTTAGTTTCTCTACTTTAAATCATATCAGTATTTATTATTTATGATTTTTTGTTAAATTATTAACAATTTTATTGAAAAATATGATTATGTTTCGCTAAATTATGTTCTAAAGTAGTAATGCTTTATACTAAAATGCATTTCCATGCTGTATTTTTATTTGCAGTATCAAGATGCATACATTTCTTGGTTCACACTGTAAAAGTTGCAAAATCACAAGATGGATCCTGCATGATGCACGTAGAACTTGTTCTATTTTCAAACAGTTTAATTGTGTATTTCTAGTCGCACTTCTAAATTTCGTATCTTCCTTTTCTACAATCACTTCTGAAAAGACTCAAAAGTAACTGAAACGTGTGATCGTTCATTCTTGTAAAATTTTTGAAAACTGTTTTTGTCCCCTGTATCTAATTCATCATGCGAAAGATGAATATTTCCACGACAGTTATCTCTCTTTTGAATTCACGGTTTAACCCACCGTCTCCTTTTATTATTAGGCAATAAAAGGGATGCACCTGCACCAATGACAATTAAAATCGTGGCAAGTCAGTAAATTGAATTTAAGTTCTGACGCGCAATACCAGTTTCCATATTATTTAACTGGACCGCTAGGATTCGTGTACTGCTGCCCTTGATTTTTGGGGGACTAAATGTCAAGCGACTGTGTTTTCTTATTTTGTGACTAGCCTAAAAATTAAAGGCAATTAAGACATAAACATAGTAAGGAAAATTCTACCTAAAACTACAATTAAATCTTATTCGTTAGAGTTTTCATAAATAAGATTCCACAATTCCACAACAGTTCGACTAGCCTACTTAAATGAACTTGCAGTGGATATCATAGTCCTTGAAACTCTTTGTATGGAGATTTCTAGACAAAGGTTGCTGCACGTGTGTCCAAAAACGAACCGCAAATCAAAAATTATTTACAAAAAACTTAACATAGACGCGACTAAATTTTCTGACGCCTTCAAAAGTTAAGAAACACATTTGAAATAAAATCGAACAAAGGATACTTACAAACGGAAAAGCGGCTGAACAGAGAAAATTGGTTCCCGGATGTGTGGTATCTCTAAAAAGAATCGTTGGCAGCTCTTTCACTGTCACAAGGAAACCGATACTAATCACAATGCTTTTTAACAAAAAAATTATCTTTATTTTTCTCTCGTCGAAAGTTCGAAATTAGTTATGCACTTCCCTTTTATAGTATTGATTTATTTAGTGAAAATTTCGTCCAACCGTTCGCTATTTACTAGATCTGCAAAGTATATAGTCAATTATACAATTAAGACTTAATGGAAAAAGAATGGCCTGTCAAATGGATTTATAAATTATCGATTATGTACTTTTCGACGCTCGAGTCATTGAAAAAAGGAACAAAAACAGTTTAAGCAAATAATGGGATACAAATAAGCGGTTTACGTATTTACAGTATAATAGTTGATTAATGTCCAATAAGTATCAAATTTATTTATTACCGTCTTATAAAATTAAAATCAAAGTGAAAAACACTGGGTATTTCATTTTGATCTTTCCACACATTTGGCAGATTCTGTAACAAATCAGATATCGAAGTGAGGTTTCCACTGAATGGCTTTAAATAACCAGCAGTTTAATTCCTTTTTACCTTTTCTGAATATACCTACCGGGCACAAATTTCCGTTATTCGTTGATAGACGTTTGGTTTTAAATTTTAAAATCTGGAAAAGTTCGAACTGTCTATCGACCTGCCAATTTATCGAGGCAAGTATTGTCTATTGTATGATTATTACACAACGTTGGACTTTGCTACATTTATCCCCACATTTCTTCTTCAAATCTAAGAACTGGAACCCTGGCCGTTTGCAATGTTATCTTCTTCAAATATTCTTTGAACTTAATTTTAATGGAGCCGATTGTTTACTCAGTTATTCTTTATATCAATTTTCAATCAAATTTTATACTGTCATACGACTTATCCTATATATTTACTTGACGTAAGGTTATAGGGGAAATTTTTGAAGTAATAATGGCTTTAAACTACAGATGAGAACATGCAGGATACTTGAACAGACTATCATATTTCCTATGACAACGTTCGCGACTTTTCCTTAATGTTGATACTTTTCTCATCATTAATCCTAACTTTGTGTTATTTTTGGAAATTTTGGATACAGATAATTTACAGTAAATTATTATTAGGATTGGTATTGGTAAATTATCCATTGTTACTAGAAAGAATTCACAATTGTATTCCACTAAATCCTTATTGTAACACAATTTTTTAGAGAAAAGAAGTAAAACGTGTCAAGCCTGTAACTCTTGTGTCCAGCGTTATTTAGGGTGGGAAGGCTTATAAAGCAGACAGTATCTCTAGAATCTCTAGATGTACGCTGTATTAAAACGGCATCAACGTCGAAAATCATTATTCTAGACGGAAAGTGGAAATAACGGAAATAGCTGTCGTTGCATATTTAGACCAAGAAAATACGACTACTACCTTAGTATTGCACGTTCAATTCAATTCAAAGCACATGCATTAATACAGACAGTACACAGAGAGCTGTGTCTATTAGAAAGAAAAGTAATGAATGAAAGATGTGTCGTCCTATTTTTTGTTGTATTCGTTAGTATCAGGTATCTTTACGTCCATCTCCTTACTGCAAGCTAAGAATTTAATACGAAAAAAAGTTGTATCTCAATTTCAAGTAGAAAAATCATAACATATGGAGAAAGTGTATAAATCTTCCAAGTGGAAGAGATAACTCATCATGGATCCAGGATAGCAGAAACAAGAACATCGAGATCTCAGGTATCTTAATAGTCTTACCAGTTCGCAGAAATACTCGAGTGTTAGCCTTTATATTGAAAAATTGTAGCTCTAAACTTCCCTATTTTTAAATTAAATTGTCAATATTAAAAATTAGATGGAAACTGTGCAGTTTTCCGAAAACCTGTAAACGAATGTTGGTGGAAACCCCGGTTGTTAAGCTAGAAATTTATACTGAAGTGGTAGATCTAGATGTAGCACGCGATTGCTCGGCGGCAACGTGCTCGACGTACCCTATCTGTCAACTAGAGTGAGGCATCCTGCCTCACCCTACCCTTTAGGGTAGCAGCGTGTCGACGCTCGAGAGTAGCAACCCTCGTTAGAGCATCCGACCGAAGCTTCACATGCAATATTAATGCCAGCGGACCGTTCAAACTACCGCTTGTATGGTTCACTTTGTAGTAATAACGGCACGTGTGGAGGAACATTGGAAAACTATTACTAATACTTAATAAAAAATACCCGTAAAACAAAAAAAATGTAATGCCAAGAATTCGAGGAGGGAAGTTTTGTTTGTTGGAGAAATATCCTGAAAAGAAATGAAATCTGGACCCGAATCCTATTCTAAGCTTCAAGTAAAAGGGAACATGAGGACATACAACAACGGGATGACGGGTCAAGAACTGCAGGAAAGGGGAACGTGACGTGGTTGTGTGATACTCAGCTTTCGCCGCAGCCGGCGGCGGGTCACGGTATTGCTAGTACGAATCAGTATTTTAAAGCTGTGGCAAAAATTTTATGTGTCCTTTCAAAAAGTATACGTAAATACGAGTTTTTTATTAAGACATAAAAAAGTTGTTATCTGAAAAAAAATGGCCTAAAATGGAGTTGAGACAGTTTTCCTTTTGTAGTATATTTTACTGTTATACCTACTTTCAAAAATACCTCTTTAAAAACGTATGAGTATTTTATAGGTCTAACCACATTCACAGGAAGGTAGATTAATAGGTACATACTGAAATTAGTATCAGGACAAATATCTCTGAAGAGGAAAACAATCATGAACGGCCACAAAATCAGGAACCTAAAACGACTTATGATAACACAAAATGTAGTATTTCAAGGAAGATAAAGTATCTTTCAATTAGTCCGCCTGAACTTTGGCAGCTGGTTCAGGATATGTTTGCGTTGATATCGCTTTGTTTGTATTCTGTCACAGATTGAATTTAATTATGCAAAACTACATGATTCAACATTCTGTTCTTAGAATTCATTCGCTCTCTGCCAGTCAAATATTTTACATGATACGACATGACTATCCCACCGGATGTGTAACTTAGTATTTAATCGCAAAGTTAGTAATTGAGCATACCGAATCGTTCGGTTCACAAGAAGATGGTCTTTCTGCGGGTTCAACTTGGTATAGGTATTAAACAGAAAGACTTGGGTCTCAATAGCGTAAAGGTAGAAGAACGCTGTACTCGTTCAATATTCTCTAACTGGATCCATCCTAAAATAGTTACGAGACACTAGAGAAAAGACGTTGAATTTCAACGATTAAGTGACATGGACGCAGGCAATAATATGTAGTTGAAGCATGATAGCGCTACATACAGCAAAGTTGAAGTAAACGTTTCCACATCTCATTATTTGAGGACGAGGTAACAGGAACCAATCGTCTGATGTGGATTAAGTCCCCATTCCTGGTCCACCACT
Source organism: Pyrocoelia pectoralis (assembly GCA_036250285.1). NCBI lineage: Eukaryota > Metazoa > Arthropoda > Insecta > Coleoptera > Lampyridae > Pyrocoelia > Pyrocoelia pectoralis. Next base: position 3,727,421 of record CM070075.1, on the reverse strand, counting down.
CCACTTTACATAAATACCGAAATATTGTGCTCGTTTTTGATATTATTTCTATTAAAAGACAAAGTTCACAGAAAACAAGTTAAATGTACTGGAAAACAAGAGGAAGTCATTGTCACATGTCGTCGCCTCATGAGGCAAAATTAAATAAAGGGACTTGAACATACTGGATAAATTTCAACAAGTCGCATATATTTATTGAGATCTCCCCATCTGCAAATAAATCCGCACAATACGCGCACTAATCTTGAATGAAATGCAATAACTATGTGGAGAGTAACAGGCTTCACAACAGGGACCCTACAAAAACTGTTAAACCACTATGTTGCTGTTATGGTAAAAATCACAAGTGGAAAGTACTAATGATTTGCGGGGGTCTAGGACACAACGTCCACTGGTCACAACGCCCACCGCCTTCTGAACCGCCATCTTGGTCACAACGTCCACTTTTAAATTTGGTCATAACGTCCACCTTGGTCATAACGCCCACCGCATATTCTGTCACTTTGGTCACAACGTCCACTTTTAAATTTGGTCATAACCTCCACTCTGGTCACAACCTCCACCGACGCCTTCTGGTCATATTGCCCACCGACGTTGGTCGTAACGTCCACTTTTCTTTTTCCGGTCACAACGCCCACCTTTCAATTTGGTCACAACGTCCACTCTGGTCACAACCCCCACCGACGTACGTCGTAACGTTCACTTTACTTTTTCTGGTCACAACGCCCACTTCTAGTATTGATTATAAGATCTACTTGGTCACAACGTCCACCAATGCACTCGGGCCACATCGGGCGCCGTACAGTATTGAGTATACAATGCAACTTTTGGTTTTGTGTTCTGATAGAGACGTTTAACTTGTACATACGAGTACATAACAAAGGATTGCTATGCTATGCGGAAAATATACCTACCTTTTAACAAATCTGTTCCCGAAAAAAATCCACTTACACAGTTATCTATTAATATTATGCACTTAATCGTAATAGTGGAATAATGGAATGGTGGAAGAAAGAGATATAAGATAAGACAAAACTCACAACCTTCCCCTTAAGCTTTTTAATTAGATATAAGCGATTATTCAGTGAGGTTGCGACATGTTTCGGGATCAGCTGATCCCATTATCAAGCGATAAAATTCGAAGAAAGGTAAAAATTACATCAAAATTGGTTACAAGCTGAAGGCTAACATAGTAACACTTAAATGTAAATTACAAACAACATAACTTGAAAACGTTTCCGCCGAATCACAATAATTATTTATAACAGTAAAGTGGTACTCAAAGGAGCCCAAGGATTGCCTGAAGGGCCATGATATAAAAGGGGATGAAATAAATAAAATTATGGAGAACTATGGTGACAGCAAGTGCGGCGATGAAATGAGTGAATTATTGTGATTCGGCGGAAACGTTATGTTGTTTGTAATTTACATTTAAGTGTTACTATGTTAGCCTTCAGCTTGTAACCAATTTTGATGTAATTTTTACCTTTCTTCGAATTTTATCGCTTGATAATGGGATCAGCTGATCCCGAAACATGTCGCAACCTCACTGAATAATCGCTTATATCTAATTAAAAAGCTTAAGGGGAAGGTTGTGAGTTTTGTCTTATCTTATTAAACCACCCCTGTGGAAGTATGGACTACTACAATGTTAGAAAGAGATATAGTAGCCAGTGCCGGTTTTACATGTCATTTAGTAGTACGCACTAAGTAACATTGGGCCCCCCACCATCACCACCCACCCTCACAACAATTTGCATACATAGCAAAACTTGGAATTTGATACAAGCCAAATCTATTTTTTTTCTCTACCTCCGTTGCTTTTGAGACGATAAAAATGAAAACCATTCAGACTAATATATTTTAAATAGCTTCATAAGATGAAAACGGCAAGTCTGAATTCTCAAGAAGTTTACAATACAATAAATACGGCGCATTTGTCTTTATTTATGGTTGGTACGAGTACAAACAACACCGCACGTAAACGAAGTGTAGGCCGGAAATTATGGCAATAAGAATTTTGTTCCATAACTGGAATGTTTCACATTATTGTTAACTTGTTGGAAAATAAAATTGACATTTTGCAATTTTTTTTAAATACCATTTCAGCAATTTAAGAGGAATGTTTACGAAAATACAAATATTAGTGCCGTAACATCCGGGTCCCATAGATCACAAGCCCGGGTTCCGCGGGGCTGATAGTTACCACGATAGTTACGCCCCTGATTCACAAACCCCTCTTGTGTCAGCATAATTAAGTACAAAGGTTATTTACTTAGAAAGGGACGAGGATGAAATGTTAAATTTGAAATAAACTCTTTTAAAATATATGACCAGTAATAAATTTTAGTCTCAAACGTGTTAAAGGGTGTCTTCCTATTATTATACCTTCTTTTGAGATTTTAACTTTCCTGTTATTTAAGATTGTTATATCTTACAGTATTTATTCTGAAGGGAAGTCGTGAGTGAAATAAATAGATACACCTTAATTCCTTAATATTAAATGCATTGATTGATACCTATAATTTATTAATAAATTTAAAACTTTAGATTTGTACGGGCCCTACGCACGTGCGTAGTGTGCGTAATGTATAAACCGGCACTGATAGTAGCCAAACTTTTTGGAACAACCTAACAGCTTGGAACAAGAAAAAGGTGTACCTTTCAAATGTAGGTTATTAAGAAAACCATCGAGATAAAAACAGCATTTCCCAAACACTTACTTTTCTGTAATTTAGCCATTAAACATTCCAAATTGCAAGCGTCTTCTTTCGTCTTACTTTTAAGGGATTTTTTGCTAAGAAATGATTTACAAAATGGTTGTTGCCATTTTTTACTAACATAACAATAAGAGATACTTGAGTTGTCAAGTTAGAAGTTACTATAATACCTATACCTATTACTACTACTATACAGGGTGTTACAGAATGTTGTGAGGAAAATTTAAAGACAGATTCTACATCTCAAAATTCGAAAAAAATTTCATATAAACATGGGCCCGGAAATGCTCCGTTTTCATAGTACGGGGTGTTTAAGCTTAATTTATTTTACATTTATCGAAAACCCGTTGTAGGTAGTGAGATGAGTTTTGGTACACGTAAATGTTTCAATAAAGGTCACGGGTTCACGGTTCACATGTATAAAAATACCTGCTCAACATGAATCATAAATAAAACAATAAATCCGTTTGCGAAAGGGTGGCGTACCTACCTATAGGTACAATATAAAATTTGGCTCGTTTGTCGGTGATTTAGAAATGTGCAGAATTGGCGCCACCTTCAGGGAACGTGATTTTCACAATAACAAATTTTCGTAAGCTGTCTAGGAATTACCTGTCTTAAGACGCCCTATAGAGTGACAGCCGACAGGGTGTAGAATTCGTCGATGCACCATAGGGATTTCAATGTAAAAATCATTATATTCGATTATTTGCTTCCCTAGACAGAAAGACTATTTAACTTTTTTGTAGATTAAGCAAATCTACATCCGTACATGTTGTTTGTTTTTATTTTACTTAATATAGTAGGTATGAAGAAAAATTGAAAATTAAAAGTGAACTTTGACAAAAAATAGTGGTGCCATGGAATCGTTGACATACTTAACAATAATATATGTTTGTCTGTCAACGAGCATCATTGCAGTGCATTTTATCTAATTTGAGCGTCGTTGCAGCAAGATTCAATCATATACCTATTCTACAAACGAAAAAGTTACCATAACGGTTAAATGAAGTTATTTTATTTATTTCGTATTATCATAGACATGTGGTATTATTAATTAAACCAAAGTGGAAATTCTTATTATAATACTTATTTGCTTTCTGAAAAATTCAACGTAAAAAATAAGTAACATCAGTCGATTCAGAATTTTTGTCTCTACAAAAAAGTGAAATAGACGTTTTGTATGAAATAATAATTAGGGAAGCAAATAATCGAATAGTATAAGATTTTTACATTGTACTTAATCCCTATGGTGCATCGGTCACTTCTACACCCTGTAGTATCCCTTATTTCAAAAAATCCGAAAAAATTTTTCGAATGAAACCAGAAACCAGAAATTTTAATGTCTGCGATATGAAACAACGCACGGAGATGCGCTTTACCGAAAGAAAGTAATTGCGTTACCTTTTATTAGAAGTCCAAATAATTTGGAGTGAAAACTCATCAGTAAGCACACATTTCAATTGTGGATAAATTGATTTTTTTACTGGAATGGTACCTGTGTACCTATAGTAATTTTGCCATCATGTGATGCAAATTTTCATTCTCTTTCAATTTTATTAATGTGTCCTTATGTGGCTATAGTTTAGGAGATATTTGCGATTGTACAGTTTTTTGAGTTGCTTGTTCCGATTTAATGTATATTTTGGACGAAATTCCACTGCCACACTACGTCGTTTGTACCAAGAGGAACGACGCGACGTACTGTGTCGAGTGGAAAGTCGTCGAAAGCAGGGTCGAACTGGACAGTCGAACTTAAATTAAAGATGTCAATGTCGTGGTATCGGATGTCACCAAGCGAGTATCATTGCGTTAGAAGAAATTAAAATGTCAAGCAACTTTCATTCCAAAACCATTTCAGAGGCAAAGCTGTAATTATGAGGTGTTTTAATAAAAAATCACTTTAGAAATTTTTTTTAATTGTATTTAGAAACATGAATCTGAATTTGCAAGAAGAAAAAAGCAACTCTGCGAATATTTTGAGTGCTGCTAATGGCCTGTTCCAGTTTGCATCCCGCGGAATCAAAAGAAAGGTAGGACAAAAACACAAAATCGTTGCTATGCAGTAAAATGCCTTTTTTGAAAATTATGAAATAGCACCAAAACGGTGAAAAGTAAATTCAAATTATGAACAATTTGGTTCGGCGAAACTTTCATTCGAATCATTTTTAGATTTTTTGAGATAAGAGAGTTATAGAGTAATTCGTCTTAGGCGCGGCACTCTGTATGAGTATCTACGCCAAATCTAGAACCTCTTCAATTGTTCATCGGACGATGTGGCCCGAGAGCATTGGTGTCCCATTGGTTGCCCAAATCTTTCAACCGAACTTTATTATTGTATTCCATTTAACATGCGATACATAAAGCTAAGTCAGCTTCGAATTTTTTCTAGAAACTTTTATCTTTCCCATTTAGCTGCCTCAAACAGAAAAGATTCGTCAGAACTGAAAGTAACGCTGTGTGTTCCGGTTATCTTTGCTCATTTGGTAATTTCACTTAAACGTTAATTGGTAATTTAACAGTAACTGGATAACTCAAGTATCTGTAGGACAATAAGAGATTTATCTTATTGTTATGTTAGTAAAAGATAACTATATTAAGCAAAATGTTATGAGAAATGTATTCAGGAACTGAAGCAAATGCAAGAAAAACAAATCTTTGCGGTTTTTTTTTGGTTTTATTGGAAGATCTATACTCGCACTTCATAAATCATTTCTTAGCAAAAAAAATCCCTTAAAAGTAAGACGAAAGTAGACGCTTGCAAATTGGAATGTTTAATGGCTAAATTACAGAAAAGTAAGTGTTTGGGAAATGCTGTTTTTATCTCGATGGTTTTCTTAATAACTACATTTGAAACGTACACCTTTTTCTCGTTCCTATATCTCTTTCTAACATTGTAGTAGTCTATACTTCCAAAGGGGTGGTTTAATAAGATAAGACAAAACTCACAACCTTCCCCTTAAGCTTTTTAATTAGATATAAGCGATTATTCAGTGAGGTTGCGACATGTTTCGGGATCAGCTGATCCCATTATCAAGCGATAAAATTCGAAGAAAGGTAAAAATTACATCAAAATTGGTTACAAGCTGAAGGCTAACATAGTAACACCAAAGAGTATCTAGATACTCTTTGGTAACACACTTAAATGTAAATTACAATTTACAAGCATAGCAATCCTTTGTTATGTACTCGTATGTACAAGTTAAACGTCTCTATCAGAACACAAAACCAAAAGTTGCATTGAATACTGTACGGCGGCCGATGTGGTCCGAGTGCATTGGTGGACGTTGTGACCAAGTAGATCTTATAATCAATACTAGAAGTGGGCGTTGTGACCAGAAAAAGTAAAGTGAACGTTACGACGTACGTCGGTGGGGGTTGTGACCAGAGTGGACGTTGTGACCAAATTGAAAGGTGGGCGTTGTGACCGGAAAAAGAAAAGTGGACGTTACGACCAACGTCGGTGGGCGATATGACCAGAAGGCGTCGGTGGAGGTTGTGACCAGAGTGGAGGTTATGACCAAATTTAAAAGTGGACGTTGTGACCAGAGTGACAGAATATGCGGTGGGCGTTATGACCAAGGTGGACGTTATGACCAAATTTAAAAGTGGACGTTGTGACCAAGATGGCGGTTCAGAAGGCGGTGGGCGTTGTGACCAGTGGACGTTGTGTCCAGGACCCATTTGCGGGATAAAAATGAAAACTGCATTAAATTTCCGTTACGAAAATATTAATTTCAAGAAATGTGGTAATTTGAACTCATTATAATATGTTGTATAATACTGAACGCGGAAGAAGGGTGCGACGAGTCTCCTCCGTACGTGTGTAATGTTTCTTTGATTTATGTTCGTTGATTTTTCTAAATAGTTGCCATTACGTGAAATTGTAAAACTAAATTGGTGAAGATAGTAAGATGAAAATCACTGTTCTTATATATTATATATATTATATGTTCTTATTATATAATATACTATATAATAAGATTAGTAAGTAGCATTAATTAAACTTATTCTTGGTCGTATTCCAAAATGAGTCCATATAGTAAAATATGTAAATAATTAAGGATTAATCATCTGAAATGTTCGAGAAGAAATCATCCAAAGAATATATTACCATTTTCCTTAAAACTCACTCCTTCTTTGAACTGGTTAAAACTTGCAACACATTTTATTTTTTCGGGAAGGGCATTGTAGAACCTTAAGCCCATCATGAAGTATTATGGACTTTACATACTTTTTGGTATTATGATGGAGAAATGATTCTTTGTTCTTTTATTGTAATTGTGGTGGTAGGAATTGAGTGTAAAAGTCCTTTTATTTTTAAAAACGTAGTTTAAGCATTCGGAAATGTATAAAGCGTATATAGTTTTTATTCCGTGGTTCCCAAAGTAAGGCTTGCACGAGTCTCTTCTCTGTAAGGAAAACATTGTACGAATGACCTTTTTTTGTATCTTAAAGATGCCCTCTATAAACGTGTGATTTGTGTTTCCCCATAAAAATATTATGCCGTATCTAATTTTTGACTCAAATAAAGAGAAATAAACCTGATGTCGTGTCTTTTGATCGCAAAAACTCTTACATCTCGATAGTGCAAATACAGATGAGTGTAGTTTTGGTTTAAAATTTGATGAATGATGATTAGTTGAGCAGATATTCACATATGTACTTTGCGTTAATGTTCCTGCCCCGAGTGATCCACGACCTCATTGGCATCCACCTTATAGCTGATTCTAAACGTAGCCCTACATAAATGTTTTCTGCCTAACTTGCTTAATGATAATACAATTGGATGTGCATAGTATAAGATCCAGACGTACAATAAAATGATGTAGAAGAGACCGCGTAGAAGATCGAACAAAGATACTGCTAACCTTTTTCCCTGACTTATACCCCAGCATCAAATTAGTACCGTCGCGATTTCTACCATTTGAGTTGAAATAAAAAATTTGAAAGACCCAACGGAAGCAAGTGAAGAAATTTAACATGCGAGGAACATTAATAACAAATCGGAAACGTTGCACACGGGATTAGGCATTAAAGATACAGAACACGCTGTGTAGCATCTTGTACGATTCAGTTTCAAATGAAAGAGTAGGCTTTAATATTGGCACAAAACTGAACCAATTATTATAGTTTGAAGCAACATTGCACTACATTCACTAACAGGCCCGGATTAAAGAGTTGAGGGGCCCGTGGCTCTTCGAAGAAGGCGGTCCCGTTTTTCTGTCAATTCGGCCGCGGCGGACATTCGACATGCACTGGCACGCGCACAATCTGACTACTTGAATAGTTTATTCTATTTTTGAATTTTATTGCAGTTAAGAAAATGTATTTCGACAATCCACTACGGCATTTATTTTTTGTATACTCAAGTGGTATCCCCCTATTAAATGGGGGACACTTATCAAACTTGAGGAAATTTACGTAGAAGTTTAATAATACAAAAGTGCAAAAAAGTGAAAAGGTATAGCAGAGCATACGTAGTCAAAATTAATAGAAATCACACCTAGTGCGCTAGGCCTCAATTCCTTGAAGATTTACGAAATTAGTTTTCAACATTTCAAAAAATAATTACAGAAAAAAAGTTATATTAATTGTTCAACAACGTTCAATCAATATTTCTCGAGAGTGAATCTATCAAAATGAAAAGCAAAAACAGGATCATATAGGCAATGAAAATACCCTTCAATGTCTGCCCCTCTTCCTATTTAAAAAATTGTATGGGACGGCTCTGGAGAGTAGGGGGGTGAAATCAGAGAAACGTAATGTATGTCATAACAGATCCACCTTAGGTATTAACCACTTTAATATCAAATTTGACGTGTCTCGCTCTTTTTGACTAGAAAATTTATTTGCAATGATTTTTAGAGTTTACTGTTTTCCTTGAGACACCCCGTATAAAGAAGAACATTAAACATTTAAGTTGTGGATTTTCTCAACAAAAAAACCGTTTCGGAAATGCCTTTTTTCATTGATTAGGTTCCAGTGCTTTCTATTTAATGTTAATTTCTGTCGAGCTGTTGGCTACATAGACAAAATACAATCTGGTTCGGAATGTCTTTTTTTCTGTTCTTGGCGACCACGTAACAATGTAATGTTGGGAGTTACCAAGCGTGTAAAAGTTTGGCCCCCCCTCCAGGATTGTTATCAATGACCCATTGAATAATAATAGAGGGGGGGGGAGTTGAACAGCCGCCATCTTGTCCGCCATCTTGAAGATGCCCGCGAACCTATTTTTGGCTATATCTTAGCAACCGTATGTCCAAATCTAACGTACGTAGGTAGCGCACCTTTGCTGGCACAATAATTGGTAGTTACAGGTCAAATTGAAAATTTCATAAGTTTGTTCTCTACAAAATATGCGAATTACTACTAAATACACACATTAATTAAGTGTAATCAATTTTTGAAGGCTTATGCCCCATTCGAAGATTCCCTCAGTAATGATCGCCATGACATGAATCACATCGGAAAAACCGTACCGGTGAAGAAATCGAAAATACCCGAATTAATACAAATTTTATAAATTAATAATTTTTTGTGCCGAACCTTCGCGTTTATTTAATTAATTAATTTAATTTAGGCTTTTAGGAAAAAGAGGTGAACATCAAATGAAAATTATTATTATACAGATTAATTTACACAAGGACATTTGCAAAGAGCAGTATAGTTTGCACGTCCATTGATTGTCACACTTACGGGTTGTGACTCCACTTCCTCACTGAGAGGACACTCTAAAAGTCTAAAAGGACGGAATTCAGTGCCTGGAAAAGATACCCAATAATTCAGGTCATCGTCCAAATGATGGAAAATCCATTCGCAGTGATGAAATTGGAGTCTAAAAAGTTCAAAGCTTTCAAGTCTTTCTTTATTCAAGTTTATGCAGGCGGTGCAGAATCAACAACGAAAGTTTATATTCTGTCAAGTTTAGAAATGATGCACCCGACACAAGACGCTCTCCTATTACACTGCAAGAGAGCAGCTTACCAAGCTACCATTTGGAGCAGGGCACATAAGGCTGAGCTTCAAGCCCCACATCCAATTCAACATGGGTGGAAGAAACTCGATCACAGATTCCTTCCCGTGTGGATAACAATTCCGGAAGTCAGCCCCGCTTGCATTGAGATTCTTAAATGTGGTTGCAAGCAGAATTGTGGAAACCGATGCAGGAAAAAATCATTAAATTGTAGTGCTCTTTGCAAATGTCTGCGTAAAGTCGTCCGTATAATAATAACTGTCATTTTGATGGTCACCTCTTCTTCCTAAAAGCCTAAATTAAATTAATTAATTAAAAAAACGAGAAGGTGCGAAACGCATAATAGTAGTTTACGTAACAAGTCCCGAAAGTGATCTTTTACTGGACAAGTAGGCAAATTACAGGACGAGCCGCAGGCGAGTCCTGCAAGCCTGCGAGTCCAGTAAAAGCACTTTTGGGACGTATTACGTACAATATTTTTTTTAAAATCGGCCAGAAACGGGCAGAAAAATTGACCGTTCTAGGCCGGAAAGTAAAAATGAGTCCGGTAAAGTAAAAATGAGTCCGGTAAAACTTTTACCGGAGTATCACATTAACTTTCCGGCTCGGTCCGACAAAATGACATTTTCTGGCCTAAAAATAATCCGGAAAGTACTACTTTTTGGCCGATTTTTAAAAAAACTTTTTAGAAAGATATAAAAAATGATTAATTTATAAAATTTGTAATAATTCGGGTATTTTCGATTTATTCACCGGTACGGTCTTTCCGATGTGATTCATGTCATGGCGATTATTACTCTTATGAGGGTGAGGGAATCGCGAATGGGGCATAAGCCTTCAAAAATTGATTACACTTAATTAATGTATCTATTTAGTAGTAATTCGCATATTTTGTAGAGAACAAACTTATGAAATTTTCAATTTGACCTGTAACTACCAATTATTGTGCCAGCAAAGGTGCGCTACCTATTCCTAAATCCTGTATATTTTCGTAACCAGTGCTCGGATTTCGTTGATTGTTTTTGCATTTTATTCATAAAAGCGAGATCTAAAAGATTAATAATACTAAAATAAAAAGTGATATGATGTTTAGCGTTTTTTTTACATATTCCATAAATTAAGCTTTTAAGCCCAAAAACATTAAATCCGCTAGGATTATCAATTTCGGTTATATAACAATTTATCTTAGGAATACAAAACTGTGCAATTAGAGTCTACGTGCGTTCGATTTGGACATACGGTTGCTAAGATATAGCCAAAAATAGGTTCGCGGGCAGTTTCAAGATGGCGGCCGTTCAACTCCCCCCCCCCCTCTAATATTGTTCAATGAGTCATTGATAACAATCCTGGAGGGGGGGTCAAACTTTCACATGCTTGGTAACTTCCAATGAAAATTATATGGAGATTGTTACGTACTATTTGATTAAATAACAACGAAGAAGTTTCAACGTTGTAACCTTTTCGATTTTACTCATTGCCTTTGGTTGATATGTATGTATGAGAAGTTGTGGCTGAAAGCTTTGTTCCTAATTATTTATTCATGTGATTAAGTAAGTAATACAATTGGCTTATGTTGTATGCCAAAAAGTACCTATTTTGATTCTCATACACTTGGAGGTATTTAAAAATGTTATGAAAGTGACCATTTTGTATAAGAAAAAATTATTATTCTTTAACGAGACCTTAAATATAAGAGTGTAAAAAGTACAAACTTGTTTAAACCTAATTTACTGTAGTGTTCTAATTTAATCTTTATGTTTTAGTCGCTTAAATGTAGGATATTTCTAAGATTTTATATTGCAGATCGAAATATTTTATTAAAACAGCATACTTCAGTTCACTTTCCTTCCAAATTAATTTACAGGAATCATCCTTTGATAGTTACAGACAGTGAAGTTTATATAATAATCGATTAGTACGTTATGAAATGCAAAGTTCTCGTAACTGTCATGAAAAGCTTGTTCTGTTTGAAACATTTGATGAAATTGGTAGCTCTTGGTTTTTCAGCATATTATGTGAAACATCTTAATTTTAACCACAAGTTCCACAACCGCAGCCGCCTGGCGCCTTTCTGAAATTCCTTTTTAACACGTTATGTTCGCGGACAATCTGTCCACGTATATTAAAGCGTATTGAAACATAACTGAGTGGAAATATTGTCAAATTTAATCTTTCCCATAAAGTTTTTGTTCTATAAAACTTTCTAAAGTACATAGTTGGTTTACGATAAATATTAATTTGACAGTTTAAAAACGTAGTTTTTAGGTTCAGGGCAACCAACTATACAGATGTGTCTCAACAACATAACTGACAGTGGTTTATAATAGATTATTCATAACGCAAAATAAACTATTATATCTTAATTTGTATAAATTCGTCGCTCATTTAAAAGCTAGACGGATACTGCTTTGTGGTGGTGATCAACTGAATAGCGAAAATAGTAATCTACGTGTATTAAATAAATTTAGGCAGCTCTTCACCTGTTGCTTTATGTTTAGATTCACATTTTCCCAAACTCCCCTATCTCTCTCTCTACAACGTGAAACGCAAGCACTCGTTATCGGTAAAACAACACGTTTATCGCAGAGCGCACTTACTGCCTGAGTTCCCTTCCATTATTAATGTTCTTTCTAATGGCGATCGATAGTTGTGATAGCGGCGCTTTCCGTTGATAGTTTCGATATCGTGCTTTTCTTTTCCGCCTTGCTCTTTAATCCCGGTCGCTGTTCTAATTTTAGAAACTTTTAATTATTCCTAAATACGTAATTACAAACTCTCGTTGAAAGGATGAAATATAAGAATATCACCACCATCATTGGAAAGAAAGAAAACTCGAGTTGTAATTCTTCGTATTTCTGATAATTACTGTTGAAAAGAGTAAAAAAGTCGTAGATTAATATAACATGTTAGATTAGAATAAAACTGTTCATAAGAAGGATTATTTAATAATACGTATTAAGGCTTGTGTAGGGAAATTGTAATTCATCATTTTCCACCAACGTATTATTTCAATGAATCAGTAAAATCGCATCAATTTCGAATATAAAATCTTATGAACAGTTCTCATTTTCATATCACATTAACCTAATTGCATATTATCAAACAACTGCTGAAAATAGGTGATCATTTTAAATTTTCTTATTACCTGCACTTGAGGAAAGGAAATGTGAGATGAAATCCTTTAGATAACCTTTCAAAGCTGATTTTTCATAAAAAGAACCACTTGCTATACAGCATATCACATTACAGGTGTAGAACTTGTTCATGACAAACTTATGTAAATTGCAGGGGATATGGGGGGATTTGGTTTTTCAAAGTCAAAACTGAAATTGTGGGGAAAAGTGCTGATATAAATATCTTTTTTTCATAATAATATAACGTATTATACCAATTAATTATTTATAGTTCCGTCAAACGAAAATGAAATTTTAAAATTTATTGAAGTTACAATTGAAGAGTTGAACTTTTATCACAAACGAAAAGAGGGCCGTATGAGTGATCTTTTTTGGTACTCCCATACGATTCTTAATTTTCGAAGACTTTGTGTTTTTCGGGACCGGACTGGACAGGCGGGATACCGGGAAAATCCCCGCGGGGCCCTCATCTGCGGAGCCCATCTCGTATGGTGGAAATAGCAGGTATCAAATTCGTAAATTATTTATAATATCGTTGAGTAAAGGAAAAAGGCGCACTCTGTTAGAAAATTGCATTCCACACTAGTTCTGCTCCCCCCTTGGCCCACCACGGCGGGCTACCAATAAACAACAGTACAAATTTCTGGTTCGTAAAATATTCTCGCGAAAAAATTCTGTTAAAATAATTTGGGTCGTTAATGTCAAAAGTAATCATTTATTTTTCTTGTATATTGCAAGGAGTATTCAAATATACAGTTGACCGAAGCAAACATGATAGCTGAGAGGGTGGAGCTAGCGCTGTCGTCTTTTTCAGAGTACATTCAAGTTAAGAAGTATTTAGGCGGTAAATTTAAATATTTGAAAATTGGTCCTTTTTATTTAAGGGGGTTTTCCAACGGCCATTTTAGATTCGTTGCAAGTCTCTACAAAATTCACTTTTCCGTTGAAAGTATGAGGAGCTAGACACGTAAAAACAATTGAAATAATTAGGAGGGCTAATTGTATAGTCACCTCAAGACATTTTGAAACCAAAAACAAACAAAAATGAGTAGATAACGAAACAATTTCCTCGTCGTGTTGCGTTTCAGGTGGCCATTAATTTTTCAATAATATTTATTTTCATATAACAACTATAATAAACTAAAGACACGTATCTAGGGCACACTTGTGTCACTTTTGCAAATAATAGATGGTACGTTTACATCGTGCCTTCAAAGAACGCCTAAAATTGTTTTTTGGCTTGAAAATTACAATTGTCTCAAGACCATTATAGAACTTCAGTTGTTTTTAAGTACCTATACTTACTAATGGACAAGATTTTTGAAATCCATTGTAACCGATGATAAGACGTGGGGAACGGAACCGACAATTACAAAAATGGATGGACACAAATTCTCCAAACAAACCGAAAAAATTTAAACAAATGTTCAACAATCGCAAGGTTATGGCAACTGTTTTTTGGAACCATAAAGATGTGTTATGGAGCTTATGGAGTTCATGCAGCCAGAGACAACAATTACAACACATTGTTCTTGAGAAACTTTGCGACGCTTACGGAGAGTATTCAAAATATAAGAAGATGGACACTGACTTCTGGAATTGTTCTGATTCATGACGATGCTCTTCCTCACAGTGATCGTGTAACCGAACGGCCCTAGCGTACATTTTTCCCGGTAAGCCCTAACAAAGCAGTCCAGCCCTGTTAAATTTTTCCAAATTCACTTTTATCTCTCACAAATTATATGCTAAGATTGCTAATGCTTCACTCATTTCTAAGAAAGAGTAGTTTCGTTTTTTATCTAATCCCAGTTTTAGATTCCACGGTGATAGACTACATTATTGTTGTGCAAATCACTTAGAAAAATGAATTAGTAACTATTTTGATACAGATTATTACCCTAAAATACCACAAAGCACCAAAATTTACAGAAATTACTTATCTTACTTTGTTGTAAGTTTAAAAAACAACCATTAAATTGTTTCAAATGGGTAGTGCATTGCGCGGATTCTTAATTTTAATGAAGGTATGCGTATGTCAAGAACTTATTTTCGTATTTTCAGTGTTACCTACGTATTTATAAAATACAGTTATTATTATTTGTATTATGTTCCATTCACTTACTGTAAAAATAGAAATCTAATCGCAACCTTTCATTAAAAATAATACTAAAAATGCCTGCAAATATAGTAATCCATATAATTATTCTAAATTTCCTAAACTGTGCCTCGTATGATTCTAAATTGGAATGCACATGCAAACATTTGTTTAAATTTCATGTAATATGAAACAAAGTGAAACTGTATCCTTCCCCCAATCCAATCATGTAAGAAGGAAATGTATCCTAGTTCCTTGTTTTTCAAATGCAGGTAAGTTAAGTAAAATAAAATTGTTCCAACGCTCAGTAACTAAACCCCATAATTTAGGTGGTTCTGGTTGATTAACTTAGATAACGTCCAATATAACTAACACACATTATTCTAGAGTATAAATAGTGAAGTAAGTAAATAAATCAGTAAATAGTGATTATATTTCCCTGTAGACAAATATAATAAGAGTCGTTACTTGTTACGTTCTTTATTTCACTGTCAGGACGCTTAAAATCCGAAAGTAGTTGAGATAACTTATAACCGAATTCTTCGACCGTTACTGACCACCGAAATTAAAGAATAATCGTTGGAGTCCCACATCGTTATTCAATGAAATAAGTGACCGTTAGAACGTCCGGTTGAATTCTGTGGTCCACTTGCAGCATCTCTAATCATCTCTGCCTTCTGATTTTATTTCCACAATCAAACCGTATAACTTTTAGCTAAATTAAATGTCAAATCTCGGAATATCGGTAAATGTGAAAAAACATTCCCATGAACGTAAGTGACCTCTGATCTTAGAACCCTTCTATAATAATGAAATGCTCAGCATCAGAGATTTGCAACCTGCTTCGATCTGGTCCACGTCTTTAAAAAAGGGGGTGCGTTAACCCTAACGAAATTTAAAATGTTTCGTTAAAGTTACAACTTGTTTTCCTTCACAATACGTTTATATCTTAAATATTCAATATTGTTATCCAAATAACGGTTATGCATTGAAATTCGTCCTTCTCTAATTACTGAAATTAATTACTATAATCAAAATGCGCTTGTTTAAAATAATCACATTTAAACAAAGGTAAAAAAAAACATTCCACATATACAAACAAAAAGGAAGTATTTAAATTGTAAAGCAAAGCAGACAGATTCAATTCGATGTGAATATAAATAATGTAGTAGGTACGTATTGTAGAATTTAAAGAAGTGAATCCGGCGAGGGTGTGTGTGTTCCTTTTTTTGAATTATATTAGAAGTTAGATGTGTATCAAATCATACAGTAACGTGTCTCGTTCAGTCATGCAATGATGGCGTCATATCGAAAAAAGCAGCAGTAATGCGGTCCTCGAGCAGGGATTTATGACACGATATCGTACACCACGACTCTAGAAGCGTGTTATGCATTTTGATTTCTCACTTTGTCGTGTATGATATCACATTTCGTCCAGGATAAAATCACGTTTTTTTTTATTTCGTATAATATGTACTGTCAATAATTTAATATTTTCTCAGTTTTTCTTAACCGTTACATCGATAATTTGAAAAATTAAGAAAAATTCTCATGAAAATAACGGTATTATTTTCGTAACAAAATTTTCTTCTGATATCTAGGAGAAAACATTCGATCAACGGCGTCTTATCTTGTCATAGCAGATAACAAGACCGATTGCAACGTCAGTGGAAAGAGAACTGAAGAAAACTCTTTAGAAATTGGAGCCACTAAGATAGAAAAGGGTGGAAAATGGAAATGAAGGAGGCATGTGAACACGCACAGCCTTTCCATCAACAACGTGCTCGCTGCCGCCACTACCGCGCTTATACGTGTTCTGGTAGCCTGATATGGAAAAAGTTACAAGTTCCTCTTCAATAAAAACCGAGATAATAGAGAACCGTTCCTGAAATTTTTATTTATGGGCTTTTATTACACACATTTTTTGTCTTATCCTATACCCTAATAGCGATAATGGCAGACGATTGGCGAATAACTTTATATTAATTGTACATAAAGATGCTAAACCCCAAATACAGGATTTCTCTTTGTTTTTCATCTCATTTAGTTCAGTGATTATTAAGTTTTGAGAATTGAATGTACTGAAAATAGAAATGTAGAGATATTTTGTGATCATACTGGTTGTTGTGTAGTTGCCTAAACTCGCAGTATGTCAGTTTTATACGAACAAGTTCCTTGTGTTTTGTTTTACCTCAACTACAGTATTGCATTAAAAAATCTTCCCAAATTCGGTACGCCCGTTAACAATACCGCTAATTTAAAGGTTGGTGCGTAAGTATATATATATACAGACATTTATTAAATAATAATAAATGGCACCTTCTCAACATATTGAGTTGCATAAAATACAAAGGATACTAAACAAATGAACATCAACGTAAAAATAAAATGTAACAAAAATAATAGAAAATACTATAGATAAACACTAGGTAAATATAAATTTACAAAAAAAAAATATGTATAATCAATTGTGTTGAGTAATTCGTTAGTACTACGCTTTAGTGGATAAGACACAAATCTTAGCTTGTAGAACTTTGTAATACACTGAGTTAAAGCGACCACCGAAAAGAAAATATAACGAAATCATTTTAAAATGACGTATAACTTGAAGAATCAATGTCCTAGGGTGTATAATGATAAATATCCTTATTGTATCAATCAAGAAACGCAAATGAAAAATGTCAAATATCCACATATTTAAGTAGTCGATACTAAAATGGTACAATTATACACCTTACATATGTTGTACCATTCTCCCACGGGACCCCTCGATATACAGGGTGAATGAGACCATCCGTATCAGTCTTTTATTTAAAGAACGGTGAGTCGTAGAGAGGTGGGGTAAAAAATGTGATTATAAAAGCCATAATAAAGAATCGAATGGTGATATCATTATTTCTCGGAGAAGTCAGCATTCCTCCAGAAGGCCTCCAACTCCAAAATTTTAAATGGCACCATAAGTCGAAAAAGGTATTGTTTAAAAGATTGTTAAAAAGAAGAAAGTTTTATAGGAAAAATTATTTTATTACTACCACCCCTTTTAAGTAATATTCGACTAAAGTTGTTAAATTTTGAAATTCTTTGTTAACAAAAAAAATTGAAAAGTCGACTTTTAAAATCTAGTTACCAATGTTACATGTGTTCAAAATATCTTCCATTTACTGCTAAGCACTGTTGAGCTCTTCTAGGTACACTATCAATGGCTTTAATAAGTACTTCTTGAAAGGGAAGAACACATGTAACATTGGTGACTAGATTTTAAAAGCCGACTTTTCAATGTTTCTTGTTAACAGTGAATTTCAAATTTAATAACTTTAGTCGAATATTACTGAAAAGGGGTGGCAGTAATAAAATAATTTTTCCTATAAAACTTTCTTCTTTTTTAACAATCTTTTAAACAATACCTTTTTCGACTTATGGTGCCATTTAAAATTTTGGAGTTGGAGGCCTTCTGGAGGAATGCTGACTTCTCCGAACAATAATGATATCACCATTCGATTCTTTATTATGGCTTTTATAATCACATTTTTTACCCCACCTCTCTACGACTCACCGTTCTTTAAATAAAAGACTGATACGGGTGGTCTCATTCACCCTGTATATTAGAAATAATCATATACGGTTTCGTTTATCTGACGGGTAATTCTTGAATAACATTACCTTATATAGGCATAAGAAATAAAGTGAATGTAGTAGTCAATGAAAATATAACCTTCTGCAGAAAATAGACTATATTCCTGTAATAGTAGTTTACGTAACAAGTCCCGAAAGTGACCTTTTACTGGACAAGTAAGCAAATTACAGGACGAGCCGCAGGCGAGTCCTGCAAGCCTGCGAGTCCAGTAAAAGCACTTTTGGGACGTATTACGTACAATATTTTTTTTAAAATCGTCCAGAAACGGGAAGAACAATTGACCATTCTAGACCGGAAAGTAAAAAATGAGTCCGGTAAAGTAAAAATGAGTCCGGTAAAACTTTTACCGGACTATCACAATGACTTTCCGGCTTAGTCCGTCAAAATGACATTTTCTAGCCTAAAAATAATCCGGAAACTACTACTTTCTGGCCGATTTTAAAAAAATACGTTTACATGCATTGAGATGGTCAGTAAAACTATATTTTTAAACATATAGGTAGCAAATAGGACACTTTAGATTAGAGCATGAATCCATTACTTTTTCTATAATATGACCAATTACTGATGTAATTGTTCATTTACGTGATTTCCAGATCATTTTCAAAGGATATGTCAACTTATTGAACATGCGAATTAATAATTCGAACTGTAAGTCACTTCAATTAAGTGGAGCTGCCCTGAAAAGGAATCCTGAAATATATAAATTTTGCACAAGGAAAAATTAACTGTAGCAATCGTATCGTATTCTCAATGACAACGGCTGGTCGCATGAAGACAGTTTTCCAATCGTTTCAATTATTTTTAAACCATTAATGTATTTTTATCATATTTTAAAACCATTTAATAACAATGTAGATCGTTTTTCATTACCTACGTTACCTCGATCATTAGGTAATAGCATAAAGATTCAATTTTGGTGCGACAACTCAAAACTGTAATTGCTAATTGGGTAGATGTATCTATTGTTTTCGACCTTCGATTAATAAATGAAAAAAAAGAATTTTCTATCATCATTCATCGAAAAAAAACAAAATAGTTGATTAATGGAAAAATGAACAATCCCAAACATAATTAATGATTATATTATTAATATTTATATGGTGGTTTGGAAGAAATATTCTCGGCTAGTTTTGTGTCTTATTCAATTGGATACCAAAGTTTATTTTAATAAAAAGGAACTGACGTTTCGCCTATAATTTTCGGCTTATTCATAGTAATACATCAAAATTAAGGTTAATTCTTGTTAAGTTTAAACATTTTATGGTTTATAAAAGCGAAGGGAGGGAATTAAACACCTCCTTGCTTGTGTTTTAACATGATGAATCAATTCAATCGATTTTTAACAATTTAGTAATGCAACTTGTAAAATGGTGGACAAGCGTCTAAACACAAGCAAGGAGGTGTTTAATTCCCTCCCTTCGCTTTTATAAACCATAAAATGTTTAAACTTAACAAGAATTAACCTTAATTTTGATGTATTACTATGAATAAGCCGAAAATTATAGGCGAAACGTCAGTTCCTTTTTATTAAAATAAACTTTGGTATCCAATTGAATACCACACAAAACTAGCCGAGAATATTTCTTCCAAACCACCATACTAATACACCCCAACGGCTAATCCAATTTTCAACAATTATTAATATTTATGTTTTTTATTTCAAAATTGTTTATTGTGTATAGCACCTTTTCGCTTTTTTCTTTCTAACACCTTTCTTTTTTTAATTTTTGGTTACTAGGGTTTATAGCGCCTTTACAACAAATTATAACTGTACTGTAAACACGAAACGTGATTCATTTTTGAAGCCGAAATTTGTATCCAACCCCACTCATCTTCAAATCGAATCGTTTCAAAATCACTTGGTTTTTAAGTTTTAAAGTACCTAAAACGAACAGTATAAAGATAATATAAATAAGAAGAAAGTGATGCCAATTGACAAGTTTTATAAATAATATGTTTGCATCGATTAACAGGTCAATTCCGACCAAATAATAATATCTAACAAAATTAAATTAACTAAATTAGTGTACACAAGTAAGGAACAGAAAGAGAGAAATAAGAAAAAAGTTGCGTTTTCAAAACTTAAAGAACAAATAAATCTTAGAAAAAAATCAATATTAATGCTAATACCAATACTAAAGGTTAACATTATAATATAATAAAACCAATGCCTCACAGAACAATTCATTTATTTATTCATTTTATTAATTTGACCAAACTATACTTTTTAGTTGTGACGAAAGCTGTGTTATGTTGCACTTGAATATATCACACTGTTGAGAAATGTAGTTGTAGTTTGTACACATGGAGCAGATTGGAGATTTTACCAACACATTCGTTCGAGGTGTTGAATATTAACAAAAGGTTTTTGAATTACGTGCTGAATAAGTCGGTATGTTGAAGTAAAGTAAGGATAGTAGAACAGGCGAATCAATATAGTTGTAAAGTATTTTAAAAAGGAAGATAACGCTGGCCTTATGCCTCCTGTCTGTAAGAGACTCAACCCCAAAACTCATCAACAAATCGGTCTGCAGATTGCCTCTTGGAGGGTGCACGCCATGTGTGTCCTTTACGTTAATTACACTTTCTAAAAAGTACTAACAGACGCTGTACGTTAAATAACGTTTTTTTGTACAATTCAAACGAATTTTTGCTTGACAATCGTAACCAAAATTTTGAATTTTTAAATTTTGTTTGGTTATTTAATTTTCATTTTTTTACATTTCTTTCTCTCTTCCTCACGGGCGTAATAATATTAGCAGATCTGGCTACAACGGATCTAAAAAATCTAACATTACCCATGGAAGTTGTAGTTCAAGTGGTCAAGTCTCCTGTCACCCGCCGTTAGCACAGTCGGGTCCAAGCAGTACTTGGGTTCTGGTAGTTATAGAAAAAAAAGTAACAATACTATTTCTCTACGCCAAACCCCAAATGGGATTGTAACACACCAAAACTGATTGGACCAAATTTGCTCATGATATACGTAAAGCGTAAAGTCGAAAGTCAAGTCAAGCCAAAATCATGAATGATTAGCGACCCATCTTTTTTAAACCTTCAATGCTAGTATTATTGATGATCTTAGAACAAAGGTAAAGAAAAATAAGAAGATGAAAACAAAATAATTACTCAATTCAACTAAACGAAACGCTGAGACATTAATAGATGATTTCTTCAAGCGCAGAATAGAGGGACATAGAAAGTTGCCTGAATACTTACACGATACTGAGATTTAAATTGCTGCTTGCCAACGCATGTATAACAACGTTGACTCAATAAAAGCAAAAAAGGGCCGAAACAACTATTCGATAGGAGATACCCACCGCAACCATAACTTGCTAGATTAAGTATAAAATAACACCGTATTTTTTGTTAGTTATCAAACTTACCGCAGAACAATACTATAGAAGAAAAACGATACATCAATGAAGTAGTTGAATAAATGATAAAACGCTATCAAAAACTATAAACAGGAGATCCTGGAAAGTGTATAGAAAATATAGTGTTATGCAAGCTGTCTAAAGAGCGCAACAAATTAGCGACGTTGCGGTATTATGCCTCTCTCAAAAGCTAAATAAGCTTTGTATGATGCAATACCTCCTATAACTACTATCAGCTGCTGTTATGTCTGGTATTTAAATTCTTCTTACCTAAGTGTGTTCAGAAATACAATTCTTCGGCTGATGGTCAATTACTATTTGTTAATTTATTAAAGTTCACTACAAAACACACAGTTTTACTATCACTGCATATAAACACATATGCATATCTAATGAAGAAGTGGATGGGAAGAAACGTCAAACACAAATTTGACGTATTGAAGTGTTCATACATACATACAGGGTGGTCAGAAATTCACTCATCGACGGGTAAGGGTAGTATTGGGGACGTTGCTCTAACGAAATAAATGCAAAAAAAATCTAGTAAAAGTCGTACCGTTTCTGAGTTATCCGCGGCTGAAGTTAGCCAATAAGAGCGCTGCGCGGGCGAATTCAAACAGCCATCCACAGGCGGTATTGCCATGCGTACTCGAGGCATGGATCCGCCAAAGAAAGCTGAATGAAAAACTCTTCGGAAGCGGAGATCTAACCCGCAACCTTCAGATTGAGAATTTCGCGTCTTACCGTCTACGCTGCCGAAGCACTACAATTCATAGACAAAATATTAAGTTATTCTTGCTACAATTCCTTTGATTTTAGAAGCCACTAGGGCGGACTCTTTGTTAGTAATCGTAATTAATCGGTAATTCACGATATTTTTCGGGAAGTCGGTGGTGGGACCAAAGGAATTTTTTATGGGGATTGGTTTTGAATTAGTTGATAATGCTTGCTAGATTAATCTTTAATTTTTGTACACAAATCGTTTAGTTACTGGTACAAAAAAAAACACCAGCGACTTCCCGAAAAATGTTGCCTAGAAACGTTTAGGAATGAGCCAATGACTATTTACATTTCCGCTTTGGCTCCACGAATTTCTGAAGCAAACCGATCATCCTTCTTTAAGCACTCGCCCAACATAAAAACGTCTACTCGAGGAAGGGTATTTGACTTAGCTTTCAAATAAGATGCATTTACCATCGTAAAAATCACTTTCGCAACGGCATATTAAATCAAGCTAGCCGACTGACAGCAAACGATACTGGCATGTGACGTCACTCTCTGTTTCAAACTGATTTAGCGCAAACACTCATGTTTGAACACTTTAATTCTTTTTTTCTCGAAAATGGTTCGGGTTATTTAACTTTGTTGAACTACTACAGTTTACACATACGACTCTTAAGCAGAATCTGATATTTATTATGAAATTTTATGAACTCGCCGAATTGTAGTGCTTCGGCAGCGTACATACACGGTAAGACGCGAAACTCTCAATCTGAAGGTTGTGGGTTAAATCCCCGCTTCCAAAGAGAGTTTTTCTTTTCGCTTTCTTTGGCGGATTCATGCCTCGTGTACGCTTGGCAACACCGCCTGTGGATGGCTGTTTGAATTCGCCCGCGCAGCGCTCTTATTGGCTAACTTTAGCTGCAGATAACTCAGAAACGGTACGACTTTTACTATATTTTTTTTTGCATTTATTTAGTTAGAGCAACGTCCCCAATACCGCCCTTTCCCGTCGATGAGTGAATTTCTGACCACCCTGTATATGAAAAAGGTTAAAAAAGTACAAAAATGCCTTTTTACGGGTGCGCCCATTTAAGCTAAAGTAGAGGAGGAGGAAGTGGCCCACCACCGCCCCGACTTGAAGCTTTAAGTAGAGCACGACCACACAAAATCTTAAAAACAGTAATAAAACACTCTTACGCGATGTTCCCTTTCATATCCCAAAGTCATCAACGTCGCGCCCAGTTAAAAATAAAAAAGCAGACGAGAAATAAGTAGTTTCCCCGTTTTGTTAATACCACAAATAAATTTTCTATTGTTAGTTTACTTTCTAAAACGCGTAAATAACGATCGAAATTGTTGATAAATGCCATTAAAAATGTGCAATTGGTGAAAATATGTGACGCACCCCTTTTTCGCGAGCTTAATATCGTTCTGTAAAGTCTGGCACCATTTATCAAGCTATTTGATGACAACATGGACCGGCTGTTGGTGCGAGGCAACGCATGAACGATGAGCCACCGGCAGTGTCATTAAAATGCGGGATGTGTAATCGCGGGGTGTGGAGCTCTGTTTAAATACAGAACCGCCATTTCAGATATATTCTTGAAAAGCTTGATCGATCGAATGTGAAATTATATTTTACGTTCCCTTTTTGCCCCAACTATTCTCACCTAAAACTTTGATGACCACAAATTCGATGAATGTGAAAATCTGTTAAGCTGTAATTGCGAAACGTAATTAAGGGAAAAGTTCTTGAGAAACTTGTTCGGCACAATGACTATGGTGTATTTTGGCTTATACGCAAGATTTCTAGATATAAACTCGTTAATTTATAAACTTTCCCTACTGACATAGGAGCTTACGCTTATTATGTGTAATATCCATAACGCTAAGGGAATTAGGCAACCCGATCTTGGGAATAACTGCCTGCTTTAAGACTTACTAACTTTGGATAGGAACTGAGTCATTAACAAGAAGGGTTCTACTACTCCGTTTATGAGATATATCACGAATTATGAATACAAACATTTTATTTTGTGAATTACATAAATGTAAAAAACTACTTTATGCATTGTATTTATGGAAATGCTTTAAAATTCATGTAAATAAAAGCGTAGAAATGATAATCTCACTTTTTATGCTACTTTTGTTATACATATTCCTAATTGAGGGGGCGCAAACGGCCTATGAAATCGTTCATCAAGGACTTTTTCTAACATATAAAAGAAACGTACCTTAACGTTTAGTTTCGAATTTTATAAAATCCATTACAAGTAACCATCAGACATTAACAAACTTTTCGAGAACTGCACAAATGCGTCAAGCGGCACGGGTATAACATTCACGAAAAATCTGCCAACAATAACCGGCAGAAGTTTCAACGTGAAAATAGGGCCTTACCTGTTCAACCGCGAATGCTTAACTATAATAGTATCTCCCAAATTCTGTCCTCAGTGTTAGTTCATTGCAATAAACTGGATGGTGGAAGTACAAAAGTCAAATATAGAATCAGCCACCTTCGTGGGCGATCTCACTATCCTTTATCGACACCAATCCATCGAGTATCATATAAGACACACTACACAGGTAACATAAGTACTTCCGGTTGTCAAGTACAAAAACCCAACGTATTCAGTTATGTCACCTGCAAGCTTCTCACCTGCACAAACTCTTGACGATTAATAGTCAGAAAATTAATATAAAACACTTATTGAAAATCCTAGAACTATCCTATGATGGAAAATTGAAATGGAGCAGTTACATAGAAAGCCTAATCACAAAAGGTTAAGAATATGTACTTAAGTATGTTAAGATGTATGTTTGGCATCCGATTAGAGGAACACTAATTAGGATACGCAAATCTCTGATTTTTTCCCAAATTAAATACGGCAGATAAAGAAAAACCGGTAAATCAACAGACGAATTTCTAACCAATCCTGAACCGGCAGCATTCTAGGCATAGGAACTCGAACTATACGCCAAATTAGATAAATCTCCATATTACAACTTAGGAACATTCCCAATCATCTCAGCTATGAACCTACATTTATGAGAAAATTTGACATATACCCTGACACCTGATACCAGACATCACTATCTTCGTTTCCAAGGCAATTGAGAATTGCAATTATCCCCCAGTTGGTGTTTGGTGGTTAATTTGTTTTTGTTATTAATTTTAATCTTTTATATCATGGTTCATCTATAATTTTATAATGTAACTTCTATTTGCCCCTTCAGACTTATCACTTTTGGATCATCTTACCCATTAGTTTCTTTTATTAAGCTTGAGAATGAGACCTGTAGGCCTCGAAACATGTCGCTTTTTATTCCCTTTGATATTGTTTAATTAAGTCAAATTTTAAATGTTGCTCTTTGCACACCTTAGTTTAAGGTTAAAGAACTAGGTGATTGCTCCCTTTGGATTATTTTAGGATTCCCCTACGTTAATCAAAAACGAGGTATTTGAATCCTAATTAATCCTTTTAAATTTCACTTTCGGTCAGTTTTGCCATTGATGGGGCTGGTCTTTCAGTACTTTCGGGTACTTATCTAAAAAACATAAATCATCATCCTTTGCTTCATAAAAATTTTGATTTATTAAATATCATTGTCTAAGGGGAGGTTTTAAGTTGTTTTATTAATTCAATCTCTCCCTCTTTTTGAGCCTCTGACTCCACCATGGACTTGGTAGATACTTATATATTTGCAAAATGTATACTTATTTGTCAATGTGAGATGCTTTTGAAGCCAATTGGTTTATTAGTCTTAAAGCTATAATGAAAAAAACGACTTCTTGTGTTACTCAGTACCTGCGAACGTTCGATATTAATAATATTGACAGTAACATAAAAAGTTAAACCAATTATGTTGTGGTCTAACTAACACGATTCGCAAAAATAATGCCATGTATACATGTTTTGTTTAAAAGAAATTTGGAAAAAAGGATGTTGTACTTATGAGATATGGGAGTGAATGTTTGCGTGATAAAAAATTAGTAATGTGTCGGTTTTACATATATTTTTTAGAGTACGAAGCGCAAAGCAGCTCGTTTGAAGCTTTTTAAGTATACAATCTATATGTAATGACCAGGAGAGGTCATGTCTAACCGTTAGGCCCAATATCCTTACTGACTCGGAGCATGTGATACCGGCAACCTCCTTAATGATTGACGTTTTTCTTAGGCTGCCAAAGGGAACTATAGACGTTTTGTCTTCGTTTATAGCCAAGTTATTGCTAACACACCAGCTACGCAACTTATTTAACGTTACCTCGGTTATGGCGCAGAAATCCTTTATATCCCTTGATTTAATTAAGATATTGGGCGATTTTTTGCCGTTCTTGACTTAAATGTTCGCAGGGGAAAGCTTAAATCAAAGTAATAAAGAAAGCAACGAAAAAAGTTATCGAAGGCTTGTTCCGAGTCGGTGTTCCCATGAACCTGTTCCCAGTTCTCTTGAGAGAGGTACGACACAAATTTCGCTTTGTTGGTTGCGGAGAAGGATGTCATCCTACGTTTAGGGGAGAGAGAACGTGGCGAGGGTTTCTTCCACGTTAAAACCTTTAAAGCTTGTCCATAATGATCTGAAGGCCAAGATTAACGTTTATAAAGTGATTGTATCAGGGAGTAGAACATTGTCTAGACATGTTTTGGAGGTGGCTGCGATCCTGGTAGGTTCATTGAGTACAATTTTCATTCTGAATGAGGAAACATCAAGATCCATCAAACTAACTCTGTTTAAGCTGACGTGGTCGAGGAAGTCTATATTGAAGTCGCCGCACACTATGCCCTTTTTATTAAACGAGAAGGTTTCCTCCAGGAGATGCTCTAGTAGATTAAGGAAAATTGAGTAATCTCCACGTGGTGGCCTGTATATAGTTAACATGATGATATTTTAGCTACCACAGAATTCAAAATGACCTTCATTGGGAAGTACACCTCTCGAAACTTGCATTATACTGTTGAACAAATAGATTTAAAATTTACAACGGTCGGCGGCTGTATGTTTCCACGGATTTTCTTACATATGTAATACTAAAAACCCCAAAAGCCACAATAGAAATATTTTAAATGGAACTAAAAAGTTTTAGTTGTTCGCTGATGATAACAGCTTCCCCTGTATACATTTCGTTTGAGTTTTTGTTGTTTTTAGTGTAGTGTAATTCAACAGCCACAAGAGTTCCAGTTCATTCGCGGATTTTACTTATTATAGTTAATTATTATCTGCGAGATGGCTTTTCTTCACTTACCTACGCGTAACCTTTTCCGGTGAATTTTTGTTATTTTGTAATATTTTTTTCTTGTTTGAATCGTTACCATTTCGTTTCTTCACCACAGTGCCAAAATGATGTAACACTAGAGTGGACTCAGGAAGGTATTACACTTTTCATAACTGTAAACATCCTAATAATAATTTATTGGTGAAGGTGAACAACTGATCAAATGAAGATATAATTATACAATTGTAATATAATTATATTATTCATGAAAAATAGCAGGTGTCACTTCCATATTTCCTATACCTTACAGTACAGTACATTGTATTTGTTGACAAAAATTAGTTCATAGAGATTACTCTTAACCCTAATAATGGCAGCTGGTGAGGTGATGTACCTTTGGAAATAAGATAATATCTTTTGGATATAATCATCAACAAAAACGGGCACGTCAGCGCGCATTCCACCGTACATTAATCTCCCCCGTTTATTCATTTTGCCTATTAATAATGTAAACTAGAATTCATTTTGCGTGATTTATTACCATCACACAAAACGCACCGGTATACTAAAATCATAAACTGATTGATTATTGGCCATTTCGAGAAATTTTTAAGACGTTTTCTATTTTATAAAATTAATTTGCTTACGAATCCATTTCTGTGCATACCGAACCGCAATCTCTTTTTTTAATTTAATTTTTAATTTCAACGTAGATTTTTACTACCTCAGTCGATATCTTCTCTTTTAATGAAATGAATCTTCGTCCTAGTGAACCAAAATTGTTCAACGTAGAGTACCACCGCCGACAGCGCCTTCAATGATATTTACATAGCGGAGATACTATTCTACGATTGCCTTTTCACCTCGGGGTTAAATTTGAATTCATGTACTATCGTATTTTCAATCATCACGTAGGAAAAAAAGAATTTTCAATTTTGTGGAAGACAACACGAGCATCTCTCCTCTTTCTTTGACCGTACGTCTTAAAATTCTAATTTATTTTAACTTGAAAAACTTACAGTGAATTTAGTACCTCGTAAATGTGGACTAATTGAAGTGTTAATAGGCTATAAACAAAACCGACAAAAGGATAAGCGTGTGTGTGGTAAAATAATTGGATGAAGTTCCGAAATTCCTAATAAGGAAGGATCGAATTGATTAATATAATTTGGAGTGCGTCCTATCGCGTGTGCTTTACGAACATAGTCGATAACGTACGTAAATGAAATTTGGTAAAATGTGCAAAAATATTTGACAAAGAAATGTAAAGGGATATGTGTTTAATGTAGAAATTTCTTTCGCTCGAAGCCGTTTTTGTGTGTTCTATTTCGAACAAAGCAAACAAGGATCGTGTTAGTGACGACGGCGTGGGTTGGTAGAATACAAGCAGGATAACTTAGTTTATTGCGACTGGGACACACAATAAAGCCCCACGAGATTAGCAGCGGCGGTGCCGATGGCGGCACAAAGAAGCGTCTTACGCACGAGTGGTTAGAAGCACGGTGGAGGGGTAACGTTTTAGGAGGAAGTGAACTGAGCGAACTGTATAGCCCTAGCTAGCTATCGCAAGGCTTCTGCTCTCAAAGGACAGCTTTTTCCAGTACTCAACCACATATAGAACTTTCCTGTCCGTATGCATCGTTTTCGGTCAAGTGGCGTTTAAAGCTTTTGTGTCATGGACGGCGATTTAGCTTCGAGGATTAATGCGATTTACAAGTCAGTCGTGAGATTGTGAAAATATTATCAAAACACGTTAAAAATAAGCATATCGATGCTTATAACACACTAAACCTGTTTGCACAAACATACATCATTTACAAACTTTTCAATTCACTTTTACAATTGCTAATCCTTAAAGTCTTTTAAGTAAACATAAAGCGACCATGATAATTACATTAAGCTCTTCCTTCCCGGTTTTCCAGCAATATTCGTCCTGTCGAAAATAAAGGATTAAGATATTTAACAAGAATTATTAATACCATTTAATTTCTTATTGTACTTAAGTTTTTGTCCTTAAAAATCAGTATTAAAAGCGACAAATAAAAGTTGTGCAAAAGTGAATTATGATTACAGTTTGTCTACTTGTGTGTTAGAACTTGCATAACTAAACACTGCTCCACTTTGGTCAAAAGCCAGACTGCACTTACTTTGGTTCATATGCTTCCAGTTGCCCCGACACTCTCCAAATAAAACTACGTATTGTAGTTTTATCAAAGAGATACTCTTTGGGTTTATGTTACGTTCCGCTTGAGCAACATAATCGTAGTTTTATAACAAAACCTGCAACACTTAGATTAACTGGATTCTCAAATCGTTAGATTCCTTTGCGGGTTAGGTTAGGTACAAGGTATGGAGTAAATTCGTAGAAAATTTTTTGTATTAAGTACAGAGTGGAGGCCGTTTTGCACCATATCCGTGACCTCATTTAATGTTTCATTTTTGTCTATCTGTGGTTAATTATAGAAAGCAGAGAAATCGGTCTATAATTTTCTAATTTAGTGGGATCTCCTTTTTTATATAGAGAAATAGTTTTTGATGTTGTTAGATTCTCTGCGAATATGCCACTTGTTAAAGACAGATTGATAATATATGCCAATGGCGGTGTTTTAGATGCTATACAGTATTTTAATATATTGGCGTTAATTCCGTCAAGTCCGCATGAGTTAGAGCATTTTAAGTCGTGAGTTATTGAGTTAAATACTTCAGATTCTGTAACTGGTTTTAGATACATTGTAGGATAATATTTGTTTACTTGAAAGTTATATGGTTCCTGACTTAAATGGACATTTAGTTTTTTGGGAGCGGTAACAAAAAACTTATTAAAGTATGAAGCTATTTTTTGCTTGTTCGTTGTTTTATCATATGGTGTTACAATTTCATTTATATCTGCTTGTGGTTTACTATTTTGTACATTTTCATTTATAATATTCCAGACTGTTTTCGATTTGTTTGAGGAATTTCTGTATGTTCTGTCATAATGCAATTTTTTGCATGTTGTATTACCTTTTTGTATATTTTTTTATAATTGACATATGTACATATTATGTGTTATTATCATGAACAGAGTTACTTTTCATTTTTGTTTGATATAATTTTTTAAGGTTTTTCGAAGCAATCTTTATTCCTTTTGTTATCCATGGCTTTGAACAACCGTTACTTATTTTACTTTTTCGTAAGGGAAACGCTTGATGGATGTAATAATTTACTTATTGTGTCTGTAAATAGTATAATTTTTTTACAAAGAATTATAACTAGTATGAATTTCAAAGACCAACCAACTACAATGCTCAAGCATCTACCTCCAACGGACCCATGACGCGCAGTAGAGCACGCATGAATACACTACAAAATTAAAAATTGGATGGCATGTTTCACCAATCACAATTTGTCAATATCTTGATAAAGAAAACGGAAGTAGTTTTCGAAACGTAGAACGTTAGTAATAATATTACACGAGAAAATCCAGATATGAATAATAATTTAAATAGTATAATTATATATACAGTGCTCGCCAAAAAGTCGGCACAAATGGATTTTTTTTAATTTTTGCTTTTTTAAAAAAAATTTTTACGACAATAACCTATGCTAATCTGAAAACCTATTTAGCCCCTATCAGATATACCGAGTGATTTTCACTTAGCTAGGAAATGGCGTTTTTCGAAAATATCTCAATCTAAAAGTGCTATTTTTCGTAAATTAAGCGAGATTTCAATGAGATTTTTTCATCGTCTGTCAGTTTTAGCTTACCGAACAATATCAAGACCAGAAAATATTTTTTTTCTTTAACTTCCGTTAAAACCAATGTTTTAATTTTTTGTAACATTTTCAAATTTTCACATACCAAGACGTGATTTCAAAATTCAATTTGATTTCGTTAAAAACGTTTAAGATTTATAATTGAAAAAAACAATAGAAATTGCTCATTATTCCTTTAGGTTTGTTATTATTTACAGAAAAGTAATATTGTTGCATAATCCTTACGTTTTTGGTGCAAGATACTTTATGGGAGAAATGTTTATAAATGATAATGAATATCTATTAACGTGGCTTCTAAAAACTCTAATTTACCCTTGCTGATTAATTAGTTTCCCAAAAATCCTGTAAATGTTCTTTTACACTTGCCTAAACGAGGAGATTTTTCTTTATTCAGTTTACGTGTTTCAATCAATTAAGTAAGTAGAATATGAGATGGCTGTGGATTGTTCTACTATTTAATTGACTGAATCATGTAAACTGAATAAAGAAAAATCTCCTCGTTTAGGCAAGTGTAAAAGAACATTTACAGGATTGGTAGTTTTCGAGAAAAGGAGGTCATCAATTTGAACATTTAATAAAATGATTTTAAGATAATTGCCTATTAACATTCCTGACCTTTAAAATTCACTTTCTCGAAAACTACAACTCAAAATTTAAAAACAAATACACCGTTAAATAGGCCTTTACATAAGCTTTAAAATGATATGCTACTCGACCCCTATTCCCATTTAAGATTTTAAAGGTTAGTGTCACCACCGCTAGGGGGTTGAAGTTACAAAGTGCGAAATACACTCAAAAGTTGCCCCCCTCAAATACAAAATTGACCTGTTTCAGGAATTTTTCGAAAATAATAATAATAATAATAATCCCAACACAAACAATTTAGCCAATACACACGCAGAGAAACATCGCAAATACACTGATATAGCTCAGGAACTTAAAGCGCAATGGAGAATGGGAACTGCTCTTACAGTACCCATTGTTCTTAGTGCAACCGGAGTTATACCAAAAACAATACATCACAGTTGCACATTTTAGGGTTAGATAAGAACATATACATACAATTACAAAAGGCAGTCATTATCAACACTTGCCACATAGTTAGAAAATTTCTAAACATAACGGAAGATACCGCACATCACTCAGAACCACATCACACACTTTCAACTAATATCATTCAAACACAAAATGAAACACAACACTCAATCCTCCCTTCACAAATTGAAACTCTGTTGCATACACAACATAACATTATAGAAAGTCCATTACCAACACACAACACTTCAACAATCACTCATGTAACACCTCTGACTCGTTCTCATGCACTCAAACGTAATCACACAATATACTCACAGTATCAGAATTCGCAATTAACACAAAACACAAACAACACATTACCCACTCGAGTGCAACCTATGCGTCGAGCTAAACAACAAAAAACGCTTACACAATAACCATAACACTTTTTCAAAACATACATATTATGTTCATTTTTTCTTTTCTATAAAAAGTCACTAAGTCACGAATAAGTGACGCCAACGGAGAAGCCTAGGAATATAGGGTCTCTTTTTGTTATTGGTGCGCGACGCTGCGTTCATGTTAATGCCTTCGCGGAAAGAGGGTCGACGGGACGTGGCTTTTACAAATTGGGATCAAATACACCGAGGCTTCTCAAACAAATACATTCTCTAAAATGTGATCAGCGTTGGTTTTATCAACGTCATTTAATTTAATGAACATAATATGTGTATAGTATTTAGTATGTTCACTTTTTAACAGCAACTTCAAATTTATATTGCATAGATATATGTATTAGTAGGACTAATCGTTACTTGATTTCGATCCGTGCGATTAGTTAACCAGGCTTGGCCTGAGTATCAATAACAATCGAAGTACATAATAATAATAATTTTAATAATTTTAATCGTGCTAATATACATGTAGGTATTTACACTCGTTTAGAATAGATAAGAAACAGAAAATGGTTAAAACTATCACATATGAATATCACAGTGGATTCTCGTCAAACGAATACTCAACAAATTCGTCAAAGCTATAAAATGCCTTACTTAATAAGAAAATTTTAATTTTATTTTTGAAACTATTTATAGGTAGGTCCCTGGTCTGGATAGGTAGACAGTTATAGAACTTTTGAGAACAATAACGAGGTCCGTTTTGTGTTCTTCTTAGTCTGCAAAGATCAGTCCGAACATTGAGGTTTTTCCTCATATTATAGCTGTGTATAGCATTTTGGCACTGGTAGTTATTAATGTTTTTCTTTGCCAAGCAAAGAAGGTCCATAATAACTATGCACGGAAAAGTTAAAATTTTGAGATCGACAAACGCCTCTCGGCAATCTTCTCTATATTTCAACCCTTGAATTACTCGGATGGCTCGACGTTGGAGTTTGAACACATATTTCCATGAAGAACAGTGCCCCCACACTGTAACTGCATATAACAACGCACTTTGTATTAGGGCATATTACGCGTGACGTACTACTGTTTTTGATGTTGAATCTGTTAATCTTCTGAGAAGGTATATCCCTTTATTCAATTTAACACACAATTTATTGCAGTGATTATTAAACAGTAGATGAGGATCCAGGTAACATCCCAGAAATTTCACAATTGATCTATTAAAGCATGTGATTGGTCTTAAAGCCAATGCAAGCATTTCCGTTTTGTTTGAATTAAGTTTTAATTTGTTGGCTAAACACCATGCTGCAACTGTTTCTTTTGCTGTTGTTGATTTTGACATAGCGGCGTCAAGACTGTAATCATTACAAATTACAGTCGAGTCGTCCGCATACAGTATACAGTCCAACTTTTCATTTAACGTTAAGTGACAAGGCATGTCATTTATATATATGAGGAACAAAATTGGACCGAGAATGGATCCTTGTGGAACTCCGTTGGTAATAAGTAATTTCTCAGAGACTGTGCCTTGAAATAATACACTCTGGGATCTATTTTTAAGATACGACGATATTAATGTGACACTAGACTCTTCAAAATTATAAAAATGTTTGAGTTTATCTGCTAGTATACTATGCGATACGCAATCAAAGGCTTTGGAGAGGTCTAGAAAAGTCGCTATTGTGTACAATCTATTTTCAAAACCGGTTAGTATATTATTGACTAGAGCAGTAATTGCATCGACAGTAGATTTTTTCTTTCGAAAACCAAATTGTTTATGATAGAATAAATTATTTGTTTCGAAGTAGTCTGAAATTTGTTCAGAGATGAGTTTTTCGATAACCTTCGAGAATGCAGGCAAAATTGAAATTGGTCTAAATTCCCTGGATCACTACGGTCGCCATCTTTATAAAGTGGAAGTACAATTGCCCGCTTCAGTTCTTCAGGAAACACACCGCTCGTTATTATGTAATTTGTTAAAACTGTTAACGGATTAATTAAAACATTTATATTTTGTTTTATTAAAAATGTGCTAATTCCATAAACGTCTCTAGCACTGCTGTTTTTTAACGATTGTATCGCCCCACGAACTTGAACTTGTGATACACAATGAAATTTAAACGATGCAGAGCAAACGAAATTTCTGGTTAAGTTTAGCGGATCAGTGTCACATTTAGGCAGATTGTTAACAATATTAGCCGTTATGTTAGTGAAATACCTGTTTATTTCATCAGCTGTTAGCCTGGCCATTGGAGTTTGCTTCTTATTATCTCCTGTGGTGGAATGTATAATGTTCCACATCGCTCTTATAGGATTTCCTGATTTTTTAATGAAATCGTCATCCTTGCTGATTTAATTTGCTTTTTGTAAGCAAGCTTGGCTTTTTTTCGTAAATTGTACATGTCTAGTGTTCGATGTTTATAATAAAGTTCATTCAAAAATTGAAGTTTATCTCGTGAGATCCGTAAGTCACGATTAAACCATATGATTTTATTGTCACCTTTTCGAGTTCTAGATTTTATTTTTGGGAAGCAAGACACAAAACCATTATAGAATTTATTAAAAAATTTAGAAAATTTTGTATCCACGTCGTCTTCAATGTTTTTTAAGAAGTTCAAGTCACAACCATTTAAGTAGTTATAAAATAGTAGACGCCCTTTCGTGGTGTTTGGTCTCCACATTGAAACCTCGTAACTTGTTGACTCCTTGTCAATGTTAATGTTCAATTCGATAGATTGGCCAAGATGATCAGACAATCCTGTTTGGATGGTTTTGGTATTAAATTCCGTGTTTGAGAAATTTATAAAGATGTTGTCTAGACAATTCGTACCACGTGTGTTGGAAAAAATAGTTTGTACGAACCCATATGATTCCAGTAGGCCACACAGCAAGCGAGTACTCGTGCTATCTGTGCCAAAGTGGACGTTAAAATCTCCTAATATTATTATTTGCCGTTTTTGAGATTCTACAAACATTTTGTGTAACACCAACTGTAGATTATCAATAAAAATACTAAAGTCGCCTTTTGGAGATCTATATACCGTAATAATAACTGTTGTCGAATTATATAGTAGAGCCGTAATTTCGCAGTGTACTTCAATGGACAGATCGTTTATGATTGATAAGGGTTTTGTTTTAAAATGTTCTTTAGTTAGGATTAAAACTCCCCCATGAATAGATTGTTTCCTGCAGAAGCTCGAACCAGTTTTCCAGGGGCCTAATTTAAGGGCGAGTACTTGAGACGGATCTCTCATCCAATGTTCGCTAATGCATACAAAGTCGAAGTGAAAAATAACAGTAATGACCCGAAAATGGCCCTGTTTCGTTTTCAATAATCCACCCTGTGTAATCGTTGTTTATTCCAAAGAAACATCTAACAAAGTAATATCAAGTGATATTTTACGTATACATTTTATAGAAAAGTTGTTATTATAATCTAAATAAACTATTTCATGCTTAATAATACTTGATCAAGCTTGTTTTATAACATGAACAAATGTGTAACTATTGATAAAAAGGAAAAGCGTCAAGCGCGCTCTCTGTAGCAGCCGAGAGCCGTGTTAGAGAAAGTGTGTAGTGTGTGTGAATAGAAAGTTGGTAAGCTGCAAAATGCAGAAATTTTTTTTCAAATACCTTGCTCGGTTCGGCCTAGGCGGCCTGTCGTCCAAAAGCTGTTTTTTTGCGCTATTTTCTGACATTCAGCGCATGTGCAGCCCAAACGGCTGAAAATTTCCAAAAAATATTAATTTTTCCAAACTCAGCAACATTGATTTAGTAAAACACAAGTATTTTGAAAACATAATGAGCACACAGAACGTAGTGGTAAACAAGCTTTCACGCACTGGTTTGTTTTGGGCCAACTTGGTCGGGCGGCGCACATTTTGGGCTATCGGACGGGTCTTGGTAGTCGAATCGAGCTGAAAATTGGTGTGTGCACTTCTGGAGCCTTGCTATACAAAAGCCACACCAGGTCGTAATGCTGCGCGAAACTTGCCTGTTTTCCGGTATGTCTAACGTACATATTATTCAAAAAATTTCAATTGTGTTTTCAATTTGATTAAAATAATTTTATGAAAGTAAAGTACACTAAAAAGCGTATCACCATGATGATGACCGTATATTACACACCTCTTATTTACCAATAATCGTCTTAAAAATCTTTAAAATGCACCATTTTTAAATATAGGAATGGTTTAAACTTCAATTTTACTTAAAAAAGCATTTCAAAGGTGTCAAATCTGTTTTTATATGCAAATAATATCGCCAATAAAGATATTAATTTTGTATAGGTATCAAGACATTCTAAATAATTATGCTAATTATATCTATGCGTTTACTTGCAACTAATTCACACATAGGTATGTTAAATAATGATACATTTTGTAAAATGGGATTCAACGACGTCAAAGTAGGATTTTATTTCTCATTTTGTAATTTATAATGTGAACCAACATTCCTAAATTGGTTATTTGTTAAAGGTAATCAAAAATCACAAAACCTCCCCCATGAATAACATTTAATTATAAAATTGTTATCAATAGGATGATAAGATAAACGACATGTTTCAACACGTTATAGTGTCATCATCAGGCTATAAAGAGTAACATAAGCATAAAAACTACTAATCAGTGTACTTACTTAAAACAGGTTAAGTTAAACGGGATGAAATATAAAGATGGTGTAATGGAAATGCATGAGGTGAAATTTAAGCTTTGAAAATTATTAAATTGTCATGGAAAGTCAATCCAGCACTGAAAGAAATAATTAAGGAAAAGTTCAAAAAATTAACAACTTACAAATCGCTAATATTGATTGGCTAAAGTTGATTAAACGAGGTCAGAAATTCATGCTAAAAATTAAAGGTTAAAAATAGCAAGGTGTAAGGAACATTACTTACGGGAAAAAAACTTAGTGAACACCAAATTGAAAAACTTGAAAACGTGGGCCAAGTTTTTCAATTTGGTGTTCACTAAGTTTTTTTCCCGTAAGTAATGTTCCTTACACCTTGCTATTTTTAACCTTTAATTTTTAGCATGAATTTCTGACCTCGTTTAATCAACTTTAGCCAATCAATATTAGCGATTTGTAAGTTGTTAATTTTTTGAACTTTTCCTTAATTATTTCTTTCAGTGCTGGATTGACTTTCCATGACAATTTAATAATTTTCAAAGCTTAAATTTCACCTCATTCATTTCCATTACACCATCTTTATATTTCATCCCGTTTAACTTAACCTGTTTTAAGTAAGTACACTGATTAGTAGTTTTTATGCTTATGTTACTCTTTATAGCCTGATGATGACACTATAACGTGTTGAAACATGTCGTTTATCTTATCATCCTATTGATAACAATTTTATAATTAAATGTTATTCATGGGGGAGGTTTTGTGATTTTTGATTACCTTTATCAATTTCACCCCATTTCGAGAAGAATTCCCCAACAACTAGTAATGGATCCTTTCAAGTTGGTTATTTGTAACGATACTAAACGAATTCCATTTTGTAGGACAGAACAT
Organism: Pyrocoelia pectoralis; assembly: GCA_036250285.1. NCBI lineage: Eukaryota > Metazoa > Arthropoda > Insecta > Coleoptera > Lampyridae > Pyrocoelia > Pyrocoelia pectoralis. The sequence goes on along the minus strand of CM070075.1, from coordinate 3,688,851 downwards.
GCACACACTTTTGTCAAATTCACATTTCAAGACAAGAATTAATTGTTGAAATTACTTCAACGCCTGATAATTGGAAAACACATGAAACATGTAAAATAAATCCACCTATATTTTCAAGAGATTTGGTAAATTATTTTTTTGGAAATATCAGTTATTCCGGGTAATAACTTATTAGCACATTTTACAGGTAAGTAATCTGTCGTTAGAGGCCACATTTATCATACCTTTTAAGCATGATACAATGAAATAGATGTATCATGCCTTTTAAGCAGCAATTTGAAGATTATGACCCAATTTGAAAATTATTTAGAAAATGTCAATTTTACTATTCATTTCGCTGGTTTGTGTTAAGTAATTTGAAAATACAACCAAATCCAGCAGCATTTAAAAATTTGAGACCTTTTCAATTGTTAACTTTATTTACATTTAAAAGTTTCATTAGCTTAGTAATCGGTTGCAAATTAAGGCTAAAAATTTTGCAAAAACAATATGTGCGTAATTATAGCTATTTTATATAGAGAGTGTCAACGTTACCATGTATGTGAATTCATAAAACATCAATCAGAATGCGTAAGATTTGAATTTGTAGCTTAGAATTATTCTAAACAATTTTAGATTTTACGCACATTCTAAATTATTGGCGACTTTCTCCGCCGATTTAGATGAGATTAGGAGGAATTACCTTTCCTGCTAACTTTCCAACATACACACCAACTTATTGAAAAATAAAAGCATTTATTATTTTTTCGTACGTCGCGTCGACGTCGGTCGAACCACAACGGTTATATTAAAATATGCATGCTGTAAATTTAGAGCAGATAACTTTATGCAGCATATTAAACTATCAACTACCTTTGTAAACTCAATTTATTTTAATTTCTTAGGTTTGCAGCTGAAACGATTAAGGTCTTGTTCACATAATATGATTTACTGCTATTAACTAAAATCCTTTATTTTGTGTAGTATCATTCTTTTTGTGTCACGTAGTAGAATTTGCTTGCAACATCAAACCACAGTATAAAAACGAACCAGTACAATAACTCCTACGCATTTCATTCACCGTCGGATGAGATTCTCATCCGAGCAGCGTTGAAGGTAACAGAAAGTTTAGTGAGTTTAGTGCGTGACGTCACGAGATATCATACTGGTTCGTTTTTATACTGTGATCAAACGATATTTAAATGTAATTTTTCACATAAAGAATTTTCGTTATGATCGATAGTAGGTATGTACCTTTACTACTTACTGTTTATTACTTATTACTTTGTGAATACCGTGAAATAGTTGTAGCTCAAACATTTTTGCTGATAGATAACGACTACTATACGCTCTTTCTAGAAAGTTCAATGCATTTATGCTCTGCTGTTTGCTCTACCGGCCTGATGCTCACCTATCAAACGTAATTTCATTACTCGGATTCGAAACGATAGTTTTCAATCGTCCACATGTTATTGTTCCGCTATGGCTAGTACATATTGATGAAAATAAAAAAAGCTACGAGGTGTAGGTTGCCTCTTCTGGCGTAAATCCAACTGACAATAAATTATGGGAGAGGGTCAAACGATTGTGTGCAATTAATATTCATGCACTAATTACATCATAGATTGTAATTGTACCTGTCCCTATTCTAATATAATTTATAGAAATAAGCAAGCATTAGTTTGCTAATTTTAGAAATTTGTTAAGCAATTAATATTGAAGTCCCCGGGACTCCTGCATTTGTAATTATTCTAATTATTGTTTTTGTATCTCTTATCTAAAAGTAAAGTGCGTCTTACAATGGACCTAATATTTCTGCATAAAGAGTTGGGTGAACTTAATGTAGTGGTGAGTTTTATGCAGTGCACTTTACTAATGGAATGGTTGCTTACATTTAGAGTGTAGAATTTAGTGTCCTCTGCATTCTACCTATTTTAATCCAATTCGTAAAAGTAACTAATCAACGGATATTTTACCTATGAAACCTATTTTAGATATCCATTAACTCACCTATATACTTCTTATGGATAAATTAGAAGGAAAAATGCTTCATCTAAAATGATATTTTCGATAGGCCCATATTTTATCCAAATCTTGTTGATTAGTAATAACAATAACTTTAGATTTATCCGTCCGACGGCGATGTAAGCAAAATTTTGCAACCACTGACCCAGACATACTTCCAATTTGAATTTAAGTCCTTTTTCAAATTACGTAACTATTGAAAGTGAGAGCCTCATTTATCATTGGAGAGCTGGTTTATACGATCCCAGAATCATATCATTTGGTCCAGTCATTGTTTTATTATTAAATTTAGTGTGTTGTGCATATCTCTAGCTTTCTAATATTAGTTTTAGTAAAACATGTTTACATGAATGTTTCAATTTACAATAATAATAGTTGCATTCAATAGATTTTTCTTTTCGTGTTCATCAAAGTCTTCTAAAATACAATAAAAAAGAAAACAATGACTGGGCCAAATGATATGATTCTGGGCTCGTAGTCCAAGGTATGTGGTATTTAGATATTTTTTCTTTTTTAAAAATTGAATTTTATCGGCACGTCTCAAGAACACAGCCCGTGGTTTTCCTTGTCATGTTTTCTTAACTGAAAGAAGGCGTTCAACATTTTACTTTCAAGTTGAAAATTAGTATCTAGCACTTGGAAGATCAGATACCATTGGAAACAGTTAAGTTTAACAGTCAAGCTATGAATTTCTACAGAATTGGATCTGAATTCTTGCTGAGCTGAATCATTATTTAAGAAAATTACCTGTTTTTTAGGCTGGAATGTTCACTCATCAGTTGATCCAAAAATCTTTGCCGATTCGCAATAATATTATCTTGTTTCTTGATTAACTTCATATTATCACTAATTCTGTCATCACGTACAAAAGTGAATAGATTTGGTTATATCATCTTTTAGCTTGGACTGGGAATCCACAACTTTTTTAAGCTCACCTTTAATGAAAGCAATATCTTCTTTAGGTGAAAGGAAATCTACTGAAATGGATTACAAGCTTTTTGTCCGATCGTACCTATCAAGTGCGGGTTAATGACATCCTATCCAGGAAGAAGTGGAGTACCGCAAGGATCAGTACTTGGCCCCATATTATTCCTGATTTATATAGCTGATCTAACCTCTAACATTGAATCAACAATTAGTGTTTTTGTCGATTACACGAAATTCTTTAACAATCCATTGCAGAATGCTCACATCATACAATCAGACCTCAATAAACTGTTTTGCTGGACTAAAACGTGGCTGTTAACGTGTTAACACTCAACACGGACAGATGTACCATCCTACACGTCAGATCGGAGCTAATAATCCCAAGGCAGACTACAAGCTAGAAGGAAGACCTCTTAAGAAGGTAGAAGAACAGACGAACCTCGGCATTAATATTACCAAGGACTTAAAATGGTCGTCGCATATCACTTATCTTGTAGAAAAAGCCAACAGTCTGTTGTATATGATCAAGATTAACTTCAAGTGCCAACCAAAAGTGTTTTTAAAAGTGTATAAAACCTATGTGCGTCCAGTCTTAGAGTTTATTTGTAGTGTCTGGAAGCCTTACCTAATTAAAGATATTGAAGTACTTGAAAGGGTCCAACGTACAACCACAAAGCTTGTCTACAGTATAAGAAGGCTACCATATGACCAGCGGCTAACAATTTTACAATTGCCCACACTTAGAGAATGACGAAATAAAGTAGACCTGATAGAGACATACAAAATTCTACATTGTTGTAATAATAATACTTCTTTTGAATCTCACATATATTTTTATATTACACGAATGTAACTACACACAATTATTATAACAACTAACTTGTTCTACTAGCCAACTATCTCTACTACAACAGTTCGGCCTTCCTGACCTAAGCTTAGCCCCTTAAGCTTCACAACAAAATTGTACTATTATAACTAACAAAATACATAACATAATAAAATAACTTAAATAATAAAATTAATATAAAAATATGTAATCAATTAGAATGTTCACTATCAATTGAATCATTGTCAGAATCGTCTACCTCATTAATTAATCCCAATCTCCATAATTTCATATTTTTCGGAGAACATATAACTTTAAATGGTAACTGTGTAATTTGATGTCCACCAGGATCAATAATCACATAACGATCCAAATCCAACACTATATCTATTATGTATGGACCACGATATTTTGGTAAAAACTTCTTACAAATGCCTGGAGTTGTATCGATATTTTTGATCATCACATAATCTCCTTCCTTGTATTTCCTTGGCCGTTTATGTTTGTCGTTATAGTATTTTTCTGCATATACATTCATACGTTTAATATTATCATTAGCCTTTACTCTCAATTTATCAAAATCACGATTTATTTCTTGATGATTCAATAACAATTTACGCACTTCATCAGTTATTTCAAAAATTTGCTCAACTCCGAATAACAATTTAGCAGGAGTCTCATTGGTTGAACGGTTTATAGTGTTATTAATTCCATATTCTACTTCATTCAGTTTGCGATCCCACAATTTCATTGAAGATATAGCCTTAGCTAACATTGGTGTTATAGTTCTATTCACTCGTTCAATTTGTCCATTTGCATGAGGAGTATGAGTAGCCACTTTCACGTGTGCTATTCCAAGATTATTAAAAAAATCTTCACAATTTTTCGAAGTGAAACAACTTCCTCTATCAGAAATAATTCGAGCAGGTTGACTATAATTTCTAAAATAATCTTTTAAATGCTTCAAAACTTCATCTGTTTTGGTCGAAACCACAGCATATAATCGAACAAATTTAGTAAAAGCATCTTTAATTTCAAAGATATACTTATATCGTATAGACGATCTTTCTAAAGGGCCATAATGATCCACATGTATAGTATGAAAAGGTTTATTTATAATTTTCGGGCAATGCATAGTTCCTTCAACACCATTAGCAATACTGCTGTAAGTAATACACTTAAAACATTGCATTATATACTCCTTAACCTTTTCTCGTGCGTTTTTAAACCAATAAACTTGTCGCAAATACTGCAAGGTCTTATCAATACCTTGATGACCAATATTTTCATAACAAATCCGTATTACATTATCTTCCATAGTTTTAGGAACACACAATAATAATCGATCTTCATATTTTTTGTACAATATTTCATTATTCATTTCAAAATTCTTATCCTGAGTTGTTTCCAATTTCTTCTTTAACTCAACAATTTGTGGATCTAAATCTTGTAAAATAATCAAATTTCTTTCAAAAGTATTCTCAGTAATGACCAATACATGTTGTCTACTTAATGCATCAGCATGTCTCATCATTTCACTTCCACGATGTTCAATAGTAAAATCAAAATCATAATTTCGTAAAATTAATGACCATCTCAAAATTCTTGTATTTACATCTTTCTTCATTAATGTTTGCTGTAGACTAGCACAATCAGTCAACACCTTGAATTTTATACCCTGCAAATAAATTCGAAATCTTTCTAATGAATACACTATTGCCATAGTTTCTAATTCAAAACTGTGATATTTTGATTCTGTAGCAGTAGTTCTCTTACTGAAATAACAAATCGGATGCATTTTACCATCCTCTTGTTTTTGCAATAAAACTGATCCATATCCATAAGAACTTGCATCACAATGCAACTCAGTCTCAACATTTGGAGTATAAATTGATAAAACAGGGGATGTTATCATCAATTTTTTTAGTTCATCAAACCTTTTGTTCGCTTCAATATTCCAAAAGAATTCATCCTTTGATTTCAAAATGTCATACATCGGTTTAGCTTTAACAGCAAAATGTCTTACAAATTTTCGAAAATAAGAAATTAGTCCCAAAAAACTATGTAATTCAGTTCAATTTTTAGGAATCGGATAGTTTCTCATCGCTCTGACATTTTCATCATTTGGTTGAATACCTTCTTTATTTATTTTATATCCAAGATAATCAATTTCAGTTAATAAAAAGGCGCATTTCTCAATTTTTAGTTCCAATTTATTCTGAACCATCACCTCCAGAACTTCTTTTGTAACTTCAATATTTTCTTCTATAGTATTTGTCGCAATCAAAATGTCATCAAGATAAATTTGTACCTTACCTTGATCAATCATATCTCTAAAAACAGCATTAATATAACGCATAAAGAAAGAACTTCCGTTTTTCAAACCAAAAGGGATTTTTATATATTCAAATTGACCCAAATATGTCACAAATGAAATGTAATGTATTGATTCTTCAGCTAATTTAATATGATGAAAAGCATCCTTCATGTCTAATTTAGTAAAATATGCTTTTCCACGTAAAGCATCAATTTGATCTTCAATATTTGGAATAGGATAAACATCCTTTGCAGTTCTCTTATTTAATTCACGATAATCAACAGCCATGCGATATTTACCATTTTTACGCTTTACCAACACAATTGGCGAACAATATTGGGATTTACTTGTTCTTATAATACCTCTTTGTAGTAAATCATCAGTAATTTCTTTAACAGAATTCTTTTCTTCCACTGATAATCTTCGCGGTTTTATATAAAATGGACCTTTATTATTTATTATTTCCAACTTCAATTCCAACTTTGTCTTCGATTCATTAGGTCTTTTCGGTTTTATATAAGCCTCATTAATCACCTTACGCATCATTATACTATAACGTTCATCCATTGCAGTGTTTATTTCAAATTTTGAAATAACATCATCACAAATATCAAGCTCAACTAACATAATTTCAGGTAAACTCACATTTTCAATTTCAGATTTCTTAGGCTTTGCCCTAACAATAACATCATTACTACCAAAAGTAATATCTAACTTATCGTCTGAAATGAAATCTCTTCCTAAAATACATTCAAAAGACATAGTCTTGTCGGGTACAATATTAAAATCAATCTCTACAGTACATTCCTCTTCAACTTTAATCTTAGTACGCCACTTACCCAAAACTTGAATTATCGTACCATTTACTCCTGTATAACGGTTTTGATCAGTCCCAGGTGGTCTATATTGAACATTTACGTTTTTGACCAAAGATTCCTTCAATAATGAAATTGGGCTACCCGTGTCCAACATAGAGTTCACACAACCAATGTCTAATTGTAGTTTTATAACGTACGCTGATATTAATTCACTTGAATTCACCATATGAGTACCCATCGAAGATGATTGTGATTTTAATTTTTCGTTTTTCTCCTTCAATTTTTTACATTCACTAATGAAATGTCCTGTGTTTCGGCAGTAATAACATTGAGGTTCCACCTTTGGTTTAGTACAATTCATCACAATGTGCCCCTTTTCACCACAGTTATAACATTTCGGCTGGTATGTTTTCTTCTCTAAAAATTTTTCTCCATTAACTTTACTCGTAAAATTTCCCGAACTTCCATAATTAGTCGAATTCGTTGCTCCTTTATAAATTTGTCCTCTCACCTCTTGTTTCATACGCACCCTTTCATATATTTCTAATTTATTTTTCAATTCTGTGTATGTTTTGGCTTCATACAAAAATAACTTACTGGTCAAATCATCAGTAATACCATCAACTGTGTATTGGATAACAGCTTCTGGTTCAACTGTTCCTTTTGCAGCAATTTCTTTCATGGTAAATAAATATTCCAACATAGATTCACCTTTCTTAATCTTTCTCTTCGCAAGTTCACTATGTATATCAATACTAGTAACTTTCATATCAAACTCTCTTAATAATCGATTTTTAAGTATTTTCCATGACGTAATACCTTTTTCACCTTGCAAAAAATGTTTAGCTAACCCTTTTACAGCTTTCTTTCCAAAAACTAGCATATGCAAATCACTTAATTGCATTACCTTAGCAAGCTCTTCAAAATCCGCAATCCAATTTTTAATTGGATATGAATTAGTACCTGTGAACGGTCTAATTGAATCCTCCAAATCTTTGAAGCTCATCGTGAAACGGGCTTGATTTTGTTGACGTTGTTGACATTTTGGTTTATTTGTGTTTCCATTTCCATGCCCATCTTCTTCCTTTTCTCTGTTTTCATCATCATATTCACCTACACTGTCTTCTCCATCTTCATAATCTTCAATCTCTTCATTATCTTCATTATCTTCTGAATCATTCATCAATTCTTGACTACACTTAAACCTCTTCATATCATAAATATCTTTCTCAATTTCTTTCTAAATTAAATTGTCAATCAGAATTGTCAATCTCTCAAAATTTCAATTTAGTCACAAATTTTTCAACAATTTTCATAACCATCAGTCGTATACATATAAATATTTACTTATCTTTATCCCACTTCTGATATTGTTGTAATAATAATAATACTTCTTTTGAATCTCACATATATTTTTATATTACACGAATGTAACTACACACAATTATTATAACAACTAACTTGTTGTACTAGCCAACTATCTCTACTACAACAACATAACCAGTACAATTACTGTCCCTTGTTGTCTAACATGTTTACTTTAAGTGACAACACACACCTACGAGGAAATGTGCTAAAAACTAACTCATCCGCGTTTTCACTGTCAGTGTCGCCAAAGTTTCTTTGCGTTTCAACATGGAACTCTTTATCGATCGATTAGACACTTCAGACGGTGTCTAAATGCATGTATTTGCCCTATTGTTTATTTTTTACAATTTTTTGTTACACAATGCCCTAAAAAATCAAGTTTTTGGAAATGCATTGTAATTCAATTAGAAATCTATGAGTGTCTTTCTTCTTTTCTCTTATGTTATATTGTATAATTTGTATAATGCACTTTTTTGCACTGTACTATAATATAGGCTTTTGTGCGAGATAAACGGCTATGACGCCTCTCGCTTGTTCATAATAAATAATAATAATAATCTTGTGGTGAAACTAAAGTAACAAAACGATTACTTAAAATAATAACAATAATAAAGTCTAAAATGGTATATTCCTTTGATCATATATCAAAGATCGTACATTGCACGTCAGCTTGGAAAACACTATAACTTCATTTCTAGATATTCGGTGCCCAATAATTCCATTTATTTTACCGATGACCAATATTGAAATTATTATATCACAGCGATTAATTATTTCTATTAAAGGTTGTGGCGCACTTACTCGTTCCGTTCCGTCACGTTGACGGCCGTCGACGGATTGCCCTCACGCAACTTATGGAAAGCGATAAAACGGACAAGTGCGCGCTGAATTATTTAATTCAGTGTATTTTATGTCGAACGTGTTTTGACGGTCCGTGTCGTGACGGGACGAAACGGGCAAGTGCGCGATAAGCTTTAAGGTTAAGTTGTGTGAGGACAATCCGTCGACGGCCGTCGACAGATAGTCCTCACGCGACTTATGGAAAGCGACGGAACGGACTGTATGATTTAATTCAGTGTATTTTATGTTGAACGTTTTTTGACGATCCGTGTCGTGACGGAACGGAACGGGTAAGTGCGCGTTTAGCTTTATACATCTAATTCCCACGCATCAAAAAGTTTAAATTGACCTTTGTTGTTGGAGAGCGAAAAAAATCGTTAATAAATTGGTCAAAATTCTACATCTTTATGCAATACCTATAATACGATGTTCACAGCATTGCATAGATACAACACAATTGATGTCTGCCAATTTTACTTTGAGCCCAGTAGACTGTAGGTTGTTCTCCCTTACATTTTTGATAAGAATCGATATATCAAAGGTCTCCCTTGTGACCTCGTTTTTGGCAACCCTTATTTAGTATTTATGTATCTACAATTTGTAACCTTTTATAATGAAACTTATAAGTGTCAAAACGCGATCGGTTTTTAAAGAAATATTTTTTTAGTGAAATTGATTATCATTTATAATGATATTTAAAATCATTGACTGAATTAAATTAACTCGCATAATTTGTTGCATGAAAATTCTTATAATGTAACTTCATGGTTTGACCATAAAAATCGAGGAGGAATAATAAAGATTTTTCATGTATGCTGTATGTTATCCAAAAAGTCCAATAAGGAACATTTCTAAATTAATTTCCAAATGGTATCTAACAAAACGATTATATTCAACTTTTCTTTTAAGGTAAGCTACTCTGAGATCGCTTTATGATCCCCGTCAGTATTTCTGAGCTTAAAAGTCGGGAATATCCTAAATACGACCACACACGGCCGCTTTTAGGACGTCCCAAAAGATTCATGAGGCATATGTCAAAGGAAATTCTAAAGTGCGGAGTGAACATGTAGGGATACGACATGATCCCTAAAGGAATATCGCGGAAGGCGAGGTAGATTCCGATTCTTAATTATATTGCGCACACATTTAGCAAAAGTAATCGATCAATTTCCAAAGGTGAAATAATTTCGTACTCGGCAAGATATTCAAATGCCAGTCAATAACATTATCGACATTACCTGATGGCAACCGTCCTATTGGAAATTGAATTTATTAATCACTTGAGCGTTTTTATCGGAAATTGTGAAGTAATTAAATATCAAACGGAATTAGCAATTGAAGGAACTACATGCATCAATTATAGTCTGCAGAAAGCAAACGTAAAACCTTAAATAAAACACCTTCATCAGACAGGTAGTTGCCTCTTTCTTATACGTGCCTCGGGGGGATGAAGATATTTAATTACGCAGAGAGAGGTAGGATTAGCTCTCACCGTTACGGGTTTGTACGAAGGCGCTATGACTGATGTAGCCTCGCTTCCAGCGCTAATGAGCCCCCTTAGAACAGCCGCTACTCGATGCCCCTCATTATGATCCATAAACTCGCTCTACGTTTGCTGGCCTTATCTTTATGGGTCGTTTTTGGTAGCGATCTCGCTTCCTCCTTAACTCGTAACTTGCACGTGTCCTTCGTTACTGGTTCTCTTACAACGTTGGCAGCGACCCGGTAATCTGTGATGATGGCGGTTCCCCGTTCTCATTAGCTCCGGCGAAACTGGCTCTATTGTAGTTTCCATATAACACTTTATGGAGTTTGTCATAATATGAAATAAGTTTCTCGTACCTGAACGCCGCCGCCAACGCCACCCGCTCAAAAAAGCCGGGCGCGTTAGCATCGTCGGTTCTCTAATTTTCTCATTACATCCGTCGTAAACCAAATGTGTCGTAAGTTCGTCGACAAAACAAACATCAATTGCTGATAAAGTGCTGATTGAAAATCGATGTAACAAGCTAAACAAAATTTGATTAAAGCTCGAGTCAGTTTGTCGCCTAAACTAAATAAGATAGCACTGCAAGTAACTAGTCGCCGTCGGTCGGGCTTACACATAACAGCAGGTGGCAGGTCGCAGGTGTTTAGCGGAGCTTTCCGTCTTTATAGTAAACCTTTCACAACGACACTTCGTACTCGTAATCGCTTTAGTGAACCCTACTAAGTTGCTTATGCGATGTTAGGAGGCTTTACAACTAATGGATCTGAAAATTTTCTTTCATCGGATAGCTCTAACTATTGTATACAATTATATGACTTCCCCTAAATATGTCAACCATTTTATCAATTTATTTATTTCCATCTAGGTATTGTTCACGGTTACGAGATGAGATTACAGTTAGAAATTCGCTTCAAATAACGGAACTTAAAGATAAAAGGGCGACGATTAAGTACTACATTCGGTAGAGATCAGCATCGTTACTATACAGCTGCATATAATTGAGATGCTTCCAATTACAACGGTCGGTCCAAACGGTGCAGACTATTAGGAATAATGACACTGGTGGTGATTCTCACTCCGTTACTTCTCATCATTTCTTGACAAGTAATAGAACTGCTCATTAAACCTTGTTTATACTCCATACATATAACAAAAAACAACAATAGGAAGAATTTACATCGCAATGACGTCGGTCATAGGAATTTTACTTTCATTTTCAACAACCTAAAAGAATAATTGAAAATTAAGTTTCTCCAGGGTTTTGGAGACCTTCTCGTGGAGTGCTGATGGTAAAGTTAGAGATACACCAGTGTACTTCTATATATGCCGACATTTGACTAGGGGTGGCCTAGTCTTTCTCGAGGCTCTTTATTAGGTATGAGAAAAATACATAATTAATAACATGATCATAATTATGTATTTTTCTCATACCTAATAAAGAGCCTCGAGAAAGACTAGGCCACCCCTAGTCGAAACGTCGGCATATATAGAAGTACACTGGTGTATCTCTAACGTTTACCATCAGCACTCCACGAGAAGGTCTCCAAAACCCTGGAGAAACTTAATTTTCAATTAACATTGTTGGAGTAAATTTAAAAGAATAATGTTTAATGATCGCGGCCGTGTCTCCACTCGAGACCATGAAATAGTTTCGGTTACCTGGGAGCGTATTCTCGTTTTACTATACGAAAGGGTTACGTTTTGAAAGTGCTCAGCAAAACGGCAATCACAGCAGAACGACGTAAACGGCACATAGGTTTTCTTATTATTTTATTTTGCCATGCGTATCATTTGTTAAAACGCACCCTTCAAATATTCCCAGCATAGCAATATTTCAACGTAACCACTAGAAAAAAATTAAGTGAATAAGTTGGAAATTTGTTGAATGTACGTTTCGAAAAAAGTTATTGTTAATCTCTCAACCCCCTAGAACTACCCTTTAGTCTTAGGGGGTTGAAATTATGACGTTTAGCAGTTTAGCTAGGTTTTTTGGAAGTATTCGAGACCCAACATCCCTTTGGCCCGAAAAGGGGCAACTTTGTCTATGTAGGCAACTGTTAACAATTTGTACACGTGTAGTGTAGGTGGTGTTAATCATGGTGAGGGTGTCGATTTTTAATTTAAATAGTCATTTTTGTATCTAGTTCGCGAAATGCCACTTTGGTGGTCGAGAACTGATTTTTTAAACGCAGCCTCGTTAAAAAAATAGTCGAAATCACCAAAGTATTTCGCGCACGAGTTGCAAACAACATTTTTTCTACAAACGTGAAAAAGTTGACAATTATTTATTTATTTTAACGTTAAAATACAAAACTCTCATATAGTTTACATGCAGTGCGCGAAGTAAGTATTTCGCGCACGGCGTCGTCATTTTGCGCGCGGTGTCATGGTAACGTAGGAATGTGAAAAAAAGGATCACTTCGCGTATTGTTATCCATGCGCAAACCTTGTTATTTTTTCACGTTTGTAAGTGTCCAGCGTGTATATACAATTTTGTGACATTCCTATTACCCCTTTAATTCTACGCACCACAGTTGCATTCAGTTTCATTAGTTTCGATGCCATTCATAACCATTTCCTTTCCGTAAAATGTGCTTAGAGTTTTTTAACGCTCGCCACTTTTCAAAACGAGAATATGCTCCCTAATCGTATTTCATGAGTGAGAATAATTCTCTCACTTCGCACTTTTTCGATCAACGAAATCTAATTTCGACCTCCCGAAAGTAATTTCCCTTAATTAAATAAGAGAATTTTTAAGTTGCTATGCAGCTCATTTGCGTCTTTTCGCCGAAACTATGAAACTTATAGTTGAATCAAATAAGGCGCCATCTCAAGATTAAGAATTCTAAAATAATTACCGCAAAATTGAAATAAAATCATTCCCACATCCTTATTTACATGAATTTATTTAAGGACAGAGAAAAGCGTAATCTACACGTTCATTTGTGAATATGGGCACATTTTAAAAAGGGTAATGACCACTTGAAGCTATTTATTGGGTTCGTACTTCCGTTCTTCTATCTGTTCAACTTAGTAGAAAGCAAGGAAATCGATAATTCGCTTGCAAAAACTTAATGTTTATTTAGAATTCGCATAAAAGTTTAATTTCTGAATTTTTTTGTAAGTAGGTTTTATAGACTAATTTGGAATCGTAAAATGCCGCGTTACAACAGATAATCTGAGCCACTTTTCGTCCAACAAATTATAGTACTAATGGTCGAAAACCTTATTAACATCCGACCAAAATTACAAACGGGATGGTTGCATTACATTCAGCTGGAGCCTGGAATGATCCACCTTTATCTGAAACTTGATTTTTCAGGTTTCAAGCGTTCTAGAACAGAAAAAACAGGACATTTCTATCCAAACCTTATGCGGGTTTGTTGTTGAATGAGCGTTAAATTTACAAGAATCTATTTCTCACAGAGAAACTGGATGAACTATTCCTTCGGAAAATAAATTTGGCATTAAATAAATATCTGTCAAAATTTCGGAGCCAAATCGCTAAATACCTTTTTCTCTTACTGATTTCGGTTTCACCTTTTGTACATCTACTTTAACCAGGCATTATTAGTAAATATGGCTATAAATCTCTTCTATATCAACTTCAAACGGTGAGTCGTCATCATATAGGTTCATTGCAACGATACTCTGGAATTTTATCATCCAGATCGTACCCTGTATGAATCACTCACACGATTAAACTAAATCATAAGCTGAAACTTGCCTTGAGCATGCGCCAATCTACCTTTAAATCTTTGTGTCTTAAGAGGAGGCTACCCACGAATTATTCCCTGAAGAACTGTTTTGACACTTAAAAGGTTTCTACGTATTAACCAATTGGAATCAAACTTTCTACACGTATCTCTTTGGTTGTACTCAGTAATTCTATCAAAATTTGACTGTCATTATATTTATGGGCTCATTTCTTTAGAATAAGTGCCAAACGTATTACTTCGATGGGCAAAAAGTAACTTAATGCTTTACAACCTTTAGTTATGGTTTGCTCTCAAGCATGTCCAAAACCTTTCCGACAATTATGTCCAAAATCTTTATTTATGTGCAAATTTCCATAGGAAGACAACCCCGGGCATTGTGTCCATGGGTGTGTAAATCTGATAGGGTTTTGCACCGTTCCACAATTACAACTTTTGATTCCAAGATTACTCTCTTTTTTTTTCATTTTTTCCCCTTGTGCTCTTGTTTGCAGATTCATTCGTCTGTCCATTGGAATACATTTCTGTGATTTTGACCTAATGTATTAGAGAATTATCCTGTAGAGATGAAGCTTTCTACTTTTACGCCACATTAAGTATACGTGTTGTGACAATGAGGTTAATCTGGACAATTTTTACTTTTTAACTATTTTTAATGATAATTAGTATTATGTGTTGTCAAAAAATATCATTCTCAAAATGAAATTTTTCTAACTAAAATAAGTAAGCTCATCCACGTTACAAGAGATATTCAAGGTGCACATCATTTATTTCATCGTAAGTGCAAATCGTTGCCTTACAGGAATATTCTGATTCTGCCTGGCAGGGTAAAATAATGTTCAATGTTGTTCCTAAAGTAGTCAACGTCTGCAATAGGTTTCGGATTGATAATTGTAAATATATTAGCGAAATCTAAATTTAAATCCGGTGAACAAGGTGGGCATGATAGAGGTTCACCTCGTTTAGTCCAATTAGTCCTGATTATTTCGCTTAAATTTTCGCCTGCATAAAGCATTTCGCCCATGCTGTATTAACATGTCCTCAAATACTTTTTGCACGCCGTTAACTTGTTTTACAGAAATAAGCGTCGCGCTTAATTTAGTCCAAACTTTGATGCGGAAGCGTCTTTCGTGACTCGTCCCAAATAAGGTGTGAGGATATTCATCACAAAGTATGTGTATTGTATGTAACTGAAAAATAAGTGTAGATAAAATTTGCTAAATCTTAATTCGTAATTTTTTGCTATTTAATAACAGTTTCAATGAACATTTTGCTCTCCACTACAATTTGAACGTATTTTACTCTCACTCCAAATCATAATTTTGAATTTTCCCTGTATTCCGGCCAATGTTTTAAAAATTTTCTACTTGATTATGGATCTATAAGTCATGCAGAGCTTGTTGTCAGGAATATTTTTTTGTGAACATTTTGTCCATTTGTATAAAACTATTTGGGACACATTGTATATTGAAAAACAATTGGAAGATCAACACAAGTACAGTGTAACCGAAAATATTATTAATAAAAGAAGACAGATATAAAAAAACTACGTAAATAAGCTAGTCGACATAAGAATAAGAGACTACAAATAATCTATATAGAAAAACTAAAAAAATGTCGAGCAAATTGTTTGTTTTACCTGAGTGGTCACCAAAATTATCAAATATCATCACATTTCAAAATATGTTCCTTTGCTTACAAAGAAAAGAACAACATTAAGCATTTATACTGAGTGTTAGAGTTGAAGGCAAGGTATCCAAACAGTTTGAAGTTCTGGTGTAGGTATCTAATAGACATTTGCGGTATCTCATATTGCTTGATATTTGAGTAGATATAGAAAATGTATTTCCCACATTGATTTATAAAAGAAAATTCTTGAGTTCTGACGTGCACAACAGCACGCAAACAATAAGAGCAATTATATTTCGTTGCCATAGCAGCCACCCGTAATATACACTAGATATAGGTAAACGTGTTTTAGCGGAAAACAGCTTTTGTATTAATAGTAGGGCAACGTAAATCTAATAAATGATATTGATCCTGCCTCGAGACGCCTTCAACAATGTAACATTGGAATTTCTTGTAAATTCTTTTAACAGCTTTTAAATGAACGCATGACAAGCAACAAATAAACAAGTCTTCATTAGAAGTTAAAGGAAATACAAATTCCTTATAAGGAAATTGCACCTGTTGCTTTTACTTCGCGATTCGTACACGTTTACGTTTTAACTGCAAATACGTGAGTACTTAACGTCATTTCAATTTTCAGTCCCTTGACGTTCTGCGCATTTTTTCACATCTTATTATCTTTATATCGTTATAAAGTATGAAAAGAGGATTGCTAAATTAATTGGTGACATTACTCCTTTTTATTGCCGTTACAAATGTTTGCAGAACAGATTTTGGAGGTTCCACTTGGATCAAGCGCTATTTAGGAAAGTGATGTGGGCATTACACATATATGTATTGTAGAATCTGAATAGTTTTTTGTTGCGTAGGTGGCACATTAGATTACGAAAGTTTTGATGAGGTAGGTTTAGCTGGTAATAATTAAACATACATCAACATTTGACCTCTAAGCAAGGTCATATTTTTAGTCGGCTTTATATTACTACTGTCCTATCCTCTTATGCTGCGGCGATCGCATACGTACGTACTCTGGGACCTATTAGTACATTTACATTTTACACTCAAACACACAATAGTAAATGGATGTAAGACAAACATTGAGCAAACATTCCATGTTAAGTGACCGGTCGTCAACATAAATACTCAACACTTTGGTGCAACTACCGGAAGAAATCTTCCTGTTGGTGGAGAAGGTAACTAATTGTGTTTTAGTTATTGTCGGCAAACAAACTATGCGCCTGCTGTGACATGTCTTGACTTTTCGTGTTTATAGAATTGATATCTTCATCCGTAACAATTATAGAGGTATCGTGAGCGTATGCGATACAATTATTTGGATACATAAATGGGAAAAAAATTATTAATATTAATAATAAAGAAAGAGTCTTACGGAACTCCATGTTTCGTAGAGACTAATAATTTGGAATAAGATCCATTTATCATAACACATTGTTTCGGGTTATGAAGATACTACAAAAAGAATGAAGTAGGTAGATCTCTAATGCCATACTCCATCATCTTGTCAATTGAAAAATACACAGTCAAACGCCTTTGATAGGTCGTGTAATATTAGGGTTGCTACGTCGCCCTTCTCAAAGGCACCAACAATTGTGGAGATTACTTTGCTAAGAGCTTATATTGCAGAGTAATTTTTACGGAAACCGTACTGAGAACAGCTTAAAATATTGTAACAATCCAGGTAACTATAAAGTTTCTTATTCAAAATGGTTTCGAAAAGTTTTGAAAATATTTGAACAATTGCAATGGGACTATAATTGTTCTTGTCTGCAGAATCCCCTTTCTTAAATAATGCAATTACCTCGCTCAGTTTCAATACTTCCAGAAAGTTACCTTCAAGAATATCAAAGTGTTTCTTTAATGAGTTTACTATTGATTCCATAATAATCTCCACAGAGTGACTTCCTTAACTTACTAACAGCTTGTAAGACATCGACTGTAGGGACTGGTAACATGTAAACATAAAGAAGCTGGTTGTATAGAAATGGGGAAGTTGTTGAGGCTCTTTGGTAGGTTTTGAACTAGTTTACTTTCAAAATTGGCGAAAAAAATTAAACAGAAAATGTCGGCTGCTTTTTGATATAGTAAAACTGGTTTCTTTCGAAATTTACTAAATTCCACATATCTTTTGATGGCCAAGGACTGTTCCTTAAAGCGGGAGGAGAAACATCTCCCGGTTTGACCCAGGTAAAAAGAAGGGCAAGACTGACAGGACAACTTGTAAATACCTGACCTATCCAATTTATTAATAAGGTCTTTGTTGCTGACCAGAGAAGTTCGCAGCGTGTTCTTATTGGAAAAGGAAATATGGATGTGATATCTCTTAAAGATGTTTTTTATGATGTGAGAAATATTATGATAATAGGTCAAAGATCTGTAAGTTAGGTCAGTGTTGGAAGAGATGATCGGAATAAGACGGGTGTGATTAATGTAAAGTTTCTGTGGCATAATTTTTCAACGTCATGAATCGTGTAACCATTGTTAATACAAATTTGTTTAATGATATTATATTCTTTCTGAAAATTGGATAAAGACATGGGGATTAAAAACATTCTACGAACTAAGGCATGCAGGCCAGCAAGTTTATATGAGATAGGGTGATCAGAATCATAGGGGATGAGATGGTCGGTGGTAGTAGGCTTGCGGTATACTAATTCACAACTTCCTTTTCTCGACATTATGCTTCACAAATCCTGTCAAAAAATTGAATTTAGTATACAGGGTGAATGAGACCACCCGTATCAGTCTTTTATTTAAAGAACGGTGAGTCGTAGAGAGGTGGGGTAAAAAAAGTGATTATAAAAGGCATAATAAAGAATCGAATGGTGATATCATCATTTCTCGGAAAAGTCACCATTGCTCCAGAAGGCCTCCAACTCCAAAATTTTAAATGGCACCATAAGTCAAAAAAGGTATTCTTTGAAAGATTGTTAAAAAAGAAGAAAGTTTTATAGGAAAAATTATTTTATTACTGCCACTCCTTTTAAGTAATATTCGACTAAAGTTCTTAAATTTGAAATTCACTGTTAACAAGAAACATTGAAAAGTCGACTTTTAAAATCTAGTTACCAATGTTACATGTGTTCAAAATGTCTTCCACTTACTGCTAAGCACTCTTGAGCTCTTCTAGGTACACTATCAGTGGCTTTAATAAGTACTTCTTGAAAGGGAAGAACACATGTAACATTGGTAACTAGATTAAAAGTCGATTTTTCAACGTTTCTTGTTAACAGTGAATTTCAAATTTAAGAACTTTACTCGAATATTACTTAAAAAGGGTGGCAAGTAATAAAATAATTTTTCCTATAAAACTTTCTTCTTTTTTAACAAGCTTTCAAACTATACCTTTTTTGACTTATGGTGCCATTTAAAATTTTGGAGTTGGAGGCCTTCTGGAGGAATGCTGACTTTTCCGAGAAATAATGATATCACCATTCGATTCTTTATTATGCCTTTTATAATCACTTTTTTTACCCCACCTCTCTACGACTCACCGTTCTTTAAATAAAAGACTGATACGGGTGGTCTCATTCACCCTGTATACTAAATTCAATTTTTTGACAGGATTTGTGAAGCATAATGTCGAGAAAAGGAAGTTGTGAATTAGTTTCAGATTCCGAAGTAAATTTAATGTGAGGATGAATTTGATTTAAATAAGTAAGGAACAAGTTGACCTGGGAATCTTTACCTGTGTGAACTGTAAATGAGGCTACGGACCTTCTTAACAAAATTGGTCATAGGGTTAGTCAGTTTTTTAAAATCAGGGGAATCAGTTAACCTTCGACAGGTATTCACACTTATAGAGAACAACTAAACAATTCCCCTTGTCTGCTTTTGTGCACATGGCAGACGAGTGGGAATCTGTGAAGGTTTTGGAAAGCTTCTTGATAACAGAGTGGCTAAAGTGGCCTGAGGGAAAACTGGGTTGAGAATTCGAATGTTTAAATTTTGTAAGAGCTCTGGATACATCAGATTTCATCCAATTATGATTAGGGATGTTGGTGGAATCTATTATGGCATCACATTGTGTGGACAGATCCTGAATAATTAATTTAGAGGGAATGTTGGAGGAGGGTTTATGTTTAAGACCCTTATTAAGCACTAGGTCTTGACATTTTTTAGGGAATCTTGAAGTTCCATTTTCTTGCAATATTGCCCGGTGGAAGGCAACGCCTTTTTTAATTCTTTTAGATAACTCTTAATAATTCTATTCGTTTTACCACGTGCAATATATTTCATAGCACGGCACTGATATCTGCACAATTTATTCTTATTAATCTTGCTAGTTGGACCTTATTTTCGTGTTATCCCTTCGTGGAAAGAGGGTTGATTGAATATTATTCTTTTTTTGCATTTTGTTGTATCTTGGCAATTTATTCTTACAAATCTTGCTATTTGAACCTCATGTTCATTTCATGCCCTCCTCCCCATTTCCGTAGTACTTAGGTACATACTATTAATTATACAATGGTACACGACTACACGTATGGTATGAAAAAGATTACAGAAATGTTTAAAAAGGATATTTTCTTGTGCGATCCTTATTATTATTTCGAAAACTTTTTGCATTGGTACAGTCCATGAATATATATATAATTAATTAGTCATCATACTGCACATTTTTCGTAGTAGAGGAGAGCTTCGTACACTTCAATCTCTATCCGAAATGTAGTTTTTCATTCCATAAGGCGTACAAATTTCGCTCGTACGAAATTTCTGTGTAGGTACTGTGAAGACGATTCCTAATCAACTTATACAAGTAAAAAATTTTCTCGTAAATGTGTTTCATATTACTCGGACATAACCACGTACTTCATAAACTCATAAGATTAATGTCTCTCGGAGATGAAGTAATTTTTTTAATAAATAGTAAAAGATGATTTATTACATACACTTTCCATTTTATTAAAAAATAATAGTAAGTTTCGGTTACACTGACGACGAAGTTTCATGGGGCAATTAGTTGGTCAACACCGTGTATAATTATCTCAATAAAATTACATAATCCAGTAAGGGTTAAATGTAATTACATATCTATGTGTTTAACGTTGTAAAAGGGTAATCTAAGGGCGAATTTCGTATCCCTCAACGTTGTGCTAATACAAATAACAATCAACCCGTTCGTGGTCAGTATGAAGCATATAAGATCGTTGGTCCAGTAAGAGCGGGAAGCGGGATGCTGGACCTGTTCCGGTGAATTAATCTAGTCCTTATAGTTATATAACGGTCATTGATAATAATAATAAAGCAAAAGCGCGCAACGTAACGGACGTAGACATCCGGATCGAATCGTTATTTTCAAGCACTGTACTACTGGTACATTCAATAATCAACTTGAAGCTTTAAATTTTAGTGAAGCGAACAAAACAAAAGAGGGGAAAAGTTAAAAGACGCCAACGAGCTATTTTGTTTGAAAATTCTTCATTTGAATACTTTATCTTTTGGTGGTCTCTTTCTTTTCTGTTTGTCTCTCGTGTCGTTTTGCACATCAAGAAATATTACGCGTACGCCTTTATGAACAACCTGTCTCGTTTTAATTGTACTTTTGCAAATCAGAATGATTTCTGTAGTTCATTAATTTCAAGGAAAATGTAAAACAGTGAAGTTAACTTTAATTAAGTGCCACGCTATAAAAAATTATTCTCGTTATACTTTAATGATACTAAAAATTTATCAGATTGACAACTTAATCAGGCGGTATTAGTTCAGACAAGCAATTGAGTATTTATTCCAGTACATTCCATACATATTAAACTGAAAAAAGAAATAAAGTTGTAATGCGTAATCTAATCATAATTCAGTTAAATCCCACATGGGAGAAATCTTGAAACGCATAAATGGGATAGAAATATTATTAGTTTGGAGGATACGAAGGTTTTGCTAACTCTTGATATGATTCAATGAGGATTCAATAAGGCGTCTTAGAATTTGTATTTTAAAATCACTACGAATTCAGTTTTATTTCTTGAATTTTGTTAGATAATATTCTTACAATTTTGCATTGAAATAAAAACTGAAAAAGGGCGATCAAGTCCTAATTACAGTTTTACACAATTCAAATTTATAAACAAATACTCAATCAATGTGTGCCAAATGAGTTCTATGTACAACGGAGTCATCTTCATATAATAAAATAAATGATAGGTAAATAAATAAATTCTTCTGTTTGAAAAATTCAATAATCATTAAAATGTACAAACATTAACAAAATGCGCTTAGACATTCATATTTAATTGAATGTTGAAAAATTTGAATTTTTAAATACGTACTTAAGTCGTGTGTAATTAAATAATTATTTCTAAGTGGAATTTTATCATTACTTATGCATTTTAAATTTCAGTGGTTTCCAAGTTGTACAAAGGAGTTATTATCAAAGTTAATGGAATAATTTTACCATGTACACATGTCAAAAAATATTGTTTACAACGCGAAAAAAGTCTTTAGTTTTAGCACACAATTTTTTGACATTTTTTCGTAGTATCTATCAAAATTGTTGCATTGCCGACCATAATAATTCTGTGACTTTCTACGTTTATCTAAGCATATTTTAATTTTTTCCGGCGCACCAATTAGATTTTCTAAATTAAATATTCTACATCGGTAACTTCATTTACATTTGGATTTTGGAAAAAATATAGCAATGCCAACTCTGTATTATGCTTACATTTCTCAACATCAAGAGCTCTGGTAGCGAAATGAGGTCCCTTTTTCATAAAAACTTTTGAAATATGTACCGTTCATTTCTGAGTCCATGTCTTCAAAATTGTGGCAATACTGACGAACTTATTCCCTATTATTCAATTTCACTTTCTGAACCACAGCAAAAGAAATCGTGGAGCAAAGCGTGCTATGATTCTTTCAAGACAACAACTTTTAATACAGCAACGTAACACATACTTGCTGCATTGCACAAAATATAAGAGATGACATTACTGAACCGATAGTAAACTCAAAAACATCAAAAATTTAAAAGGTTTCTGTATAATAAATATCTACCTCCCCTTAATAATTGTTTTAATAAAAAATTTTATTTTTACATAAATGAAAAGGTTCTGGTAGCCGAGATTTAGAATGAATTCATTTTGGGCACGGACATCTTGACTAAATATGGCTTTAGCCTTTAGGATGGATCTACAACAAGGAGTGATCCATGTTAATAATGAAGAACTGGTGATCGGTCCACAAGAAGAGTGTGTATCGCGAGTGGTTTTGTGCAAAGACACAGTGCTACAGTACAGGACCGAACCGAAATTATGGTCACGGGTTGTTTGGACGGAGACTTTACTGAAGGTAGTGTTATGCTTCTGGAGCCCGTGAGCAATAAAGCAATAAAGTGAGTGATAAAGACAACTGCCTTATTATTCTCAAAAGATCTGACTATATAAAGAAAGTTCTCAACTTAATTAGTAACCCAGAGTTTAAACAATTAAAATACAACTCATTAAATAATTTTAATAAGAAAGTCCGTAACATCGACGTTTACAATCTCAGACTCACATTATCTTCTTTTGACACTAATTATAAATCTTTACTTATTATGAACCCCAGTAGTCCTTGCCTATATGGCCTACCTAAAATCCACAAACAAGAGATACCTAACAGACCTGTTTTACAAAAATATATCAAAAATAAAGCAAAAATATATCAACCTTAATCCTAATTTTTCCATAAAAAATTTCTATGAACTAACTTCCAAAACTATTTTACTCCATTTACCACCACATTTCTCCATTTTTATAGACCACATCATTTTTTGGAGCCGTTATGTTGATGACATCTTATGTATTCACACAGGTACTGATTTAGATATTTACAATTTTCATCAAGAATTGATATTTTACTTAACTTACTAGTAAAATACACTTTATAGCTTCCATAGAAAACTACTGACAACGTCATCCCATTTGATTCAGACCACTCATATTCACATAAATTAGCAGTTTTCCACTCTCTTCTTAGAAGACTTTTTATAATCCCCATGTCACCTACATATTTTAAAAAAGAGTTCGACATTATTAAACAAATTGGAGTCAACAACGGTTATCCAATCAGCCTCATTGAGAACCTTGCTTCTAAAATCAAACGATCCTTAAGTCCCACCCTCCTTTCCCCCTTACATAAACCCAAAAAAGTTTCAGATCCCTTACTTTTTACCCAAAAATTTTCTACATTATAAAAAATATTTTTTTTGTATTCTGTCTCCAAAGTAACCATTTTGCGGAGTGAAAACAATCCGCAAAATACATCTTTAAAGGACAAGTACGCTAAAGTCGCTATGACAACCTTAATGCTGAATTTTCTTTGACGTATTTACGATATCTTTATTTTGACTTTTTACGAATTTACTTGTTGTTGCTATAACAACTATGTCAAAGCTAAATATGACGTTTACAACTGTTCTGTACGTACCAAATTAAATTTTTAAGAAATTAATTTGATAATTTAGAGAATTCATGCAAAAAAATGTTGTATGCATCACGTACGCAAAACGTTTTAGTGGATTCGTCTAAGTTTTCGAACTCGGCTTCGCCTCGTCCGACAAACTCGACTCATCCACTAAAACATCATTTTGCGTACTTGATACATAAATAACTATTAAACGTCACAATATCCAGATATCTTTTTCTAACAAAAATACTCTTAGTTCCTTGATAGTAAAAAATAAAAACAAAATTAACCTTCTTGTCTCCTCAGGTATTTATCAATTACAATGCCAATCCTGTCCTTCCCTTTACATTGGTCAAACAGGCACATCTTTCTCTACACGTTTCAATGAACATTATAAAGCTAATAAATTTAACAATCTCACATACAAATAAACATTTTCATATATGTACTTCATCAATGCAAGAAAGGCCACCTACTTAACATATTAGAAATACTTGAAATTCAAAAGAAAAAGAAAGAAAATAACTCTGTTTTACTGAATGAAATAGTTGATTTTCCCAACATTTTGATTAGTACAAATTCTACATAGTTTTTTACTTGTCATATGTCACTTTTATCTTTACATTTGCTGTAAATATTGTGCATTTTTCTTTTGGTGAATGCCACACTACTATTATCTAATTGTAACATCTCTCTATTATTAAGGGGAGGTAGTGTCTATTTCAAATATTTATTCTTCAAAAAACCCCTTTGTGTGATCCGAACCTCTTTATATAAGGTTTCTGTATAAGTTCATAAGGATTAAACTCTCCAACGTTTAGATTTTAACTTACTACTAAACTCAAATGATGAAACTCGTTAAAAAACAAGGAAATAAGAACTTTTTTTTAGTATTACATTAATCTGCATTGAAGAATAGCAGCGTTTTGTACAATCTAAGGAACTGCTTCCGTACTTAAAGGAATTCATAATTTGTATTTTATTTTAATGAAATTTTGCAGATAAGTTAATCAATTCTTCCTAAATTAAAGCAATATTTATATCTTTAATTTTACTTCAATTCACAAAATCGAGATAATTACAAAGTTTCAGAATCAACTTATACGTACTCTCTTTTAGATTAGTCTGAACTATCAGCTGACAAGAGCAGAAATTTTAATTTGAACTTAAAACAATTTCCCTTTGTGTACTTTTTTTGAATTAGCTAAATACGTATTTGTAAAGATTTTTTTTACATTTTAACTTGAGGCGTTGTATTCCTTTTAAATAACTTTTACCAAAAAATACATTCTCTATAATATGAAAGGTCATTTAAATTATCATTATCTACCTAAACGCTTGCGGTAAAGGATTCATCAAGTATTATCACTTACGTTAACCGGTCCATTCACGTCATTTTTACTTTTACAATTTATAATTTAAACAAAATGCCTTAGTTGATACTCGAACATCATACAGCGAGTGCGTGTATAAACTTTCTCGTGTGACTATGTTGGAAAAACGAATTGAAAACTTAAGGTAGGTAAGTGATTTTTTTCAAAAAGTAACGAAATAGGAATGTTTCCTTATTTATTATACTACATATATTCGTTTTTAAAGTTTAATAAAGTACACCTACCTACAGTACCTATTTTACTTGCCGTCACATAGGTTGTAGAAAATCATTTATTTACTTATTACGAAAATTTTGAATCCTTATACTTAGCTTGTGTTTGAGATGTTAGGTATAGCATTAATTCATGATGTAGAAGCTAGTGATAGATATATTGCAACGAATCTTTGCTGAAATGTTAGTTTCCTTGTGCAAATATGCTTGATAATTAGTTTTTTATTGTTTAATTTTTAACAATTCCCTTCCATATTTCCGAAACGAAGAGGAATTGACCAACAGTTTATATGAGTTTTTTTTGTTAAAATGACCTCTAGAACACATGTCGGTCGAGCTCTGGGGCACACTGTGTAAGTTATTGATTTAAAATTTTTCCAGTAACTGGAAAATTGACGCACTGGAAATAAGTGATTCTAACAATAACAATTAATGAAAAATTCTCTTCTTCCTAACCACAAAAGAACTGTAATACATTTCTTTCACACACAGCCTACAAACACTCACATTAAAGCACAAATTTTACACACAACAATGTATAGCAAATCATTAGCTTTCATAAGGCATCGTGGGAACCTTGGATGAGTTCACAATTATGATAGCAAAAGTAAAAAAATGCTAGATCTTCGATAACTACACGACATAGCTCAAAAAATAGTTACAGTGGAAAAGAAAGGAAAAGTGATTAATGTAATTATATTTCGTGCAGCTTTACCGTACAACCTTATATGTATAATTTATCTATAACTAAACAGAAATGCGTGCTAATTTGTTAAAATATTTAAATAACATTATTGGTTATAAGTTATGCTTATTCACCATAATCCGTATCGACTTCCTTTTCCCTTGTAAATCGATAGGGATACTCTTCTTGAAGGCTACAGATATAACTGTCGATATTTCCACTTTTCATCACATTTTTCTACCATAAGCTGACTCTGTACGATTCTTCTAGAAAAGCAAGTGCTTTGCTTTCTTGTTCCTTTATTAAAAGAAGGCGCACACATGAACGTTTTGTTAAAAATTAATCTCTTGATTCGCCCTGAAACGTCTTTATTTTGCACATCTTCCTAACATATTATTTTTAATGAAACCAAACATTTTTATTAGGCAACAATAAACAACTTAAAAGTAGGAGTATATAATATTGTCTCTCTCAATATCTGTTTAAGTACCTTGTTCTCCTCTATTCTATTGTCAGAAAATCTTTGCGAATCTGTAAGATACATCACGTATTTACACGCTCTTTACATAATATACAGGGTGTAGAATTGGTTTACGCACCATAGAGATTTCAATGTGAAATTTTTAATATGCTTGTATTATTTCCTCTAATTATTTTAGAGCAAAAGTGTAAATATATTTCTTGTAGAGAAAAAAATACTCTTTACAACCACATCATTACTTATTGTTTTATTTTTCATACAAGGGTGAAAATATGAAAATTAGAAATTCAATTTTATCAAAATTAGGTGGTGCCTTGGAATTATTGAAACAAAAAACCTTTAATCGGTAGTTGTCATGTTATTGTTTTAAGACAAATTTAAACATTTTAAGTTTTTTGCGTTTAGGCAATGCATTCTAGTGCCAAAAGCTTCTTTTTCTTTCTCATTTACAATAATTATTGTTAAGACGCTAATATGACAGCTAACTAACCATTGTTTTTTGTTTCAACCAGTTTTTATAGTAAATATTTCCAAACAGAATTTTATTATTTATATATTTTAATCTATAGGTACGTAACATTATAAAGTAACCTAGTCACATTGTCAAAATGTCATCACTTGACATAAATCGTTGACGATAACAAGCATTAGTAAATTATTGAAATTATGGCCAATTTTTTTCAATAGATAAGTAAATAATTCGTTAAGGAGGTTTTTGCGCCCTTATTACAAATTTATAAATATGTGATAACAATAATAAACACTAAAACATAAAAATCATTCCATCCCATCGTATACAGAACACTTGGTGTGTAGAGGTTAATTTTAAAATATTCCTCCACCTTCTTGTTTTAGTGAACGATGACTTTGGATATAGGTAGTAATAAAAAAACGGCAAGATAATGAGCAAATCTTCTTATTACCATCTTTAAACCGTCAAGATAGTGCGACACAATTTCGAATAAGTTCAATAACTGAAACCTTGTATACAATACGGCTCTCTTTCTCTCTTTCACATATTACTTTACATTGCATTTAAGATTGTTTGATCTCAGACTCACCTTTTTCTTCTTCTAATCTTCAATTAAAATCTTGGACGTTCGGCTAGCCTCTCAAACAATTTGGATTTCGACAAAGCTATGAGTGGATTACCTTAATGCTCCTCATCCCTTTGCAGACCTCCTTTCACTCGGTCTGCAAAGGGACGAGTGCGCAAAAAGGAATTGTGACACGTGTTTTTCATACTATTTTTTCTATTTCGCATGAATTTACTCTAAAATTTTTAATAAATAATGATACCTACATCATAAAATTGTTTGAGTGATTTTTTTTTAAATTATGTTGGCAATTCTGACATTTGACAATTCAAATTTAAAATTTCAAGTTGTGAAATAGAAAAAAAAGTTTTTTCAAAGAGTAGTTGCGCCGCCACGGTTTGTAGTGCACTCATTTAGACGGCGCGGCGTGGCATACTATCAATCAAGTGATCTATAGCTGGCTGTGGTATATCGTTCCAAGTTTCTTGAATCCGTAGCTGGAGATCGTGTAAGTTATCCGGAGGGTGTGGCAAATTATCTAGTCGCCTTCCGATCGCATCCCACACATTTTCAATGGCGACAAATCAAGCGACCGAGCAGGCCATGGGAGGACGGAAATGTTAACTTCTTTCAAAAAACGTGGAAGATAAAAACCATAAACCATAAAACTAACATAAAAATGGACGATATGAATGCAGCCCATAAGACCTTATCCAGCGATAAATAGATGACATGAGCATTCTGGGTCCAACACCTCTCATCCAATCATTTGCAATTGATCAAGTAGTTGAAAATCTATATCTTGTGGCCAAAAGTCTTAATCTTAATCTTAATCGACGTTCTTCGCGATCTCCGGGGACGTCCATATCCAGGGCGACGTTGTTGAACTCCTTCCTCGAACCATTTGGTCCAACATATCAATACCGTTGTAACATTTCGCGAGCCATTTCTCTTAGCGAAAGTCCAACTTCTTTCATACCAATAATACGCCCACGTTCAAAAGCAGTTATGGGAAAAATGCTGATGTTGACATACTCTTTGCATTGTTCTCAAGTTCAGAAGGAAATTGTGAACCAACAATTGGCAAAATTGACAGTTAATGACATGATAATTTCAATAAAATCGTTCAACAAATTACGGGTGGTGCGATTTTTTTGGAAGTCAGTATAATGTAAAAATGAACTCATACGAAATATCTTCAATTTAAAAAAAATGAAAACTAATACACTTATTTACATTTCAGTAGTTTAGATCTTTATAGGTTCGAGTATGCATATGTGCAATTTAAAAAAATGACGTACCTCTAGTTTTTAAGATATTCTGTAATCTGCTTTTAGTAAATTATCACAATTTTATTAAGGGTGGTAATTTTCGCGGTCCCAAGAATTGTCACCCTAAGCCCAAGAATTATTATTTTTACCCCAAGAATTATTTCTTTGACTACAGCTTTTTAATTATTTTGGTCCCAAGATTTCTGATCCCAAGAATTATTATATTAGCCCCCAAAATTATTATTTTAACCCACAGAATCATTCTTTTGGCCCCAAGATTTTATTCATTTTACCCCATGATATTATTCATTTTACCCCAAGATTTCACTAATTTTACCCCAAGGTTTTGACATTTTTACCTAAGATTTCCATTTTTACACCAGCCTTAAGTTGTATGCCCAAGGTTTTAGAGACTTACTAAATAAAGTACGCAAGGAGTTTGTAGGTATGAGCTTCTATGTAGCCATTGTAAATTTTTTTTAGTTTCAAATACTATTTAGTATCATATTCATGTTTTTGTATCAATTGAAAAAAAAATTAACTAAACCTACCTCTAACCTAAGCGCCTGAGTGGCAATATACGTTTAGAGTGGCATTTTTTTTTTAGTTTCAAATACTTCTGTAAAATAAGTAAATAAATAAAATCTTGGGGTAAAATAAATAAAATCTTGTGGTGAAATGAATAAAATCGTGGGGGAAAAAGAATAATTATGTGAGCTAAATTAATAATTTTGGGGGCTAATATAATAATTCTTGGGAACAAAAATATTGGGACCAAAATAATTAAAAAGCTAAGGTAGGAAAAATAATTTTTGGGGTAAAAATAATAATTCTTGGGGTGAGAATGACAATTCCTAGGATGTACTATAATATATTAATATATCGCCGTTTTAGATGTGTAGTTTATGTGGTTGTGATGAATTATGAGATTGAGCCCACCCTGAAATTTCTTAGTCAGCACCACTGGAACCAAC
Source organism: Pyrocoelia pectoralis (assembly GCA_036250285.1). Lineage (NCBI taxonomy): Eukaryota > Metazoa > Arthropoda > Insecta > Coleoptera > Lampyridae > Pyrocoelia > Pyrocoelia pectoralis. Next base: position 3,658,457 of record CM070075.1, on the reverse strand, counting down.
ACCACAAGAGACTGAGCACGTATCAAAAATAATAATTATTCATACCTAATATAGCACTACTCATCAACAAACATAAATCAGTAGATATAATTAAAAGCGCGCATCACTACTATCGGTAAAACTTTAATAGATACCTCATTTCTACAGGAACTGAACGGAATAATGATCGTGTGGGAAATCAAAGTAGGCTTACGTACAGTCTGAAGCAAATGATAACTGTTTTATGGCCATCTCCGTCGCCCTGGGAAATGTAATACTTTATGTTTTAACTTTAAAATATCAGATCTTAATGATTTAACAATAGAAAATATTTGTGACCGCGTCATCGTGAAAAACTAATAAAAAAATGTGTTGCTTGAATACTACGTATGTAACGGCTTATCTTTCAGTATAGAACCACGAACGCCACCAAACCCAACAAAACACTATTGTTATTCCTAAAAACAAATTTTTGGTAGATAAAAGGAAAAACGTGATATTAAAAAATCACTGTTCTATATTTACGAAATAAATGGAAATTTCGATCTCAACGTGAGTTCCGATGGCAAAATAAAGAAAAAATAAGCAAATTGTTATGCTAATTATAGTATTGAATGGAACGATGTAAATTTTCCGCTGTAAAAAAAGTGATAAATATGACACACGATCACGTCGATAACAACTTAATCATAAGTATGCTGTAACCGAGTGTTTAGCCCGAAGGCAATGTAAACATATGCAAAGGCGATTATATCAATAGCGGCGTCGTATAAATTTTGGCATTTAGGCGCGTGTACCTACCGCGTTTTGTTAGTGATGAAGAAGCGCGACCTTATTATTACAATGAACCAAAGTATTATATTTCGTTAGGTATCCTTATATGGAATCCTTTCGTTAGCGGGCGATAGCACGAGACCGCAAGGGAGATCGGCGCCGGTAGCGAAGAGAGAACGGGATCCCCGCACGGGCCGTTCCGAATGGAGGGGGGCGCGTTGTCCCGCGAATGCCGCCGTCTAAAAGCGCCGATGCGCTGCGCCAGTACGGGCTAACCCGGCGCTTGATTTGACGACGTTGCTACTGTACACTCTGTGTGCTTCTCCCATATATATAATACTTTATTTACACATTGTGCTCTTAAGATATAAATTTCGCCGCATTCACAGCAGTACAAAAAAAAACTTTGTTCAAATCTCGGAGTTAAATTTATTTGTGCTACCGGACTGTTTAAATCAATTGCGCGCACTTTATTAGTGTCATTTACAAAACTTTTGAAAGTAATTTTAGAAGTTGCGCGTTTTGGTGCAGAGGATTTAGACAACAAAAAAATAAACTTTGAAAACTTGCGGTTCATTGTGTTTGGGAAGTGGGCGCAGTACAGCCGCTGAATGCGATAGTCGGATTAGTTAGTTGCATTGATTAATCGTCGATAAAGTGTAATTTGTTACTTCCTGTATATGAATAGACAAGACAGTGCGCTTTAAATATTACGTAATATAAAAGAGGATTATTTCAACAGGTGTCCGTTTACGTAGAATTTCTTATTTTGTAATCACACCTCCTCATCCGCCCTACCGCAAATGTTAGTTTAAATAAATTCGGTTAATTAAGTCCTTTTTCGTCATGGCAACGGCTATGCTTACGGAACGTGGATTACGCCGCAAAATGACCCAAGGGGACAACCCAAAACCTCCAAAAAAGGAAACTAAACGCAAGAGTAGCTCTAAGAGCGTTCGTGCGGAACAGAATAACAATGTGAAGCGACAAAGAGTTTCCGGTGATGTGAAGGAGGATATGTTTGTATCCTATCAACCGTGGGTCATCCAGACGTATGGAGATTTGGCGAAAACAAAGACAATTACTACAAAGAAGTACGCGCGTATTTTGCGAACTTTACGAGGGGAAGAAATAGCAAGCGCCGATAATAGCAAATTTAGATTTTGGGTTAAAGCCAAAGGTTTTCACGTTGGAAAACCACCCGGCTACGATGCTAAACCTGCTGATGCGATCGTTGGACGTTACAGTGTTTGTGATGCTGATGAAGGGATTCTTGCTATTAATGATCAACTTACTGGCTCGGCTAAAGATCCTTCCCTATACGTCCCTAACACACCCCTAAAGGTAAGAACACTTATGAACCTTTTCAATTACGTGTAAATTTCCAATCGAATTGAGTACGCGCTTGCTTCGATTGCTTTCCTCTTTTATGGTTAGCACTTTAACATAAGATATAATTTTCCGACAAATTTTCAGTACACAAAAAGCGCAAATATTTATATATGTACAAAGTTATTTACCATCAAAACTCCGCTTATAATTAAATTAACACTCAACAGGTTGCAGTAATTTCTTTATAAGTAAATATTATAGGTAGGTACATTAGCTGAAAATTTCTTACACCATTTTTACACTTTTCTATTTAATTTGTAAGGCACAGGTTGGAAACGCCCATCTTTAAAATGAAATACATAAGTGCAACTGTTTAATATTCGGTTCGCCTGTAATTGCCTCTCAGATTTAGGTACCGTTCCAAATTCGTACTTATGCCTTATTTTTGGAAAATTGGGATCGATTATTTTATGTCTACGGTTAAGACAGAATAATGATCATTTTTAAATGTCGATGGATTTGATTTATGAGTCATGATGAAACAAAGCGATCTGCATAAATTCATTGATGAATATCATGTAATATGAGAGATATTGAAGTGGGGAAATGAAAAATGAAACTGAAATGAATGCTTTGAATTTTTAATAGTTAAAACTAGAAATCAAACCATTAAATATTAAAACACCTTATTCTTTACCAATAGTTTTAGTATATGTGGCCTTCCTTATGTAAATATGTACATAGATTACTACTTTAGTATCCCACGCTTCTTACATTTTTAATTTAAGATGAACACGAATTCTCGAACGCAACTGCTGAGAGTTAACGACAGTTCCTTTATACGATTTTAAATTGGGAAAAAAATTAAATGGCCACCAACAAATATCACATATACAGGCATAAAAACGTTGGAACTTTCGGTCTAGCATCTCAGTCAAGGAAAAACATAATATCCCAAAAATCCAACAAGCCTGTTTTATATAAAACTTTTACAAGTATCTATTATGCGAACCCCATCGAGGGGATAAGATTGTATGACTGAATGTGCAGCGGTTTTATATCTGTCTGTCAGAGGTCCACTGAAATTAATTGGAAATGTTGGCATTTCGTCTTAACACTCTTCATTTTAACTAAATGTACCTATATCTAGCTAGCTAGGTGCGCCGGGTACAGAGAGCATCCCGGAAAACGTTGGCAATGTAAATACGTACCTTATTTGTTGTATGGATTTGTTTTTACAGGACTTGTGTCCTCATATTTAGTTTAGACGGTTTAAATTAGTGAATTGAAATCGTGAGCTTTTACACTTCAAGTGATCCAAATCCTTTTTTTATCTAAATTGTCTAAAACATTATTCTACAGCTTCTAATCTTTTCATATGCAGATTGTAAAATGTGAGAAGAATTTGTTATTGATTGTCTAACGGTTTCAAGTTAAAAATTCATAAAAAATAATGTTCATAAATATTCTACTATTTAACTAATTTTTAGTGCTTTTTATACTTTCATTATTTATTTATGTGAATCTAAAAGTTCGTATAAGTAGGTATTTAGCAAGATTTATTATAGTTCATATTTAACCACGATCTGTAGAATAATTGACGTAGTACGTTACATTACATCAATTTCGTATGCTACGAAAAACAAAAATTAGCATGCAACAATTTTTATACATTTTCTTAACGATGTAGATGTACATAAAATTTGTAAATAACTGTTTCCAATGTGCTGCATCTTAAATGAAGTATACAACGTGCTCAAGATAAGGATGAACAGCATGGGGAATTTTTTGGTTTCTGTTTTTTCGTTAGTCCTTCGTTTATTTTAAAAGTAAACCTTCATTGTCACTTTTTGAATTCTATTAGATGGCGTTTTCCAATTTTTTATTCGACGTTTCGTCTTCGAGAAACCATCATCAACTTTATTTTTTTATATTGCCGCAACCAACGAAACACGATAGTATTTTTTATTACGAATTTAACGATGTTATGGTTTGGAAGCTAATTTTTAAAAAATATTCGGATTAATTTTAGTATTTGATAATATTTTTTATGTACAAATTTATAACAACTCCAATCTTTTAAACCTATTTAATTAAAGTTAAATACATAATTACAATAACTGTTCAAATAGGTTGCCGTTATTTTCTGGACACAGGTTTACTGTGTTTACTGAAATTTTTCTTAAAACTTAGCTTCAAAACCATAATGTGTAATACATCGTTAAATTCGTAATAAAAAATACTATCGAATAGAGGGAGTTCCGTTGGTTACGGCGATATAAAAAAATAAATTTTATATCATAATTTAACATGACAACTAACCTTATCACCTTATAAAAAAATAAAGTTGATTATGGTTTCTCGAAGACGAAACGTCGAATAAAAAATTTGAAAACGCCACCTAATAGAATTCAAAAAGTGACAATGAAGAATAAGTATCTTTGGTTTTTAAAGATCTTTTAAAATAAACGAAGGAATTACGAAAAAAGAAAAACCCAAAAATCGCATTTTGTTTTAGATCTCGGAAACTATAAACAATAATGAACTTTTGCAAACTTCATGTGAACATGCCCTAAATTATACAACTTTTTTCTAATTTAACTGCCTTCGTATCTCTTACCGTTTTCAAGATCCCCATGCTGTTTATCCTTATCTTGGGCACGTTCTATAAACTGAAAATTATAAATTTATAATATTTTATTTATCTGATTTATGCTTACAAAATTGGCTTTTAAATAAGAATTTTTCGTGTTATTCCAAAAAATCAGAGTAAGGATTTTACTTAGGTATATTGTTAAGAGGCCACTTAGTATTGCTCTTTTTTAGTTTAATATTATATTTGATTGTATTCTTAATTCCAATTTTGGATGTGAATACTTAGTACAATAAAAATATGACTTGACCTTTCCTAACACAGATTTAAACTTAAATGATCAACTTAATGTGTAAAACACGAAGTAAAACACTTCTGTTCGCTTTCCACCTTTCGATTGATTTTTCTGAACAAAAGGCTGTTACTCTGGTACCGCTCTCACTAAAGCATTAACAAATAATTACAAGGAAGCCGTCTTTAGTCGATTCCTTTAAATAAAAGATAATTCCCTACGTTGTTTTTTATAATCTCAAGGAACACCATAGACCGAAGTAAATGAAGTGCATCATGAAGTGTTTATTATTGATTAATATCATTACTATTATAGGTAATCTAGGATCTGTCAAAAAAGGTTATATAAGCATGTGATTAAGTCTTCGGTAGAATTGATTATTTTTGTATCATTTTATCTGTTCTGTTTCCCAAATTTCTGTACGACAGCTGGAATTTCGTGAAAGCCACTATGTCATTAGGTTTGAATCAGGACGTTATTGTATGTATGAGTCAGCACGTCAGGCCTGTAGAGTCTTTAGACCCATTTTTTTCCCATTTATTTCCTAGTTCCAACTACGCTTGGGTCTCCCTCTCCTTCTTCTCTCCAAGCCATCCCAGTCTGTTCAGATATTCATTAGTCCATTGTTCGTACGTCTCCTCCATGTGCCATCTGCCTCCTCAATTCCTCCGTAAATCTTCCTTCAAAGTTTTCGTTCCCAGGCTAATAACTTATTGATGCTTTCTTTCGTTAGAGACCACGCCTCACTCCCGAAAGTCACTATAGGTTTCACTACTGTTCTACACACTTTCATGGATCTTGAGACCTTTTTATGACTTAAGCACTTTTTGTACTTCTCGAACCAGCCGCTAATTCTTCATTCAATTTCACTACTCACGTTTCCGTCGCAGGCAATCTCCGCACCCAAGTATACTGCACTATCCGCCACCACAAACTTGATATGTTTTATCTAGCCTCACATTTTTTATTAATTTTATGGACGTTATTATTATCACTAAACTTCCCGTACCGTTACTTTGCTATACAAAATTTTACAAATTTACAGCCTCCCGCGAAGAACAATTTAACCATTTTATTTCCTGTTACCTTCAATAAATCAACTTGTTATGAGAAATGAAGATCTTTGAAAGGTAAAATGTTTCAGTTTCTGCTTGTACAATGCTTGAAGCAAGAAGTACCTAGGTACATCATACATGAATTGTCTATTATCCTGATTTATAAAAAATCGAAAATCTTGCTAGCAGAACGCACAAGGTAATTTATAATAAATAGACGAGACAAAATGTTTTCTTAACCTAACGATAAGATGTCTAATGTACAGAAGACGAATCTAAACTAACAAGACTAGAATTACATACTTAATTGCTCACAAATCTCAGGGAGCGAACATCGTATACGAGATTCGAGATGTGAATACGCACTGGGGCTATTTTTCTTTGCGTCGCTTAATTTTAGAGTCTTTCGTCCTTTTTCTGCAACAAAACTCTACTCGAAAGTTGGCCAATTTTTCGAATCAGGTGGAATGAACGAGTGCTATGAAATTCCCTTGACAAAAAGGGCGTAAATTATTTATGCAAAGAACTTTCCTCCTTTACTAATGATTGCTTCTTGAAAACTAATTTGTAAAGAAGCAATAACTTCAACATTATTTCAGCATCGATAGCAAGTACTTGCATATAAAAATTATTATCAATTAATTTTAGACCATCCACATTTTTCTCATCAGTTTAGCAAAATTCGGTTTCATTCCGTTTCAGATCCGCTTGAAAAATGTCGTTTGATTATCAAACTTTAGTGGTGTAAAGTTTGTTGTAGTTTTTGAAATCTTTTATTTTAATATAATAAAAAAGGTTATGACACTGTCATTACGACTGAGGTAATTGCAGAGGTGACCTCTGTTCAAGATTGACAACAAATAGAACGCGTTGAAACGGCTATATTACCTTTGTCTATTTATAGAGGTATGTGTAATTATATAAAATGTAATATTTCAAAATAGATATCAAAATGATAACGTGTTTTACAGCATACGTACAAGTACAGTAACTGTTTTCATGGCAAGATCACGTCTTAGGTGTATATTAAGATTTGTAATAATAAGGAGAATACATTTTTACAGTTTCACTTTCGCGTCTCCTTTACACTTTAATGTAATGTTAAGTTTCAAAAAATGAAAATGTAATTTACTATTTGATATTCAAATAATAATTATTCCGGTAAGGTGAACCCACTCACTAAACTTTGGCTTCCTGGTAAATTGTACCAAGGGCGCCGCCAGAAAATTTTCCCAGGAGAGGAGGGCAAGTACTATTGGAGGTTCGTGACTGGCCTTTTTTCAAGATTTCGTACAAAATTTATTTTTGTTTTTAATAACTTTTGCGTTTTTTCTTTTTCGCTGCCTAGCCCCTCTTTGGCGGCGCTCTTGAATTGTACATATCTTTAATTATTTCCATTTTTATCCTGATCGTAGTAAAACCACTATTTCTCGAAAAACTGTCAAGTAGACAGCGGTTTTAAAAAAATGGTACCTATCACATATAGGTACGTTTATGAAATGTATAGACATTGTGAAAATCGTGTTCTCAAGCACCATCTCGTACCACAAATGTGAATACAATCCCCAAATTGGAGCCGCCGTTAACGATTTGAAAACTTTAATACGTGTTCACATGGTGAAGTCACCTGAAACCTTTTTTATTGTAACTGAAAGTATGGTGAAATGTTTGTGTTGGATACCTGAAACCCATCTCTGCCATATTCTTTCAGAAATTGACAGACAATCGAGAACGTTTGGACGTTCGGGGGTTGGACAATAATAATTCTGCCTGGTGAATCTAGTTTCTTTATAAAAATCATTCAGAACAGCGATGCTCTTTCCATCTGCAAGGCTACCTAAATGTACAAAATTGCTGCATTCGAACCGAATTACCAAACAACTTATAATTTATCTACAGGGAGTGACCATATGTTGACCAAATGTTGACCACGTATTTTTTTGAAAGTACAGTAAATAAGACTGCATCACCGAACGACGCCGACTCTCTTTTTGGTTTATTCAACAAGGCGGTCGGTGCACGAAAAAGTCGAGTTATTTCACAAAATCGCGTTAAACCTTTTCGAATTTTGACCAAAGCAAGAGATATCGAAATGGAAATGTCAGCATTACTTTATGTTGTAGATTCTAAGGTAGAGATTATGAGTCAGTAAAAAGTATTCGTATTTCCACACCTGTTTTTATAAGTGGAGCCCATGTGTGAATTTTGTTTATAATAGACGTCAAAAAATATGGTGGACAAAAAACATTGAGAGTCTACATTTATAGTGCAACAATTCAGTGGCCAGCTTATAAAGAATATTTTGAAATAATGTACTTACCTTTTTTAGGCCACGATATTTTGCAATAAATTCTACTTCGCATTGTAGCACTAGCAACGATCCACAAATTGCTACGTATTGTACATCGCGTAAGTTTAAAGTAACCGTTGGGACAAAAAGCATAGAATTGAACAAAGAATACTCAACAGTAATTAATTATAACATGGTCGACGTTGTTTAAGTGATTTTTACATTCCAACTCCAAACTGGGCGTTACATTATATAAATGTTGGACTTTACGCAATATGTATGGTTGAAGGAGACGGAATTCATTGTGGATCATCTTACGTGCCATGGATACTGATATGGGCCAGGCAAATGCCAAGTGGGCAGGACATTTATAAATGGGCATTTGCCCAAAGCAGTTTTAAATGCCCAAATTCACGCAGCGAGAGTTGGGCGCTCGTCCCACCCGCACCCACCGTCCCTCCCCCCCTTAGGTACGCCACTGCCCGATTATATTGTATATCGTAAGCAACTGTAAGCTATACAAGATAATCAATGAAACTATCAAAATAAGTATTTCTGATCCGAATACCAACAGGTTGAAGAACATGCACTGAAGATATTTACAAATTAGATTTTTACGCAACCGATGTCAGTAGGTGTACGTTTTTAACTTACTTCTATCTGACATTTCGCACCTGTAAAATAAAAAATCTAAAGAAACGAAAGATATATTAACGTTTTGTGATATTTCGAAATTGGATGTGAAATTAAAATCATTTTGATTTGTTTTATGTTAACATTATTTTAAACAAAAAATCTTAGCACGAGAATATTAATTAATATCATGTTTCGACTCGTGTTACATAAAAATGTATTTTATTTTTACGAATGTTTACAACGTTATTACGAAAGTAAGTGATTAAAACCGTTATTCAATAAACTCGGCGTAGGTATACGTAATAGAAGTACTTGAAACTTCTTCAGTTGTAAAATAAACGATAACTTAAAAATTTTCCCGTTTAAAATTAGTTGCGCCTTCGAGCACGATTCCGTATTTTAGAAGTTTATGGTATGCAGGAAATATAATAAAATATAATAAAAATTATACAACATAGTTATTGTTGTATCATTAAAATTAACAAGCAAACGTTGAAATAGGAACACGAAAATTGTGGGGTAAAAATTTATGTTGTATAATATGACTGATGTAAAAATAGCGCGGGCGTTCGCACCCTTACATCAACATTCACACAAACTGTTTATAACAAAGCACAAAAAAAGTCGATAACGAAAATAAGTGTGATATAAACAAAAGTTTGAGAGAGAAATAGGTTTGGAACACGTAAGACGGGAGAGTAAACAAAGTGATTATTATTATTGTTGTCATTTCCATATTAAGCGTTTAAAAGTCGTAAGATTAAAAAATAAAAACGCGACTGCAAACGGAAGTTAGCAAACGTTAGACGTCATAAAACTAGGGGATGAGGGCGTTATAAGGCTGATGCAGGGTTTAAAGGAACGAGATAGGAACGGTTGGTATGGAATGTAAGGAGTTGACGACAGATGAGAAACGTGGTGTGGGTGACAAGGTCTAAAGACATCTCCTGGCGCTGTCGTCTGCAAAAGCGCTCGATTCACGCCCAATAAATCCCACAACTTCCCTAACCGTGCAGCAACGTGAGAGATGCTCAGATACGATATACTTATTTGTCGATGCACATAGCTTCATCTCATCTGCATATTGAAAAATCTCGCCGATACACCTCTTCTTTGCTCGCTTTAACAATACATCCTCTTTAATTGAGCGAGTTACCTCTAATTTTTTTATAGGTACCTACGGCTTTTTTTTTCTAATAATTTTAACGCATTTTAAACCTTATTATTTAATTACGTCGAACTATTTAGTTATATAAAGGCGTTTTTCAACGGAAAAAATTGTTTTGTACGCTGCTGTATTGCAAAATTCTATCATTTGTATAAAGTTGTTCACGTCAGATTGTAAAATTATTTTTAGATAGGACGAAAGTTATTGGTGAATTCTATAGCTCGGTTATACTTCGTTTCACCCCAAGTGTATACTTGACGTTTAAATCCGGTGTGGTATTTAAACCCCTCTTTTTTGTTGAAGCGTATTAAACAGTAAAACGTATCCGCGTGTACGAACCATTATTTTGATTACAAAATTTTAGAAAATTTTTGACTTTGTTTTAAACTTACGTTTATTTTTATTGCAAACGACTGCAGAAAATCATTCTACTTCAAACAGAAAGGTTGCGCGTTTATGTTTCTGTTTAGTTGACTCTGCGAAATGATTGTAGCAAACATTTTCACTTAAAAACGGGAAAATGCACTGTTTCGAATATCAACTGTTTTTTTCCAATCTTCGGAGTCAATCATAATGTTCTGCGCACAATGGCAAGTTGTAAATATGACAATCAATGCTTTGGTCCACATTTTTTTTAGGGCATTAAGAAACACAAAAGAGTAATAAGGCAGAACCTGTATTTATCTAACAGTCTAAACAAATAACCCAATAGCGTTTATTTAAAATGTGTATTGATACAATTAGCTTCGTCCACTGTATTTTAGGGGACCTCTTTGTTTACAGTATATCGCTGTGAAAATAGCCATTTAATAATGTAAAATGGTTCATACTGTATTCTGTGGCATCAGTGTGACAATTACCGCTTGAATACCGACGATATTTATTTCCACCTATATAAATAAGTTAAAATTAATTATTTTGTAATTAGCTTTCATCTGTCGATAGGAGAAACGAGAGCCTTAACACGTTAAAACGACAATGTGAACCAATGCCACACCGTCCTCAACTCAAAGCAGTTTTAATACTAAAATTAATTGTTCATCTGTTTGGAATTCATCAGTTTACATTTACTTGTGTAAATGGGTTTTTCCTGGTAAAGTATAGTATCTCGTTCGTTTTTCTTGTATTTTATATAGTTTAGCCCATATTAGTAAATAATTACATGTGTTTTAGCCGCAAGCACAATCGACGTAAATTTTTTAGGCATGATTGCTATAGGCGTAAAACAACACATTCATAATTTTTAATTTATAAATAACATAAACAGTTGGTAGAACGGTACTAGAATTATATGACTGTTGATAATTATACCGCCCTTGCCTTTTTCGGGCATCTTACAAATGAATAAAACGACTTCAGTTCTTTTAAAGGCATGTTTTTCTTTTGTGCCTTCAAAATTGTGTTTCTAAGACTGCTTATTTAATTTATTTGTTCCTCACTTGTAAACGTCAATTTATCAAGTCACTGCATTCACTTTGAAAATGTTTCTTAACTGGCTAGTCTGTAAAATTTTACATTCAGTGATTAAACAAGTAAACAACAAAATAAGTGACATTCGTTTCCAAAGCAATTATACGTCTAACACTAATATTATTATTTGTTGAAATTTCTAGAATTTTTATTAGTTTGCAACAGTTATTTACAAGTAAGAAACAAATAAAATATTATACATCACTAGCCAGGTAACCGTTTTTACCTGACTTGTAATGTAAAATACTATAACATGAGCTGATGATAGAATTTACGTCAAAAGGTAGGCAAGTGGGTTCGTTGACATATCATAAAAAATCTACTGTGTGAAGGTCACAGTATCTACTGTGTCAAGGTCACAGTAATAAATTAAAGGCTATCAGTAAGACACCAACAACCATAGGATGCCTAAAAACATTGTAATAAACGAGAATCGTTACGTTCCTTAATCACAAGAAGTAGAATTTGGCAACGGTAATCAAAGCTGGTTGGGTGACACGGACAACACGGAATTTTCCTAAACTCAAGTTTTTTAAGTAGCTTTGGACTGACTGTAAATGGTGGTAATAATACACACCAACCTTCCCCTTCAACGATGAATGTAATTAAGCGATAAGTGATTAATTGATTATAAAACAATGCGACATGTCTCGGTATAATCCAATCTCATTTTTAAGTCAAGGTTACAAAATTGTCTTAGTAATAAAGATTGAAGAAATTTAAAGCTGAGGGGGGAAATTGCATGAAAATCATAATGAAACTTTTGTCAACATCCAACAAAAAGTTATAAATCGCAGTGTTAAATGATAGAGGTGAAAGGGTTCTCAAAATGAGAAACCCGAGTTTTGCTTAAAGAGCCACGGTTAGGGGGATGAAATAGGTTAAATTATGAAGAATTAAATCGACGCAAGTGAACAGATGAACGTGACTGTAAATTTGTATTGAATTCATAACAGTCGCATTGCAATATACATAATTTGTTCTAAACTAAAATTATATTAAAAACTCAAACATAGAGCCTTATTATTATTATTAATGCTTGGGGAGAATAATTTCAACAATTCCGATTCTTCTGCGGAATACTACAATTCCATACTTTATTATTCTTAATTTAAAATAATTAAAAAGGGAATTTTAACATAATCGGTCGGTCAGATCAGATTTTTGGATATTCTTTTAATTACCGTTTTATTATAAAACTTGTTATCCTTCCAGTCGCAATTTTTAATAAATGAGGTTAAAAAATTCAGTAACTGGTGATGGTATATCGAAATATGATTCTCAGCATGTAAAATTATTGATTAATAATAATAAATAATAGATGTTAATGGGGATTATCTCCAAAATCATTCATTTCTAAAAAGTTACAATTAAAATGTACCAGATAATAATAACATTCCACTTAGAAATATTTACTGATGTACCGGGAGCGTTCCTACGGGGCATATAATTACACAGGCTTACTACATTATGAGGGACTAGAGAAACGTTTATAAAAATTACATATTTTGTTATAATGGAAGTAAGGTAATACATAAATGGTACGGACAAAAAATGCTCGGACTGCAACTTTTCAATAGGGCCCACTTTTTGGTATAAAAATAAAAGTCCGAATGTCGTAACAAAATTTTTAATTACAATTTTTTATTGAATATAAAAACAAAAACCTCCCCTTGCTTTTTGTCCAGCAAATACTTCCATAATAACCAAATAATCACACAACCTCCTCCATGAATAACTTTTATTTTGATTAAATTATTGATAAATCGAAGTGAATAAAATTAATTAAATTGTTTAAAGATACGACATGTTTCGACAACCTTTTGTGTCATCATCAGGTCTAAGTGTAATGGTTGAATTAGGTTTAAGTTGATATTAAAATGAAGTACTTAATGGGCGTGAGTGAGGTGAAGTAAAAATTTCCAAATTACAACTTGATCATTAAAAAACGTCGCAAGAATCCATCAAAGTAGCTTAAAATTGGAAAATGTGGAAAAAACAACAGCAGGCCATCATGAGGAAATAATTAATAAATAAGAAAATTAAACGAAGCGCGAGGCTCCCATTGAGTGGTGGAGCCGCATAGTGGAATAGAAAACGTAACCGCAAATTTATAAAATGAGCAATAGTGTTAACCGTGCACAAAATGGAGTCTCGAAGCTCTATGACAACGGAGGTGGGAAGCTAATAACGAATTTAGGTTGTTGAAACATGTCGTATCGTAACCGGAGCGCCTAGTGAGAATCGACCTTTAATTAATTTTATCCACTTCGATTTATCAATAATTTAATCAAAAGAAAAGTTATTCATGGGGAGGTTGTGTGATCATTTGGTTATTATCATTATTCGCCCCATTTGGAGAAAAATCACTTTACACCAAGAATATGGATCCAATCAAGTACTTCCATTGCAGAATCCGAATTTAGTGTATTTGCTACTGATCTTTCACTATAATCATTGAGAGTGGCTTCGGCTAAAGAGGCTCGGCGATAGTCTTTTATTAATTTTCAAAGAACTCATGACACGTTCAGCACTAGCTCTACTTACAGACAGTGTCAAAAACAATCTAAATAAACAGCACAACTCAGGGAAACTGTCCATTAAATTGTTTTCAATTATAGACTCCAAATAATGTAATGGGCTGTCGTTCGAAAAATTATTATTTTTCGTTTAATACATATCACTAAAAGTCATCAATTCATATTTAATATCTGCAGTAAAAAATTCGGGCTATTTCCTCATCAAAGTCCCATACTAGTTTCCAAATCATTTTCTTCCTAAAATTTTTCAGGTATCAAAAAACGGAAAACGTCGTTTATTTCTTCAAATCCTCCTCCACGTTCTTGCAATTCGTTACACATTGTATCCAAAATTACGTAGGAGCAGCTTTTTCATCAAACATTTTCTTGGTTTTGCGTTTTCGCATTTTCCCAGTTCATTTTTTGCCATTACTGTTTCGCCTTCGGAGCGAAATTATTGTAAGTGCTTTCGTTTCTCAACCGTTTTAATTTTTTTAATGCTGTTAAAATGCACCTTCGTGCAATTATTAAATCCACTTCTTTTTTCTGCAAGTGAACTTGTACAGTATTTATCACGCTGAATGCTGAATGAAATTGAGAAAAAACAGCCAATTCATCGAGGAAAGTAAAGATCGAGCAGTCATTATCTCTTCCCTTCCCATCCACTGTTCAAATTAGATTATTTTTCATACGACCACCGTCAAAGTACTTTACACTATTACTTTTTTTCTTATTCATACAATCATACGGGATTACGGGAGCCCTTCTACCGGGGGGGGGGCCAAGCTCCTAGCCGCCTTGTTAAATCCGCCACTGAAATACTGCAGCATTTAAGTGTCTGCTATGAATTCTCGTACTCTTTTAACAGTCTTACTTAGTAAATTATTATAGAAGATGTAAAAAAACTTACTCCTACAAAATGCCACGTTTCAGCTAGCCTAAAGTAGAGTAATAACCTTTTTACAATTTTGCAACTATGTATTTACAATTGAGTTATAATAAAATTACTTTTTTAAAGCTTTAGATAATATACGTACATACCTACTCGCTTCTCGTGATTTTTTAAGCGTATGACACTGAAGGATTAGGGTTGATGGTAAGAAATGAACGAAAGGGAAACAGTGCTGAAGAGGATGCACGGATTTTTAGGATCTGGTTGTATACTTCAGCTTAGTTTGGGTTTAAATCTAAATTAAATGTAACAAATTTATAGCGCGAAGGGGAACCTTTAGATAGGGAAGTTTTCAGATATTTTCAACATGAAGTGATAGTGAATGTTTGCATTCTTATTAAAACGTATAAATAATAACCAGTTCCACTTATAGAAGAACATCAAGTCTCCTTTCTTCGCTCATAGGGGTGCTAACATGACAACGAGTTCTTAAAGCAAAATCGACAAGAATCAGTCGTTAGTAACTCTTCTTTAATATTTATTTACCTGCGCTCGATAATGTGTGCATAAGATATTCATTTATGGACACCACAAGTATAAATTTTTGTGTTATGCGGCACATAAGGTATTATAGGTATACAGACATGAAATTTACTGTGTTTAGAATTACATGGAATACAAGCTAATCTACAGCGCTAACGTAAGTGAAAGTCAAACAGAATTAATTTTCTCCATACCTACTTTTCGGCACTCCATAATTCAATGTAATCATAAACACAAGTTCAGTAATTCCGTTAATTTTTTATTGTAGGTAAATGTAACCCGGCGCGTTTCGACACTATGTGTCATTATCAAGGGTAACGGGTAACAAGAGTTGCTAAGAAAATCTTTGGTATATTTATTCTCATCAAAAATGCAAAAAAGAACAATATCAAGTCAACCCGCTTTCCGCGAAGGCATGAAATGGAAATGATAAATGAAATTGTACGTATATCAGTGCAGTGTTGTGAACAATAATATTGCACGTGCTAAAGTATTTACTTCATTTAAAAAAAATGCAAACAAGTAACGAAAGTGGGATTAATTTTCTCTGAAAATATTTTGTGGAACTCCATAATTAATTTTAAAATTCCATTAATTTGTGTAATCCAAGACGTTTCGACACTATGTGTCATATTAATCTGTTACCCTTGATAATGACACTTAGTATCGAAACACGTCTGGTCATATTTAAAATAAAAATTAGTGGAATTATTTGTTTTTATTATAACAATTAACAAAAATGAAGCTTTTCCAAAAATGTAAACTTCCTATATGAGTACAGGAATGTAAATTTTCAGTTAATTGCATGCACTTCATTTATCACTATAGGTATTAAACATCATGTGCGTTGCAAGTCACAAAATGTACAAGAAAAAACACTTTTTCATTATATACGTACAATTTCATGAAAAAGTACTCTTAGTCGATTATATTTTTGGCGTTTTGTAAGAGTTTTCCGTTAATTTTGCCTGATAAATGTCACCACAGGAGTAAAAACTAAGTAGTCGGAATTATTAAAATATTAATCCTATTAAAAGTTAGCATTAGTCGAATTTTAAGACATTAATTACAATTTCTCTCTAATTTAGACAAAACCGATTGTAAATTGACTTCATTTCGTATTTTGCGAGATGAATAATAATAATCTTATCGCTTAACGTACCTAGTCATAATTTCAAATTCTGTAACTATGACTTCAATCAAGAGGAACGTGTCAGTAGCAAATGGTGTATATAAAGAGATTGAAAGGGGTTATTAACAATTTGTGATATCAAGAAAGAAGTACCTAAACGTTGTTTTTGACTTTTCTCGTTAAAATTGCGTAGATGTGTATTTTCTCGAAAAGAATAACGAGTATTTTGGAATCGTAATGAAAGCTGCCGGTAATTTGGTAGGCTTCCAGTGTGCACGCGTCGCGACGCAATAAAAACACCGCGTCAAGTAAAATGAAAGAAAACAAGTTAATTGAAATCGAAAGTTCGGCGACATTTAAATGTATAGAAAAATGTTTACGGGAGTCGAAAAGGGCGCGCGCGTAAATGTCCAGCCGTTTCGTTCAACTTCTGTTTTGAAATAAAATTGTGTATAAATTTACAAAACGCTCTCAATATTTCAACCGAATATTCGTTGTATATGTACATCATATCGCAATCACACGTGACGTTACTTCAAAATCCCAATATCGCTGTCTGGAGCGTCAACAAATTCTGGTTGCCGGAAGGCAGGCAGAGATAATAGCGGAGATCGACCGGCGTACTGCAGTGTGTGGGAGTGAGACTTCTTTTTTGGGAATAAGGATGGATATAACAAACGCGGCCGGGTAGCGTTTGCTGCCTGTGATAATCTAATCGGACAGCGGCTGCCGTTCTCGCTAATGACGACCCCGGCGCGCACACCAGGATATTTGCGTCGCTCGCCAACCGTTCGTTCCTGCTGGTGTGTAACACAACTCGCTGCACAGGAAATAGGGCGCATTATTAGGTTTTAGTTTACGGGGCGGGCGGATGTGGCGAAATCGCAGATCAAATACGAGAACTTGAACATTCCACTTAGTGCACCTTTCAGCTTCATCTCCCCTCAAAACTATTTCCCATAAATAGGTTAAAGGTAAAACGGATGGACGCATGCTAAAAAGTAATTTCTCACTGGCCCTGTGTGCGTGTATATTATTTACGATGGGTTCGCTTTACACGGAATCTACAGGGTCTGTTTTTAATGAAATTTCAGCTGGTACATAACGCACAAAATTCGCACTTCAGTACGCAAAAATTAATACCACATCGTATGTCACGAAAGCTAGAAACAATTTTCGTCCTTAGAAATGAATTTTGCCAAGTCCCATTGTTTCTACAAGTTTTCTTTTTTGCTTTATCATATTCCCGTTGCCTTATTGGCTTTACTTTCAGCAGTATAACAAAAGCCACAAAGTTTACAGCAGTAGAACGAACACATCTAACATTTTCGTCAAACAACTACCAGCATCCTTGTGTATGAAAGGAAATCTGCACTATAATAAGCTTCTTTTATAATGCTTGAGATACTTCATGTTCGTGTTCCTTTTATTATTTCATATACTCGTTGGAGAAATTCTGTATTTCTCCTTAGTTACACTACACTCATTTTCAGTGATATATTTCACTCTTAAATCAAAAGAGAAAGTCCTCTATTCGAACCTCCACCTATTTTTGATATCCTTCTCCATACACTTACTATTTCTCGTTTTATCATTTCTACCACCTCACCAGTATCTTTTTTTGCATCAATTAATCAGCAGTGTTCCCGTTTTTCTATAATTCTATCCTTTTTCTTTTCAGGTACCTACATCCATTATCGTCTGTAGCTTTAGGAAAAATAATAGAGGTCGGTCCTTTGTTAATAACTTTATTTCATTTTGTGGTTTCATGTTGACTACTTTAATTTTTTGAATCAGGCGGTGTTTGGTATCTTTCGGACCCTATCACATCACTGTAGGTTGGTTAATGAAAATAAATTTGGATTTCAGGAACATTATTTCTAATTGGTAAGGAGAGTCTTAGGATTCGAAACATTTACATGTTTATAATCCCTTTGAAGCGAGAGCTTTGGATTCGTATTACCGCTCCCTCCCCCAGTACATACCAACTGGGTTCTCTTAAAACTTTATGATATACAGGGTGTCCCACTGCTCCGTAATCGGTCGATAACTTAATGTGGGTTGAAGATACAGAAAAAAGTTTCAAATAAAAGTTGCTTTGATTTGAATTGCGCATTTTTTAAAAATATTCTTATATCTACAGTATGTTGCATTTTCACGAGGCAGGAAAATGTCACTTTTTTTTAAATGGCACACCCTGTATTTTTTCTCTTAACGTATCGACCAGCCATATTTATATCACGCCTGAAAATTTTTTTAAGATTGGATGTGCGGTTGCCAAGTTATTAATTATTTTGTCAAAATTTGGTACAATTCAAGGTCGGACTATAATATTCATAACTAAGTTATTCTTCAAAAAAGGAAAAATTTATTTGACGAATAATATTACCCAAATGTCACGTTACTCTACAAAAAAAAAACTAATTGATTAATTTTATACCGAGTGTTTAAAATGAGAATTCAAACTTTGTGAACTTTAAATAGAATTTATACGAATATTTTAAATGGAACACCCTGTATTTTTATTTACCATCAAATTCTCGACAAAAAACCCTATTCAACGGTGTATTATTTCCTAGTATTATTTTTTGTACTTTTGTTAATATTTACGATTTTTAAAATTTCACGTAAAAAAAATTTGTTAAAAGTAATTTTTATTTAATTATTATTACAAAATACCGTTTAAATAGTTGTTATCAACGCAAAAAAACAAAACTCAAGTCCTGTGACTATCTTAATTTCTAAATAATTAAAACAAAATTTTTAGTAAACGGTATTTCTCGAATTTTTAATAAACGGTGTTTCTCGAAAATTAAAATAGAAAATAAATACAATATCTCTCATTAAAGTAAATGTTCAAAATGTCTTCCACTTTGATCAATGCACTTTTGAAGCCTAACCCTAAATAATCTCACATTGTTTAGTCATAGGAGCAATCGGTTGAATTGAAACGCCTTTCGAATTCAAATTTTCATGTCATCTCGAGTTGTGCCAGCTGTTGATATATTTGAGATTTAACAGTTCGCCAAAGATAGTAATCCATAAAGGTAAGGTCCGGTGACTTTGGCGGCCAAGGAACAGGGCCTCCTCTACTTTATTAGGGTACAGTAAATTCAATTCTCGCGCGCATCTCTGACTGTTGTTTTGCTTTAATTATTTAGAACTTAAGATAGTCACAGGACTTGAGTTTTGTTCTTTTGCGTTGATACCAACTATTTAAACGGTATTTTGTAATATAATTAAATAAAAATTATTTTTAACAAATTTTTTTTACGTGAAATTTTAAAAATCGTAAATATTAACAAAAGTATAAAAAATTATACCAGGAAATAATACACCGTTGAATAGGGTTTTTTGTCGAGAATTTGATGGTAAATAAAAATACAGGGTGTTCCATTTAAAATATTCGTATAAATTCTATTTAAAGTTCACAAAGTTTGAATTCTCATTTTAAACACTCGGTATAAAATTAATCAATTAGTTTTTTTTTGTAGAGTAACGCGACATTAGGGTAATATTATTCGTCAAATAAATTTTTCCTTTTTTGAAGAATAAGTTATGAATATTATAGTCCGACCTTGAATTGTACCAAATTTTGACAAAATAATTAATAACTTGGCAACCGCACATCCAATCTTAAAAAAATTTTCAGGCGTGATATAAATATGGTTGGTCGATACGTTAAGAGAAAAAAATACAGGGTGTGCCATTTAAAAAAAAGTGACATTTTCCTGCCACGTGAAAATGCAACATACTGTAGATATAAGAATATTTTTAAAAAATGCGCAATTCAAATCAAAACAACTTTTATTTGAAACTTTTTTCTGCATGTTCAACCCATATGGAGTTATCGACCGATTACGGAGCAGTGGGACACCCTGTATAGTCATAGCGTTCAGTAGTGAAGTGGTAGTCCTGTTAAGCAAAAACTTGCGGTCGCTATATTGCAAACACGCATCATGCAGTTCAATAATACGCTTATCGAACGTCCAAAATATAATCTTAAGCTGTCTATCAAGAATGATATCGATTTTCCTAAGGGATTGTTATCAACAAAGTGAAAGATAATTAATATTACTTTAACTTACGTTGTGCAACTCCATAAGTATCGTAATCCACCATCATTACCTATTTACTATCTATTACACTTGATATAATGAGACATACTGTTAGAACGTATTTAAAGTAAAGAGTTGAGTAGAATTATAGTTGTTATTATTAAAATATTAGGTGAATTTGAGTTTAGTACAAGGATCTTATCATGCGACATAATACACTTCGAGCGCTGATTTAAAAGAAAAAGCACCTATTTATTCCGTGTATTCCCTGTATGAGTAACCAGTACAGTATGAATTATGATTTTTAAACGATAGAGCAGATTTCAAGAAAGTGGGTTCTTCACCTACCCAACAAATGTTCACTAATTCCGGATTTTAGACAGTTCGCCATTTGGAATCATCATTAACATATATTCCAAGTCATCGCAACCTATTCCTTATTAAATTAAAACAAAAATTAAATGGTGCAGACTAAGTGCATTCTTTCGAAACATAATGGCATAGAAATAGAAAGTTTTGTACCTGTAGGAAAACTCACTGAAGATTGGTTCAAAACCACAGAAATGGATCCGATCCTGATCATATAAAAGCAGTAGTTTTCATTCTAAAAATTTCGCTAAAAGTTGATCACAAAATAATATTTAAAACAACAATGAAATTTTTATTAATCATGTTAGAAGACAACTACGTTATCAAATTTACTTATTGCTCATCCTCACAACACCGTGTAAGGTGTTGTTTTTCAATTAATAAATACGGATTTATTATAAATATCATCCATGTTCAAGGTTTTGGATTTCCATGAGAAAAATTCATAACTAATTGCGTTCTAACCTATCGAGGTAATTCATTTGGCACTTTTTCCAAAGAAATAGACGTATAAATACAAATTTCCAATATCGATCACAAAGTTTCAGCCAAAATATGATAAAAAGTTACAGGGTAAAATGTGTTGAAAGTTAGAATTCAATTGGGTTAAGCCTGTAGATGTTATTAGATTTCGTGAACAGATTTAAAGTATAGGATATCTACATACCTACTGCAAAAAGTTTGCACTTCCTAGCATAGTTTCTTACGTAATAGTTCAAAATGCGTTTTAAAAATTTCGTCTTTGTTTCTCAGGTTTCTTAATATCAATTTCTGTCTCAAAATAAGTATAAAAATCCGAGAAAAGAATAAAATTACTTACCTTAACTAAATTGAATATTGGTTACTTTAGGAGAATTTTTGAATCCACCAGACATTTCATTGAAATTCAAACTACATATTAACGTTTTCAATGGGGTAATTTATTAGTAATTGTTGGTCTGTACGTCCTGGTCTTGTTTTAAACCTACGAAAAGATCTACCTGGTTTTAAATAAGTGCATTTTTTTGGGATTTCGTAAATTATTAACTATTTTTATGTTACTTGCGTATTTTGCGTACCTACTTTAAAATAGGTTTGGGAACGTTTTAAAAAATTACTAACTTGTTATTTTTTTAATTTTGGTGCTTGAACATTGTGTGTGCTGAAAAAAGGGTTGTATTTGCGAATATTTAATATGGGTGGTAATTTTCGCGGCCCCAAGAATAGTCACTGTAAGCCTGAGAATTATTATTTTTACCCCAAGAATTATTTTTTCGACCCCAGCTTTTTAATTATTTTGGTCCCAACATTTCTGATCCCAAGAATTATTATATTAGCTCCCAAAATTATTATTTTTACCCACAGAATCATTCTTTTGGCCCCAAGATTTTATTCATTTTACCCCATGATTTTATTCATTTTACCCCAAGATTTTACTAATTTTACCCCAAGGTTATGACATTTTTACCTAAGATTTCCAATTTCACACCAGCCTTTAAGTTGTATGCAGAAGGTTTTAGAGACTTACTAAATAAAGTACGCAAGGAGTTTGTAGGTATGAGCTTCTATGTAGCCATTGTAAATTTTTTTTTAGTCTCAAGTACTATTTAGTATCATATTCACTAAACCTACCTCTAACCTAAGCGCCTGAGTGGCAATATACGTTTAGGTTGGCATTTTTTTTTAGTTTCAAATACTGTTTAGTATCATATTCCCGTTTTTGTATCAATTGAAAAAAATATACTAAACCTATATGTATGTGCGTTAAATTAATAATTTTGGGGGCTAATATAATAATTCTTGGGAACAAAAATCTTGGGACCAAAATAATTAAAAAGCTAAGGTAGAAAATTAATTCTTGGGGTAAAAATAATAATTCTTGGGGTTGAGAATGACAATTCCTAGGATGTACTAAATAATATCTTATTTAATATTTGCTAAATAACCCATAATTACAGTTACCTTCATATTTTCGCTGGTTCTTTAATGGCTTTTGTAAGTTTTCAGTATCAAGAGTATCCACAGAGTAACAATTCGTTTGAACTGATTCTGTCTGCCAAATATTCTTCAATGATTTCTCTTTCTCGATCGCCAAGAGATTATTTATTTTTTAATCCGAACGATTTCTCCTTGTTTCATCGATCATCGCTGTCAATTGCAACGCGTTTCTTTAGGGTTTTGTTGTTTTCATTTGATGTTTTATCCTCCATGCACAAGTATTTTACTCAAAATAATGTGGTCTTTTGGAATCTTCGTTGCCTACTTCATCTTGTGTAATCTTTTCATTTCCAGTAATAATAATATGAATATTTTATTTATAAAATTTGAGAAAATAAGAGTTCAGGCAAGAAAGAGAGCGGTGAAGTGAGGAAGAGGAATGGAATTGTAATGGTGAATGAGTGTATGAGAGAGATGAGGAAAAATCTGATAAGATATGGACAGGAGGAGAGGAGAATGTTTTATGAGAAAGTGGGCTATGCAAGGGAGGAGATAGAAAGAAGAAGAGAGGAAGGAAGTGATATGGTGGAAGAGTTGGTAAGAAAAGATAAGGATGTGCAAGGCCAAGAAAGGAGAGCGAGGATAGGTGAGGGGAGGTATAATGAGGGATATCGGGAGATTAGCTAGTAAATATTTAAAAAAAAAACCAAAAGTGTACAAAAAAGGCTACTGGGATAGTGCAATGCGGAAACAAATAGTCGATTTCCACCTGCACAAATGTTTCAATTTATAAACGGTAACAAGGAACCAATAGAGATTGTGACACATCCATGATACATGAGCAAGGATACTGAAAAATGTACCTACCTATTTCCCAAAGACATAAAGAAATTAGTAAAAATAAGCATTATTTTATTTTTATAATAATATAGTGCATCTTCTATAGAATCCCACAATTCAATTACTTGAAATGGTAAGTTTATCCGCCAGAAGCAAAGCAAAATTAAGATTCTAAAAATGTTTCAGCCCACAGACAAAAATACAAATGCCTATACCATTTCTTTGGGTTATTTCCTCAATTTTCCGGCTTTTCCAAAATACTAAAACGTGGCGATGGTAATAACCTCATCAGCGATTGTCATATCTTAAACATATAATTGATCTCAAAATATTTTCTTTCTACTTTAAAGAATCCCTTTCAGCAAACAAAAAGAAACGATGATAAGATTTTATCCGATTTCTTTTAACATTAATAAGTGCAATTAATTTATTGGTTATGTTATAACTGAAAGGCAATTTTGAGCTAAGAACAACAGTCGTGTGGTCGAATTATCGGTTTGGGCATCGTTAACGTCACGAACACTTACCTTTAGCATTGCTCCATACGAAATGCAGTAAGAGACTTTTTACTGTTTTACTGTGGTGAATGGTCAAATGGATATGAATTCAAAGGTTTAGTTACCAACTGGGAGCAATATTTTCCCTGAGATGCTTACATGACACCAGTTTTTAAAATTTCTACTAAATTTAGACCTTTTCATTCGGTCAGAAATTAAAGCAATTGACATAGGTTTAATTTATTATACAAAGTGCATATGCAATAATTATGTAAATTATAATTAATTTAGCTGAACATTTTGATTGAAAATGAACAGAAGGGTTTTCAAGTTACCCTCTTTTACGGAAACGAACTTTATATTTAATCTCATTTAGGGCAGCTAAAAGTAATAAAACGTTTTCACTTTATTTGAAGTTAAAATGTAAAAGTGAGTCACATAATATTCTGAAAGTAGTACCTGCCAAAAAGATCCCTTATAACTAGAAGGCACCAAGACGACACTCATAAATCAACCCTAAATCGCATCTAACTCTACCGACTTTATGAGATGGCGCGTCATTTCGCGAACAAGAGCTCAGGAGTTCCGTTACCGAGAGAAGACCATCCATACCCCTAATAATATGAGGGATTTCAGCAGGTGATTTACAGCGATTCTATACTAGGTTGAAAAGGACTTAAATTTTCTACACGACTGGCTCAAATGCAAATTTTTATGGTGTTAACACGAAAAAAATGTCATACCTCAAAACCTCTTTAAAGCAAGTGAGGCGTATATAAGATATAATACTCGTTACTAAGCTGAAGGGTGTCAGACCCTTATGATGCAGGTATCAAAATCAAATATAATTAAGCTGGAATCGTGCCCAGATTTACCTGAGCAACAAACTTCCTTTGCCTTCGCCTTCGCCTTCACCTGTAACCGTATCGTATACTTGTTAGGTTTTCGTACCTTTGTTAGACAACAATACGCTGTTTACGGTGCGTCCTTATTTGATTAATGTAAATTTTGGGTATAGGGTGTATCTCCAACACATGTATTATTGTACAACACCTCCTTTCCTTTGTGGGCGATAATGAAATGTATTACTAAAAAAGATGACATTGAAAAAGTTTCTAGCCTTTTTAGTATAGTCGATCATTTTAATTATGGAGGGTGTCTCGACGCGAAGTTTCTACCCTAAATAATACGACGTACTTTGAATGCGACGACAAGCTTTTGGTGAATAAACTAATCTTTCGAAACAATAGGGGTTGGATTCTTCGTATATTAAGTCCGTTCGCGAATTTTTAAATTCTTGATTTAATGAATTTCTTTCTTTTTTCTTTTGCATCTCGGAGAGATTTAAAAAGTTACGACTCGATTGCGGCTTTTAGGGATTATAGCTTAAGGTTCATTAGAGAAATTTTAACGAGCGTGAACGTAAGCGCGATGGATTAATAAAATGTTGTCACTTCTGTTCCGCGGAATTTTTCTAGTAAGTTACTTGCACTAAAGATATTGAGGAGGATCATTCTACATTTTTTTCACTTTGTATGGACTCGAAAATGCCAATATACCTACTATTTTAATCAAATTAAATGACCAGTAAACTGGCACACAATGATTTCTGATTTTCTCCTAAAATAATATACAGGGTATGTCATAAATATTTTAATATTTTTTTTAATTTCCGGTTAGACCGGAAGTAAATTGGTACACTTATTATACTCTATTAAAAGAGTTGTATGTCCTCTACTTCACTGCAAAATTTTATTTCTTCATCTTTGTTAGCAAAAACTTATGAATGTTTAAAATTTTCGACTTCAAAAATTCATCCCCCTTCGCCTATGGGAAATGAAGAAATATATTTAGTGCCAATCGTTTTACATGAACTACATGTATAACATTTCAAAAAATAAAAAAAATACTTGGAGAAGATTTTGAAAGAATCGATTTTTAATTTTTGATCAATTTTGGGCACCCACGTTAAATTTTTGTTCTTTATCAATTATATTATAAGTAAAAGTTCTGGCCATCCTTTGGCTACAATTTTTAATTAAGTTAAACGTTTCTTGAGCTAGACTGTAAAAAGTAAAAACTTTTACCCAGGGAAATTAGTTTGGATTAAAATTTGAATATTTGCTCCCAAAATAAACGCCCCTAGTTTGGACCCCTTTGGAGCGATTTTGATGAGAAGCTTGTTTTACCGATTTGTTATCTTTTAATGTCGTTTTATTCCCTCTGGTAAGTTATATGCTATTTTTAATTGCTTTTTTTCACTCTGATACACTCACGGTGGATACAGATATTAAATACTCGTATTATTTATAAAGCTCCAATTACGTGCTTATCTTTTTGTCATTGACAGTAACTCGACAACCTGTATTGTAAATACAATATCAAAAATGCGTACAGTAGGTATTTAATTTTTTGTTAGGAAAGAACAAAGGTGACAAATTAATCTAATGATGTTTAGGTTATCGAGTTTCTTTCAGCTATTTTTTGTTATTTTATGATTAATTTCTATCGATTTTTTAAACGGGGTTTAAGGTAAGCAAAGTTTGTATGTGGGGGTGCGCGTTTAGTGTGCAGTGTCCATCTGTACAAATAAGCGGTTCATATGTAAGATCAAATACGTGCAAAAATTTTTTTTAATGCTCCGCTATCAATTGTTAGTTTTCTGTTTGATTTCAACTTTTTATTATCAGTTAGGAAAGGTTAGCGAATTGGTGAGTATGTATTGTAGGACGTCAAATTTAACTTCGATTAGGGCAGCGTGCAAAAATAAGATGATTGAATAATTATATTGTGGAAGATTTTGTTATTTAGTCACAACAGGAATTTCGACCGTTAGAAGCATAAATAATTACATATTATGTCATTCTTTCTCACCGTACTTGAAGGAAAAAAGGAACTTTTACGAAAGTGGAAAATCAAAAAAATACAAAATTAAATCAAAAGCAACAGATATGTTTGTACAACATTTTTGTGAAAAACAAATCCGATGCCTTTAAAATAACATTTTCGATTTGAGATTATTCGTAATAAAATTTTCGAATTAAAAAACCAACCATGGACGTAGATTTTGTTTCAATATTTATCATGCCAAAAAAATTGTGACGGAACGCTTTTCTGTTTTGTATTAATGTATACAAGCCGTGTATTCGAGAATGTCAATAATCCTACGAAGTTAATAGATATCTCAATTAGAGCTTTAGGCTACTTATATTGTGACCGATTCATCTTGTTACCTAGAATAATCTCGTTTAAGGTGAAATGTATAATTTATGCAAATTTTTTTGGAAGTGTTGTGACATTAATAATTTTTTTCTTTAGTCTTAAAAGTTTTATATCCAAGCAGCAATTATTTACGCAGATATGCATCTCATGTTTCCTGCACGTTACAGCGTCGCCACATTTAAAAACAACAGACTCGGTTTCACTTCCTTGGAAAGCAGTCCACCCAATTCTCGAATAAGATTTTATCTGATTTATGCTTATATATCAGATGAAAAACATGCCCTCTTAAAATAAATCTGGTTACACAAGAAGACGTTCAATGTATATTTTTCTATATTAAGCGAGACTCTTAAACAGGATTATACAATTTCGACCCCAAAGCACGCAGCGCCGCGGGTGGTGCTCTGATGAAGGGCTTGTGCGTGTTCACGTGTCTACCCTTAACATCCGTCTACCCTTTCTTCCTGCCTACCGTACTCGTTGGCAAGGTTTCTGCCATGAATTTTCCGATTCGAAACTTTGAGGGTAAAATCGGGCACGTTAATTAGATTCGTCGACAAATAGGGTTGCATCTACTGAACCGTCTCCATATCACGTATGCTATCTATAGGTAGGTATTCCTTTTTTTCTATCATTCTACCCTTCGCTACTATTCGAAATTATAAACCGCAACCGACAAAAAAAATCAACGTGCACTTTTATAAAACACACCGTCACCTCGCGTCAAGCTGATTCTGAAACGGTAAACCTAAAGCCATTACTTTAAATTGCTCCCCGCCGCACCATACGTCCGCCAGCAAACAAACAACACCAAAAACGCGATACGTGACTCGAGGGCCATTTAGATAGATGACTGTGACCGCTCGTCTCGCTAGTTGACATGGTCCATTACGTGCGAGCTGTAATCTGATATCATAACATTCCCTGCCGATGTCTATGTGTGATGCTTTCGAAAGTTTGTTTGGTGTTGATTTTCATGTGCCCTTCTAAAACCCGTACTCCACTTACTCATTTCTCATTGTTCCGTACATTTCACGTGTCATTAATAACAGCTTTGCTCTGTCCTATAAAATTATTGTTCTAGGTACGGGATACTATTCACTATTCAGCCAACTAAGTTTTGTGTGAAATCTAATGTAAAATTTTGAACTTAATTTGTACACACATTTCATCCTTATAACGGTTCGTTAATTTAATATGATTTGCTTGCCACATAACAGATTCACGTATTTCTTTGTCGTTTTGGTCCATAAATTGACATTTTTCTTCGTGCGCGTGTTTCTCCGTTTCTATTCGTATTTACTAAGGACTGCATTTGTCTATTGTCTGGCCGTTGTCGTGCTCATTAATTCTTCAGAGTTTGGTCCAGATTAATGCTTGTTAATTTTCGATTCCGTTTCTGAAACAGCTTGGAAGTTATATTGTATTCGGTGGAAATACACCGTCCTATAGTGAACTGCATCACGAAAATCTTTACTATGAACCATAATTTCACAGATGAGATGTTTAGTAAAATGGTCCTCACAAATTTTTATCACTACACTTATCTTATGGTTGCATGATTTACATCACAGACCGAGTGGCAAGGCAACCTTCGTTACGATCGCATTCAATGAGTAAATTCATTGCTTTTGTATTTGAATTGGCGAAAAATGTCTTTCGACGAAATTGAATTGTTTTATGTCTTTCATTAAGAGCGACGTTCTTTGACCTTCAATCTCAATATTAAAAGGAGTCCATCTTGGGTTCAAATGTGGTGTAATAAGAGTGATCAAAAGCAAAACAAAATTTGTGGTTAGATAAAGTTTAATAAAGCTTAGCAAGTTCTGAAACCACCTGAACGATAGCGGTTTCTATTGACCATAATTACATTGACATAATCGATAAGTAAGAAATACCGCCATCAATTGAGTTTTTGCTTGTCCAAATACCGCATTTTAAGGCAAAAATGAACCTCATTACTAAAGATGCCTTTACGTTAAATATTCGGATGATTTTTGCCCAATTTCGGTAGTTTGGTCGCCGAACTGGTCCACGGCGATCACGGAAATATTTTCGCAACTGTCTAGGGAGATGCTTAATTGCTAAGAAATCGATTAATTTGTGTTACCCATTCGACTAAATGCGACCTATGACTATGACGCTTCTTTGTTTGATGGAGACATAAACATTATTATGGAGTTGATAACAATTTTTGCAGTGAATGCTGATATTTGTCTTGATCGAGGATTATTGCGACATAAAAATGTAAGAAACGCTTGTAAAGTTGCCACGACCGATCGCGAACTTTGATATGCAATTACATTGAAAGACACATTGGTAGGGGTGATTCAAAAATAATGTATTCATCATATTGTTGTCTAACCGAGTGTAAAAAACGTACCTACACATCTTTTTCGATAGCCTTTTCTAACATGACATTTTCCGAATTGTTATGCTCTTTCCTTCGCTTTCCTAAAATATCTGGTTGGCCATCATTTGGGAACTAATTAGATTATCCTGGATCATAATTTAATCTTTTTCATCAATATTCAATGATCTTTAGGCTTAAGCTAAAAACTGCTCAAATTGAATTTAGTTTTACTTATTTGTTACATCCAGGGTAAAGAACATATTCAGCTGAAATTTCATCTTTTTTCTCATCTGAATATGTATGTATGGTTAATTATAAATTAAGGACCACGTAACGGTTATAATAGATGAGATGGTGCTGAAGAAACAGCTTAAATTTAAATGGATCACCAAAATAAGGTTTTCACCTAATCGATCGTTAGTTAATAACAATGGAACTTTCGTTGAAAAATTCAAAAATTTCTTTTCCTTGAACTGAACCTGGTCAGAGTGAAAAAACGGATTTATTGTGGAAAATTTGGGAATAAATTCCTCCAGGTACGTGTTATTTTAGCTGACTATTTTGAATTAAAAACTAGGTAAAAAAATGAAGCAACTAACTAATGGAAATATTTCCGAAAATCCGTTCTGCAACGAATACCGCGCTCCCCAAAATATGTAAATCAATGCCTGGCTTACATTAAATATGCGTGGGATAGTCAACTAGTGAACTTTTTTTATCTATAAACACTTAGATTTTAAATGAAAAATGACCTTTAATTTATTGAAATAAGAACCAAAATGCCTTTCAACATTTACGGTCATTCGTAGAGCCACAAATCTACAATATTGGCAAAACGCCATTTTTGCCAGTTTTTTTAGACCGAAACTATCCTAATTTGAAACATTTTATTGACCCAAGGATAAAAGTTATTCAATTTGTTAGAGTTTATCTAATAATAAAAAGAAATCTACCATTGCTAAAGTTTATGTTATTTTTTCAAAAGTGGGTGTTTCTTTTATACATCGAAACTAAGAAGATCTAAAGTTACTCATCATAGGACATAATCTCATATTGCAAACCATCCCCTACGTTAATTAAGCTACGACAACAAATGTTAAAACTCCATCTATTGTTCACATATCGATTAGTTTACCTGTCGAAAGTTTTTTGTTCGTATTTCGCATTGTGGGGTAGGATTTTTACATCAATTCCCATACGGTGATGTGGAAATTAAATCTAGCTGCTCCCACTATTGCTATATGAACGAGTTGTAGCGTTTATCTTTATATTTATATTATTGTTTTCAGTTAGAACGTCGTGTTTTTCGCTGAAAACAATAGCTACGTAGGCTGCCGTGGAACGAATTTACATCGAAAGCACGAGACATACGGAGTTGAGGCAAACGAGCTTGCGGTAAAACCGCACATCTGCCGTAATACAATGCTTGACTCTCTAACAAAAACAAACGGAAGCAAATGACACCCCCTCACCACCAGCACACAAACTCCTGTCATCATCGTCGATAGGGCGAATCTATCGTTGCTGATTCATTTGCATTGTTTGAAAGCCTTGGATGCTCAGTGGTGAAGCGTAATTATTGTTCAATCTGTGCGAGCTAATGAGATTCTATATGGCTCTTTACTGTTAAAACTCGGCTTCCTACGTTTTGGAAATGGGAGACGCGAAAAACAATTTTGAGCGAGGAAATTGACGAAAAATCTAACTTCCACCGGAATAGCAAAAGGTTTTCGATTTTTGTAGTTAAAAGACTTACATATAGTTGACATTCCACGTTTCTAAACGAAAATGCAGAGCTAGTATTCATAAGGAAGAATATAATATCACGCGACGTCCCTTTTGTCTTCTTTCGACGTAAAGTAGCGTGCGTTAATGTCATATTTCAATTTAAGCATCTAGCGTCATTTCAACTTCGCTAAGGGAATAGAAGGCGATGGTTTGTGTAAATATGTTCCATATTATGTTTTGCATTCTGACATTTATCTCGAATTATTTATTCATAGTCCTCGAAATCGGTCGGCTGTGAAATCTTACCAGCGATGCGAGTGCCAGAACGCTGACAATTCAGCAGTTTCATCCCTTTGAGATTTGCTAGGGTGAGTCGGGTATCTCCACCACAAAACTCGTCCATATTGCGGGGTTTGGTTTATCTCTCAAAAGCTACCGCTTTTCGTGTGACGCATACAGTCGTTGGTGCGTGAGATGCGTCTTTGTGACATCATCAACACCGTTCGTCGTTAATCCCATACAAACCCGCACTCTATTGTATTTATGTTACGTCCCACATACGTGATACTCGGACCTCTTCAAATTAATTTTTTTTTTACTTTACGTCCGATCCATTTCATAATCCCGTCGTTTTTAAATATCGAAATGTGTAAAATTAATGTTTGCAACAGCATCTAGCACAGCAACTGCATTGATTTGCACAGTAATTGTATTTCCGACCGACAATATTCACCCCAATCCAACCCTATTTAGAAGTGCGGTTATTGTGTTTATTGCACGATGGAGGATGCGATTAGTTAGGGGTTCTGAATGCACTGCGGATAATTTCAATATTGAATGAAGCTCGACGATATAAAATATGAATAGAGAGATAAATTTCGAATTCATACTTTTGGTAGTACTGGCCCAATTCTCTCCCTTAAATCAATATCTTTGTGACATAAATTCTACTTTACCCAAATCTGTTAATTAACAAGCTTTAAATGACTTCGAAAAAATTTTCAATTAGTTGCTGTTGGTATTTTACTTCTTTTTATATACTTACTTACCTTTTTCAATCATAATCTTCTTAATTACAATCTACAATTGTATTTAACTAAAGGTGGACGTGTTCAAGTGCAGCTTCCCTAATATCCGGTTTTGGTATAATTTCTGCAATTGAATGCACAGCATAATGTGCTGATTACTGCCGTATTAACCGATATCTTTGTCTCATCTCACAACCTCTTCATAACCTGATCCAACGTTTTCTCATATTCGGTTTGACGTTTGATTTTAAATACCTAGTTAAATATTGCCTAAATTATATTTTACACGAACAACGTGAGTGACCTTTTGGAATCGATCCTGCAACGGATGAGTTGATTATTTGAATAACATGGTTACATTTATTTACTGTAATTTGTTATTTGATGACGAGTTGGCATATTCCAAAGATAATTATTTAGTGCACACTTCTTAGGCCAAGTAAACTGTGGGGTTTACCTCCTTAGATAAAATTAATTTCCGACCTGCTCTTTTCCGACGGGAAAATTTTGATATTATAAATTATTGTGGAATATATGAGTGGCTGTACACTTACTTTAACCGTTGAGTGAATTCAATGCTTTAACGTAAGGATATACAGCAGGATGGTAGATTATATTTTACAGAAGGAACGAGCTGAGCAAGTTACTGAGGGATTCTGTGACACTGGAAACATACACAATAAATTGTTATTTTATTATTGTCATTCGTGGAAAACGACGCCGACGGGCTAAATGTATATGTAGGTATATTGTTGAGTGCGCGATCCTTTTGGTTTTCTAAGCGTTGCGCCACAGACCACAGCTTGCTTAGACATTGTTCATACTGCCTTCTTTTCACATGTGTACAAAGCAAAAACCAGAGGTACAGTGTGTTGAGGTTTCCAAACAGTAACAAATTTAGGTCCTAAGAGCTTTTCATTTTTTGATTGTCTGTTTTTTGAAGTAATTTCGATATAAAATGTTTCGGAATCTGCACAACAAAGTTCGTTAATAAATAGGATATTAATCAAAAACCAGTACTCATTGACACTGCAAAGGGAAAAAGAGTGTATTGTAAGCTCGAGTTTTAATAAAACTATCGTAGTCCACCAACTTAGATATATTTCCCCATTACATTTTAGGTGGAAAGTATGTCACCAATAACGCTGCTTGACAAAATTTTATTTTTTCTCTGTCTTTGGAACCAGATTAAAATTATTCGATTCCTTAGGTCTCAAAAAGCGCTATCGTCGTGGTTATACCCCCGAGACTTTGCTTTTGTGGCCAGGAGACGTAAGAAACGGTTTTTTTACTATTTTGACTATAAAATGGAAACAACGCGATATAATTCAAATCAAGCTATAACGCCTGAAAGTTTATGAACAGAGCTACATTTCCTATAGAGCTGATCTTGGCATGTTGATCAGAACCATGATACAAATATACAGATCAGAACCCTACTAAAAATCAATTTTCATTTAAAAACATACTTTTTTGTTAATTATTTTGTAGATTATTTAAAAAAAAATGCCAAGAATGTGTTTTTTACTTCCCGAGTACGAAGTAAAAGGGAAATATTGTATTAGTGTTCCAAAAAAATTCTGGCAAGTTGCCACGAGACTTAGATGCCCTCGTGTTAACACTTTTTCCAAAAAATAAATGTAGCACAATATTGCCGAATTCAGAAAAAAATACTCTTTATGTAGTATAAAAGAGTATTTTTTCTTAATTCACCAATATATATTGTGCTATATTTATTTTTTGAAAAGAGTGTTAATACGAGGGAAGTTTCGTGGCAATACATGCCAGAATTTTTTTAAATTATTTTGTGGACTATTTCAACTATAAAAATGAAACAACGCGATATAATTCAAATACAACAATAACGCCTGAAAGCTTATGAACAGAACTACATTGGGCTGACCTCGGTAACTTGATTAGATCCCTATTGAAAATTAATTTTTATGGGAAAAAAACGAAAAATTAATTATTTTGTGAATTATTTCGACTATAAAAATGGAACGACGCTAGATTAGATAAAGTCAGTTTTGTACATCTGAAAGTCTATGAAAAGGGCTACAATTTCTATATTGTAGGCCTCGGTCACTTTATTCGAAATCGTTTAAAAATTAATTTTGGTTAGAAGGAATAATACAAGTTTACAAGTTTTTTATATTTGTGAAAATGTGGATTTTAAATATTCAATATTTTGAAATTGACATTTTACAGGGTGACTGTATCCCCCAAACTAAAATATTTGCAAGGAAATACAAAGACACAAATGTTCAAGAAGAGACTTTTGATTCCAGTGGCGTTCCATATTTTGTTAAAGTATAACCCTAAAAAAAGTTGGCGGGTAAAAAGGGTGTTGATCCCCTTTGAAAATCCATAAATAATAAATAAAAATAATTGAACGCGACTGTTCCCATTTTACTGGCTATCGTCTGGTTTCGTATAAATTTTCATAAATTAAAGTTAAACCGTTTTAGAGCACCCAGTAACTGTTTTTGTGTGCACTTTTTTATATAGGTAAGTGAGGTTCAATCAACCTATTTTTGACCCCAGAATGTGTGGTATAATTTGTGACCAATATTTTTGAGACACCCTATATAGAAAACGTAACTCTGTTTATAAGCTTTCAGGGGTTATAGTCATATTTGAATTATATCGCGTTGTTCCATTTTTATAAGTAGTTAAAATAGTTCACAAAATAATTTAAAAAAAACACATTTTTAGTGTTTTTTACATTAAAATTAATTCTTAATAATTAAGTTACTAAGGTCAGCTGTACTGCATAAGCTTTCAGGTGTTACTGACATTTGAATTACATCGCGATGTTCCCATTTTATAGTAAAAAATAGCTATTTTTGTATTAAGGGTGTGAAGGGAGCGATTTTGGCCCGAGGCGGAATTACAAGACACTTAAAAATCAAGTTATTCGTTGCTAATGTGATGCAATTAAACAAAAAAAAACATTGACTATTACAATTGCTGGTTTTTTAGACAAAGGGCACTATCAACGCCCGCAAATTACTGCATAACTGATCAAATTTTAATACGATTTTACAAAAAACCGTTTTTACGTCTCGTGGCCACAAAAGCAAAGTCTTTAGGGTCTAACAACGACACCTAAAGAATTGAAAAATTTCGTATTGGTCCCATAGACAAGACAACTATCGACCGGTGTAATCTATAAAATGGCAATTTGTATGGGATTGGGTAGGGAAGGACATCATTCACTACTATGCTATACAAACAAGTAGCAATTTACAACCTAAGGTTTTCTTCATTTCTTCAATAGTGTATTTTTTAAATGAATAAATTTTAGCGTAATTTAAGCGCATTTCAATCGCTTTTCCTCATGAAACATTTCCTAGCATGAAATGTCTGCTTATATTACGTATTTTACACCCCATTGTAACGGAAATGTCTTCGTTCTTCAAGCTTTTTTTTATATAAATTAGGTGTGCTTTTCGCTTTCTATTCAATTGAATTGACTGTATCCAGAATTGGGCTTGCTTTGCGTGTTCTCAAACACCCTTTCCCCTTTATTATTAAGTGTTGACTTAATATTTTCTCATTTGTACTTTCTGCATAATTGTGGAATAGGCGGAAGGGTCATTTTTGATCAGATTATAGTATTTCGTGCAATAGTCGTATATAGAGTTTGCATTATGGACGTTTTATCAACATTACATCAGTTTTCTGTACCAGTGGTAGTTGCTAGAGCGTTAATAGAAGAAAAATTCTTATTTGCATATAATAACAGGAAGATCGTGGTCATATGTTGCTAAAAATAAAATCAGTCGACGGGATCAACGGGGAGATTCAACCAATACAGACATACGGTTCCAATTATTAAAGCATCTGATATGAGATTATTCTGATGATGTTATAAATCTAATTGTAAAAAGAACAAAAGAGAAAGCAGACAGTAAAAGTAGCACAATAAGAACAGAGCAAAAACGACGGAGAAATGTAGATTCTACAGAAATATTCTAAACAGACAATTTAGAGTATCTTGAGGAGATTTAAAGCTTTTATGAGGAAAAAATGTATCTTGAAGCAGAAATATGTACTCTGCAGTGAATTCTAATAAAATTGCTGACTTCTTACGGTTTATAACATTTTCAGGAACATAGAATTTCGAATATGTTAGCAAGATAAGTGACTACTATATATTTACACAAAACTGTTAAAAAAGCTACAATGCATCGAGATGTGGTACAATACATGAATAAATGCTATATGTTAGGCACAAGTATCCGTTTGTGGCAACGTCTGGAAAATACGGAAGAAACTATGTGTCCTTGCGAATTATGAGCGTTCTGTTGCTGTAATTTTGATGTTTGCCTTGGTAAAATTGTAAATCTTCTAGAAAAAATGAGACAATCTTACAAGTTTGGTACGGAATTGGTCGACACAACATTTTCATTAATTTTATACTCGCGGAGGAACATCCGTCTTGTTTGGGCATTTCGCAAAAATAATTGTATGCGTAATAGCAAAGACTATCCTTCCTTTGGTAATAGGTAGAGCATCTTATTCTTCTCATTTTTTGTTTAGACCGAAAATCACTCTCGTGTCCTACATCATCAAATCAAAATCAATGAAGATTGTTCTACTCTGCACAATGAACATGAAATTGTGAACGAAGAAAATAAATGTGAAGGCGTAGAGGTAAACGTGAATGGATACTTGGGGGACCCTACCTAAAATTTGGTAGATGCAACGATTAAGCGAAATATGCCTATTAAGTAGCAGAACGTTTTCAAGAATATGTTTCACACGCTCTGTTAAAGATTATACGCAAGACTTTTCTACCTGTTTGTGCGTTGTTCATAATTACTTTGCCTATATCGACAGTGTAACCCCAACAGGATCAAAATTTCTATAAAAAGAAGAACTTTTAGACTAAGAATCATACCTATCTCTTCTACTTTAGGAAAGTGGGTTCTCGACCAGTTTTTGTGGCGGAAAGAGGTAACCTCATTGACCTAAGATCAAAACTGTAATATTTAGAGTTTAATTTTATATCTGCTACATACAAAATCTTACATCATTGTTTCATCATACTTGGGAGAATATTAATTACACTCAACTATTCCTTTTGCTCTGAAATGTCATCTTATCTATGTCCTCCAACTCACGTCAAGCATGCAAACAGTTTGAGCAGTACCTCAAAACCCTACAAAGTTTATTCAGTTGTGCATCTTTTTTTCGATGTAGGTATGTATTACAGGAATTAATTAATCATCTCATAAATAATTAAATATTTATTTGGTTCTTTTTATTCCGATTCTCAATTTTAATATATTTTATATTAACAAGCGTCGAAAATTATTATCAGTTTGGCTAATTTCCATTGAAAAGTTTGGGCATCGATCGTTCAACTAATGTTCCGCATGTTTTTATTATGCGATCTTGAACTTTGATCAATGTTTCTGTCTTCTAATGAGCGTTAAATTCTTGGCAACTATAACCATGAAAAAATTGCAGTTCGGCAGAGTCAGTGTTTCGTTAATTAATTAACTGTGGACCACTTTATTTCAAAATTTTGAGAGAGAAGGTATGTTTAAAGCACGACCACTTACTCGCATGTTTACATTGTAAATTAAATTGATGTCATTCATGTCAAGAAAATCGTAGATTTGATTGGGTTTTTTTTAACGTTGTGGACTAAATGTGCTGGAAACCAAGTTAAGCTCATTTTACCATTAAAGCACCACAATAGTCTTGGCGACAGCAACGATTCAAACTTTATTAAACCTCTACGGCTTTAATTTTATGTGTTCAGTAGCTTAAAAAGCGCTTTTCTTATATGGAAGCTGTGCTACGAATACAATCGAAAACCGTCTGTGGAGTTGTAGAAAGGTAAAAAAAGTGTATCATGAAAATCGCTAAAAAAATTGAATTTTTCTAACAAAAATTAAAATTCCAATTACGAGCTCTTAACAATTTCCCACAAATTTGTTTTAATCATTAAAATCTGGAACTTCCAGATGCGTTTAGTGAGAAAATTGGTATTTTAGGCCGTTTTGCAGCAGAGCTTGTAATTACATCTTAATTTGGAGAATGGTTTACACTGTAATTTTTGTAGATTAACTATATGATCCATATATTATTCAAATGTACTTATAAATATGCGATAATAATTAATTCTTCTTAAACGCGTATGTTTATGTACGAAACGGGTAATTTACCATTACAAATGATGTAACAAAGAACACTTGTAGGTGCAGCAGTCGGCAGTGTTCTCAAAAGCATTCTTCGTTTCTGAAATAAAAACGAATAGAATGTATGCGGCACCTCACAGGATATCCGTCGCCTCTCACCTGTTCCCGGTTTGAAGTACCGTCCAAAGCTAAAAACCTTCTCTAATTACGCGGACCGTGAGAGATGCGCTTGGAAACGAGATCGCGTTAATACGATTACAAGAGTATACGCTGGCGCTCGCAGAAATAAAACGGAGGTCATATATAACCTATGTTCCTATGTACGTGTATAGAGACCGAAAAAGGCAGGAAAACCCAAACGACCACCACAACCGGCCAACATATAAGCACCTGCGACTTGTCACCCCCAGATTATGCGTCCCAAGGGATATGCTAAACCATACATTTTGCATTTTGCAGAGTGGTTGCCGTTGTCGGGGTAGGTATGGAAAGTGAAGTGGTGGCGAAACGTGACGTCTAAAAGCAGATTAGGTCGCCTGCTGACTTTGTACTCGACATATTCTTTATCCGGTAAAAGATCGATTTTACAGCGACACTCTTAAAATTTGCAATTTCTAACGATGCCGGTGACGGCGGCGAAATTAAAAGTCAGCAATGCGACACGTTTTTGTTTTACATTAATCAACCCACCAAAACCGAATTGATTTATTATTTTTTAATTAACCGCCATTTGACGCGGTCGTTAATTCTGCAATGCGTTTTGACAATCGTAGTCCAAACCAAGTTTAATTGCGTTCCTCTTCAACAACGCATTAATTTATGCTTGCATGGGTTTAAGTTGGTTGCACGTTTTGCGATCACCCACTCGTTAAAACTGAATCAAAAATGAAAAGGAAACAAAGGAACGTAAAGTAATTTCAAAGCATGAAGTAGCATACAAATACATTTGAGTAAAATATATAACAAAATTCCACACTAAAACATCCTTTTGGTATATAATATTTACGAGAGAAAGCGGACGGGCCTGCGGTTAAAAAGCCATCAAAGCCTCCGTCACTGGATAAAAACATGCAACCGGAGATCACAGAGAACTTCTTACTTATACAGCATCATTTCCTGTTCTCCCAACGTTCTTCTTGTGCTTGTTAACTTAGCCATTACCTACCTCAGTTACATTATTTTACTAAACTTCCTATATCTATAACAAAAATTACACCCTCGCACTTTTGGGGAAATCCTAAACTTTTTGATTACCCCAATTCATCCTGTTAAATATTACAATTTCCAATTAATTTTCGATGTAAATTCTAACACGTTCCGACCTTTACTTTATCTACTAACGGGAACGGTTTAATAATATGAGGGTCATATTATATAGTGTTATTTCCGTTTTGAAGAATTTTTTATGGAGCTCGTGTTGTAACTTTTTCTTATTTGTTTACATAATCACTTAATCACGAATTTACGCGATCCGTATGTTACCTGTCAATTAACTTGAAAATGCAACGGGCTTCTTTAATGAGAAAAATTAGAAATTTTTTCATCATTTTCGATATATTCATTTTATGCTCTACTAATTTTAATAAGTCTTTTAATTATTATTGCTAGCCTATGTCGCACATTCTTTCCTCTTATATTAATTGGTAACACAATTTTTAAGGTTTTACACTCGTCACATGTCCTCGAAAATCTAAAACTCATCGCAAATAACGTGAAAGGTTTTAATTTTCGTGTTTAAAAATCATTATTATTTATTTAATGACGATGTAATGAATTATCAACACTCGTTGATCATCTGTTTATGAACAAGTTGCATCTTGCACGATCCGTTAATGGGCCTCAATATTGGATATTGCTTTACGGATGTTATGTTCTTTGCGAAT
Organism: Pyrocoelia pectoralis; assembly: GCA_036250285.1. Classification (NCBI taxonomy): domain Eukaryota; kingdom Metazoa; phylum Arthropoda; class Insecta; order Coleoptera; family Lampyridae; genus Pyrocoelia; species Pyrocoelia pectoralis. The sequence continues at coordinate 3,617,732 of CM070075.1, read as the reverse complement.
GGAAAATCAAATCAGCTTTACAAGCATCACCATCCGTCCATTTTCGCAAAACGTTAAAGCCAATCCCAAAATGAACATAGCTACTCAGACTCTTTCATTATTATGTTTTAGGTTTCGCCACGATCACAAACGTTGAAAATCTGGGTAAGTAGAAAACTGGTTACGGCCCACTCTCGGCAATTTTGTGACACATACTGAAGAATTAAATATGAAGAATGAGTAAATATGGTTTTTATTTTCATCACAGGAAAGTAAATTGAAATGTTAAAAAATGAAATTTTTCATAAAAATTGATGAAATTGAAAAGCTAGGTTTTATTATCAGAAGTAGTTTTGGTATTGAATCACATTTTCGTTCCTTGTAAGAAAAATCAACTACAGTTACGCCAGGAAATTGGCGAAACGCCTTCCCAGAGCCATAGAAGTTAAACATTACTTCAAGCGTTGAGTGAAAAGTATAAAGAGGCGAAACTATAATGCAAAATTGCGTACCCTATTGCTGTGTCACTCTTACTCGTATCGGTACTGAACCGTCGAGTGAGATAGTCAAATATCAGACCCAACTCTCAGACCCATCAGGAGCGACGTTAAAACGATTGTGGTTTCGCCTCTTTATAACTTTTCACTCAACGCTTCAAGTAAGCAGATACTATGGACAAATTAGAATCGCAACCATAATGTTGTCTTCAATTAATGGAGAGGCCCTTGATTCCTTTATATGTACAGCCGTTTTCAGACGAAAAATGGAGAATAGTACTACTAAGTATTGTCCTACTCGAGAGGAGGTGTATGTTCATTTTTTCTATTTCCTACCCTCCTCTTCCACTTCTGTATCTCTTAATCCTCACATCCTCCATATCATCTTTTACTTTGTCTTCCCTTCTTGAACCATTTGGGTTTTTATTCAACAAGAACTTGAACATTTTTCCTATGTGCCCTAGCCGATCTAATTTATCGGGATTTTAAAAGATCGCGATGCCTCGATTATAAATCAACTCCCTTGATTATTTTTACTGTGGATTTTCTTCCCGACAATACCCTAAAAGAAAAAAGAAAAATTTGAAAACTTGAAAATCATATTTATTCGAACTTTAAAGAAGTATTCGATTTCATAAATGTCTTAAATAATAACATTAGTGCCCAAACTAAGGAGTGTTTGCTAGACGTGTAACTACAGTGCACCAGCTTTCAATAATATGTAGCGATTTTTAACAGATGTCATTTTTGAGAAAAAGAATTTGCAACACCAAAACTTCCTCGTTTCTCAAAATTTTGAAGCTTCTCCTGTTTTTTCGATCTAGTTTTGTTGGAAAAAACTAAATTGTACAGTTTTACATTGTAGGGCGACAAATTAGTCACGCTATGGCGAACAATGTAGTTTATAGTTCACCTACGAATTAATTGATCGTGTACATGTAATTAATATTTCACTAAGAAAGAAGCGGTGAGTGAAAGAGAGGGAACAAGGTCTGTAAAATGGATAAATGTTATGCGGGCTTGAAAGGTTTTCTTAAAAGTACTAGAGTGTTAACTGTCAACCATTTCGACGTTAATGATAGGTGTTCGACTTTTTTCTTTGCTTTAGGCTGGCACGAATATCTTCTTCAGTCACTAGTACTACAGAAGATTGAGTTGAGTCACACCATGACCTTAATTCTCTTTCACAACAATAAATGTATTTACATTGAAGGAAATAGTTTTAGGATTAAAAAACCTATTCAATTGTAATATGTATTATAATGTATATCTTATCTTAGGTGTCCATTCAACTAAGTATTTAAATAAATATGTTGTATCGCCAGCGAAAACAATTTCATGGATGTTAGTATTCAAGTAACTAGAGAAATTATGCTATACCAAAGGACAGGAGACCCCACAATGCTGCCTTACGGCAAATCGATTTTAATAGATATCTTTTTGGAAATTCTGTTACAATTACTCGCCACGAACTTTTAGTTTTTTAATGCAAAATTTCGCAACCGCTTTGTCCTCAATGAAAACCATTCCAAACGCACTCGAGAATTGTGTCAGTTATAATTATTTTGCGAAAAATAATGGTTTGTATCAAAATAATTTGACATTTGAATGAAAAGAGCTTCTTCGACAAATCGAAACAATAGATATGATCTGACAGTATTTGAATTTACCTCATTTTTCCTGTTTATGTGGTCTTAGAGCCTCAATTAGGTTTTTAGGTATCATCTGCATAAATGTTTGCTTCTCTTAAATGCGTGTGATTTCAATTTACATTATTTAATGACTTTTCTTTGCTGATGCGTTATTTTTATGCATCATAATGATTATTAAAAATAAAATCTAAGACTTGAAACATTATTAGCGAGACTGAAACGAATCCCAACCGGCTGTGCATTAATTTGACGCTCCCCTTTCAGTCTCTGATTTCATTAAACATTTTTTGCGCTCCAAAAAAAGTTATCATATAAAACCTATATAAAGTGGTTATTTTGTTTACACCGTCAGTGAATTAACCGAAAACTTGCCGAAACCTGACCATATGATCTTTTCCGTTATTGATCATCTAAAAACCTCAAACAGCACCTTTTTTGTACAACCACTCTCCAAATTGTATGTTCTTAGGAGTTAGGGCAGTTCGCAAGCTAAAGAAATCCCGCTGCCTGGATTATTATGGCATCAATTGAATTTTGGTGAAGGATTCAATAGACATTTATGTGAATTACTTATACTACTTGGTGACGCTTTATAATTTAATGTATCACAGAGAGTGTCTATCCAGATTAGTCATGGCCAAAATCGGTCTTGGTCTTGCAGTCTTGGCTTGGTCTCTTGCGAGACTAAGACCAAGACCAAGATGACAACGCCATTAGCAAGACCAAGACCAAGACTCAAGGTTGTAAGACCAAGACTGGATGCAAGACTAGCTCTGCAAGACATAGGCAAGAACAAGACTATCTCGCAAGACTCTTGCAGTTTTTTTCTTATTACGGACGATTATTTTTTTATTTATACCACACACACACACACACAAACATTTGTTTTCCCAAAAAATTATTGACTGAATTTAGTAAAATTGTTTGAAAAATAAAATTAATAAGTAATTACTATAATCATTTTAAATGAAATATTTACTTAAACCAAATAAAACTATTTGAAATTTGGCTAAAATGTAATTTAATTGAAATAAATTTTGTTAAGAAAGCATTTTATAATTAGGGTGTACAATAAAACGAATTTAGTTTTGCAGAAGAAGAAAGTTTACATCTAGCGACACAAAATTTCGATTAATTTGTTATCATTCATAGTACGGTATAAAAATGCAAGACTGCAAGAGTCTTGCGTGGAAGACCAAGAACAAGACCAAAACTCCATATTCAAGACCAAGATTAAGACCGGCATTAAGGATATCAATGCAAGACCAGGAGGAAGACCAATTGGTGTAAGACCAAGACCAAGACTTGTGTGGCCTTGTCTTGGTCTTGCGTTTGGCCATCACTAATCCAGATGCATTTAAAACTATTACCATTATCCCAAAATTTTCTGAAATTGTTGAAAGTGTCCTAAATGATAGGCTCATCGACTTCTTTAAGACTCATGACCTGCTGAGCCCCGCAAAAACTGTTCCACTTCTCAAGCGGTTTTCAAAATAATCTCACACACATATAGCACATATATCTGATACTATGCCACTTGTCCAAAGCGTTCGGTTGTGCATCCTTTAATATTTTACTTCACACATTTGAGCTGTACGGAACTAGGGGTTTTGCCAAAACATTTTTTACTTCTTACCTCCACAATAGAAAGCAATGTGTTCGGGCCAATGGGACCAATTCGAATTTGCTAACCACGCAATACGGCGTACCGCAAGGCTCGCTGTTAGGGCCTTTACTTTCTATCGTTTATATTACCGACTTTTTTCAATATATTCAACCAATCCACTGTTTTGCTTATGCGGATGACACATCCTTAATCGTCACAAATAAAAACTGCAAGACTCTAAACTCCAAAAAATTTAAAACGCTTCAACACCCTTAAGATTGGTTCGCACAATAACTTAAAACTCAATAAAGAAAAAACACTTTCAATTACGTTTTCTTTAAACCCTAAATTTACCTCACGTAGATGAAAAGATGAGGTAATATTGCCTATAAATGATCCGTTTTCAGCCATATTCCTGGGACGAAAATGGCAATTCTTCTTATGTAAGTGTAAAAAGTGTATTCCGCTCATTAGTCCTTCACATCGTACACACTGTATGTACAATTCATCTCGGTGGCAGCCACAGGCAATGCTGCAGATTTTGTGCTACCTTTCTTGCTAAGAACTTTAGGTTTTCTCCTTTTTCAGAAAATCTTTCAGTGTGGAATATTTGCTTCTGAACATTTTTGACTAAGGTACTAATTTGTTATTCTAAAGAGGAATTGAAAACTATTTTCTTACTGCATCCAAGAAATAAGTACATATTTTCCTTCACATTGTTTTCCATCTCGTAAATTTTTATGGCAAACATATATATCGCATTGTATAATTAGGTTAACGAGAGGGCAATATTATCTGAACGGAAATGTGAGGTTTTAACGCGGTTACAGTGCTTCGTTATAGAAGGGTGAATATAGAAATGGCTTAACGTCCCATGGAAGCTTTTTAATATAAGAAAAAGCGGGTACTTACTGAACCATGAACGATAATATACACATGGATTAAATGAAAAATTGCAAATTAACACTCCCAGTGGTGACGTAAAAGTGCAAATCTTTGAGTATAACAATGCTCTTTCATTACATTTACTCTTGAAACGCCCCTTCGTGGTGCATCGCATACAAACCATCGAGTACTTTTACCCACTAGAAATTTGGGCGTAGAAAAAAATACCGGAATATGAGTAAATTAGTATCATTATATTTGTGAAAATCAATAGCTCTTTTCTCCCATTTTACGAGCCATGTTTAAATTCAAACGAGAATTACCAATCGATTGTACTAATAACAGTTCTTCACTAATCAACGTCATCGTAACACTAATTTTCCTTTTGTTTCAGGTACGTAGAGCTGTCCTTCATAATTGATCAACATACTTGTAAGTAAATTTTGTACATTGTAATGTTGTTTTAAATGTATTATCGTTGATACACGTCGCCCGTATTTGAATATCAAAGAAAAGTTTTAAGCTAGGAAAATCTCGCTCAAGCGCTGGAGTTGTAAATAATGCAACAGAAATACTAAAACACATATAACGAGCTCATAGAGAATTCACCGCTATATGTATGCTTGGTTAAAGATGTTAACGTGTATATTTTGTATAAAACAAACTCCAGTTACTTATTATGCCCTTTTAATACGAAAATCACCCAAATTCTATTTTATTTTAAATTGAATCGATAAGTAACATGAATTTTTGAGGTGACTTGGATTTTTTTTTTGAAAGTGTATGAAATTGTACCCTTTGTATGTCCATTGCTGCATTAGTAATACCGAATGATTGATTGAATACAAGATTACGTCATAATGGGACCCAATTTTCTGTAATTTATGGACTATAAATGTTTGTAATGGTTTCAAAATACTGGCGCTCCAAATTTCCATTATAATTGCGGTGACTGGCACTAATTAAGATTTTTTTTCGTTAACAAAGGTGTAGTTCACATCGGATGATGTTCTGTAAGGCTATAATTGTGGAAAAAGTAGGTCACGACCCTTGTATGTATGTGTGTATAATACATCTAAGTGAGGACAACAGTAAATTATAAATAAAGAGGTCGTTGCTTATACCGCTGTTAAACTAAATGTTTAATACAAAAGCGAATCTCAACACATTTCCATTTAGTGCAAATATTTTCACGACGTGAATTTCTACCTGCTTTACTTGCGTTAGCCGGGGCTTGGTTTCGCTATTAGATGTTTACCATTTGCGTCCCAGGCGCCATATAGCAGACAACGCTAACCATAAAATGTTAAGAGGTTGGGTTGCTAATCGTATCCAGCATGCTAGATAACGTCTTTCTCTCCCATCGTAGAATGCAATCAATGTTTACACATTATTCTCGTATGAGCACGCCTAAATATCAATTAATAATGAAAAACGTTTATACATTAGTAACGTTTTACGATATTTTGATGTTGAGATTACTTTAACAGTCTTCCAGATTACATATCAACAAAGTTCAAGTAGGTAGATTTCAAAAAGATAGCCCTATTAATTACTATTAAGCTTCGAACTGTAATATACGAAAAATTGATAGGGCCTGTTTATTTGTCTATTGGTACTTTTACAAGTCGGTCCTTTATATCTACCTAAAATCATTCACAAGTTGCCAAATCACTGAAATCTTTTAAATAATCCTTTTACTATGATAAATGTATTAGTAAACTATAAACTAAATAAAGATTATATTATTATTATTATTATTTTTCATAAATCCTTCATCGAAACTGCATAAAATAGTAACATTTCAATTACTCCGTCAGGGGACGTTGTGTTGTGTCATAATAAAAATAATTACCGTAAAACCTGACAACTTTGCCCAATTTTTTTCGTTTTCTTTAGATATTTTTTTAAAGAAATAGTAAATGCGATTAAAAATCGGTAGTACGACACATGACGCTAGCTCCAGTTAGCTATCTCAAGATGACTAAGAAAAAAATATAATTATAGGTGGGCAAAAATGTCAGCAAAAATTTCAACTTTGCCCAGCTTCGAAAAGTAATTGATAGAGCCATGTTAAATGCTCAATTGACAACTTTGTCCACATTTTATGTTTTAAAAATAATTATTTTAGGGTACTGCTAAATAATTAAACAAAAAGTCTGCTCGTAAACTCACAAACATAGAAGAATATAAGAAAAACGTTCTTTAAACTATGGCACAAATGTAACAGTCTTATTTACAGTTTCATTTGTTACAAAATATCTCAGATATGGAACCTACCTACGGAACAAAAAACTAAAAAAACAAAAATTTAAATAAAAAGACTTTCCTTTGGTGTCTAAATAATTTTTTATTAGCATTTTTAGCTCCATCGTTGTTACCGGAGAGCCAAACTCGGCGCAGGCAATTAGAACATCTACTAAATGACGTTCCTCGATCGCCGTCAATTGCTCATGTTTTCCATTAACTTTATTTAAAATAGTTTTCCGTGAACATGAAATTCTTTTTCTACATCTCTTGAGGACATGACGTTTTTAAAAGCAGTTATCGCGGTTTGAAGTGTAGTATCGCTATAATTTCTGTATCCTCTGACACCCACCTTTTTACGATTCGTTCCATTTCTGGAAAAATTACATTTTTTTGATCGTTTAATATTTAATATATTTGCAAGAACATCAACGTTTTATTCATGTTCTAAAAAATGATTGGAACTTACAAAAAACCTATTTTAAAAACAAAAAATTAAACAATATATTTTTTTTTCTTTTCGTAATAATGGGCTGACAACTTTGCTCGCTTCACCTTTCTCTTAGAACTTTTCTGCCCGAAATGTATGTATTTTAAAATTACTCATATACTCTTTTTAAGAACACATTAGAAGTATATACCTGACGACATTTTCTTAAAAATAAGGGCATATGACACTACGCCGAATGCCCACAACGCCGACACGCTTTTTTGATGGTCCATATCGCCGACTAGGGACACTACGCCGACGGACACTACGCCGACAGTGCCCACATCGTCGACAAATGTACAAGGGACACAACGCCGACAGTGTCCACATCGTCGACAAGTGTACAAGGGACACTTCGCCGAATTTTTCTCTGTGGACACAACGCCGGCAATTTTAAATTGCAATTACCTAACGTAATATCATTATTTTTAAACTTATTTGCGTAATTAAATGTTGCACTTGACTATGAAAAAGTATCAATTGAAAAAAAATATACTAAACCTGCAAATAACCTAGGCGCTTTAGTGGCAATCAACGTTTAAGTTTTGCATTTTGCATTCTGCAATTAAAATAAAAATTCGGTGTCCCTTGTATACTTGTCGACGATGTGGGCATGGTCGGCGTTGTGTCCCTTGTACACTTGTCGACGATGTGGGCACAGTCGGCGTAGTGTCCCTAGTCGGCGATATGGGCCATCAAAAAATCGTGTCGTCGTTGTGGGCATTCGGCGTAGTGTCCCGGCCCCAAAAATAACTTCAAGAGCAAAATAAAATAAAATAAAATGTAGGGTACATTTTCTTATCGGGTATTTCGTGCGACGAGCCTCTTGACGATTTAAAACACACTGAGCAAGAAATCACTTATTCCCCACTCAGAAAATCCTCCAATCAAGAATATAGCGACATTCATAAATTTGAAAATAATAATTTATTATAACCTTGTTGCCAGGCAAAGTTGGCCTCCCTGGGTTGTCAGGTTTTACGGTACCAATAACTCTTTTAATTAGGTATACGTACAATATGTATTAAGGTTGCTCTTTGTTATTAATTATTTATCAATTATACAGTGTGTCCCCGGATGGAGTTGACAAGAGGAAAAAAATTTTTATTATTGGTTTTACGACAAAAAGTCATTCTTTATAAAAAGTTCTGCTTGTTGAGTAGATAAAGTAACCATTGGAAAATCTAAGATTAAATGTACAGAATGTCCACAAATTAAGATAACATGAAAATGCTTCAACAGAACAGTATCATTTATTTGCATTTTACGGATTACTGTTAAGTGAAAAAGTTCTTTAAGAACATAAAATTAGTAAAAATACCAATTCCATAACATTTAATCAAATAAATACGACAATACAACAACCTTTGATCGTCAAGATTAATTATGATTATCTACATTAATTTCCAGATAACATGTTACCTCAATTACACTTGAACTTAAACAATACATAATACAATCATAATACTCGAACTTTACAGTTAAGATTTTGTATTTTTACTAATTTTATGTTGCTTAAAGAACTCTTTCTGTAAACAGTAAACTCTAAAATGCAATAAATGATACTGTTCACTTGAAGCATTTCCATGTTATCTTAATTTGTGGACATTCTGTACATTTAATCTTAGATTTTCCGATGGTTAATTTATTTACTCAACAAGCAGAAATTTTTATAAAGAATGACTTTGTCATAAAATCAATAATAAAAATTTTTTCCCTCTTGTCAACTCCATCCGGGGACACACTGTATTCTTTGTGGTCGCCGTATTGCAAAGCTGAAAATCTTCTTTGGGTTGTAGAAAAAATTATTTCAGCTTGCGTCACAAATTAACGATTCGTAAGTGTTTGTTCGCTATTTCTTAACGTTTGTTGGTTTTTAATATTTATAATAAATAATGATATAATTAAGGCGCAAAGTTAGCCCCCCCCCCCCCCAACTTCCAAAATTCCCAATTTTTTTACTTTCAATCATTTTCTGGTCGCTTGTTGGCCATATTTACTCTTCCTTTACTTCCTAGACGTGTGGAAAGGAAATAGCGATGTGAATAAAGATCATTATTATTAACATCTCTGTAATTGTGTCAATTTAGGTTTCCGTTCTAAAAATGCCCGGTTTTCGTTAAGTTTTCAGTTTTTTATCATTCGGTTGCAACATCTATGATAATTGGAATTTGAGGCTGATCTCCATAGTTGCACCCCGTACGTCCACACTGGTTTTATTATTGTTTTGTAAGTAGAGTTTTCGGAGTTTGAAGCTCAGCTGTTTCCTTAAGAATTTGGTAGATGTCGTCAGGAAGGGTTTTCTTAATCATAGTAGTCCGCTATGCCAGGTTTTATCTAAAGCCTGGCTTATATCAAAGGAACTCCTTATAAATGGAGCAATAAGTCAGTGTAAAATTCTAATTATCATTATCATTAAAAATTTACATTTCCGAAATTTGTTATTTTATTGTAAATGGGTAGCTCTGATTAGAGTTCGCGCACGATCCCTCAAAAGTTCTAAAGTTTTCTACAATAATTATTTTATTTTCTTAACTTAGCGTTAAGGGGCAGTTCTGATTGGTAGAGTTATGACATTTTGTGTTCCAGTTGGCTCAGGGGCCATTTTTGAGCGAAGTAACTTATTACTGTGAATAAAAAAATTGAAGCAAATGCTTGTGCGTGATAAGCCCACTTTATTTTCAAAACCAATATTATAGGAGTTAACTTACGGAACAATTTTTGTAGCTTATAAAGGACTTTGGAATTAGAAAATGTTGAAAATGGGGGAACTACATTCACAGGAATCACGCACCTTTAATGCATAGCTACAACAGAAATTACATTATCGGAGATAAATTCTCATGTAAATTTAATTCCAGAAACTAAATACCGAATAAAGTAATAAAATCGTAACTAAGTGACAAACTTCCGCCCTGCACTTCCTACATTTCTAAGAATAACATGACTACCACTATTCCTTGTTTTAGTTGACTTGATTCGTAATGATTGACCGTTCGTTTTTCCTCAACGAATTTATTATTCGTCCGGTTCTATTTTTATTTAGTACTGGTTTACATTTTGTTTTAAGTGGCTTTAAAGTACACACTATCTTTCTGTATAGCAAAGTTTGAATTTAAAATTTGTCACACAGTAGACGATGTTACGCGCAAGTTTTAATTTTTGCGCGTTAAAAACTGAACTTTCATGGAATTTTATTCAATTTATAATAGGTGCACTATGCCCATTGAAACAGTTTAGAAAATGATCTTTAAATTATGTTAATACTGTATCATCACCATTTTCCTTAATTATAGTCTGGTCAGACGTTTCTCACTAATTGTGTGTTTAGCTAAATATCAATTTGGTTACCAAAGATATCCAATTAGTCGAGCATTTTATTTAATATTCTATGTGCGGAATACCGGCTTATAAATTGGCGCCTGCTTCGACCTTTACCTGTTCACCGCTATATAGCCAGGTTGATGTCCGCTGCCGTTTTGCAGCCGCTCTTAAAACCGTACCACGCAATCCGGAGGCGCAGATGTTCGACGCAAGCGGCCCGGAGCCACCCGTCGGTCGGTCCGTACAAAACTGTCCGTTCAGAGATATTAATATTATTAATGTAAGCAAACAGGGGCGTATTTGCATTTATTACACGCAAGTAATCTATCGATCACAGGACATTTCAATATGGCGCCGAATTTAAATCTGCTATATAGTCTATTGTAACAGCAATTAGGGTGGGTATCAGATCGTCGGGTAAAATAACGGTAGCATCGATGTACATATGTTTGAGTGGCTCCCATTAAACAGAGATCTAATTAAATGATTCGCCGGCTGATCTGCGTTTTGATGTTAATTGAAATGTACTGTTACGCGTTTCTTTCACTTCTCTTTCCTAATTTAACACTGCATTAAGAATCCGGAGAAGCAGGAATGAAAAAAGGAGGAACCAGCTGTATATAATAATAAAAAGCATTAAGTTGGAAGTAATAAAGAACGAAGTCATGTCGTCAGCTTCGATAATCCTACAATTAAGTTCTTTAATTCACTGGGGATATAGAAGCCGTGACATAAATGGAAAGTGGCCGCCAGCTTGGGGCATACAAGCATCGGAGGAGAGCAATACGTGAGAGCGTAATAGGGCGGCATGATGACTCGACATGGCATGACACAGACCGCGTATCGTCCTTTCGTCCCAACCCTCCTCAGTCAGACACTTTATAGCGCCGACGGGTCGAGCGGTTCCATAGACGAATGCTGCGTGATATCTTGTGCTGGTTTTGACCCGTTTTCGTACATCTTTAGCTTTACAATTTCAATTAACTTCCCTTTTACTAAAAAAATGTTCATCTCTGAAATATTTTTGATATGTGCGTTACTCTCTTTTAGGTTAAGATTTGGAGTATTCAATTTAAATCGGTCATACGATATTCTTTATACGATTTGTTTATTCTCTTTTGACGCCCTTGTACTAGTCGTGTCAAGTTGCCTTGCTCGTTTTTATATATTCCTTTTAAATACAGGCGGTGTTTGATGGCGAATTCACCTAATTTTAGTATTTTAATTCACTTTACTTAGAAGTCTCGATCGTTGTGCTCAGTATTTACTTCAGTCACCGTAATAAACAGTGACCGTAATAATCTTCGCATCTTTACAATTTTTCATGAGAACCATTATTTTTTTCTATCGCTAACTTCGTATTTGAAATTTTACACGATTGACTAAATCAGACGATAGACAGGGGATAGAAACTCAATTAAACATGCCCTTTTATTAACTTTTTATTTACATCAACTTTTGGTTATAATGCAATAGAAACCGACTTTTTGTAAATACTAAAAGCACACACAGACCAAACAATCTCCCTGCTATTTTCAGGGAAAATTACATTTACCCTATACTTTACCCTCTGCATCCGGAATCACATTTTATTGTACAAAGCGTTATTAAATTCAATTGCAATGCCACTAAAACGAATTCATTTAAAATATTAACTGAAACTAACAATACAATGAACATAATTTCAGTGGATCGACTACTACAGATAAGTTACTATCAAATGCAATTTATGAGAGGGACGGGTTACAGGGACCCTCTAAAGTTTATCCCAAACTGAAGAAATGATGTGAAATATTTTCAGTTAGCGGTGATTTTAATCTTCATTATGCTCTAAAAAGTTCGTTGTAGTATTGCTTAATGCGAGACAAATGACCTTTTTCAACTTACAAAATATAGAGAGCATTTTGGAACGAATTCTTCATGAAAATAGAAGGGTTGTGTTTATCTATAATACAGAGTAAGTCTATATTTCGGTGTTATAACTTATTTCGGAAGGGATCAACCTAGAATTTCGAATAATTCAAACTCGGAACTCGGAGGTACCTAACTCGAAATGTTGTCGAGATATAGGACTATTGAAGTACTCCAGTCTAAAAGGTAAACCCCAACCCAAGCGAGACCGAGGGTTTACCACGCAACAAGTTATTCCTCATTGAAGGCAAATGAGGGAGATAAAAAAGTTAGATAAATGAACACCTCACGAATTAAGTAATAATAATAATTAAAAAGAATTTCGTTTAGACGTGTTGTCTTTCTAAATTTAGTGCAACAATAATGACCCATTAATTAATTGGATTGTGACGAAAGTGAGCTCCAAAGTCCGTTGTAAAGACAAAATTGTACCAACGATCATGGTGACTTTTTGGCGGTGTTCGCCTGGATTACTTCGATATGGTTCTTTTCTTCTTTTGGTCCTGGAGAAGTACCGTGCGAAAGTTGACCAGATAACATACTTACGGATACTACTGGACCGAAGAAAGTTGAACGATAACTGCAATGAGACGAAAAACAATTGATCTCTCACATATTTTTAAGTAATTCTCTTACAGGATGTACATATGCGAAAAAATATGACATAATTCTTGTTTTTTATTTCTCCTTTTTTAACAAATCTTACAAAGCGCTTCAGGCAGTTCAGAAAAATTTCACTCTTCGTATATCCTTTGCTGAATTTCTTATTTCTTCGTGGAAGGGATGGCTTTAAAATTTTCACTAAAAACCAATGTTTTAAGTAGCATGCATTGGAACTAGTAATTCTTACGAAACCTAGCGCAGTCTCGTTGTCTACAATTCTTGCAGTATCTGACAATTAGGTACCTAAAGTCCATTTCATATATGTTCCGTTGCACGCCATTATCAAAATAAAGTTTCATACCGTAGGTATCTAATAATTATATAAATAATATAAACATGTTTTATTTATGTTGTTTTATTGATTAATTAATTGACTTTTCAATTATACAGCTGGAATTCAAAGTAATGTTGTCAATTAATATAAATTTTAGGTTAACGCAAACAGCAAAGATTACAACATTGTATTTTTCCTTTTATAATTTTTAATCTTAACCTATCTTGCTTGTTTTTATGTCTTGTGTGTTTATTTCATAGTTTATCAACACAATGAAAATTACCATTATCGCTTATCTATTCACGGCTACGTATAAACTTTTGATTATAAACTATATTCAAAGCTATAAACCTAAAAATGATTTGACAATGTTGTGTAGGTAATAATGAAGTCAAATATCAAAGACGAGAACTAAAAATGTTCTGCATAGCGTAACGAAATTAAGTAAAGTAAAGTAAAGTAATATTTAATTCTGGAAAAAGGGAGAAACAATACCTACCTAGTAAAAAACTTCTATTTTCGGTTGCAAATGTTTTTGTTCATAGCAAATATCGCGCAGATTCATTGTTAAGGCTTTTTCGCTGTTTTCGTACAATTAACGCGGCACGTGAAAACAACGTTCCCACGAGACGGATGTAGGAAGTTTCGTGCGATCAAACTCAGAATCGGAAATTCGAGAGCATGTATTTTCCACCATTGTAATATACAGTGTGTCCCCGGATAGGTGAAACGACTCTTGTGAAAGATAAAAAATTTTCGATATAAAATTTCATTGTTTGGGGTTCAGCCCTGCTTAGTTAAAGACTAATTTCTGGCATAATTTTAGTTTTCTAAAATCATGTATGCCTTGGATATTTTCAAAAATCTGATTTTTGGTTCTAGTAAACTACCTTTGTTAGTGAAGATATAACAAAATTTGATTAACAAAAGTTGTTTAGAATCATGAAAGAGTCCTACTTCTAGAATTTCAAGCACCTAGGCCAACGTTGATGTTTTGGCAAAAACGACTCTTGTGAAAAATAAAAAATTTTCGATATAAAATTTCATTGTTTGGGGTTCAGCCCTGCTTAGTTAAAGACTAATTTCTGGCATAATTTTAGTTTTCTAAAATCATGTATGCCTTAGATATTTTCAAAAATCTGATTTTTTGTTCTAGTAAACTACCTTTGTTAGTGAAGATATAACAAAATTTGATTAACAAAAGTTGTTTAGAATCATGAAACAGTCCTACTTCTAGAATTTCAAACGTTGATGTTTTGGCAATTTACAATAATTTAGGTGATATGACTCTTGTAAAAGCGATAAAATTCTAAATAAATAAAAGAATTTCTTTAACAACAGTCATATCACCTATCCGGGGATAAACAATATTAAACTATCAGATAAAAATTATTGTAAATTGCCAAAACATCAACGTTGGCCTAGGTGCTTGAAATTCTAGAAGTAGGACTCTTTCATGATTCTAAACAACTTTTGTTAATCAAATTTTGTTATATCTTCACTAACAAAGGTAGTTTACTAGAACCAAAAATCAGATTTTTGAAAAGATCCAAGGCATACATGATTTTAGAAAACTAAAATTATGCCAGAAATTAGTCTTTAACTAAGCAGGGCTGAACCCCAAACAATGAAATTTTATATCGAAAATTTTTTATCTTTCACAAGAGTCGTTTCACCTATCCGGGGACACACTGTATACATTGTTTTTATTACATCGTGGCATGGAATAATATTTTTGAAATTTCAACATGCATTCTTCTTCGGCGACAGGGGTAGACTTTTCTGCGTATATCATAACATATCAAAATATTCTAGTCCTTCCACTTCCTGATTTTTGAAACCTTGTCCCAGAGGTTGATAAAAATAGATTTTGCATATGTTTTCAAACTTCTGAATCGAACTGCTTTTTTGGTCCCAAATCAAACGTTTCTGACTTATGGCGCGAATCGAGAATTAGAACTGCATCATAAATCCAAGTGGTTTTACGATAATGCTTTAATATTTTATCCCTCGCGGCTTGGAAGCCAACAATAAGCGGGGGTTCAATTTTGATTTCCGTTCCGGTCAAATATTTTTTTGCTCTCAAGATTATCTACCAGTGGATTGATACATACATACCACTAACATCGGCAATGTGACGTACCTACTTCTTTGCTACGAGTTTTCTATTTAAAATACTTCACGCACTTCTCCTAACAATATCCATTCTTCATTCCTAAGAGCATATGATTGTAAATCCACAATACCCCAAGTCCATGCCTCCCTTTCAGAGCTGCTTGTAACACATCGTTACTCCAGAGTACATCCAACGCAGATGTCAGTTTTCTTGAATTAGTATTCGCCACACAAGCACTTCAGAACGACGCCATCGGCGATACGGCCCAACAAAACGATAATTCCGTGTATTCAGTTTGAGTACGCGTCCACCGCTAGCAACATTTTTTTAAAAGCCTACACTGTGAAATTCTTTGTTTTTATACAATTATTTACAGATTTTCAAGATCGCGAGACTCTCGTACGAGACCACAATAAACTCTCGTCTCCATTCCTCTTTTATTTTGTAAATCGGTATGGGATCTGTGTAAGTTTCCCAATTAACAATGAAGTTTTGTTCTGTTGAAGTGATAAATACTGCGTGTATTGGTCAAAAATATTCACGGATTTTATACCCATTTGTGGAATAGTTCTGTTTTCGAACCAAAAATGGGTGTCTTTGTTCACACAAAAAGCTAAGTCAGAACAATGAGTTTTACACATCCTGAAGTACTTCTGAAAGACTTACAAGTACAATCGTTTATGTCTATGTGTTAAAATCTCTGTTAGTGTTCATAACGCCCTGTGACGTATGGCTCAAGACTACAACACATTGAAGGCAATAATTATAATATTATAAATATTCCAAATCAATTATTTTTGCAACTTGGAGTTTTTGTAACCTTGTTTTTATCAATTCTTTTTATTATTATTCTTTACCGGACTCCAATTTCAAATCTGTATGTAGATTTTAAACCAAATTAAGTGAACGCCTACAGAAGTAATTAAGGTAAATGGGCAATTTAGTGAACACCAAATTTGGTATATCCATAAAGTTCTTCTTTGGTACCCAACGTTTTACTTTGAGTGGTGTTTGAACTTAAACTCCAAGGTTAATGAACTTTTGGAGCTAGATATGTACTTATTTAAACCAATTGGGCCAACACATTCCAAATTAACGAGCACGATCGATATCTGCATATTAACTAGTTTTTTTATCAATTTTATCATGAAATCATATATCTAAGTTAATTTGACGATTGTGAATCGCCAACCTTTGCTATATCTTCTAAACCTAAACGATTCGCTGATAATAATAATAATAATAATAAAAGTGACGCCAACGGAGAAGCCTAGGAATATAGGGTCTCTTTTTGTTATTGATGCGCGACGCTGCGTTCATGTTAATGCCTTCGCGGAAAGAGGGTCGACGGGACGTGGCTTTTACAAATTGGGATCAAATACACCGAGGCTTCTCAAACAAATACATTATCTAAAATGTGATCAGCGTTGGTTTTATCAACGTCATTTAATTTAATGAACATAATATGTGTACCTATAGTATTTAGTATGTTCACTTTTTAACAGCAACTTCAAATTTATATTGTATAGATATATCTATGTATTAGTAGGACTAATCGTAACTTGATTTCGATCCGTGCGATTAGTTAACCAGGCTTGGCCTGAGTATCGATAACAATCGAAGTACATAATAATTTTATTAATGCATTGTTATGGAAAACATTCGCATATGTCGCAGTTATAGTTAACGAGGTATAGGTGAATATTTCAACTCTAAAATTCCCCTATATTTTTTAGGGTTTAAATATTCACCTATACTTCATATTTCAACACCATTTGAGATTAATTTAATCAAATGTATTCTGAGATGTACGTAGATGTGGTTGAAAATCTACGGTTAACAAAGAAGAATACAAACATAGATTGAATTTCACAAAAAAACTGGAAGTGCGTTTGGTAACAAAATAATTACACATTTTGTTTTCTCTTGTGCACTTGAGGTAGATTAATCAAACTTAATTTTAGGTATTTCATTTTTAAATGGAGATTGTGGACTCTGATATAAGTACTTTGTCATAGCTTTTCGTGAATTTAATGATGCACGATTTCAAGTGATGATGTATTGATTGACTGGATATCTGCGTCACTACTGTCGTCACTAATTAAATTATCCATTATCACTGTCGATATTAATTCCCATTCCATACTGTAAACCACAATTTGTAATTACATATATGCTGCTGGTATGCATGAGAAATAAGCTCTCAAAAATTAATAAATGCATATAATGCTCGAACCCTGATTTACATTTGAAAACGAAAAATTAAGATGTTTGAATAGATATAATTGTCTAACAGAGGCGTGGTAATTAATTCGAGATTCCATATTCGATTAAAAAGATAACAATCGAGAAATTTTGTCGTGTAAAAGGCGGTTCGTGTTCACATCTTTTGGAAATTAATTATTATTGTTTATCCCACATCACGAACCGTAATGGAAAACGTGGAGCAAACAACCCATACACTTGCACGAGATCATTAAAATGCATGCTGTGTAAAAGCTAGTGAAGCCAAGCCAAGCCAAGCCAAGAACTCCAGCCAATGGATGGGTGCGGAATGCACTTGCAGGCTACTATACCATTATGATACGTAGGGGAAAAGTTTATTGCGCGTACTTCAAATCGTTGATAACAAAAGAAAGGCATACAGCGAAGCGTGGGCTTGATTCTATACCCCCGTTCAACTGCCTAGATACGAGCACGTATATATAAAAACCGATATCAAAAATTTCATCGACCTCGTACACGCCGCACCGTATGCTTAATCCGCGTACAAACACGAAAAAAAAGGGAGATACCTAGCAGGTCGAAAGCCTTTCAGATAGATGACTACGGCCGTTCTATTCGACAGTTGACATGCCCCATTACGTGCGGGCTCGTAATCCGATTTTATAACGCACCCGCCCTATGTGTATGTTTTTGTATATGGATGGTTTCGAGCTAGAATGTTTTCTCGGATGAGTACATCGTTGAGGAATATAATGAGCACCTCGCCTTTTACTGAAATGTACGATAACTGCTAATACACCTATTTCTCTACTTGAATGCACACAAAATCCAGACATCTCTTAAGCAATTAGGTCATCATTTCTACACGTGGAGTCTCAAAGAAGACGCCATTGTACAAATAACTAATTTCACATCGATTGTATATATTTTTTCTAACTTATTATGTATATGTGTCTATCGATTTTAACTTTTCGCGCTTAAACTTATAATTTTGAATCCTTTCGCTGTTAACAAAAATATGTCTCTTAAGTGCCCATGTTCCATCAGTGCTAACTTAATCGTTTTGTATACATTATGTAAAAATTGGTTTTCCAGTGGATTTAAGTTGCACTAAATTACTGCCATTTGTGGGTAAGTAGTAGGTATATTGTTGTTTCCTCGGGTACAAGACCTAACAGGTTTCACCTTTTTCAGTTATATTTCCAAAAAGAAAATAATACAGTTGACAAATTTACATCGTTATTTGTGACTCGTCAATCATCTGACATTTAGTAATTTTCCTCATTTTTAACTAACTGGTTATTGTCCCCATTTTTCCATACATCAAAATGCACTAAAGAAAGATTTCATTACATCAGGAACATTGTTTGCTACGATATTGGCAAATACAAAATCGCCCAACAAGGAACTGACAGAAGAAAAATATTTCTGGAAGGTGTTCTCTCTGAAGATGATAAATTAAATTCTTACAAGTACCATGGGCCAGAATATGCGCTACGGGAAAAACACTTCCACTTTTCACTGATCAAGTTTATTACTATGACATTTTAAAAGATGTATTTGCTCCTTGAACACAAAACCAATTTAAAATATACGTGGCGAGGGAAACCCACTTGTTTGTGTTGACCACCATCTAGGGATTTAATTCACATTTAGCGGGTAGTGCATTGTAGAGGGTAAGTGCTTGTGAAATTCGTCAGACCAATTTGGATTCTCTCAAACTGCCTCTTCTGTATAACAGCTTTGGTCCATTGTGTAACACTTCGGGAAACATGTACAAAATATTTTTAAGTTAATACAATCCATTTTCCGCTAATTTAATTTAAAGTTATATAAAAATAATTGTTGTTTATTTGTTTATCAAAAATTTAAATACATACGTTACAAAAATAAAGAAACATTGGGCCACACAATAAACCAAAACGGCCATAACAACCGAAATTGGATATAACACGTTATACCATTTCTCGATTGTTTGTTCTTTATTTGTAGGTATGTTTGTTGTAATTCTATTTTTCTCCTTTATTTTTGAGAAGCTTTTTATGATTTCATAAATATTTAAATCCATAGCACGCCGCTGTAAGGAGTTTTAAATAAATAACCTCTAAGAATTATATCGGGATATGTGGCAGTACGACAAATAAGTAAATTCATTTTAATGGTTATAATCAGACACACATTGAGTACCTAACCAAAAATATCCACAAAATTTGATTAAAATGCAATGAAAATGAAAGATAGTTAGTTTCACCATATAGCCCTTACATACGTTTAAAATAAACTCTCGGTAGGAAACGTAGATGATCACGACTGTTTATGTGTGCATGGAAGCAAGGACCATTTGATAAATAGTGACAATTATTTTCACTTTCCCCACCGATAGTGTACTACGAGGGGTGTTCCAGGGGTTTAAGGGCGATCTGAATGGAGTTTTTGTGTTGATTAAGGCGGTTTTTTAAAGTTTGTTATGTCTAAAAAAGTTTGGTTGTAAATTTGTTGATGAGTTATGCATGTTGGTTTGTTTGTAGTGTAGGTGTTTGAGTCTTTTTTTTAATATAATTGTTTACATAATATGCCGGGTAGTTGTTGTTTTGGAGAATATGTCGAATTAAGTTAATGTTATTTTCATGAAATTTTTTGGACGATAGAGTAATTGCACGATCAATTAATCCGTACCAATTGGTGTCTAATGTATTATGTTACTGTTTCTGATTCTTTTTCGAGGGTAAATTGTATGCGTGGATGAAAGCAGTTAAAATATAAACAAGTCCTTGTATTTGGGTGTAAATTATGTTTTTAAATGTAAAGTGTGTTGAGGGTAAAATTAATTTAACAAGGTTAATGAAATTGTTTTTGGGAATTTTTGGGAATTTTTCTATTTTTTTCCAGTTGTTTTCAAGGGATTGTAGCGCAAGTTGTATTGGTATATTCGTGTACAGTGACACGATGTCAAAGGAGAAAATTTGGTGTTGTGAAGGTATGAAGATGTTTATTATAGGTTTTCCTTAAGGTCCCATTGGTTTTTTACGTTGTACTTCTTCTTTGTAGTGACATTTGTTAAAATTTTAGATAGGTATTTGGACAATTTATATGTGGGGCTGGTATATGATGTGACAATTGGACGTAAATGAATGTTCTGCTTATGTAATAGTAAATAAAACTCTCAACCTCCCCTTACCGATGATTTAATGAAGCTTCATTAAATCATCGGTAAGGGGAGGTTGAGAGTTTTATTTACTATTCCTTCTACCCCCTTTGAGAGTTAGAACCTATCACAATGTCTGCTTATGTAATTTGGGGAGTCCACAAATTTTGGAGATTGTTCCATTATAACAAGTTAAGTTTTGTGTTGTTCTGACGTGATATAGTTGTTTTGGAGTAAGGTTTTAATCAATGTATTAGATTTATTTGGCAATGTACTTGTGGGATCTTTTTTTATTATTTTATATGTGAGTGGATCATTAAGTAATTGCAACATTTTTTCTTCATAGTGGGTTTTACCTAGAATGACAGTTGACAGGTTATTAGCTAGGATAACATCTTGGTGTTGTTTCGAATAAGTTAGTTTGCATGATTGTTATGCTATAAATGAACGTTGTTTGATGATGTGGGTTGCTTGTTTTACTATTTTTTATTCTTTTCTTCTTTATGAAAATTCTGATTTTGTGCCTTTTCTTGTTCTCGGTAGTTACTGTTTGTGTTGTTGGTTAGATAATCGTTCTTCAAACCGATTATTTGTGAAGTTTTAAATTAAAATTAAGGTCGCTGGTTATTGACTAACTAATCATCCAAATAAAACAACTTAATTTTGCTGGGATCCTTCTTCTTAAACCCCAAACGTTAGTCAATAACCAGCGACCTTAATTTTAATTTAAAATCCCTTCTGATTGTCAGCAATTTACAGATGAGATTCAGATTGTTTGGAGCTCTAACCTGTAGGAACAGTAAGTACATCAACTGAAAAGTTCCATTTCATGAATGAATCTGAAGATTATCGACTATTCCGAGCGCTATATGAAACTTTTATCATTCAATACACTATGTTTAATCAATATTTTAAATATTAAAATATAAAGGGGAAATGAAATCCTTACGATAATAATAATCGTTCAAGTTGAGAATAATGTAGAGTAAAATATTCTCAGAATTTATATTGGAAGGCAGGTGGAAGCAAGTAAGAGATGCGGTGAGTAGAATTTTCTGTAGCTTTTCCCTCCCTGCTTGTAATCAGCGAAGACCCGAGCTAATATTGAATTGTCTGGAGGTTAATGTACTTAATTTGAGAGGACAGCCCTTGGTTGAAGTTTTTATTAAAATTCATTCCCCATTTCTTATGTTTTATCTACCTAATCGATCCTTATAAGTTATAATAACATAAGAGGAGTAACCACACATTCTCGAGCAGCTCGTTCACAACGAAGAGTCCTACCATTGAGAGGATTGTAATTTGATGATCATGTACCTTGGTGTTTCAGTTAGTTGACGGGAGAGTTTTTTTTTTTTTTTTTTCGAGTTGGGCAGTCGTTCTCGGCTGGCCTGGGTACGGCCAAATGGATTCATATGGCACCGTGAAATTTGCCATCAAGTACATAGTCTTTTTAGATTCAGTAGTTTTCTTCGAATTTTATACATTTATATAGTAGTTATATTTGTCTCGAACAACTGGCGGCATTTTTTTTCAAAATTCAATTTTTTTGGAATACAATTGAATAATACTGAATATTATTCGGTTCACATTAAACTTCAAACTAAATTATGTCAATTGAGCTTATCGACCGAAACTACACCGCATCAAAAGCGAAAGTAGGTACAATATACATGAAAATAACATTGTTTAATGAACGTTTTCACATTTATAGTTCATAGTTACTGATAAGTGATAACTCGCTTAGATTAGTTTGTAAGCAGCGTTTCCTTAGGCTCTATTTTGTCGAAATCCCTAACGTCAAATTTATGCGTAATTTATCCATCGGTTTCGTATTGACAGCTGTTAAAAGTAATAAATGCGTGTTGACATTTGTACTATTTTTGAACTTGAAAAGTATAGATTACTGGCCAGCAAGGTGAAGTAATATTGATTTTTTTCCGTGTATCGTTTTATTTGGGACTATTTCCGCGTTTATTACTTCGTTTGCAACATATCCTTGTGTTTAACATAAAATTAGTACGAGAGCTTCCCTGTTCCTTGTATTTACCAAAAGATTTAAAAAAAAAGTACTAGTAAATGCTGGTGTGCGATTTTTGGCATTTTCCGTGCACGGAGGTCCCAGCCGGTAAAATTAAAGTGCTCATTATTATCATTTAGGTATACTTCGATTGCTATCGATGCTCAGACCAAACCTGGTTAACTAACCGAACAGATGGAAATCAAGTAACGATTAGTTTTAGTATTATATACAAAAGCGTAGATTTTTTTTGAAAAGTGTGAGTGATTTCGCATTTGATTTTAATCCTGAAATTAGAACCATGACATGCTCAATTGTAATTAATCAGTAGGCACTGGCCGGTTAAGCAGTTACAAATCGAACAAAGCAGTTTTCTGCGCAAAAAGGCAGTTTTCAAACTTTGATCACAAAAACAAACTGTATAAGTTTCTAGATATTTTATTTATTTTACGCAGAATTATCCATCAAAATGTCAGAATAAAGAACATAGAATTTCGCATTTATCGACGTTATTATGTTGAACTGCACAAAGGATCAAAATGGCAGATCTTTGTTCATTGAGTTATTATGATTATGATTGGTTTACATAACTTAATTTATTTGTTATTAGTTTTATTTATACCTAACCAACTTTACTGAGCACGATCGCCAATTAATGTGTTAAAATTGCACCGGGCACCGCTGATAATAATATAGAATTATTTCGCTTTCTTTGAATTATTGTTTATCCTCTGCATGGCTAGAGTAACGACAGTCTTCTTTCCATTCCCTTATATTTGCAAAAATGATTACAGAAGTATTCATCAGTAGCTTAATGCAGAAATTTCTATTGCGTGAAAGTCTTGCCTTTTTTCTTGTATATGGCCCACAATTTTATTAAAAGTTGAAGTATATTTTTCAGCCACATTATTTACTGAAATTTATAATTTGAATGTTATATTTTCATACATGATGATCTATCCCGAACTAAGTATTGCAACTAAACGTAAATTGCAATAATAATATTGTGTAAACCTCACTTTTAAGATTCTTGCCTTTTGACTTAAAATCATTAGATGAACGTTATGCAAGTACAAAGTTGTTACCCCTGACATCATTTGACCATCATACAAACTTTTGCTGTAATTTCTTTAATTTAACAATGGAGAGGAAATATATTTAAGTACTGTTTTGAACTGGTCTGCGCGATTTCGGTTATTTTACATCCATCACACCTTATTATTTGAGAAAAACTATAATTAAAATATGTTTTAAGTACATATCCGTGCATTGTTAATCCAACACGATTCCTTCAAGAACGTTTTGTATGTAGATTATATTCCTTTTTAATGCGTTAGTCTAAAAGTAATAAAGAATCCTAATTATGTACACTACAGGAAACAATTTAGTATGCCCAAATGCACTCTCAAAAAGGGTTTTCGTAAAGTTGTGTCATAAAATATGCGTGACATTGTCAACTTTTGATTGCTAGGCTTTTAATGTCAGCTATAATATTCAAGGGGGTAGTATGAATTTTGATCCTTAAAACTTGAACCGGCTACTAATTTACGACGAATTCCATTCTTTTATTGAATCTCTAATAAATATTTTTCCGAGATAAAATTATAAAAAGTCATTTGGGGTACAAATTATAATTAAAGTAGATGGAAGAGGAAAAACCGAAATGTTTACCGGTCTAGCATCTCTTTGTGAGTGAAAATAAAGTAAAGTAAACACGAGAATTTAAATGTAGAAGGGCACTAGCTCGAGCCGCGTTTATAATACGTATTAATATAAGTGGTATACATGAGAGGGAGTGGTTTGTCTATACATTAAAGTGGCTGCTTTCCTAAGACATTTAATTACGCACAGGATATTATGAGTTATACAAAACCGGTCATTCAATTTTACACCACGTCAAAGCCTTTCATCTACCAACTCGCGATTATTTAATAACCCCTTCGGTCTGGTTCTTTGACAACATCCGGATTACACGGTGCCACATCGTTGAGAGAAATTAATTTTTGAGATATTAAACTAGTGCACAAATCGTAATACGGTTTTCTTCTAACAGGCCAAAGAAAATCGTTAGTCCGGTCCGCTCAGATGCGGGAAGCTGTCTGGACCAGTTCCTGTGTATTATATTCCTTGTAAGTCACAAACGGTTATACGCTTGCTACTGATAAGGGTTAAAAACTAGAAGTTTTACTTTTCGTACAACCACAGTGCAACTAACTCTCCAGTCCCATTGCTACAATTACAGACTTGCTTAACTACCTACTTCTTTCAATTCCTACTCCTTTTTTTTAATTTACCGTTGTAGTTTACACATAAATAATTAAGCGGCTTTTATAATTGGCATTAATTTTGATACACTGTTAGATTATCCTGTAGAATTATGAGCTTTGGGGTTTGGGGGATAGTCTAGAACACATTATCGTTAATTTAGTTAAGATACTAAGTTACACATCTGCATTTTCGGTACAGTTACTAATTAAACCCCAAATTTCAAAGTAATGGTTACATGAATGCAAAAGGGTACTGGCGAAATGCCCCGCTTTCATGTTTTCTGCCGTAGCTTGCGAAACATATAATGAAAATAAATACACAAATTGTAGGAAAAGGATACTGGAGACATCATTTTGATTTGTATGCCCTTAAAGCTTTTCGTACAAATATTTGGTTTTTTAAAAATTCAAACCACCTATCATTTACTCCACAAAGCAAAAATGAACACAATTCACTTATGGAGAACCCCTGTGGTTACTTTAAATACTTACTTAAATATATTTCTAAAGCCACAATGAGACCACTATGTCGATCCTCGCAATGCTGAAACGAGAGGGTTTGCCATATACACACAATATTTTCATTTATTTAGTCGTAAATACTATATTTTATTGATAAAATTGCAAGAGGTTGAAGAATAATAGGCTAATTTTTAGTTTTTGGTATTTTTTTTATAAATACCGAGTTGTTTTTCATTCATTAGTTAAATAGTAACAATTATTGACGTTTTGCACCTTCATGGGTGGGTCTTTTCATAAATCCAAATTTTTGTTGTTTATAATTTGTGAAAGAATTTGTTGGGCATTAACCGCCTCTTAGTCTTTTTAAACAACATACTGCAGTCAAATTTATTAAAAGCGTGGACAAAAATAACAGGATTAAAATGGTTGTAATGTAAATTTACAATTGTCATTTATACAACCATTTTATCCTGTTATTTTTGTCCACGCTTTTAATAAATTTGACTGCATTATGTTGTTTAAAAAGACTAAGAGGCGGTTAATGCCCACCAAATTCTTATAATTAATATCTATGTATTCACAAATTATAAACAACAAAAATTTGGATTTATGAAAAGACCCACCCATGAAGGTGCAAAACGTCAATAATTGTTACTATTTAACTAATAAATGAAAAACAACTCGGTATTTATAAAAAATACCAAAAACTAAAAATTAGCCTATTATTCTTCTACTTCTTGCACTGGGACTGGGGTTCTTGCTCTTCGTATTCTTTACGATAAATTTCGCGTGGAAAATGTTATATAACTTTTTAAAAATCAATGAATACTCTTTTGTAAACAGCCAGGGCCGACGAGAGCCGTGTGGGGCCCCGGTATAGACAACAATCACGGTCCCCCTTAGTGGTGTAGCAAAAAAAAATGTCGCAGGGGAAAAGTACTGTTTTATTTTGTGAGTGAAAAAGTTTGCAATTTCACGAACAAAATAAAACTTACTTTTAACACAAATATTATAGAAAGCTTTTTGTATAACTATCCTATTTTGATAATAAAATAGAAAAATTTAATATATGTTTCCATAAACTGACATTTTGACGTCTCTTATCAGTTCTTTCTGACGTTTCAACAATTATTGTCGCATTTACTGTGAAGTGAGCGTGTTAGGTGATGCCGTATTACCTTAGTTAAGAACAAAAAATATTGGTTACAGGCGTTACAGCTCTATTAATGCCGGTTAGTGTTAAAAGTATTTTTAACACGCTACTCTGTAAAGGTCATCTTTTAACACTCTTGACAGCCATTAAAAATGTCACTTTTAATGACAGTTGTACAAAAAATATGTTTCTATAGGTATTTTTAATATTTTAAATGTATAACAGGCACTACCTACTTGCGCTCATGCAACTGAAAAACGAATGAAGAATAAATAGAATTTTTTGTTAATTTGACATCCCGTTATATGTCGTAGAAGGTTCAGGTCCGCGACCTGACTTCCCTATCCCTCACTTATTAGCTTCAATTTTTCAACGGAATCTACCAACGATGGATACATTTTTCTGTATTTGGGTCGGGCAGTTCCTTTAATATTTTTCCCGTGATGAACTCGTATACTGGAGCTTTTTTGGGACTCGGGTTTTTTATTATTTTCTACACATCCTCACTTTGAATGGTTTAATTGGCAATGGTTGCGTAAAGTGTGTTTTTTATGAACACTTCTAGATGTGTCTCTTCATTTTCTGTGGTTGCTGAGAGGAAAGGTTGGGATACTCCCACGAAGGTGTTTGCTTTTCCTTATCATAAGTTACGAAAAATATAGCAAAATACAAGGCATTCGAGTGATAAAACAAATTTAAATCGTGCTACGCCCGAACTCAAGAGTAAATTCACTTGGAAAACCTAACACCTACAGAAAAATAGGAATTGATGATATCATTTTTAACAGTAAGCCGAGTTAATAGGGTGTTTAGTCACAATAAAATCAGAATAAAGGGAATTAATTGTCTTTTGTTTACACCCCACCCAAACGGCGTTCATAGTAGGTATTATAAGTAGACAGAAATTTATCTTTTGATCCTACTTAAAAAGTTTTACTATTCCAAATTCATGCCGTTTATGGGACAAAATAAATTACAATCGTACTCCTAAAAATCAGCGTTGTTGTATTACATTAACTGGAACAGTGAATTACTTCCTGTTCCGGGTACCGAGCAGGCCCCATATAAGTCCGGGACCCGATAATTTGTACCGCCTTCACCCCCCTCTCGTCGGGTTTGTAAACAGCAAGAAATATTAATTGATATCTTGAAAGATAAACGGTTACATTTTACTTTTAATTTGTTACCAGAAACTCCTATCTTTAACGTTACATTGACATTCCAACTTCGAAAATTCGTGTAAACATAAAGTTACCAAAAATACAAACTTACTAATGTGTCGTGTTAATTCATTTGTTGCATTATAATAGATATTATTATTAATATATTATTTTGATTTAGGATTACTGGTCCCAAATAACCTTAGTTATATATCTACTACCAAAAAAAGTTTATTACTTGACGACACCGAATTCATTTTGTTGTTTTGTTATTTTGAATTTATTGCCAATTTGATAGTGTAAATTATACAAAATAAATTTATTACTGAAAAGATTTTTATGGCGATTTCCTACTTTCTGTATGAATTATTTGAAAAATCCAAAATTCATTTCTCGTCTATTAACTTTATAAGTAAACACTATTTATGAACCGCGAAAACTTTGATCTTACATTACTTTCTATATTAATTGCTTCAAAAATGTTCACGTTTGAATTTCTTGCCCGTTTAATTATTGTAATTATAACATTGATTTCTGTAACTTTCTTAGGATTCTGTAATTTTTTTGTAATTGTACAAAATTTTCTTCTCGGTGAAAAGCATCTTACTTTTTTTGTTGATTGTTGCTAGTTCCATTACTACTATTTTGGCATTTATATTAAATTAACATTATTTTGACAATGTATTTTTCGTAATAAACTTTTTGAAAAATTTGATTTATAAACTCACTTGCTCATTTTCTGCGGTAGTAACGATGGAACGAACATATTCAATTATTTTTTTGTTTAAACTAAAAATTCGACGTTATATGTAGTTTTAATGTTATTGTAAAGAATCCAACCTGAGATTCAAAGGTAAAGTTGACGAGTTTTAATATTACTTTTCAAAACTGCCGTAATAAAGACAAGCCCAAGAATTCCTTACGAGCACACCGTAAAAATTGAGTGAATAAAGCAATTGACGTACGTATAGAGTTACAGTTAGAGAATGATAAATCAATTTAAACAGCATAACATTCCGAAATTTATAAAGACAGATTATGTAGGGGAATTTGTTGTCAAGATAATTTTTATAAAACATGGCTTTATATACGGGGCGGAAATGGGAATATGTATGTAATTTTTAGATGACGCCCTCAACTTGTAGATAAACTTCCTGTTAACAAGATAAATTAGGATTTAGCACTTGGCAATTATTGTTATTTTAAAAAAATGGTTGATAAAAGAGTACCTACTAGTTTAACGGATTATTCGGATTCGGAGTATTCCAGTACGTCTCTTTTGGTTAATTTTGGTACTTTTTTTTAGAATTAGCTTGTTCTTTTCCTTCTTTATGAAAGTCCATCGTGCTAGGAAAGGTTCAACTTTTTTTAATAAAGTTCCAAACATACCGAATAAGTAAAAGATACAATACATAATAATATAATAATAATATAATACAATGAAGTACAATAATAAAAATGGTAAAAAAAAACAATAGTAAAAAGTAAGACTGTCTGTCTTCTGGGTTATTTTTAGTCTAGCAATCGGGGTAAAAAATTTAATATTTTTATTTAATATTACGACATGAAAATGGAACAAAAAACGTTTTATCGCAATTTAAAAACAATCGGTTCAGGTTGAACCAGTAACTGAGTTTAGCAAGTATGTCACAAGCCCGTCTTTAAACATCATCCAAGGTTTTACCAAAGATCAAAGCAGTGGTATCATCTGCATATAAGGCTAGACAGTTGAGAAAATTCACGATATCGTTTATAAATAATATGAAAAGGATTGGCCGCAAAACAGATCCTTGTGGAACTCCAACGTTTACAGTAAATAGTGACGATAAAAATTTTGTTATAGTACTGCCGTTTTTAAATTTAATTTCGGCCTGTTGACATCTTATCAGTAATAGGTGCGAAGAAAACCAGCTTGCCGTAAGCTCAATTTTTGAATTTGAATTGAAGCCCTACTTAGATCACAAAAAATGGCAAGAGCACTCTGCTTTTCTTCGAGGAAATAAATGATGTCATTTACAAAACTGGTTATTGCGGTTAATGTTGATTTACCGATGCGAAAGCCATGTTGTTTGTCAGATATAATGCTATGTTTGAAAAGGTGAGGGTTCAGTCTGTTCAACATAGCATATTCGAAAACTTTAGCCAGTGGGGAACTAGCTGAAATTGGTTTTTATCGGCGCTAATGCGTTTAACTGAACGGAGTATATCTAAGGGGGCCTGAATGAAATTTTTATTGAACGTATCAGAAACTTCTTGGGGATCGTCAATTAGTTTTGCAGATGTCAACAGCGTGATACCTTTGTCAACCTTTTCATTGTTACTAAGTGTTGTACTAATAAACTAGTAGTTGCTCATTTTTCTTCCTGATGGAAAATACCAGGAGTGTTATGTTTGGCCATGCATGTCACATTGTCACATGCAAATGGAAAATTGTTTGAATACATATTATAAATTTACTGTCCTTAACCTTTAAAATTCAGGGAGGAAGGAAGGCAGTAAGACAAAATATTTTTGCTACAACATTCAAACACTTTTCTCCTTTTCACACTGTATAACAAAATAAATCAGTTATCTACGTGTATTATATAAGGATACAAACAGGACGCTGTTATGTTCTTATGGCAAGAGTAAGGCGAATTTAGTATTAGAATAGAAAATACATAGCGACATACATACATGCATAATCTTTCCTCTTCTATCTTACGGTCTCGAGGTGAACGACATCACTAGTCACCAACGTTGAATTTATTTATTTTTAACTGTTAAACTCACATTTGAGCAAGATCTAAAAGAGGGCTTTAGCGATTTTCTCACTTCCTTTGCCTGTCAAAAGAAAACTACCCTGTCGTTGTACAGCAGTAAGGGTGTAGTAGAGTTGCAATTGAATTTAATTGAATTTTAAACTAGCGCACATATTCTAAGTAATATAATATAATAAAAGTGAAAAGGTATGTAACGGGATGCAGATGAAAAGTTAATTTTCTAAATTATAGGGAAAAATTGGAACGTAGATGGCAAAAACCGAGCAGGATCATTAGCGCTCAAGAGCGAGCTTGCCTGCATCAATCAGTTGTCGCGCTCTTCAACTTGGGACTCGATGCCGGGAATTGATCTTACCTCGCTTCGTATAATTAAATGTCTTACTTGCACGTATCTTGGACGATTTTTAATCGATATTACTTTAAATTGGTTTAGCGTAAAATAACCGGCATTTTTTTTCTATTTGTTCAAAATAATCGTCGATATTATTAAAAAGAAAATGCAAAAAAGGAAAAAGAAATCCCGTTAGAGCAGGAAAACCGAGAACGTAACGTATCAATCATTCTATTGGCGTCCTTGCAATATAATCCGGTGATCAATCTGTTCCAACTAGGGCCTTTTCCGGGATCGAGAAGCTATCACGAATCCGTCTGGGACCGAGAGTAGTGCGATTTAATGATATGAGACCTGGGCCTTCAGTGACAAGCTTTATTTGGAAGTTGGAGATTGTTAGAGTTCCTAGTGGCTTCGGAACCGTTTGCCCTCGCGTTATTTACATAGCAAAGTGTTCGTTCTCGATTGCTTTGCACACCACCTTCGCTGCCAGAATGAACATATTTCAGTTTAAACTTGCGCTTTTCGGGATTATGTATTATTAAGCTCGGTTTTTTCTCCCCTCGTTTTGCGGTATTATTGCAAATACAGCATTTTTCCCTAGACGTGATTACGGCAAACATGACGTTCATCGTAAATCTCTTACTCGACAGTTACTACAGACTAAAAAACAATTACAACGAAAAATCTTTCTAAGTAGATTTTGATAAGTATCGAAAAACTATTAACTTTTGAAAAGTTTTCAGGTAGAGTTGTTTCTAGTTGTTATTTAGTTACATCCCAAAGGTGTATTTAGTATTCAGTTGGACAGAATACCTCCCTTGAGAATCGCAACTAACTTTGTTGATGGCATACAAATTATCGGCCTACAACTAAACTTATATTTAACAAACGCATCGAATGGATAACATTCGTTATGTACTTGAAAGGACCGCGTATTGGGTTCAATTAATACGCCGGTCACGAGCGGTTTGGCCCTGGCCTGAATCGTGTTCAATGCCCACGTTGTTACGCGCTGTGGGATGAATTCGATGGCGAGACTACCAGCTATCTCCCCATGATACTATCTGTATCTGTAAAGTGTTTTTATCGTAGTCGGATTTACATAAAATTCCCACTTCGCTGAAAAAACGGCAGTTTTACCCGCTTCAGAACACAATCTCGATTTGTGGTTTCTATCGTATATACCGTACGTTCCTATTCTAAAAAGTGCATTTTCTTTATTGCGTTCTACTTTAGTGTTCATTTCAGTTAATGCTTAGTACAGCGTAAGTTTCTTTCCTTACCTTTTGTGCGATTTCATCTAACCTTTCCACTTACATTCTGTAACAGTTTTTCTTGATCCTTTACGTTCATCAGTTTCATCGACGAACGGCCATTTTTGCTTTTATCTCGATTCAACCCTTACAATCTTTGTCGCCTTGACAGTTGCAGTTATTAGCATCTACAAATCATTTTGGTGATGCCACTTATTTGTTCATTCCTTATCATTCTTTAGAATAAACGATTATTTTAGCGATCATTCCTAGCGTCTTCAGATTATCTTGTATTTCAACAGCTTATACGCTTTTTTCAGCTGTACGTAAACTTAAGCAACGAAGCACAAGAAAAATGTCCTTAAAAACTCAATCCTCAAAACTGTTAGTAAGGTGCAATTGGGAAAGTTTCCCCACGTAAACTAAGGACATTTTTTATGGCATATTTTTCCTGGGAAAGACCAAAAAAGCATAACAGGAGATCTCGAACCTCCCCCTCAATGTACAATAACGTTACTAGAATAGGAAATTGTGACTGATGAAGAAGGTACGGTGGGCAGAATGAGAAATACCAAACTTTGTCATACTCCAAAGCTCCTTGTACAAAGATAACAGGGGGAAACATCGGACTCTTGAACAAACTTGGAAGTTACTCGTATGTATTCTTATTGCACGCAGAGACGTGAAAGTGATATTTATTAATAGAGACATAAATTTGGAAAACAAATTGAAATTGAGGAGTGGAGATTGGGGGAGGAAGAGATAGGAGGAGGGAAGGAGGACACTCATGTTAGGGAATTGGTAAAGAAAGGAAAAAAAATGTTGGGACGGATATGGGGCATAGGAGAGAGTATCTTCAGCAAAGACGAAGGGGATGGCTATTTCAAAAGCTAATGAAGGGTATAATGATGTACGGGGCCGAGTTATGGGGGTGGAGGGAATGGGAGGTGGTGGAAAGAGTACAGGAGAGGTATTGGAGTGGGTATTGGGATTGGCGAGGGTGACTTCAGGGGTGCATTGTGTTAGAGGAGGTGAAAGGAGAGAGAATGAGGGTACAGGCGGGGAAAATTGCAATGAAATATGAAGAGAGACTGAAGAGGTGGGAAGGAGGGGATCTACTGAAATACTGCTGGCAGGAGATGAAGAAAGAAAAAATATAGTATGGTCAAGAAGGCAGGCGGAAATACTATGAAAGGTGAGGATATGCAAGAAGTAAGGTACAGAGGAGAAGAGAGAGGGGGTTTGAGGATGCCACGAGGGAGGAAATTGTTGAGAGGGACACACTAAGGCCAGAAAGACGGGAAAAAATGGAGAATGGGAGGTATAACTGGAAAACAGAGAAGGAGTTCCGAGGTACCTAGACGGTGGTTTAAGCTTAAAGAAGAGGCTGGTAGGGAGATTTACATGCGAAAGCGAGGAAAGGGAAACTAAGTACGGGCTGGGGGATGAAAAAAATATGTAGACTGTGTGGGGATGGTAGAGAAGACATTGTACATATGTTAGAAGAGTGCGCGGAGCTGCGTGAGGAACGAAGGACCTGGAGGGAGGTACTAAATGAGCGGGGTGGATGGAGGAGGTGGAGGAGAGAAGGAGAATCGTGGAAAGGGGACCCAAATTGGGAAGATTACAATATTGTTTTAATGAGTTTTCCTAATTATGTATTATGTTAAATTTGATTTTATGGAAGATTACTTACTGGGACTATAATAGGAATCTTTGTATAAAATATTTGATTGATTGATTGACATTTTGAAATTACTTGAAAAACTCGTTTGGGAATTTCGATGGAATCAACTGAAATGATTATGGAATATGGGAAGCAAACCACAAACAAGGAACAATGACAAAAACGGCTCATTGCCTTCTAACCAATGTTCACCTGGTACAAAATATTCAGTATATTAACATTAACTGTTTCTTTTATGTGAATAATCGGAGCTAACGGATGCAAAAAAAATAGATCACAAGACACAAACTTCGAGTAGAATGCGACATTACTCCAAGCTGAAATTAAACACGAACCACATTAAGTGGAACATTACATTTCATTCTGATGTCATTTTTTTCCCGATAGTGTATGTCTGTATCCGAAATCGGTTGGGAATTTTGAGAAAAAATTTTGAAGATAGAATGTGAAATAGAAACTTCGATTTTTTCGTGATTACATTCAAACTTTAGTTCAGTCTATTTGATTATATTGTTTTTTGAACTTTATACGGCGGAAAATATTTAATTAAAGTAGTTTTTCTGTCCACAGTATAAGTAATTGATGCATCATTATTGAATATTGAACGACTGCTTCTTTAAATATTAATTTGAAAATTGCTACTTATTACTTATTATTATTATTATTACTTATTTACTGCTTTCAGGTACATAATTTAATAACGTATTTTACGCTCTCCACGACTACGACGTTTTCAACTTTTTATTTAATTTTAAAAAACAAACTTTAGGCGTGGTTTTACACATTTTTGTAAGCATTAGCCTAACCTCGTGGAACAGTAGGTATCTACCTTCCGCAACAAGATAATTTTGCCAATTATATGAAACATCCGCATTAAATATCTTTAATGTCTTTTTGTTAAGATTCTATATCTTGATGTTGTAAACTATTTTCCAATCATTTTGTGCCCATATTGTAATGACTTTTATGTTTTATACACCCACAGGGCTATTTACCAGTCTTCGTTAACTGAGTCAGCTGCAAATATCTTACCTGCAACAGTGTTCTCAATTCTGTACCTATCGAGAGCTTAAAGCTTGAATCAAAGAATGGTGTACATGTAATTCTCATCACTTCATTAAATATCGATGGTTCTTTACGGCGTGAGAACTTTTTCACCCCCTATAAAAATGTGCAATCTCAGATCGCAGCATAATTCACGAGGCATTAGTGCACCTAGTGTATTACAACTAAGGTGCAAAATTATTGACAATTCCTCTGAAATAATCTATAATATTTTTGTTGTCGTAGTCATTAACTATCACATGAACGCTTATTTCGGCGCGCGGTGGTGGTGCTCCAGTTTACAAATTGATTGATGTGGCGACGATCCAATGAACTTAAAAATATTTGGTAATGCCAGCCCATAATGTAGTTTTTGGTTCGGTGGTACGTGGTTCTACATCTGGATGGGAAAAATTGATGGACGACTCTGTCTGCGACCGCGGCGACCGATGTAGGTGTCTTCAAAATAATCTAGAATCCCTCGAGCCTCAGGTGGAAAATTGTCTTACTCTAGAAACTCATTAAATGTGTCTCAAGACTCTCGAGGACCCGATGTGGAGCCACGAAGATTTGCTCATCCGAACCCACGGAGCGAGGTCATCATTTCTTTCTATCGTACAGCATTTGAAAAAAAATATAATTATGAAAAATAGAGCAAGGAAATTATTGTTTTACCGATAACTCGTGAGACTGTACCTACCTACTCTTCGTCATACTCTCAAAAATTTGTTCAGCTTAGGAAATAAATAGTATTCGCACGGTTATTTCTTCTTCTTCTTCTTAATGACGTCTTTCGATATCTCTCCTATAGTTGTTGTGCCTTTTCGCTTGCGTTCTACTTATAAAATTTCCTCAATGTCCCAAAAAACCGTAGTAGTCCCAAGTTTCATTGCCTGTTACAATTTTCGACAAAATTTGGTGTCCACCATTCTTAAGCAATCTTAATATTTCGTGGCAAATTCGTACTCGCCCCGCTTTTTGAAAATCTGTAAGATGATGGGGTACAAAACGATTTACGATTTTTTCAGATGAAAGTGGTCGTGTATTATTGTTTTCATTCCTTTGTAGGCCTGCTCGCCAAATGTTGATTTCAAACTTTCTTCGCACTTAAACCTTTTTTAAAGTCATAATAAATTATTATGCGAAAATGTTCTCGTGTTAATTCCATTTTTTCACTACACTTATGAAACTTTAAACTATCTTTTTCAAATGCTATTTAAGATAAATTACAGCTCCATCGAGTTTTTCCATAATTTTACAACAAATTGAAGGGAAATCAGTGTACTTTTAAATTATTTTGTTATTATTTTAGTTATAAGTTTTAGCAAACTAACCAAATTAATCAAACTGCAAGATATGGTTGTAAGCACATATATCATCGTAGGTCCTTAGTTTTTACATATTAACGTTAAGAAGGTATTGGGTAAATAAAAAGGTACAATTTAATACCTACGCTTGCAGAGGACGCGTTGTTTTTAAAATTGTAAAATACGCAAGGGCAACAATTTACCAACATATTTTTTGTACAAAATTTTGTTTAACTCGTTGAGAATGGCATTTTAGCCGCCGCCGCCCGGTCTGTAGACATAAGAGGACTCGAGTACAATTATCTAATGACTAATTAGACAGGCGTAGTTGTAAAAGAAGAAGAATTAAACAGAGAATTTTATGAGCAACCAAAAAATCTAGCAGCGTACGACAGTGTATTATGGAAAGTATTCATAAAGAACTGAATCTCATATGAAACATATAGGAAAAGGGGATTAGTTAATGATTAGTACGGGTCTGTGTATAATATATGTATATGTATTATGCCTTAATCATTCAGTTACAGCTGCCATGAGATCCGCCTGCAGATACACGGCAACAACATCAATTAGAGAGAACTCGCGGCCGTATGATAGGAAGGCAGGGGGACGAATTAGTAGCATCAGTACCTCGGATTCCTCGTACTTGCTGCAGCAGCCTGAAACTCTCATTATTATGCTACCGCATGGTTTCATGTCACGAATGCTCATCACGCGACAATTCCATTTTCATTCATTGCTAATCTTATGTGAATGTAGGGTTAAGCATTTATAATGTCGCTCTTCCACGCCGCTCTTTGTGTGCTTTTTAATTTATACACTGTACGAGTGTGGATATATGTATAAAACGATGGGCCCACAAATGTAGAAAGTTCTACCACAACGATGAAAACTAGCGTGATAATCGACTATTTAAATTTTTAATTAAATGAACATAAAACGTTTACCATAGTCACGCTATAAGAAACAGAAATCAATGAGGACTACCGATCTTTTCACCTGTTACGGAATTATTCACCCGATACGTCGTATAAAATTCATTCTGTTCTGTCCCTCTCATCATCAACGCGCGAATTACCCACTCCTTGTAATCACTTAATTAGTGTGAGGGTTGCGATAAACAAAGAGATATATGTGCTTAATTGACTGTGACTTCGCCTAAAGAATTCGCGCTTTTATGTATTTGGATTCCTCGTAGCTAAAGCTTTTATATATTATACTTATGATATGAGCTTCCTTGGATTGTTTTTAATTTTACACTATCCTTACGCTTGATCCAAATCCATTTAAAATGATTAAATAATTGGAGAATATTTTTGGTATGTATTACAGATCAATCATACGGTAATGATCTTCGAGAGGTTGAGAAGTTAAAAGTTAATTTAAACAAGTATCAAAAGATGCGAATTCTTATAGAATTCTAATTATGACCAACTTCATATCTGTAACTAATTATACATATGCAAAGTACACCATAGGGATTTCAATGTAAAAACCTTAATATAGAATTACTTTTTGGGAGGTAATGAATCGTAAACTAATTGTTAATGGGTATATTTTACAAAAGCACAAAGGAAAAGATAAAGATTTGTTAATAATACACCGAACATTGACTACTAATCAGCGCTTCACACATTCTCACTAAACGTAATCGTCGTAACGTAGACGATTCCTAACATTCCCTCTCGGGACGACGATTGACTAATCCCATGATTTCCATGCATCTTCCGTGCTTGGGTCGCCTTCGTAAGCATGTCCACAGGCATCTCGTTTGTAGGTATATAGGTATAGGTAACCTTGGGGCCTTGGACGAAATCCATATACTCTGGGTCATTTGATGACAACGCTACTGATCTTTGCTTTTTCGCGTGCCACGCGATAGGACTTCCGTTCAGTATGAAGCAGGCGCCGGTATAGGATCTTCTGTTCGTAGGATCTCCGCACTCCGCTCCAGTCCGCATCGACGAACCCGGTCAGATGGGAACTTTTGTCCGAGGTATAATGGACCCCCACGTCCGGTGTTCCCTTCACTCAACACCCTTTTGGCTGCGTTCCAGTGTGATCTATTGTAGTAATGATTGAACTGCCCCAGATAACTACAAGCGAATGATATATCGGGTCTTGTAGCCACCGACAGATAGTTGAGTCAACCTATCAGTTCCCTGTAGAGTAATGTTCTCTCCTCGTCGCTGATATCTCCCTCTGGTTCGCATAATTTCGTACCAGGATCTAAAGGAGTAGATACATCCTTGAAATCAGTGATACCAAGCAATAGTTCCCCCACGTATCCACGATGACACAACGTCGGAACTTGTCGGTACTGCTCCCATCTTCATAAGAACGTCGTTTAACTTCGTATGCCAGCATCGACCAGCCTGGCGAAGTCCGTACAACGACTTCTTCAGTAGGCATACCATGTCGCCTTACTCGAACCTTTTCAACCATCTTCTGGCTTCGACATTGATCGCTTGATCTTGATCCCACTGTTCTAATTGAGTTCAGTCTAGAAACCGGCGCGAATGTCTCATTAAAGTAAACTCCAGGCTTCTGAAGGAATCCTTGGGCCACAAGACGTGCCTTCCGCGTTTCCACAGATCCATCCGGATTTAACTTGTTCCGCAGAACGATTCCACTACCAATCACCTTTAGGTCTTTTCACAACGCCACACTTGTTGTTTTTGATTATTGAGGATACCTCCTTAGCGATGGCTTCCAACCATTCTTCAGATTGGCTCCCATTGATGGCTTATCCAAAGGTTCCTCACATCTCACTTTTGGTGCGGTTCCGTGCCATAATTGATATGGAGTTTTACCATCTAGGCTACTTAACGGGCACCTATTTCGTAAATAATTCGCGATATTCACAGCTTCCGCCCAAAAGCCAGGTGATAGGTTGCTCTGAATCATTAGACAACGAGCCATATCGAGCAATGTACGGTTCTTGCGCTGCGATAGGCCATTCTGCTTAGGAGTTCGGGCGATGAATAGTCGCCTTTATATTACACATTCTTTCGCCAAGGGGTCTAATTTGTGGTTAACGTATTCACCTCCGTTGTCGCTCTGGAGACGTTTTGTTTTGCTTTCGTACATCACCTTCACAAATTTGCACGTATCGCACAGTCCTCCTTGGTTTTCAAGAAACGAACTTAACACCAGCGAGTTACTTCGTCTGTGAATGTAACGAAATATCTTCCCCCGCCCTAATTATTTTTTATTTATTAGCTATTTTATACAAAACGTTTTTTTACTTTGAATTTTTCAGAAAGCAAACATTTAGGTAAATAAAAATTTCCACTTTGACAAAAATCGGCGATGCCTTGAAATTGTTGACAGGCATTAATTTAATACATTAAAATGACCAATAAACTGGCACACAACTTTCCCGTGTTTACTACTATGATGTATTTGTCGTAGTCATAATGCAAAATTAGGCTCTTTGTAAAATGTCTAGGGATTTTATAAAAAGCCGGCAAAACGCGAACTAAAAATGCAATTTTTATTATGACTACACCAATTCAGGCAAATTGATAATATGCCGGCAAAACGTGAACAGAAGAACGTATGTCTCGTTCTGACTGATTATTTTCAGGCAGTTTATAATCTGCCAAAAGCGTTGTAGTCAAAACCAAAGAATAAAGATAATAAAATGACTAGGTAGGTACGTACGTATTCTGTAAAATAACATATGAAATGACAACAAAGAATACATCCCTTTATTAAGCCTATTAAATAATTGCTGTTAATCTACAAGTAAAAAAAATAAAAATAAATCCTTTGGAAAATATAGGTAATAAATCTTTTTTATGGTACATTACAAAAGAACGTAGGGTCGCTCTCAATGTTATGTGCGGAATGGAAGACGTGGTGTACCACTTCCACACAACACACAACACAAGTTTATTTATTACTGCATGTTGAACTTCCATGGCATTTCGAAGAACATAAATTGTTATTTTTTAGGCAAGCACATTTTTTTGTATTGCACTGTTTACTACTATCGAGAATCGAGAATGTAATGCAACTGCCTCTCTTACGGTTAGTAGTTCATCAGGAACTTCATCTTCAAGACCAACTAAGGCTTCTTGAATAGCATTTCTGGAAAACCAAGTTTTGAGAATTCCTTTAGATGTACCTAATTTGTAGAGACCATTTTTCAGGTCTAACACTTTTCCAGTTAGATTCTTTGAATCGAGAGGTCCTCGATCTACCTTCGGAACTGCTAAGTAAACATATGACCCGATTTTTTGGCCAGAATAAGAATTCTGTCTTTCATATCCAATTTTGTTCTCGTTTGTACAAAGAGAACAAATTCTTATTTCCTGTTGTAAAGACGATTCTGAACTACAATTTAAATGCATTGTAGCATTACATATCTCACAAGTGAATTTAGATGTATCTGTGATTTCGTTACTGCACACACAACAATACATAATAATATCACTGAAAGTATCATTAATATTTTCTTCTTCATCACCTAGTTGTATGTCCTGTTCACTGTTACTTGTCTGTGAAGAACGCATTATATCTTCAAGTTCCTCTTCTGTTCGAAGTTGTTTGATTACAGAGTTTGGAAGGTTTGTCGATTTTAATCCAACTTTTGGGTCAGCTCCAAATAATGCACGGTACGGAGTCCTTCCAATAATACGATGTTTCGAGGAATTCTTCTGCCACTGTACGAAATAGCAACCAAACGACCAATTTGTAGAGGAATTATCGGACATCCAAGATCGAAGCATATTCTCAACATCTTGATTACTTCTCTCCACGCTACCCTGGCTTTCAGGGTGGCGTGGCCTGCCGTGAACAATTTTGCAGTCAGGCCAGTAGCTCACAATTTCATCTATCACTTTGTAATATGTGCGGCGCTCCAAACTCCAAAAATATTTTCAACAACTCCATAGCCACTTCCGCTGCACGTTTGGTATGTAAAGGGCGAAGATGCAAAAATTTTGTAGCATGGTCCTGGTAGTTGAGAAGCCATTTATAATTTCCGTCAGGAGCAGATTGAAAATCTATCAAATCTACTTGTTCACGAACATTAAAATCTTTAGAAAGAATTGGACGTACTACCAATCCTTTGTGTGGTTGCGATTTCTTAAGTTGACACTCTTTGCATAGTGAAATGAAAATTTCTATCGCTCTTCTAGGAATCTTATATTTATGTTTTAAGGCAAATAGCATTTTATCCCTCCCACCATGTCCTGTAGTTCGGTGACATTCTAACAACACAACTCAAAGTACTGTTCTATGGGTATTATGTAAATAATGGGTTGGTCAAGAGAATTTCGTTTAACCACTAGATGTTCATCAATACCGATATTGAAAACGTCGTATTTCCTCATTGAATGGTACTGCTTATTGCTTTTTTTGATACCTAATTTACCACACTTGATGTCTTCAATAACTTCTTTAACTCTGCCAGCAGTCCAAGGCTTTTTAATCACATCTTTCTCCATTCTTTCACTATAAAACTTTTGCAACTGTTCGTTAAATTGTAATTTCATAACTTGTTATGTTTGATTCAACTAGTTGGCGCGAACTGAAGCGGGAAAGTAACATAGTGCGTTTTGACTACATCGCTTTTGGCAGATTATAAAATGCCTGAAAATAATCAGTCAGAACGAGAGACGCATTCTTCTGCTTGCGTTTTGCCGGCATATTATCAATTTGTCTGAATTGGTGTAGTAATAACGAAAATTGCATCGTTGGTTCGCGTTTTACCGGCTTTTTATAAAACCCCTAGACATTTTACAAAAAGCCTACTTTTGCATTATGACTACGACATATTAAATAAAATAGTTTTTGCGTAATAACTCGAAAAAATAAAAAAATTAATATATAGTGTGTAGTATACTTGTAATCAGAAAACGATTTCTGATTTTCTCTTGAATTAATATACAGGGTAGTACGTCATAAATATTTTCAATATTTTGTTAATTTCCGGATAGAAAAAAAAGAAATATATAGTGTTTAGTATAGTTGGAATCAGAAAACGATTTCTGATTTTCCTCTGAAATAATATACAGGGTATATCATATGCTTGTTATAGAATCATACTATTTCTATTTGCAATTAAGAACTTATCAAGTTCATCGTGTATTTCTTTGCATTATTAATTTTTCAGGGCAATCGAATGAAAGATTCTTATTTCATTTTTTATTTCTCAGCATTTTTTTATCTTAGAGTTGCTTCCTATAAGAACCACGTTCTGTTTTAAACAGGTATACTGTTTTTGGCAATTTTGGTTATCTACCTCTACATATTTTCGTTTATCGTGAAATTCTACGCGTGTTCTTATAATGAGAAAACACTTTCGCAAAATTTTGTCGCCTTTTAAATTTTTGCATAATAAGACTTAATCTTTAATTGCAATAATTTCTAATTTGTTGAAAAATGAACTTTATAATGTCGCAATTTCTAATAAACGAAATTGTGTTTTGCATTATCATAATTATATACGTCTTGCAGAACTAGGGGACGTAACAAAACTACGGAACCCTTTTAAATCAGGCAAGAGCTTTTGTTCACATGTCTTTCTTAATTGGAATTTAGATATAAGCGCAACTTTAAGTAGTTTTAACATTAATTAATTCTTATTTATTTTAATCAGATACAATAGATACTGAAATAAAGTTACAAAGTCGAAGCTCGTTTTTGGTATAACTAATTACTTAATGCGTACCTATATAATCAAAAGAAAACGTAAGATGTGACCTGTATGTAATTAAAAGAGACGGCAGAATTTCTGTAATTTACTAAGAGGAAAAAATTCGAGAATGGAGAATACAATTTGTACATAGAATCGTAGCATATTGCGAAACCCTCTGGGAAGCTTCAACGAAACGAGAGACGTATTTGCTACGGACGCGATAACATCGCAGCAGCCTTACCGCCTTTGTATTTCCTTCCTTGAAATGACTGGCGTTGTAGAGAAATGCTCAAGGTATTCTAATTTCTTACATCAGCTACCAAGAACAAAGGCACAAAGGAGGAACGCCATCTAACACCGTTACTACCTAAAACGTAGCCAACGAGTTGTAATGATAAATCAAACTCAAGCATCCAAATTATGCTTAACAATAGAATGCGAAATGTGGGTTTCGAATTACTTTATCTTATTGAAAAGTAGAATTTTTTGTGCTGAGAATGCGAAATTAAAGTCACTTTTTCTTATAAATTATAATTATTAAATCATGGTATGAAGTGAGCAAGAAGTCCGGCATAAATCGATCGTTCAATAAATCCAGTTCCAAGCTAAATTAATTTCGCTTCAAGTAACCGTGAAACGAAAGTTAACAAGCTAGCAGGCGCCTCGAATTTGTCGAATGCTGGCGGCGAGAAACCCTCAACCCTCGCTTAAAGAAGCGAAATAGGGTAGTGCTCGAGAGTGCGATCAGAAAGACGACAGACGAGAGGGTGGAATGGGTGACAACTTCTACACTACAGTTATCTGCAGGCGACTGGAATCGAATTCTTATCCAAAACCGTTCACCCGCAGTCGACGACGTCCTCCCCCGTATGCGTATACCTTTTCTTGTAATTGATATTTAGCCTCACTAACTTTGTTAACTTTTAGACGTAACACATGCCGTCTGTGCTGCCGGTTAAGTAAAAATCTTAATTATCTCTTCCCGCTACAAATGCTAAATGCAAAGTCACGTAAGCCAACAGTCATTCTTTGTTGGAAAACCTAGAAGAATCTTTGTGTCGTTTCTAGTTCGTGGTACGTGACTCGACAGCATTTATTGCCAGTGCGGAATCGTGTCCCTAGACCACTTTTGAGGGTTGCGTACAAATTCCTTTTTCTGATATAACCGCTGGGAAAGTGTAAAAGTTGACTTTTTTCCTTACATTTCGTTCCTTTTCATAAATTGTAAGCGTGTACACGTTTATAACACTAGGAAAGATGCCAAATCTAACTTTAGTACCTTATTAGCGTTGTACCGCAAATCAATTAA
Organism: Pyrocoelia pectoralis; assembly: GCA_036250285.1. Taxonomy (NCBI): domain Eukaryota; kingdom Metazoa; phylum Arthropoda; class Insecta; order Coleoptera; family Lampyridae; genus Pyrocoelia; species Pyrocoelia pectoralis. The sequence continues at coordinate 3,573,310 of CM070075.1, read as the reverse complement.
CAGCAATATCGAAAATAGATTTTCTAAAATAGTAATAGGTTCGGATACTAAATATTTTTAGATAACTAGTATTTACTTTATGGCACTAAAAAATACGTTCCAAATTTTAAGGTTTGAAATATTTATGAATTCGTGCTTTCAACCTTTCAAGCACTTAAAAATGATTACAATCTAAATGTCTACTTTTCTAATGTAGGTATATTCATTTTTCGCCGGGGTACCTCTGCATTTAAACAACGCCAACGTAGCTTTTGCTAACGAGATTGGTACCTACGGCAATTACAAGTTATACGAATGTCACGTTACGGTTAAGAAATCGGAACTGTACTTTTTTGCACGTTGCCGTTCATTTTATTTCGAATTGTATCTTACTGGGACCTTGCAGGAACGGGAAGAAGCGGTATAATGTGCACATAATGATTTTTTTTCACTACTAGCAGAAACAGCATAGGATTTTTGATGTCACAGCCGACTATGAAATATCGAGTTAGAGGTTAATAATTTTTCATTATTCACTACTAGTTAATAATGAACAAATACACATTTTTTAATAAATCTGTCACATTGTTGAAGTAACTAACGTGCATACACTATTTAGTATGATGGAGAAATTTCATTTAGTAATATTTAGTGCATGAAAAACATTTCTTTAATATGTAAATTTAATATCAAGTTATGACGTGAATTCAAAAATGAATAGTTCCGCGCCATTACGAATTAACTTCTATTTGACAGTTCTAAGACAAAGTAAGCCTACAAGATTTAAAAGTGCTTATTTTGAATGAAACTTTATAAATAAATTAATATATTAGTGTAATCGTGATGAGGTCGGGGCACAAAGAGGGTAATAGATTGAAGAAATTAAACACCTTACAGCCTCCCCTTAATACTTATAATGTTATAATAATAATCGAAGTGAATACGAAGTTGTGCGACATGTTGCGGGAAACAGCTGATCCCATTTTCAAGCGAATTTATTGTTCTAAGTAAGTGTAAATTTTAATGTTGACGATTTCCAATGTTGTTAATTTTACTTAAAACTATTTTCATTTTAACATTATGACATTAAATTTATGTAATTCGCTTGAAAATGGGATCAGCTGTTTGCCGCAACATGTCGGACAACTTCGTATTCACTTCGTTTATTATTTATATTAACGGAGGTTGTAAGGTGTTTAATTTCTTCATACATATTAGTGTAAATAAATACCTAGTAGTGAAAAAAATAGTATATACACCACGGTAGAGAAGACCATTGTTGACCTCCCGCCTTATTTCCCTCGGTGCTTCGCACCTCGCGAAATAATTTGGCGGTCGGTCAATAATCATAGTCTTCTCTACCTTAGTGTATAATATACTATTTACTGTTATGTTCTGAAGCAGCAAGAATTTTACAGAAATATTTTATAAAATGTTATGCTTTTAGAAACGGCAACGTCAAACTAGAACTTTCGCGTATAGAGAAACATATTTGAATATCCCACTTTTCTTCGTAATTCTTACACTCGCAAAAACGGTCCCCAAAAGCTTCAGAATAGTTACCCCTCACATACACTTCAACACTTCTTCCTTGTAACAATCCTGTCGTTTTATGCACTGACGTGGGGTTCTATGCTTCTTTTTCTTTTAGCGTACTTTTAATTTAACAAGTACTTCTACTATTTGCCATTTGTTTATTTAGCCACCTCTGTATTTTTTCCATTACTTTAAAGTAAGGCAGGCCTTTTTTACAATTTTCATTTGGGCAGTGACAAGTTCATCACAAACAATTTTCTAGTGAAATCTTAATAATGTGATCTTTTTAGGAAGAAATACGTGTAATACGAGTTTATTTTTTTAATTAGGTACCTATTCGTTGGCTGTGTTAATATTTATCGAATTTTAGTAAGTTATTTTGTATTTAAATTCTTTCATTATTTTTTGTAAATGATCAGATGCGAAGCTGCTCTATAGTCACAAAGGCACAGAGCCAAAGCTTCTTTTCGAATTTTTGGAAGGAAATGTCTTGGGACCATAAGAAAAATGACAAGGAACAGGAACGTTTGTATACTTTCTAAATCTTTCTTTATTATCACAATACATGAAGTACGTAGAATCATTTTAGTAGTAGTATTTTAAATACTTGGGATCCGAACAGTACAAGAGTGGATAATTGTAGAATTTATACAAATAAAGAAAACTTAACTCTTGGGAATATCGATAACTTAGATAAGTTTCTAAATGATTTGCTTAAACTGCTTACTCACTATGCAAAAAGGACAACTCAAAAATTTTGTAGAACACATTTTTGGAAGATTGGCACAATACTTACTGTTAAGGACAAATGCTTTTTAATAATAAACACTTTCATAGAAAGAAAGATGAGCAAATCGAACTCGTGAGGAAAAACGGGTAGACAGAAACAAAGTCTTAAGTACTACATTCGGTACTAAAAAACAAATTAACAATTTTACCTTGTATGATATGAAAACACATGATCCTTCGTGCTATTGCTCCATAAAACATCAGAACAGTAATAGTAATAGGTACTCGTCGTATTAGTAATACATAGTTTTTTATTAACCATATACTTTATGTATGGTAGGTTACATCTATCAATCAGTTACATTCATATACCCCTCACAGGTGAAATATCTTCCACGTTAATATCTTTTTTACCTCGACTTTGTATCCAGGTAACTGTAGCGATTTGGCCCTAACATCAAGTTAATACAATTTTTCGTTTGAAAATGTATTATGATATGGAATGTTTTATTGCTGCTGCTAATACCCGTTTTTGGATTTCAAGGCTACATTTCTTTAGAAGATACAATTTCACAAAACAGAAAATACAAAAACATGGAAGTGTTTAAATGCGTTGCTTAATAAAAGTATCAGAAAACCGCTACACGATAATCAGCCTTTTAATTGATAAATAGTGTAATTTTTTATTTTTATTTATTTATTTTCAGCATTATATTCTAATTGAATTTTGCTATCTCTTACTGAGGTTTACAAATCCGTTTTCTGGGGTGGATTAATCCCCTTCTTACATTATACATTTCACCCCCATTTTAATTTCTCTCTCCATGTAGCTCTTGGCTACTTCCACGATTTTTCTCCGTCCTTTCCTGTCGTTGACTTTCTCCTTCCACCCATTCACCTTCATGGTCCTAAGGTCTTGCATCACCTGGTCCCACCATCTGAATCTCGCTCTGTCCCTGACTGGTTTCCACAACGTTATTTCCTTTACCGCCGATGTGTTGCCTTTTCTCTTTACATGTCCCAACCAGCTCACGTCCTCTCCATTCATAATTTCTTCGATTTTGCAGTTCATTCGTCGCCTTGGTTCACCCATTTGCCTCTCTCACGGGGCCTAGTATCGTTCTCAAGACCTTACATTCAAATATTCTTAGCCGCTCTTCCTCCGCTTCCGATAATCACAGAGTTTCGGCTGCATATGTTGCCACCAGCATAATCAGTGTCTTGTAGATTTTCAGTTTTGTGTCCCTCTTTAGTATTTTCTTGTTTGCATAGAAAGCTCTATTTCCTGTCTTAATTCGTCCTTCCAAATGTTCCCTCCTCTTTCTTGTTCTATCTATCATCACCCCCAGGTAACAGACTGTATCTACATCTTCCAGCTTGTATCTGTCCACCTCCAAACGTCTTGTCACGTGCGTCTCATTTCTGCTACACTTCATTTCGCTGGAATTCACCTTCAATCCCAGTTTTTCGGCTAGTTCGCGCATTCTTCAGCGCTTCCTTTCTTTTTAATTAAAACTATTTCTCCTTCACTCCATTCATTGGGTATTCTCTCTTCGTCCCACACTCTTCTGATCATGTCACACTTTACCGCTCCTCCCCCGTGTTTTATGAGTTCTATCTCTATCTCTAAACAGTGTAATAGGATTGGGAAATTTATAAATACAAGATTACTGTGCGATAGTTCATTTCAAGTCCCTCTCTCTATTTCGACATTGAGGAACTGTGTTACCTCACTCACTTTCGCAATTTGAGTTTCAATATTATTATTAAGTTCATAAGAAATTTTTTCTTTGAAATAAGACACCATCTTCCGATTTAGACACGAGAACGACGGAAACATCGTCACAGTATCACATGTCCATGTCTTCCATGTTGACTAAGATAAAGATCAAGAGAAGTAGTGAACCCTGTACTGATCCCTGAGGGTAATCCCATTTCCATATCAAAGAAATTTGACTTCCGCCCGTTATATTTTACTGCAATTCTTCTCTGTAATACATATGATGGAAACTACTTAGCCGTTACTCCACGAATCCCAAATGCTTCTAATTTTCGTGTCAAATTTTCAAAATTAGCCCTGTCAAAAGCTTTTGTAAAGTCAAAAAATAAACCCGCTACATAATTCTTCATGCCGATTTCTTGCGTGAATTCTTAGCGGGCAGTTTTCACATTTCATCCTGTTTTAAAACTATGCTGATTGCTGACACCAGCTTTTCAAAAACTTTTGAGATTCAATTCAAATTGATATGGATCTGTAATTTATTATATTATATAATATCAGCTGCATCTTTCCCTTTTGATAACGAAATGACGTTTGTATTCTTGAAATCTGAAGGAAATATTCCACGTGTCATAGAGCAATCGAAAATAGTTGTCAATGCGTCCTCTATTGCTGGATTAATAAGCTTCCATCCTGGCCTCCTTGTTGATAATGGTAAAAATGACAAATGATGATAATGTAGGATTTGCAATTACAGTGCAACTGGGCGACAAACTCTCACGTAAGTAAAGTTTGAGCGCAATGTCCGGTGTAAAAGGAACCAAAGCAATTTGCCACCATAGTCCTTGCATGTGCTTTGCTCACATTCACCATCTGTTAATACACTTTGATAAACAAGATGCGAGTAATAGATATGCATATGATTATTGATAACACTAATCACCTCGTCCAGACATCTTGTCCTGTTGAAAACATCTTCTAGATTAGGTACCTAGGCAGAAAATGCTTCCCCACATTGAAATAGAAATAAGGTGATGCCAAACGCTTTTCGTAACTTTTCTTTGACAAAACCGTTTTTCAAAAATATCTACAATCTGGAGACACGTATTGAAGAATCGTGAGATCCATTTGATCAGACCACGTGCCATCACCATCATAATGCATGCATTTCTTGTGTGTACATCCAATAGAGAATTTCAGTGTTTTAAACATATTATAGATAGAATTAATATTCCAACATAAGATTTCCTTCTTATTTTCAGCACCAAAATAAATGCACCGATTTGATCATGTTTACAATTCTTCGATCTCTCGTACCAGGAAAATGAGCAAGAATTAAATTTTGAACGCTATACTTACGTTACGGATCATATGACACTGACTAACTGAATAATTTATCAGTTGTTGGATGAGATATGATATGCATACGAAATAGAAAATTTTTCTACAATACGACGTTCAACTAAACGTTTTATTTTATCAGGATGTTAGTAATCGAATTTTATTGTGAATCGACAATTGTCATCACACTTAATAAGAATGTTAAAATGTTCGAAACCTTCTTACTTGAGGTTTATTCCGCTAAGAAAGTTTCTGGAAAGTTTTAATAACGTTCAATGAAGATTGTGCTTTTCGTATAATACACAGATCAATACACAAAGCATTTGAAATCAACAGGTGTTCGTGATATACAGTTAAAGTAGTTAAGAAAGAAAACTTTTTAACAACCTCCTGCGTATCGACTTTATCGAGAATATGTTATTTCGAAAGAAACTTTAACCGTACAGACATTGCCGAAGTACCTATTGGTCGTATAAAGTTGAGCAGGATCAAGCTACGGGGCAAAAGAACCTGAATCTTTATGCTTTGGAGTTTGCGGTTGATAAGAGAATTTCTGTCGTTAGTGATAATCTTGCGACTTCCACAAAGTTGTAACGGCTAACAGTGCACTTTCCCTTCTTTATAGTATGTTTTACGACTCCCTATTAAAGTAATTTCTTCTAAGATCTATGATAAAGGGCATGGTTAAGTAATTCGACGAAGGGCAAACAAGTAAAGCAACAAGTCATTAAATTTAATATTTTCTCGCATACTTCTTTGTATTAGATACGTAATTATTTGCGTTCTTGAAGGCTTTCCACATTTTAATTAGCTTAGTAATAGTTATCATTAAAATTCTAACCTAAAAGGGGTTCTTAAACAATGATGTTTGTTATATCAGCGTTAACCAGATGCTTGAAGAGCAAAATGTGCAGATATCCTGCGGACACGATCAGATAAAACTTTTTAGAAGTAACAGGCATCGTGTCATCGTTTGAATTAAAAATATTAATTAATGAACCCAATCGTATCCACTAGAATTCACGAACCTGTTTAAATAATTTTCTTGTTTCTAATTTCATATTCAAAATCAAAATATGGCTGCCTGTTTGCCTGATCATCATGGACAAACACAGAATAATATTACTAATGCTAATAATACTGAAGATGAATGAAGAAAAAGAAGACTGTTTTCACAACAAAGCTACAACAATTTCCTCTCCTCCTACATAGTGTGCGAAGACTGGGATCATTATCAGTCTACAAATCCTAATAAATTTTTGTCAGTTTTTTGAAAAAACTAGAAAGTGTTATCAAGAAGCAAATTATTGTTTACTTATTTAAGTACGATATCTTCAACAAATTACAGCATGGATTTATAAAAACCAAATCTCCAAAGCTCATTGGATAAGCAGATATTAATTACTCGGTATACTTGTTGAGTTCAGTACTGTTAGTTATGAACTTCTGTTGGACAATAAACCGGGGTACAGCATACGCCGTACTCCACTGAACCTTATCTATCGAAAAGATGTCAGTTTGTTAAATTACCACAGGGTCAAGATTTTCAATGCCCTACCAAAATACATCAAATCTCTAAGCGACATACACAAGTTCAAAACAGAATTTAAAACATACTAGACAACAATGTTTACAACCTAAAAGAATTTTTTGAGGACTAAATTATATGGGTGAACCCTACACACATTATATTTCATTATGTTTTTCTTTTATGAATTGTAGCAATATTTCATAATTCACCTATCCCGCCAAAAACATTTTCATGTAAAATGTTGCCAAGACGAGACTATGTGGCTCGCACTATCAAAAAGTTGTCACATGTCGTGTAGAGCTAAGCTTCTGATTCTACAAGCTCGAACTTCACAAGCTCTACACCTTAGTCGAAATATGTGGCCATTTCGTTACTACAAGAACTATTGTTTAACAGAAAAGTAATGAACAGTGAATAAATTTTTCACTTTACGCCCATGTGAATGTAGCGAAATGGCCAAGCCACATGTTTTGGCTAAGTGTGAAGTTTCTTCATAGCCCACTCTCTATCATTGCCTTTTTTCTTTGTTGGTTTACTGTTTATTAGATGTGTATTTAAGACAATCGACAATCGACAATACAAAGAAAGCAAAAACGTTAGTTATAAACTGTGCTGCTTTCTCCAAGTTCGGAGACCTTCTTCAGAAGTCAGAAGTCAGTTCTTCAGAACCTTGAAAAAGACTGGACCCTTACCAGTCGAAACGTCGGCAAAGTCTAATGAAGCACTTGAAGTCTCATTAACCATTCCACTCAATAACTCCTGATGAAGGTCTCCGAACTTGGAGAAAGCAGCACAGTTATCTAGTTCGAGGAGTACACCACACCAACGTTTATAACTAACGTTTTTGCTTTCTTCGTTACTTTGGAAGATTTTACAGCAAATGTGCTTCCAAATACGTTAAAGTGTATGAGCTACAGTACACAATTTTAGTGAGTTTGGGAAGTTTTCAAAATTAAATATTGTAGAACTAATTGTTTACGTAAGAAACTCAACTCTTAAAAATTGTTCATAATGAAAATTACAATTATTATTATTGGTCACTTTCATAAAATTCATGGTACATATCATCTAGAACCAAAGTGAGCCTGAGCACAAACTACTTTCATGGAGAACTGTTGAGTCATCGTAAATATTCTATGGAAACACTCTAAATAAGAAACTATCCGTTGTTTTATGGCGTCATATGTAGAACGCTTGGAACTTAATTCTTTACGCAATTTTAACAAGTTTTACAATAAGTGATACAAATAACATCCTTCCTTTATTCAAGAACTAAAATTATATGTATAAATAAAGAATTATTATTTTAAATGTTGAACAATATTGGTAAATAAGGTCATTGGTTCAGAAGTGTTATTTACTCATATTTTCCTGATGATACATTTATTAATATTTATACTGAAATATTATTTCGAATGGCTTTGATGATATTTCATTGGCTACATGCAATCTGAATGTTCAATTTGTTATCGTTGGCCACATTGAATGAGACATTCTTCTAGGATGATACAGACACTTTTGGGCAGTAGTAAATTCCTTCCAATTCGTTGAGGCTTCAGTGTTTTTAATAATACCATTTGATGATCTTCATTGATATTAAATTAAAGATAAATCGTTCAGTACCCGATTTACAGTAAGAGATGCAAATCTATCTGAAATACCATTTCTATCGCATATGCCTTGACTAAATTTTTTTGAGTTTAACCTCTTGGTTGTGATAGTTTTTATGTTCACCACTATGACGTGCCAGAAGCAGCACCATCCTTATGTATATCTGTTTCTTTCCCCGTAGATTGATTTGAGATATTTCCTTTTAAAATGAACGTTTGAAGCATAATCTCTTTCTTTTTTAATGTCTTATTTCAGTCGGTTCTTTGAACAAGTAAACACTTTCGTTCATTTTTCACCAGAAAATTCACTACATTTACTTACAAAGATTTCTTAAACGTGTCTAATTACGGAGAGCATCTCTTATTGCAAATATTTTGGAAGAAGTGCCTTCCAAACACATTTTACTAATTTTTTCTCTCATACACTTTACAACACAAACATAAATAGCACGCTCCGCACACTACTACAATTAATTACAAAACTACTGCGCTACGATAGGTACGATAAAAATAAAAAAATCAAAAAAAGAATTTCTTTAATTATCGGTTTTGGTTAGTTTGTTATGACTTTATGCATCAGATCTCACGTGGCATTGATAGACGATTATTGACGAAAAACAACACTTCAATTCCGGGAAGCCTAAAATTCCGGGAAAAGCAACTGTGAACATACGTAACGGAAGGGAAGGGCGAAAATTCTTATGTATAACATATAGAAATATTCATTTCAATTAATTGAAAAGAAAGTGACAAGTTTGTGAATATAACGTCGATTGGAAACCGCTACCCCGTAATGTTCGCGCAGTTCCCCGATCATCAATAACTGATAATATTGCTGTAAAAAGTAGAACAAAATTTTCGTCATCAGTCACATCACCATGCAGTAGTAAATACATTGTGATACTATTTACATTATTTATTGCAAACTCTACCTTCGTACGTGAAACCATTTAATGAACATTTTTTAGACAATTTTAATTCCTTTACCTTGGCAATACGATCAGTTATGTATGCTTAACGCAAGAAATTGTTCGCAACGGTATATTACATGAGGACCTTGGTAAATAACGTTTTACATATTGGTGTAACGCACTTATACTAATAATACTACGGCATTCTTTAATAGTAATGTTTTTTGACGTATTATTATTTGATTCTAAAGTTTCTAATAGCTCCCCGCGAAATTTCAGAAATGATTTTAGATTCTAATGAACGCAAAATTCGTCCTGCAATGACCTTAATCGTAGGGCGGATTCTTCATAAAGATCTTCAAGTTAAATATGGCCATGACATGATTATTAACTACAAGCTTGTTATTATCATATCTATTTATTAATGTATGACCCTTTAACAAATTTGTAATTTCATCTATACCTTGATTATTAAGAATTAAGGGGACAAATAAATCCTTCTGTTCGATCGATTTATTATAATTTCCGTGAAATGTGGCTAAATAAGTGTCTGAAATTTAACGTTATTTTATTACTCTGCGCTGAGTTTGATCTATAGCGATCTGCACTACAAAAATCACCTTTGCATAAGCTAAATTTGAATAATATTCAGTCATAAATTCTTCCCACTTTATCATCGACATATATAAAACTTTAATTGAAAGTTTTCAAATTCATGTGCTTAAGTTTTCTACCATTTTCAGCCCGTAAAGCTCTGAATACGTTCCATGACTGATTAAACTATTATTGTCATCGTTTCCTTTAACAGGTCGCAAAAATTTAAGTAGCGTCACCACGTGCTGTATTTAAAGTTTTTTTATCTGCAATAATTAATATAAAAAGAGAGATTAAAACCTTACGGATTAAATCCTTGTGTTAGTTTTCATTGTAGGTTTCTTGAAATGGCGACCTTCAAAAACGGCACTTGCTAGAATTTCTTAAGCTCTTTCTGTCTTATTTATAATATAATATTTATAACATACCCTGTATTTTTATGCAAAATCCTAGCCGAGTGGTTCGAAGCTCACAATAAGGGAATAGAATATGTAAATTCAAATAATAAGACGCAAAGCCTCCCGTAGGTAGGTATATAGTTTAATGAACAATTTTATTTCGTTGGGAATTGTTATGACGAAGAGATGAAGTGATTTTTGTTTTATGTATTTTAGATAAGGTGCAAAGCACCTGACACATGAGCCAATGCAAAGCTCACAAAGTAAAATTTGACGGTAAATAAAGGAAAATAAATAAAAAAAACCAACTGGGAACGTTACATCCTTGGGATTGTGGCGATCATCAAAAAAATAACAAAATATGAAGTGAAAAATATGAGGTAAAATTAATTATATGCGCTACATGTTTCGAAGCCTTACTAGCTTCATTATCAAGCAGGAATGAGAATGAGAAAACAATAACAAATAGTAAGGTACTTAACCTAGAAACTCACCTTACGGGAATATCTTAAAAATATAACAATAATTTATAGTGGTTGAAAGGTCTTAGACCAGCTAGGAGCTTTCCCCAAACATCGAGAATACAATGGAGGCCTGATGGGCCGCTGATTAACACAGATTAAAAAGGATTAAACACTTAGCAAAATTACAACCACCATCACATTAAATGACAAACATGATAAGACTTTAAATAATAAAACTATAAATGGCGCATAAGAAATACAAAAATTTAACATTAACCTTGAATTAAAAATCAAACAACTAAAAATAATATAGAGTGAAAAGCAAAAAAATTCAAAAACTATAAAAATGAGCAAACTAACGAATGAAACTTAGACTAGTATAATCATTATGAAAATGCGTGATTTCATTTAACAATTCAGGTTTATTTTTCTGTTTGGCAATTTTGTAAATTTCGAGGGTGTTGAGGAGGTGGCCTTTTTTGCACCTATGGAGAATATTGTAATATTTTATTTGGGATTTGGGATTGAAGTTATTGCCCGGCATAAGGATGTGTTCGGCAAAAGTGAATTTATCATCGAGGTTGTTAAATTGAATGGAATGGAAATGCTCTTTGATTCTGGTAGCAAAGGAACGACGAGCTTGGCCTATGTAGAAAGAATTGCAAGACTGACAGTTCAGTTTATAAATACCCGATTTTTCGAGTTTGTTGATTGGATCTTTATTTCTAACCAAAGGGTATTGGAATACATATTTAAAAATATCTAGATGCTTAAGCACAATAAATTAATATTTGTAATTTTATTTTTCACAACTTTAAATTGAAATAGAAAAATTAACTTAAAAAATTTCCTCTATTCATTGGTATAAAAATTGGCATAGGGTTCCATTTGAAAATCAAAAGTTTGATGGATTCTCTCAGAAACAGTACATGGGAAAATATTTCTCCTGTTATTTTCAAATTATAAACCAAAAATTAAGGTAATTTTGTTTGAACAATTTTTTAATATCTCTTTTAATAAAAAAGTTACAGCAATTTCAAGATTTTTCAATTTTTTGGTTTTTCAGCCATATTGGAAAAACTGAATGTCGTATCAAAAATCTGAAAACACAGATGAATTACTCTGGTAAAACTTTCTCCATTTAACCGATCTTGTAACTCTTATAATATAATAAACGAGATCCCCATACAAAAAATGAAAAATATTACACCCTGTATACATAGAAAAGCTTATAGGTCGTATACGGAAAACGATCGTATCCTCTTATTTTGGTTGCTTCGGTAATAGCGGAGTAGTCGAGATAGTAATTATGAGGCATTTCCATTTGAGACTAAATATTTTTTTCTTTACTTTGTTTGCTACTCTTTGGAGCAGGTTTCATTATAATTGGAAATTTTACAAGCGTAACATCATATCAATTATAAAGATCAGAAAAATGCATCTTACAAAAAGATTTTCTTTGTATTTGATTTAGGTACAGAAAGAAACATATAACGAATGTAGATATTTCATTTAAAGTAAGTATAAGAAACGAATAATACATTTCATAGCACTGTGAAAATGTTTTCAAAAATGTCTTTTAAGTTTGAAAACATAGCAGTACCAACATAAATAACATTATTTTTGTATCCTGATTGTGACCGACCCATAAAATCTCACACTGCATGTGGAAATTGGAAGAAAGTACCATATCGAATCGAGTGCGTGTAAGAAAATTTCCCATCAATTATACACCATTCGTTTACAATATGTATATGCTACTCGTTTAGGAATAAATGAAAACTGATTTAGTACCACGAGATAAAAGGGAATAAAAGTTGGAAATTATTTCGATGATCGATTTTCGTATACGAGCATTAGAAATATTCTTATACAACAGGAGTTGCACTATGAAAAATAATCTGTCAATCAAGAGAAAATACCCCTATACTTACTTCGACAGCGGTAAAATGTAGTATTTTAATTCCAGTTCGTCGATTTCGAGTGGATATACGTAGAATAGAAAATGAACGAATGAAATGTCGAGTGTTGTTACCGATTTTTCCTAGATTGACTGATCAATACACATTTCCTAAGTGGAAATAACACGGGTGTTGACTGATGATGACTCTATTGAAACCGGGGTGCCCTTTGTTAATGGCGCGATCAAAATGACATACAAACACGCAATTTGAACATATTCCAACTGACGATGCAGAGGAATAAAGTGTGTAAGAAACTTAAAAGTACGGATCACGTCAACGAAGGATATAAATATGGTAAGAGGGAATGCCGAGACACACCACGGTTGGTAATCTAATTGGGTGGCGGCTGTAGTCCTTCCTAATGACACGCTCGGTGGTGCCAGGATATTACATCGTTCGTCTTCTTTATTTGGTTATGCTAACTTGCTCCCGTCACCGACACATACATAACATTACGATATTGTAGGCCATTTCCGTTTTTCCTCTGAAATTGCTGTCCAAACTATTTCTACCACAACTCGTGGTTCTTTTAAGGCGCGGAAAGGTAACAAAATTGGCAGGTTTTTTTTGTGGTTATCGATTTATCAATCATTTATACATTTCTGCGTAAACAAAGGGCTTGATTTCACAAACGAGCGAAACTTAAATAAAGTAACGTGTCATAAATTGTGATAGTTCGCGTTTTCCATTTTACAAGAACACATTGCGTGATAACGTTTTATAACTGGGAATAGTGGAATAAAACATGGACAAGGGCGTTGTACAAAGTCCGACAGACATGAGGGTGACGCAGATGGCTAAAATCCGGGTGCGACCGACAGCCTTGTGACATCCGGTTGTTGGATGGATATAACAGAATAGGCGGTGGCGGGTGTGAAACGAAAGCGGAACTTTCAACTCTCTTGGGTTTTGTTGGGGATTCGTGATATTTGGTAAGAAGGAAAATGCGGTTACGAAAAAATTTTCCACGTTAATTACGTGTTAGACGAAATTCGCGTGTTCTGTATTGAATTGACATTTATATCTGCGTGAATAAGCCGTTTTAACCGTATCATGTTGTTGAAGTAAGTCACCTAGACGCTTTCCCGGATTAGAACGGAAGCCAGACGGGTTTCGCTCGCAGTATCGAGGATCTTCGATGCTCTCTCATTCATGAAATGACGGCGTCGCGATGCGACTACGGCACCACCCTAGATCGAGAGAGGATTTGCGCCATTCTATTTATACAGGCGACATTGTACGAGTTCTACATTTCAAAAGCGTTATTGAACGTGAACGTGATTTCTTGCTTCTGCACGATTGAAGTAGTTCACTTCGAAAGTCGAAATAAAGATTTTAGAAACACAAAGGATAGTTCGAGGATTAACGGAAGTGATTATGCAACAAAAAATAAAACTATCTTTTCTTTCGCGGTGTAAAATAATAAATGGGTTTATTGATTAGGAATCACAAGCGTAACCAAAGCTTGACAAAACCTATTGTGTTGTGCCCGCATGCAGACCACACATTTCGTGGCTTCCACTTTTGTTGTGACTGCCACGTTATATATAATTCAACCACCGGGAAAGTTCTATTTAGATAGCACATTTTATGGCTATTGATTCCTTCAACCTTCGCAAATTGTTATTATCTTTGTTAACCCACTTCGTTCTACTTTTATAATAATCTTGTACGGGGGTGTAAAGGATACATTTTCATTACCGCTCAACAATTATATAGCGAACAAAGGCCAGTAGCAAAAGGAAGTCATCAAGTGATGCAGGCCAAGTTTCATATATTTGGATACCTTGAAAACTCGTATAATTAATGTAATTATTTATACTTGCCCTTGTATAAATTATAACTTCCCCTTTCCTCCGTTAATAGTGTTGAACCTCACTTTCATTATTAATTCCATTCCATAAATTCCCTTAAATAAATTTACCTTATGTAGGTTTGACGTGTCACATTTTCTCTCTCTCTGTGTATCTTTTTTGCCTTCCCTCAGTTTACATCTTTATTTTCGATTAGATTTGAAGTAACTTCCCATGACAGTCAGATAATCCATACTGATTTTCCTATGATATCAAACATTTCCATTCGAAATTAGAAATTGATTTATTTATTGTTGTGTTGTGTTGTGTTGTGTTGTATATTTTGGGCATGTTGTCACAAAATCTAAGAGTTCTAGACAGTGTTAGACAAAGCAGATAGAATATTTAAATTCCGTTACTAATTTATTTTTATTGCGTTGAATGGTGGAAAATATGATTTTCCTTTCAAATTGCAAAACATTGCGATTTTATGTGGCGATCAAATCAACTGAAATTGAAATAAACCAATCACAATGGATTCCAACGAGATGCAGTTTGCATAGTCAAGAACTAAGGATAACATAAACGTCATAAATGACACTAAAGCTTGGTTTTACAATATGCAGATAAACTTTGAATAAAACTTCTTTCGGCGGTCCCATTGATGCCCAATAATTATTACCACCACCAGACCATCACAGACAACTATTGAGGAAGATAAAGAGCGATCCGATCCAGGACAACACAACGAAGATATACAGCACCAAGACGTTGCATTAACGTTTCATCCACTAAGTAGCAAATTTGGCATCTCTGTGATTGACCTTATGTCGTACTTAATCAACCCTCGCTTATGGCCTATACACTAGCCCCCCTAATGAACTCAAAAATTCGACTGGGCGAATTCCACGTTGCTTCTTTCCAAAAAACGAAGACACCCATCAATTTGCTATGATGAAAGAAACCAACTCGTTGACTTTTTTACCGTATGAGAAATGGGAGAAGCTGAAAACCTTGTTGACTAGTGAAATATAATGATTTTAAACGTTACCATTCATTTTTGCACATAGTCTATGCCAATTCATTACATTTCATATTAATTTCGTATTGGCTGACAAAAGCTAGCTTAGCTAATGCATATTTCATTTCGATAGCTGATCAAAATGAATTTCGTCAATTTCAATTCCGATACTAAAACTTTATTTATTTGCCTTGAAATTTGTTCTTCATTTTCATGACTATCTGAGTGAGTTTCCTACATGGTTGTGGAGTGTGTGAATTTTGATTAATATCTCTAACGAAAAATAAGGAAACTGAATTTGCTGTCTTGTGTTCGTCAAGCACGTCTAATTTTTGGCGTTGCTGATCCTTTCATTCTTTGCCACTTAAATTCAGTTTCATTTAATAAAATAGCAAACATGGTAGGCTGGAATTTAGACGTTTAATACCAAGCTTAGTTAGTATATCTCTTTATTCAGTGTATATAGTTATATGCATCATGTGATTTTTATTATATTGTTTGTAATAACTAATAAGTATTTATTATTATCGATTTACACATATTCATATTATTAAAGGTAATATGAAAAAGTTACGGTTTTTGTTAATAAAACGACAGACAGTTGACATCTTCAACATTAAAACAGTTACTTCCAAAGGTGCGATTAATAATTAAATTACCACTTAGTGATCTGTGAAACCCCAAAAAAATAACACGGAAAGCTTGTCACGGAATTTTTTTACATTCGAGTAAAATCTCAAACAAAAATTGTCCGAATATCAAGAAAGCAATTTTCAACTGTCGTATATTTTTATTATTAAAAACATTCGGAAAACTAGTATGATTGTCTCAAAATTTCCACCACATAATTTTGTCCATCAAAATTTATTACGGAAGAACAAAGCCGTTCAAGTTAGGGTAGATATAGAGTGCTAGTGCTGATCCATCCCACAAAACATTAAAATTTCAAGAGACGCGCTCACGGATTCTGAAACGACCGAAGAAGTTACAAGCGCTATCGTTGACTGAAACTAGAGATGGGTTTTCACTTGGGCACATTAGTCTACCACCTGCCGTGTTTTTTTTAGATCCGTCACTTTAAACTTATTTGAAAGTCAATGTTTTCTTTTCCTCTATTCTTTCTCCTACGAATACTGTTGAAGATCCCCTTATCATTTTAGTACAACACGGTACACTTTGGATTCTTGAAATATTTCAGTTAGAAGGGGAATCGGTAAAACTAGTTAAAATACCTACCTTTAAAAAATTTGACACTTATGCACAATATCCCATCATTCTGCATGCGAGTAACTGATTAAGTTTCACGTTTGAACGCTTGTCAAGTCTATCGTGTCTAAATATAATTTAACGTCAGGCAAACGTTTCAATGAAATTAAATGGAAGTGAATTCAAAATGCTAGCCTTGCATCGTTGCAATTATCCGGTCACATTAGTATCTTACGAACTGCATGGTGTTTTGCGATTTATGTATCATAACTAAATTGTGAATTAAACTTTTGCATTTCGTGAGATAACTAATCCAACTAATTTATCGATTTCTATAATATTATAGTTTTAAACATTACTAACTGTCTTGTATAACATACAAAAATTGAGTAAACGCAGGATCTTTAACACGGCCGCAGCCAGGACTATTTTTGGGAGGGGCCCCGATCTACGACGTGATCCTATCTAAGATCCTACCCAATCCAAGAAAAAGAGAAGAGCTTTATTAATCTGTTACGAAAAGCTAACCGGTTATCAGTACAGGATTTGGCTAGTATAAATTGGCATTTCAAAAGCTTTAAAATTATCAAACATTTTGAATGTTCAGTTTCCAAATCTTCACAGATATACCTATACGAAGGCAATTTTTTTCAACCTCTGATTGGCTATAAAGGGCGAATATAAAAAAATAATTTTATTACTAAAAGTAATGTACAATCGAGATTACTTCTCGACATAATCACCTTCATGATTGAGGCTTTTCTCATATCTGTGAACAAAGCTTTGCAATACCCACTTAATAAAATTGTTTTCAATTCAGGGCATTGTCATGGATCAGAACAATTTCAGAAGTAAGCATGTCTCTTTTTGTGTTGTGAATACTGTTATCCCCGACTGCATAAACTGTACAAGCAACACCACTTTTTTTTCCCAAAAATTTCTGGAAATGCTCTGATCCACGACAATGCCCTGAATCGGAAAAGTGGTTTGAGGGGCAGCTTCCATACTGACGAAGAGCTCAAAGAAACCGTCACACTTCACACACTTCAAATCATTGGCGGCTACATTTTATTAGGAGGGTATTGCAAAGCTTGTTCAGTGAACAATCTTCACAGATACGAGAAAAACCTCAATCATGAAGGTGATTATGTCAAGAAGTAACCTTGATTGTACATTACTTTTGGTAATTAAATCATTTTTTTATATGCACCCGTCTTTCCTTTATAGCCAATCGGAGGTTGAAAAAATAGCCCTCGTATATTCGTGAGCTCTGCATTTACTTTTTGTTCGTAAAATTGCGTTTCTTACACTTGAAATTATAATTGTGAGTGATTACAGAATTCAAGTATACTAACTCACAATGGCATATCCAGGGAGGGGCAAGGATGGCAGCTGCCCCCACACTCCTTAAAGGTCCGAAAAAATTCAATAAAGACAAAAAAAATTTATAGATTAAAAAGTATCTAGAGTAACTAGAGTTAGAATTAGGAACGCCACTGTCACACTGCTTTCACTACCATGTAGGTACAACTAACACTATCGAACATATTATTAAATTATAGTAGCAGATCTAGCAAACCATTTGACTAACCCGTTTCCCACAAAGCTAGAAACTTTTAAGATGATGTTGTATTATCATCAATCAATGAAGAAAGGACCGTTCTGGCAGGCATCTCGCGGTTGCGTCATCATCCCTTAAATTTTTGAGAATGTAAAAAAAAATTGTTTTTTAATCTACTCCCACAAGGCTACAATTTTAATATATTGTAAGTTACATATTATGTTTAAGTGTAAAAAAAAATTCCAACCTATTTTGAAGGTTGCAAGTATGTGCCAGACAATAGTTGTCATCGGGATAGTAATTCATAACCTGCTCCCACAAGGCTCAAATTTTGAGGAAACATTCTTTCAATTGTTTAAAAAGTATATGTAAACAGCCAGAATATTCTAGCGGTTGCAGGTATCTGCCAGACGAGTATACAGTATGTTCCCGGATTGAGTTTACAAGAGGTATGATTGACCAAAAATTTTCGGGTTGCAATTTCATATTTTGGGATTCCGCCCTGTTTGATCTGAAACTTACTTTTAGTTTACTTTCGATTTGTTTTACAGTTGACCAAAAACTATATTAGTTCTAGGTAAACTATACCTTTTCCCTTAACAGTATGTCAAAGTGTTACTAAGAAAAGTTGTTCAGAATGAAAAGTTATGGCGTTGTGTAAATCTTCAGAATGATCGGCCTACTTTGATAAAATCCAGCATTGGTCAGATTCCTTTTGTGTCAATTTCAATCTTCGTTTTGTATCTGTATCAACTTTGTGCCAGCTTGACTTTCAAGAAATAAATCTGCAATTGAAACTACAATCATACCTTGAGATGGGTTAATGATCACAAAAACAAAAAAATATAAGAAATTTTTAATTAAACTATTAAAACAAAAACAAGTATTAAGTTATTCTATTAACCCTACAACTTCATCGCTGCATAATTTATTGAATCCTCCGTCTCAGTTCCTTAAAACTATTCCGGATTTCCTGAATTGGTAAGGCGGATACAGCATCTTTTATGCGATTTTGTAATACCTCGGCATCATTAGGCAAATTTTCTGCATATGTTTTAAATGCCCCCACAAATAAAAATCGGCAATAGTAAAATCTGGGCTCCTTGGGGCCATAAAACTGGACCATTCCTACCCATCCAAGGGTGACCAAATTTACGATTTAACCAATTCACGACAATTTGTTATTTTCTGTTCTAACGTTAGCATTTTATTGTAAAATATTGCCATTACTTCGCAATGAAATCAGTTTTGTGATACCTATTACTTTATTACGATATGAAAGATAACGACACATGTCATACTACAATAAACACTTGACATGTACCTAATTAATGTTTTTTGTTTTTGTAATTATTAAGCCACCTCATGTTATTATTGCTGTTTCAATTGCAATACTGACAATACTGGATTTTATCAAAGTTTATCCGATCATTCTGAAAAGTTGCATAACGTCATAACTTTTCATTATGAACAACTTTTCTTAGTAACACTTTGGCATACGGTGAACGGAAAACGTAGTTTACCTAGAACTAATATAGTTTTTGCTCAACTGTAAAGACCTAAGTACTTGACTTTAAAAAATCGAAAGTAAACTAAAAATATGTTTCAGACCAAGCAGGGCGGAATCCCAAATATGAAATTCCAATTCGAACATTTTTGGTCAATCATACCTCTTGTATATTCAATCCGGGAACATACTGTCTACTCGTCTGACAGATATCTGCAACCGCTAGAATTTTCTGGCTGTTTACATACACTTTTTAAATAATTGAAAGAATGTTCCCTCAAAATTTGAGCCTTGTGTGGGAGCAGGTTATGAATTACTATCCCGATGACAACTTTGCTATTGTCTGGTGCATACTTGCAACCCTCAAGATAGGTTGGCTTTTTTTTACACTTAAACATATGTAAATTACAACATATTAAAATTGTAGCCTTGTGGGAGTAGTTAAAAAACAATTTTTTTTGACATTTTCAAAAATTTAAGGGATGATGACGCAACCGCGAGATGCCTGCCAGAACGGTACTTTCTTCATTAACTGATAATAAAACATCATTTAAAAAGTTTCAAACTTTGTGGGAAACGGGATAGTGAGATGGTTCACTAGGGTTCACTACTCTTAGACTATTAGACCCCTTCGTAGAATTAAAACATAGGATGTAGTTAGAAGATTTGCGAGCAATCCACGTAAGCTATTGATCAAAAATTAAATTTGTTCAATAAATGGTTTATTCCTTTTGTTATTATGAATTACGCACCCTACAACACCTCCCATTAGTATAGGAAACCATGTATATAAAGTGAAAGGGTATTTTAAGTTCTTCAGTATTTTATTCTATACAAAAAGAGGTACATTCTTTAAATGAACATGAAATAATAAATAAAGCTACACGTAAAAATATCCCAGCTTATTTTCGACTTTGGGTAAATAAGCAGTTGTTACTGTGATTGGCCAAAAGGTGCCGTTGTGCATTTTTCTTCATGTACCTAGTTAAAAAAAGATCAAGCTGTAAAAATTTGGCCTTAAAAACTTCTTTAACGATATACTAGCTATGCTGTTTCAATGAGTTGTAAATCCAACTAGGTATATTATATTTAGATTCAAATTTGATTTAATGTAGAAGTTATTTTTTTAGCAATAAAACACAGAATCAAATTTAAAATGTTACAATGTTGTGTATTAAGCACATATACCCTTCGTGAAAGCATTGGTGAAAGATTGTGAAACAGGGCCCTATTTTATATGTATGCATACATTGCAAATGTTCAGGTGAAAATGAGACGAATTAACATTTTAAAGTGTGTTGGCAAACTGATGCTGTTTGTAATGTATGAATTTAAGTAAAATTTACGTTAAAATACGGTCAAAAATGTCACGTTATTACTTACGAGAACTTTTGAACTTGTAATTTAAATCTTAAACGTTTCATCAAGTGCCGCTAATCTAGTACAATTAGCAAATTGTAAGCGCATGCGGTTACAAATACGGGAAGGCGTGGGTGATATGTTTTAGCGATAACGAGTGTGCAAGTATCCATTGTTAAGCCCGCAGCGAGCAATTTAGTTCGCGATCTGTACTCAACAGGTGTTTGATTCTATCCTATAGTTCACCGGCTCCTTTCTGTTTCCGATCTTTAGACTATTAAAAAGCAAATTCTTAATGCAAAAGGGAATTTTCTTCTACTTTTCTTTACCTTCCGCCCAACTGAGGACACCTTAACAAATTTGCCGTTAAGCAACGGTAGGTTTGAACACACCATCTAAATTTACCCAAAAATATTTATTGAATTAAATATTTTAGTTATTCGAATAACTTACTGTGGCGCCATCTCACGTTGAACTCTCACACTTGTAGAGCTTTCGACGCTCGTGTAGAAACTGGCGAAAGCTCCACGTCAGTTCGAGAGCTTGACGCTAGAGATCACTAGTAGTACTCTCATTCAAATTCAAGGGAGTAAATTTATTTCAAGAGCGTATTTTATTTCAGATTAAATTTAAAAGCGACAAAGAGATATGGTAGTAAAACAGAATAGAAAAACCTGTTGATTTAGGATTTAAAAAACAAATAACCACATGTTGATTTGATTACCAGAAGTTAGGGTGTATTTAAATTCGTTTATATAATGGCTTTTATTTGTATATCGGTAATTTAAATTGTAAACTGCTGTTTATGTTACAAAATTGTTTTACATCATTTACTTTTACACGATTATTTGCTTTTTACAATTTACATTTTTATGCACGATAATTTCGTTTACATTTTAATCCTTTCATTGCGTTGGAAATGTCAAGTAATTAATGTTATATTCTTGAATATTTCTAATCATAAATAGCTTTGCTCGTTACAGTAAATTACTTGTTTTATTTAAGACCTTCATTTGAGGTGGAAATTTAATGCTCGACAGACAACAGCGTCAGTTAGATTTTATTTTTCCACGCAGGAAATCACAAACGCTCCAGAATTCCGCATTCTTAAATTATAAATATGAGCAACGAAAGTGAATCTTCGAGTGTCCAAAATTGTTTCGCAAAAACCGACGGTGTAGTCACATCGATCATTGCACCTTACAAACGAAAGCTAAAATAAAATGCAAAAAAAGATCTTTTCATAAATGTAAATTCTCCAATTTAGATGTGGAATTGAATGAACTTTGGGAAAATTGAGCATTTGATGTGCAAGTAACGTAGAAAATTCAAATTAATTACGAAGAAGGTTAAAGCGTGAAATAATATATCTACCACTACTTAAAATAACAAAATTTTTTAAACGTGTGGCGATTATAGTAAAATTTTCCAATAAAAAACTTCTTACGCTCAATAAACGAAAATATTATCTACTTATTGCCATTATAACTGGAGGACGAGATTTAAACAACAGTGTGCGGCTACAGTGGAAATTAAGGAAATTAAAGTTTTAAATATAAAGATCAACAAACCACAAGTAATTGAAAGTAACAGAATATCAGTATAGTTTCCGGCAAGGAAGCCTAGGAAGGTCTACCACAAATACTTTTCGTCGACTTCAAACAATGAAGAACACGAAAGCAGCGATACTGCGATACTAACGGACGAAAGAATATCAAAGGAGTTCAAACCAATTCGGGAGTGAGGCAAGGCGATGGACTATCGGCAACTATCTTCAACATTGTAATGGATGGAATTATAAAAGACTGCGACGTAACAGGAACAATAAGAGATAAAGCAGTAGCATATGCGGATGGCCGACGTGGCAATCATAGCAAAAGACAAGAAAAGCCTAAGCGAGATACTTCTACAACTGATAGAAGAGAGGATTAGAAATAAATGTAGAAAAGATAAAATTTATGGAAATACAGAGAGGAGGTAAAGAAGAAGAATGTAAAGAGGTAACAATTGATAAATACAAATTTGAAAGAGAGAAGAATGTCAAATATTTTGGAAAATATATCATTTACAAAAATGCCAAAATGGATGAAATAATACAGCGAATATAGGCGGGGCACCGAGCTTACCATAAATATAAACAAATAATACAAAACAAAACTATAAAAAGAGAAACAAAAATGAAAATATACAATACGTACACGACTGAAACTATAACAATGGCAAGTGGAGAAGAAAAAAAGTTAAAGATATTCGAAAGAAACATCATAAGAAAAATATATGGACCGAAGAAGATAAGAGAAGATGAATACCAAAGACTAATGAATTTTGAAATAGAAGAGATACTCGAGAATGAAAATATAGTAAGAACAATAAAAGCGTCAAGACTGAATTGGTATGGTCACATAAAAAGAATGAAGGATAGTAGCGACGTTAAGAAGATTACAGACTGGAAACCAGATGCAAGCAGGCCAAAAGGAAGACCGAAGAACAGATGGAGCAACCAAATCGAGAACGACCTAGAACTAATGGGATACCAATTGGAGGAGGAAAATACAGGACAGAAAAGAATGGAAGGAAATAGTAGAGGTGCAAAGAAAAACACAAAATTGTAAAAGTATATGAGAAGAGGAAAAGTGGAGTGGCGCACCACGAAGTAAATGCGTCTGAGAACCTCAATAAAGAGGCGGTTACTATTCCATGAAGGAATGTACATTGTACAACCTTGTATACATAATTGAACTTGGAATAAACTGCTTCAAAAAAGAAAATTGGAACAAATGTATTCAACATGTGAGTTCTGTGGAAAATGCCACGGTTAATAATTCTCAGGTGTGGGAATTTTGTACCGAATCAGGTTCTTATGGGCATTAAATAAAAAAAAACAAAATAAGAAAGGTTTTCCCCGGATAGGAATTATGCAGTGGGGAAAGATGTTTTAAGTGAAATAAATGGAGACCAATTCCCCACATAATTGGTCCCCCATTTAATTGGTCTCAATTTATTTCACTTCATACATACCAATTCTACCCCATCAATTAATCAACTGATCTGTGGCTCCACTTCCCTGGAAGATGGATTCAACGAATAATTGGAAATGAAGGACGTTTAATAGTGAGCTTTGGAAACAAACAGAAAGAAAATCATACTAGATAGTTTGAATCCAATTCACTCGACTACTGCGTATAAACTTGGGCGACTTTCTCCCATTCTTCCCAAATGTGTAGTTACTCAAACAGCTTCTGTTGTAAACACTGTGACAAAAATTCCAAAATTCGCTTGGAAGTAAATGGAAAATGTATCTCAAACCAGAAATAAGGTGCATTTCATTTTTAGATAATCGAACCAAGAATTTGAGTAAGCCAATTTTGCAGTAGAGTTTGCACTAAACTATCCCAAGAGGTCCTCCAGGGCCGGCGTCACCTTTTGCGGGGCAGGGTTCAAAAATTTTGCGGGGCCTGAATACACATTCTTGGCTTATCGATGATCGCAGATCATTTTTTATTGGTTTCAACGGGTTCTGGTGAAGCCACGGTTACTAGCGTCGTTAACATAACTTGTAATGGGATTCATATAATTGAACATGCTTCCATGTTATGCATAAGAACTTTCTTGCACTAAGCGTTAATCCTACCAATTTCCGGAATATGAGGACTTTATGGATTTACACTGAACGTTGATGATTTTTCTCACTTCTTTAAACTGAATCATCACGACTACAACAATTTCTCGCATCTGTTAATGGTATCATCATTCTGTAAAATTTTAATCAAAATCTGTGTTTTTTAATTGGGTAATTTTCCGCGGGGCCGGGTTCCAGCGAACGCGCTGAACCTGTGTTGCGCCGGCCCTGAGGTCCTCACATACACACACCTCCATACGACACAAACAACGAATATATTTCATACAGCACACAGTGTTCAAGAAAAAGTGGTAAACGCTGTCATCGACTATATTCAGTATTCACTGTAGTTTTGAAGCCGAGGATTATTACGTAAAGAGAGCAGATGGCTATATAACACATCTTATCGACCCTTTGCATGGCTATTTCAATTATTTCAACAATACATTAATGACAGGAGTGTTAATTCAGAACATCGGGGATGTCCCAAAGTTGACACGTATATAAATTTTATTAGTTTCACACAGGTGTAAAAATAGCGGTTTGTCGAGGAATGTTGAACATAAAAACTATCCCTTATTATTATAACACAGAAAAACAACTACCTCGTGTGTTTTGTTCTCGATGTAAATTACAGGTAGATGAAAAACGATAAAAAACGTCTTTAAGTTTGAAGAATTTGGACATGCATGTATAGCGTAATCTTCAATCAAGAACCGTGGCGAATCGGCACAATTTACTAACCTCTTCCACCACTCATATTTTGAAAATAATTGAATTGTTTCATTTATTATACAGCTTTGCTTCGATTACATTATAAAACACGCATACTTTCTCTCATACATCTCACGAGGAGCTAACGGCACTTAGAATTGTAAAAAAATATTACATAACAGTACTCGAAATTTTACTCTTAACCAGATGACAAGCATCATACACAAGGAAATGATGTATCTGTTCTTGTTGGAATTAAAGTTTACTATTCGTGTGACTTTAATGAAATTCGTTCGTTCCGTGCCACTGTACTTAATAACCTCAGTAGGCGTTATTGTGAAAGGAATCGTTGAAATGATACGATCCTTCTGCTAGTATTTGAAAAAAATGTAGCTGGGTTGAAACTTGAGGGCCCTGTTGGCAGTACATCTGCTACATGGGGGGGGCCAGCAGGGGCCCGGTGCGAGCCTGGGGTGTCGACCGGCCACCGAACCCGTGGACACAACTTGCTGTATATGTGTATAATACATAAAGCTGGCTCAAGCTGTGTATATACGGTACTACGTTTTTAGATGGGTATAAATTTAACGCAAAAACCCCTTTAACGAAATGAATTTAGATTTAATCAAAAAATAAAATAACGCAATTACGCATACGTTCTTAAATAATTATTATCTATGTCGTGTCGACTATAAGAATCCAGGAAACCCAATGAAACCTTTTTTAAATATTTAATATTGTTATCGGGTAAAATCCTTTCTAAGCGCACGATGGTTGCATGTTCATTATAAATTCGGTGTTTTGTTTTTTTAAATTAAAATTTCAATTATTTTTTAAACCCTTTTCCTTAATCATTCATGGATTTGGTGAACGATTTGTCTTCAACTTTTATCCATATTATTTATTAGATTTAAAAAAAAATTACCTGTAGGAAACTAATACGAAAAGATAATTACTGGGTTGTCAAACCTTATCATAAAAGCACGCAGTGTACTAATTTCAGAAACGTGAATGATTACTGTATGTGGGTGGTATATACCCTACCCGGATGTGAATAGAAAAAAAATGTGACTCTAAATTAATACAGATGATAAGAAACGCCCTTATTTTCGTTACAAGTGTGGCTAATGTTAGCCCAAAAAGGGAGTGTTAACCATTATTTACATTGTATAGAATTTCGTTTTTGAATAAGAGATTCATTTATAATTATGCTTTAAATACACTTCAAGGCGTTACATTATTTCCGAAACTGTAGCTATTTGTTGGGTTTATTTACAAATCACATCACAATAATTGCAATATTGGAGCGATAAAACGCGATTAGTAAGGTACGATCTGTTATTAGGGCAATTATGTGTTATTGAATAATAGTAGAGGGTTGCACTCGCTCTTGTTTCATTCGCATTCTTGCATATTTCTAAATTAAATGACCAGTAAACTACCACAACCTTCACGTTTTTCCTACTATGACGTATTAAATAAAATAGTTTTTGCGCAATAACTCAAAGAAATAAAAAAATTAATATACAGGGTGAGCCAACAGTGTGGGGTTGGAAGATTGTGGGTTTATTAACGAACATTTCTAAAGTTTGTTGCTGATATATGGTCGGCTGCCCTTAAGGCTACAAACCTGAAATATTTTCACTTGAATCGCAATACATAATGTACAGGAGGTTCCCTTTAAAAAATGCAACTTTGTTATAAATCACCCTGTATATATATTGCGATTCAAGTAAAAATATTTTAGGTTTGTAGCCTTAAGGGTAGCCGACCATATCCCAGCAACAAACTTTAGAAATGTTCATTAATAAAGCCACAATCGTCCAACCCCGCACTGTTAGGACACCCTGTTTAGTGTGTAGTATAGTTGTAATCAGAAAACGATTCCTGATTTTCTCCTGAAATAATATACAGGGTATGTCATAAATATTTTTAATATTGTGTTAATTTCTGGATAGAAAGAAAAAGAAATATACATATACGTAGTGTGTAGTATTAGTTGTAATCAGAAAACAATTTCTGATTGTCCCCTGAAATAATATACAGGGCATATCATAAATATTTTTCATATTTTGTTAATTTCCTGCTAGGCCGGAAGTAAATTGGTATACTTATTATACTCGATTAAAAAAGTCATAATGTCCTTTACATCACTGTGCAATTTTATTTCTTCATTTTTGTTAGCAAAACAGTAGTGAAGATTTAAAATTTTGAACTTCAAACCTTCATCCCCGTTCCCCTATGGGAAATAAAGAAATAAATGTAGTGCCAATAGTTTTTCATGAACTATGTGTATAACATTTCAAAAGATAAAAAAAAGCTCGTAGCAGATTTTGAGAAAATCGATTTTTAAATTTTGTACAATTTTGGGCACCAAGCAATTGGCTACGTTTAATTTTTGTTCACCCACCCACGCACCCACAGATAAACAAGATGGTGGTTTTGGACTCAGGGGTACCCAAAACGTCGAGATTCATCAAAACCTCGAGTTCTATTTTTTTTCGATTACATTACTTTCCCTATGTGCATATATGTACACACATATGGAGTACAATTTTCATAACGATAATAATATTGTTGCCTCGATTTTTCCAACGTACATACATGGCAATAAATTGATAAGCATTTATCACTCCAAAATGTTAATCTCGTGCAATTTTAAAGTTTACTTGATCATCAGCATCACAATGGGCGCCTCTCTTTGGGCATCTAATTAGTCTCATCGTTTAGTTTAATTTAAAGAAAATTTCTCGTTAGTACTGTGGATCTACACTTTCCCCAGCATCGTTGATCTTCGATCTTTGATCGCTTCATGTAATTTTTCTTCCAATTTTTAAAACCTATGGTAAGTTCGAATCCCATGACCTTACTCACCTATAACTTTGGTTTCAGTTGTGCTAGTCAAGACACCACGTTATCTTTAATTCGCATCTTAAGTACTCAATTTGCTAGCTACCATTTGCTTAAATTCATTTTAGCTTTACTTGGCCTAAAGATGATAATTACTTTATAAATTATCGAAACATATCACTACGCTTCATTTATTCTAAATATTGTTAATGTACAATTGAATAAACAAATCACGGGGAAGGTTTAGAGTATTTTTCACATTCATCACCTCATTTTGAGTTACTTTCATCCTTCCAACATCAATTATGGACCCAACCAATTTTAATTCAAACCGGGAAAATCAGTGTTCTAAAATGTGAATAATCTGTTTAGCGGGTATATTGTGTTTAAATGAGGACAGTGTAGCAATAGAAACGAATAGAAACCAATTAATTAATTATATGATGATTAAAGTAACGAGAAACAAGGTGAGACATCTTTGTTGCGTGTAAGTAGAGTCGAGTGGTTTAAAGGGCGCTTTTCTATAACAAAAATCGACATTTTATATTGATTATATTGATAAAGAACGAACACTAATTTCCAAACTTGTTTCGTGCGCAACCTGAATATAAAAATATAAAATATTATATACTATCGAAGAGCAATGGGAATTGACGCGAAGGAATAACTGCAATCTAAGGTGAATGGAAGAAGAATTAGAAGACCATTGTTAATAAGGTAAACAATTGATATTGAAAACGCAAATGAGGTAATACCAACTTTGTAATGGAGGAAAATGAGAGCCTACGAATATAAGGAGGCTCAACAAAATTGTAAAGGATGAAACAGAGAACGTTAATGGTTGAAATCAATCAACAAATTATAAGGTAAGGAGAGCACTTCATTGCATTTGGAAAAATTGAATTGGACAAACTTAAGTATAGTATAAGTAAATGTAAAAGGAACATGCAAGTGTAGTGAGAATGACATAATTACTTATCTTCTTGTTACTAAACTACAGTGTTTGTTTCTGTGAATCATTCGAGTTCGTGCTTTGTTTATTTTGTATATTTGCGACTTACCGTTTCTATCCACCGAATCTTTGGAGTTGCCTGGAAGTGTTTGTAAACTACCCTCTGAAAATGCAATTTAAATGAAAAGGATTTTAGGTAGACCACTTTTGTATGAAGGTAATTTCATATATTTCTTATATGACTCGATGATCATTTTGGCAAAACTCTTAGAACAAGAAATGGTATATATTCCGGAAATGGATCGTCTTAATAATGTTGCAAGTACTTAACGCATCGTAGATTTGTAAAATCGTATGTGCCTTTCAAGAGTCAATAAAAGTTAAAACAACTCAAAACCTCCCCTTGACGATGAATTTAATGATAATAAGTCAAACTTAGATGAAAGATGGGATGAATGGGTTATTTTTTTGTATAAAAGTTCACAAGTGCACTAAAACATTAGCCCCAAAAAATCATTCGGCAACACTAAGGGGAATTGACTGAAACGTGGAGTACCTCGCTAGTCACTAGACGTAGGTGACATCCAGCATTAATCGGGGGGGGGGGGGGGGGGGGGGGATGGTGAAACCAACCATTAAGTTTGACTAATTAAATTAATTAAGATGGAATGCGACATGTTTCGAGGCCATCTGGTAGAACGTGAAAAATTTTGCGCTATTTATTCATCCTTTGAATTTGGTTTTTATAACTGCAGCAAGGTTCCTGCGCATGACGAGATCAAGACCAACGTTTGTGATTCAGGTTCGAGATCAATATTACCGCGGCGTCGTCTTGATTTTGCATTTGGTCATCACTATTTAGTAAAATGAAGAAAATGCATTGAAAATAGGGAAAGATTATCGAAGAGATTTTAAATAGATAGAAGAAACACCTGCAGATGCAGATAAATGAAATGCGCAAAGCACAGTGACCATATGCACAATTAAAGCTTAGAAATACGCTGAAATAGTCAGCTAAGGAAAAACGGAGCATCTTTATAAGTAAGTTTGTGACTGTATTAAACGCTAAAGAAAATGACAATAGATATAAATAAAGTTAATGTGGAGAGTAGATCATATGCAAGGATTAGTAGAAAATGACGTAAAAAGGTTCTAAACTGATCAGTGATCAGTGATCATAGAACAGAGAGCAAGTGACATCGGGAAAATGGTTGTAATAATCAACAGACAGTTAAATTTTCGATATACTTACCTACCCTTTTTTGCGTGTACAAAAAGGGTTTAGGGGAATAAGAAGAGGGTACAAGTTTTGTTAAAATCATAAGAGGCTGTTCTTCAAGAATTAGGTATAAAACTAGGATCTTATACTATCGTTCCTTGGTAAATCCTTCGCGAACATAGACAATGCAATATGAAACACGAAATAAAAAAGAATGGGAATGCAAAACAAATGACAATCCAAATGCTAACAAATACAAGGCCAGAGGATTTAGGAAAACAAATAAACTCTGAGGTAAGGTTTTTGAGTACAATCAACGGAATAACACGATTAGGGGTGATGTATAAACTAAACAGCAACTACCATACGAATAAAAAGCACTTGCAAAGAATGAAGTAAACCGAAAAGTGGACGTGAAATTAGAAAAATAGGAGAGGAGTCATTATAATTATGATTAAAAATGAAATAGGGGGAAAACACAACTTCATCAGTTATCCAAAGTAGGTTAAATTTTACGGCGACCTTAAAGATATTTATTTTATTTTTCCAAATCAATTAGACGGATTGTGTGAAGAACAAAAATGGGGTTATTAATTAATACTATTCTCACACTTATAACATTTATTAAAGGAAACTATTTTGTTGTAAATGTCAGAACGCGGTGAATTACACTTTTTTCTATTATTGGCTTGATAAGCATTTTCCCCTTGAACAAATTTGTAATTTTTTCAAATTTATTATAATGACAGTCCACAGTGTTTATGACAGGTATATTGATCAGTGATTACATATTTGTATAACGGTATTAATGACGAATATGATGGTTCCTGAAAAACAAGGAAAACGCGTTTCAAACTAAAAATAATAAATAAGCTTTAACATCTTTTTTTTCTGTTGACTGGATTGCGCGTCTCAGAAAAAGATATTTAGAAAGCTTTTGATCCTTTTTTATTTAATAAACAACCTCCGCAAGCTTAGTCCTATAAGTAAAGTCGGGATTTTGGGTTCGTTTCACATCGCATTCGTGTTTATGCACCTCTTAATTTAGAAACTCTAAAACTAACAAATGAGCGGCATCGATCAATAAAAACTAGTACGTACATTAGTATTTTTAACACAAACTCATTTTAAAGTCAAAGATAGGTTCATGTGAAACAACGGATGACATTACAAAGGCTGTAGTAAAAAAAAGTAGGAATCTATGAAATACGGGAAAAATGAAGTTTGCCCGCTACTTTCTGCTTCTCTGCTACTGTGTGTGCCAACGAGAATCTCGACAAAAACTCGCTTAAAGCTCTCTCGTAGAACAGATATAGACGAGTACGTGTTAGTTTCTATATGTAGCGGATGCTCGTCTCCTCTTTATGACAGCGGACCTGTATTTTATTTCAGTAATTCTGTGCAAATGACACTTTAATTACTTTTATGCAATGAATGCCATCCAATTTTGCACACTTAATTTCTTAGTGAGACAGAGGAAAAGAATTAGCTTGCACTTCGTAAGAATAAAAATTCGTACATTTATTGCAAATTTTGTGCGCGTTACTTTTTAGAGTGCTCTAGTTTAGAATTGAAGGTGTATTGTTTTACGCTTTAATGAACTAAAGTCGAACGACGATAATTGGCAAAAGTTCCCGTTTTATTATATCTTTTGCGACCCTAACCACGCACTGACACACCTACGCTGTCTTATTTAATTTAGTTTCCAGACTTGCTTATTACGAACCCCAACGGGAAAGCAAAGTATCTTACAAATTAGGAGAAAAGGGATGGATGTATACCTGTATTATTAAATTGGCTTATCTCTTTGAACTCGGTAGACACAACTACGTTTAATAGGATTTTGTGTAAACGTAACTAATATTGTTTTTTGTTAAAAATCCACTCTTTTCGAATACTGTTCCAAACTAGGGACATGAGAGAGCTGTGGCAGGCTCGAAGTGGGTGGGTTTAAGGCAGGATATTCCGGAGGTCTGTGTAGGGGTTGAGGATGATTTGGCAGAACTACAGCAGCCAGGGTATTCAGTTCAGGGTAACAGGGGGTATAAAACCCGGAGAGTTTGGGGTAAAGCCCGACTGGGTTGATAGGGTGGAAAAGGCGGAAAGCCCGGCGGTGCAGCGAGAGTTAGGGAGAGGATTCGACCTCTCCGAGGTACGCCGCACTTACAAAGGAAAAATAGCATCCCTCCCGACGTGGGGTTACTATGGTTTTGCGAGACTTAACGTAGGTAAAAAGGATCAAATTAATGTGGGTGGAAATTTTGTAGGTGTAAGCTTTACAAAAATACAATTGAATGTGTGCTGCTGTTGTCGACAACTTTTTTTTCCTTCGTTTTATTTTTGTCCTAGTTCTGAAGTTGTTGTTTTTTTGTTGTTACAGAATTCAAATGGCGAACCGATTTATCGAAAAGTTGCTGTTGTGGAAAATTTCTTCGATATTATCTATAATGTTCACGTCGAATTGGAAGGACGTCCTGGAAAACACGCCGGACAGAAAAGGACGTATCGAACGGTAAGATATTTTTACAAATATTATCTTTAGAAATTCAGTTTTCCAGAAAGACCTCCGGGGGTGCTTTACTTATTTTCTTATTGTAACATCAACGTTCTGTTATTACAAACGTAGAATTCGACTGCAAATATTATTCGAAAATAACGGTAAATAAATTATCATTATTATAACAAAACTCGCTTGAACCAAACTTTTTAACACGCTGCGTTCGAATCGTTGTCACTACACGCAAACGTTTTTTAATACTATAACTCTATTATATACTCTTTGCTATAACTTACACAAAACCTAAAATAGAAACCCATAAATATGTGTAGTACTTTTCTATTTTCGTTTTCATTAAGCTGAAATCCTTCATGTTTTCTGAACCATTTCGCATAAGAATCTAATGCATGTCATATACAATTATTTTTAATTCTACGATTTACGGAAATGAAGTTGCGTGTGTTCTTGTTGTTAGTAACGAACATGATTATTTCGGAGCTTCAAATTTTATTGTTACGGCTTTTAAGTTTTTTAACTTCAATTACAAAACTGAAACCGATGTCATGTAATGAGATTCTGATTAAGACATTAGGACATTTTACAAATGTCGAATTCATTTTGTGTTCAATAATTGGCCCTACAACTCGATTATTTACCGTAATGTACTGAAGATGTACAACAAAAGAAGAAATTGTGCAATTTTGAAGAGACCAAACACTTTATTTGCAGAAATGACGTGTTTTACAAACAACTGCATCCAGTTGTAAATATGACGTGTTAAAGAAGCTTTCTTTGTATCTACTCCTGTTCTTTTGTTCCTTGGCCTTTTATAATAAATAATAACCAATGCCCAAGGTACATGATCAGATTATTGGCTAAGTTTGATGAAAATTAAAAATTTTGAAAGGAGTTAGCGAATGTTTTGTGTGCTATGGCTATTATTTATTCTTTCATTTTCTGAACTTATTTTACCTAAATGGTTCCTTTCGTGCACACCTTTTAAGACTTTTTTTAAAAACCAGTGTTTTAACTCCTCTTCAACTAGATTACTTTAAAAAAGAAAGTACTGCTGCGGCAGGAACAGCTGTAATTATTCTATTTCATCCTTTTCGACAACATTGACGGCGTAACCTTAATATAATGATAAAGACAGGATGTAATGTCGAGAAGAAAAGCTCACTTCATCTTGGATAGTGTTCAAGGGTGCCATAGGAACG
The DNA here is from genome assembly GCA_036250285.1 of Pyrocoelia pectoralis. NCBI lineage: Eukaryota > Metazoa > Arthropoda > Insecta > Coleoptera > Lampyridae > Pyrocoelia > Pyrocoelia pectoralis. Next base: position 3,539,018 of record CM070075.1, on the reverse strand, counting down.
ACTTTTTACGCGGACTCTGGGAGTTTGAAAACGGCCAATGTTCTCCTAAATTTCAGCAAGCTTCAGTTTTATAAATGGGATAGTTGTAAATTACAGTACCAGCCATTTCAAATGATGGAACCAATTCAAGGTTAAGTCCAAAGTAGGTTACATTCGCCATTACTTTACGATCTACATTATGGCCAAAAGTTAAAATTTCATCTATAGAAGCCCATACGATCACTTTCGATTGTTGATTGCAGTTGGCAGAAGGATTGCCAAATACGACGACATTATAGATGTTACGTTCATCTACTTCCAGCGTTTGAAACGTGCACAATAGGATTTTTTCGCAATATGGAATTCCTCAGTTCAAATTGCAAATTACAAGACGTTCGTTTAAGGATCAGATATAGTGTAAAGGAAAATACATTTTTCCTGAAGGCTCAGAGTGGTACTCTCGAAACATTCTTCAACTAAAGTATAATTTTGCAGTACACTCGTCCTTATGTAGCATTGTATTACATATTCATACTTTCTAAATTTGTAAATCTTTTTTGACGTTCTTTCTTAAATATAATACTTTATTTATTGGTTTCAACGTCGATTTAAAAGTCAAAAATGTGAAATGTAGATGTTAGCCTTACTATAAATGTAAAATAATACTGTAAACTTTGGGCAAACCTTACAAATCTTTTTTGCTGTTACAAACTATTTTATTTTTGCATTTCTAAAATATATAGTTTTTTATAATCGCTTTCGATATCCAGAATTTTTGTATCATTATAATTAAATTCATGTTTTAAATCAAAAGTATGTGCTTATGGCTTTTAGCATCAAATTTCTGTTCACTTATACGATTCTTTAAAGGCTGAAGAGATGTTCCAATATAAACTTTGTTGCCATCTTCACAAGCAATTTGGTAAATTATATTTATTAAAATTTTTTTATCAATTTCGGTTTTCAATGAAGAATGTAGTTTGATACCCTTGTTTGTAGGTATAAACGCAGGTTATATGTTAAATTTTTGAAGGTGTTTAGAAGACAAAAATTTTCTAAATTAAACTTGTTGCTACTATTGTTATACTGAGGAAGATTTCAATCGAAGTCAAAATATACGTTTTAAATATAAAAAAAACATAAATTAACGTTAAAACCAATAAATAAAGTATTATGTTCATACTTTCTGCTGCATATGAATAGAAAATAAGGTACTTCGTAGCTCTTGGAGCTTTACAACTTCTGGATCATTGGCACATTTTCATTTTGAATTGATAAGCGGATAAGGCAATATTTAAAAAGTGTTAGTTGGTTCTTTCTTGCCATTCAACATATTATCTCACTATTATGTTCTTGAAAAATTGATTGAAACCATAACCGTCATGATCAATTTGCGGTATTAGCGTTACAAGAATCAAAATTTCAATTAACATTTAAGCACCCCTAATGGCCTATTTTGCTTCTCTCTCTCTCATTTTCTTACACAGTTCTAAACCCAAAACATTAGTTTTATTGTTCCAATTTCCATCTTTAATTACGTACTCGTAATGCTAAGGCCGTTAAAAATTTTAAACGATCTACTTAAAAATCAATTATTAAGAAATAAATAAAGCTCACTTAAAAGTTGTTCACGTTGAAAATTTAAACAAGACCCCGGAAAGCTAATAAAATAAATTACTTCGGAAGCTTCCTTTTCGTAAACCTTTTTTAATTCTAATTTACATTTTATTAAATGAGTTAGTTCGATTTTCTAAAGTTTACGTATAAATATCGAGAGAGAAGTCGCCGTGATGATAAATAAAGTAAATATGTCGAACGTGCAATTCAAAAAATTATCTTTTATTTATTATACAATAAAATCGAGTATCAGATTGAGAGACTTATTTGATATTCGGCGGATGTAGCACCTGTTGATTGTCAATATTTCAAGGTTTGTAGTATCGCTGCACGATATGGAAATACGGTTATTCAGTCGGAAACTTTACTTCTCCCTCTTGTTCTTCTTTATGTAGTGGCTGAGATGTGTTTTATGCTCCACTACCTTTCGACTGTTTATTTTACGGGGTTATTTTTCTATATTTTGGAATATTTTACGCACTTCGTGCGAAAACAAGAAAAACTTTTTTTTTTAAATTATCGATTTGAGCTTTTAGGGGAAATGTAGTTTTTGCGCAATATCGTTTATAACTCGAGGCGAATGTCAAAAGCTTTGCATTTACTCCGGGAGAAAAATACTGCATATATAGAACTGCCAGTTGCATGTAGTAAACGATTGTTATTTTCATTTCAGATAACAGAGACGTACGCGTTCCTGCCTCGAGAAGCCGTCACTCGTTTCCTACTGGGGTGCACAGACTGTCAAAGGCACCCTCGTTCACCCTCACCCGTGTCAGTATTACCAACTCCGAGTCCTAGCCCTACTTTACCCCTGGTGCCCACCACGGCGCCGGTTCTTCCCTTAGCAACGCTGCCGCAAACCCCACAGCCGGTCATATCTCAAAGCGTTCCATCCCAGCTCACCCCACCGACGTCTAAAACATCGTTGCTTGTCGTCGACCCACCACCATCCGACATTACAAGCTACCTGGACTTTGGAAAGTACACAAAAACGTCTACCGAATGTAAAACCTCACAGCCAATTCCGGGTTACGTAACATCCAATATTTTAAACCAAATCCAGACATTAGATTTGTCGCAAAAGAACGCGGATATTTCTCAAAGTCAAGTAAAACTCGATTGTCCATTAAGAAATAGCACCCCTGAACCCAAACGATCTAGTAACCCTCTAGACGTGTGCAATCTTACGTCAAGGGATCCACCAAAGTCTCCGCCTAAAAAGCGACACCTAAATCATTTATCAGATAATTCCCAACCTCCCCTTCCGCCTTCTACTACCACTACACCTAAACTTTGGTCACCAGTCGACGGCATAGAAAGGGAACAATCGTTGAAAAAGCAGATAATGATGCCAGCCGAAATCGATTACTCTTTACCGATAACAACCACTTACCTGAAGTACATGAGAAGTTTAGGATGCACCGACGAAGATGCGCTGAAATTCGAAAACAAAAATGTAAGTCGCATTATCGACAATTTCTTGCATGACGCTATATCCCATTACTATTATTAATCCTTTTGTTTTACTAACAACCTTAATTGCTTTTGTACTAACTTTAAGACGTAGCTAATAAAATATAAAACTAATATACCTAGTTTACCTTTTTATGAGTTTAAAGTGCATGAAACTAACAATTTTGGTTCGAAATTAACCGCAACGTATACATAAGTAATTATAAATTGCGTTGGCGTATCTTACGGAAGAAGTGTCCGTTTAAATCGAACTAGCGATTATTGCTAATTGTTTTCTAATTAGAATTTTGAGCCGGTACTAAGGGAGAATTTATTACTCGACAAATTTCTGTAGCGGTTATGCTGCACCCTTGTTTAACTAGAGTGTCATTATTGTAGGTAAGTGAATATCCTTTTTTTTATTTTGATAGTGTACATCATTTAGTACACTTACAGCAGTCCTTTTGAAATAGCTTTACTTCGTTTTATTAGAGAAGTCAAATACAAAGGACCGCAGTGTCTCATTGAATTATATCACTTCACTACAAACTAAATGGAGATTAATTGGTTTTGTAGAACAATTGGCACGTGAGTAGCCACACGTTACGATGAAATAGGAAGCTTAAACGTTTATAGTTCGGTCAAAATAGACAAAAAAATGTTATAACTTAGCCAAAATTCGCATAGAGGTATTATACACGTTACATGTACCATTACAAACGAAATGTCAAAAATCCCCTTTGATCCTACATCTGCAAAAAATTTTATCCAAGGTCAAAAGTCAAAAATTCAGGCTTTTTCCATTTTTCTCTTAAACAGTAAGTATGTAGTACCTATCATAAAAATAGGTTAGGTTAGACAAAAGTTGTAGATCATGCAATTGTCTACAACAATTGTTCAGATATTGTAATAAAAACTGTTTATCGCGATGTATTTTACGCAAAAAAGTGCTCTAAGAAAGATTTTTCCAAAATCACCTATCTTTAAAAGTAAGAAAGTTATGGAGCATTAAAGAAATCGACCAAATTCGAGAAACGCCCCCTAGCGTCCAAACGATTAAAGATAGCTGAATTCTGTTTGCGCCAGTGATTTTCTCATTTAAATTGAGCTCCAGACACCTTGGTCCATTTTTTTCAATCTCTTAAAATAAAGGGTGCCATAAGAAAGTGTCCAATTTGAACCACCCTGTACAGCGAGTGGCCAAATTTCGATGTTTTAATAGGGAATCTCGTAAACTATAGTTGTATGAAAAAATGAACCTCGCATCCTCGATCTCTTTTTTTGAGAAAAACTCAATGGTGCATTTAAAATTTGGCTAACCTTTTTTGTTTTCGAGTTATGGCCAAAAATTCGAGTTTCCATTTTATGTCCATATCTCGCTTGCCTGAAGAACGTAGAAATTATTTTTTTCTATTTTCATAAATAAGCGAGATATGGCCATAAAATGAAAACTCGAAAATCTGAGTTTTTGGCCATAACTCAAAAACAAAAGACGTTAGCCAAATTTGAAATGCACCATTGAGTTTTTCTCAAAAAAAATGATCGAGGATGATGGTTCATTTTTTCATACGAACTATAATTTACGAGATTCCCTATTCAAACATCGAAATTTGGCCACCCTGTACAATATGTTATAATTTTTGTATTTACAATAATTTTAATTTCCTGAAGTTCTTTCTTTTGCGAATAACCTCTAAACCTGCATAAATTAATCGTGCAGTGTAGGAGTTTTTAAGGATGTGATCGCCTCCTTACACTGAAAAGAGTTCTGTCCATTAAATTCAACGTTCAATGAAATGCATCGCGATTCTCAATACTTCCAAGTGAATATTTCTTTGTTATTCGATAATGCTTTCTCTTATATCTCAATATAGTTGTGCCTAGGATCAAAATTGGGCATTTTAATTCAAAAACACAACTGTGAAGATAAAAGCTTTATGGTCTTAACTCAATAAACAATTTGCTTAATATGATTCAACCGTAAGCTTAATAGAAACTGTTTTCACTCGAGATATTTTAGATAATATAGGCGTACTTACTTCGACCAAGTAAACGATGATTTGATTTTAAAAGGCCTCACTTCTTCCAGTTGATTGTGAACTATACATGGTCGGCGCAAGAGATTTTGGCGCCCTAGACAAAACTATTGTGAGCCCCCCCCCCCTCCCACTAATTCCAAACCAACCCCCTAATCAACTAGTGTAGTCGAATCAGCCACTCACTTTCAGGAAATATATAAACAGAAACAAAACATAATCACAACTTGATTCTTAACTAAAGTTGATTTAATTTATATTTTCTTAGCGCCCCCCTCTTAACAACGCCCGGGGTCGACGCCCTCTACGCTCCAGGCGCCCTGGGCGATCACCTAGTTCGCCTATACGGTCGCGCCGCGCCGGCCCTGGAATTATATCTTATATTAAAGAACTTCGGTAAAAATTAAAGAAAACCGCTGAGTATTGAGTACTGTCCTCTAAAGAAATGTCGTTCAAGAGCAACCGTTTCTTCATTTTAGTAGTAAAAGTAGTAAAAGTACGTACTTTTATCGGTGTATTCTTTATTTCAATTAGATTGGCCACTTGTTTGCTAAATTCGCCCATAACATTTTGACGCATACATATAACTTACAAACATGTTTATTAACCTTTTTAGGAGGAAGTAGGTCGTCAAAAGGGTTCACGCAAAACCATCAAATTTACTTATTTTTCATCGCCACAATACATTGTAATATTTTCCTATAAAAATTGTTGTATGCTGGAACTGTTGTTGCCGTTGAATTACACAACACTGACAACACCAAAAACCACAATACAAATTTATCAAATCGACCACGTTTCAACGGCAAAGCTGTCATCATCAGCGAACAACGTTGTTCCTGTGAATTATAAACATCCGGTCTTTGCTAGACTTTCAAACTATGTAGCACTATGTTCAATGTGTCAATTCATTCGTTAACATTCAGCTGTTTGTTCAATTAAAGTAATCAATTCGTTGCAAATTCAATTCGTTTTGATTATTTCATTGGGAACTTCACTCTTTACTAAGGCACAAAATTTTCCCATTGTGTAATAATGAGATATGCCTGAAGATGGAATGCAATCCTTGAAATTGTTACTATTAAAAAGAAGTAAGGTAAGAAAATGCACAATAAAATGAGCACAAATGGTGATTTCCTGATTTTGACTCACGGAAAATTTTTCTTTAATTTTCCGTAGCAGCATGTATTGTATTACTATGTGCATAATTTTTAATAGACGTGCAACTATACACCTGTAATACTTCAGCGATAACTGTAGTTCAATACACAATGCTGCCTATTACTGCAAGAGTGAATCTGATGTTTAATGTTAACCACCTTACGGAAATACTGAAAGTATGTGTAACAGTAAACAGTATAGTAATGAAAGCAAGTTATCGAAATACACTGACTAAAAGGAAGAAATCGACATTGAAAATTTGAAAGGCAATAAAAATAAATTATCCAAATTGCTCACCATTATACAACAATTAGGAATTACACGGTTATCGTGGCGCCCTTATATATTTATTAACGGTATACAGCTCACCGAAAGCTGATTCAATTATGTATATGGCACCGTTGACAAATTAATCGAAAATACCCCAATTAAAGCTTGTACCTTATTAATTTGATACATAGCACAAAACTCATCTGCTAACATTAATTTGCATAGGCGTAGCAAAATATTGTATGGGTTATAAGCCCTGATGCATTAAAATGGTTTGTAATCGTAATCCAATTAAAAAAGTGCTCGTTAGCTGACAAACCCCAGACCCCCTTTAGCTACAGCATTTCCATCGTTTCTAATTTAAGCTTTTCCGTCCTAAACATACACACACAGACACTCACATACACATAATATACATCCCTCGTCTTCAATTCCAATATCGCCGTCTGACATTTGAAGCGGACGAGTAGAGGTCTACTTGCACCCTTATCTGTAGGGGGTGTATATGTGTATGGCAATATCACACGCACCCAGCACCCCACTAATCAATCCACCCCTCTGTGCCGTGCCTCGGGTCCTTCTACTTTAGTATTTCCCCTACACCCCTCCACCTTCCAATGCGTACTCCTGCCCGAGTGGACAAGGGTGTAAAACGGAGAAACCGAAAATTCATATTCTCTTATATTATGATATATGAAATGGCACAATTTCTCTGTATTCATGGTTGTTAACTTTTTGTTGATCGATCATATCTTAACAGAGGTAAATGACGCGCTTATGTTAATCAAGGTAAATGATGATATACAGAAATTTAGTATCTATACATATATGTAGTTTTAAATTAACGACAAACGAATGTATTGGGAAACAACCTGTTGACATATACATGTATAATTAAGGACGCGTTCCCTTCCCGCCCTATAATTTCTTCTACAGAATTCTGAAGTTCAATCCCCTTAACCTAATTACTATAAATAACCTAGCGATAATGATTGAAGAAAACTCGTAAAGAATTCAGTAAAAGTGTACCATTCGTGATGTTTCCAAGTTGATAAACGGCCAAAACTGTATTCCTCGAACAAAGGGCGGACATCCATCCTCGAAATACTGCTAGATTCTAAAGGACCTTATCCTTACCGCCCCAAACACTCATGATTCATCCTTTCTGGGTCTAACCTTTCCCATCCTACGCACGACCGGGCTCAGCTGCTCTTCTACTTGATGTTAAAGTTTCCTCCTCTATATCCTTCGTACGTTTCTGACAGATACCCCTAGCCCTTAACCTCTATCGCCATCATTTATACACTGCGTGTTAACACTATTGCCAAAATTATTGCACACCTGCTACAGCTATTTTCGTTTTCGGTTATTTATAAAGTTCTACATGAAAAGAACTGTAATTTTTCTTTTTTTTTTCAGCTTAAAGACAAATCCGCTTACGACGCGTTACGTAAAGAAAAATGTTTCAGTATATACCTATAAGCGTATATTCCGTTATAAAATAAAAATCCATTTTTAGTTATTTGTTATGCGATTCACAAAGCGAGTTTTGATACCGTTGTAAATACGTTTAATAAAAAGCTTTACGTCGTGAAACAATTTTAAGTAAGTACTTAATTTATCGGTTCGCTCTCTATAAGTAATTGAAAGTTTGTTTTATTTTACGGTCAATTAATTACGGTGAGATTTTCGATTTATACGTTTTTTGTTCCTTTAAATTGAAAAGTAGAGTGACCAAAGCGTCATGCAGATTAAAGGAAGTTATTCAAGCGTCTTTATTTGGATTTATACAGGAAATAAGAAAAGTTTTAGCTCGATATTTAACCGTTTCTCATTTTTCTTCTTGCTAATTATAAACAATCTGTTGAAGCAAAGAAAATGAAAAGTGTGCATTTGAGGAGGATTTCCTTTTTATAGCTATTTCAAGAAATTCATCGTACAACAAACTGGCATGCCCTTAAATGCATGAGTTAATTTTAAGGATTGATAGTGTTGCGGTTGCTATGCTGAATGAATATGGTCCAATGCGTGCTTCTTGTGGTTACTTTGGTGCCCAACATATTATCGTTTTATCCTCCTCGACTGTTTTGAATTTTGGAATTTCGGGCATCGCCGATTTTGGTGTTGATTCCTGCAACCAGCCATTAATTTTCCCTACGTTATTCATTTAAAGGCATTAGTTGGGCAAAATCCAGAAGGGCCAAATTTATTTTTACAGAATTTCAATGCCCTGTCAATCTTACAAATTCTAAATGAAAAGATGGCGTTTTCCAAGAATCCTATAGACTTTCAATAGTGACACATTATGTGCTACAAAATGTAATAACATTGGATTATTTATTACTGTTCTGTACTGCGACCATGAAACGTATTGTAGAGAATGTTTCTGCCCATAAAAAAATTTAGGAAAAAGGATATTTGTTATGTCCTACCCAAGACTGTAATGTCTTTTCCCCAAGTGTCTTCAAGTATGCCTTGCAATGACACAGTATATGGCGTTGTGCTTCTTTCTCCTTATAACCCTTGCACTTAGGATCTGCTTCGAACCCATCCTATGTTGTTTGATAGTTAGCAGACCTGTCAGAAGATTTAATTTTTCCTTCCCGAATTTCAACCGATTTTCTGTTCTTTGGTTGGATAAAGGTGTTCCTCCCATTTCTCTCCTCCGCTGGTTAATGTGTCCGTTGGAGTACTCCTATAAAAGGTAGCTTTTCGACCTTTTTTTAGTTGTGTTGCGATGATTTCTGCCTCAGATGCTCTTGCGTTATGACCCAGATTGGCTAACAGTCTGCGTCTATCTGCTCATACACTACGATTTCTTCCCGGTTCTGTAGCAGGGCCATCCATGTAATAGAAAGTTCCCATCAGTTTTGGACCTTCATTATCGTTCGCCCACTCGTCCCTTATTGGCATGATTATTTCGTATGTTACGTTTGTGAGGTACGATTTCTTTAATCTGGGTATGTATTTGAAATCATTTCCGTGTGGTGTATTTTGGAGACGTTCTTAAGTATATTGCAATTTACTTCTAGAATCTAGAGTATGAGGGTGAGATTTTTCTGAGTGTATTTTTTACCGGTGTGCTCCCTTTGTCGAAAAGTTTATACGGGTCTGCAACTGTGGACGTTGTGGCAATCGTCCCCGTTATTCCTAAACATGCTAAACGTTGTGCCTTATTTAGTTTTAACTGGCCTTCCTTGTGTTTCAGCTCTCTACTAACGTTGGTATGTAACGATTAGTATGATCATTAGATTACTGTGGGTGGGTCATATTTTTGTGCAGTTTTTCTCGGACATTCACTAATAGGTCAATAGGGATTTGGTGGATTTATTCGTTTTTTTTTCTCCATATTATGTGGTTTGAATGTTAATGTTGCCTCTAGGCACTCGACTTCATTCACCATAAGGATGGACGTTTTATAGAGGAGATCTGGCTTCTTTTCCCATGTCCCTCTTTGTCACACCATCATCGTCTTAGTCGTGGAATTTCAATAAATTTTAACTCGACAACACATTCATAAACCCATGAAATCAATAGTGGTCCTGGTAAATTTTGATTGTCTATCGGAATTTAAAATTTTTAGGGATTTCTTCCATTAATGATCGATTTTGGTTATCACTTGTACATAACATAGATTATAGTTCTTTCTTACGACCATTTGGTTTACCAAGTCGGGTTATGAATTGAATGAATTAAATAGTAATTAAATTGACACAAAAGAAAATGTTATTGTACTGCTGAAAATTACATAAGGCTTTAAGACAACTGTCCATAAGTAAACACATAAACATAAAATGAATTGTTCATTTCAATACAACGGCTAGTACCAAGTTTCTATTGGTTAATTACAAAATTTTAATGTCCAGCTACTGTGAATTTGAGGCTATATGTCAGCAGAACTTAATAACGAGCAGAATTTTGAGAGAACTGTGATCTTTGGGAGGTTGCGCGAGCTTGTGACCATTCTATGAGAAAATATATTTTAAGAAGTATCTTCTTGACTTTATTGCAGCAATTTATCTAATTTTAAAGTCAATTGAAAGGATGAAATCGATGTTGGAACAAAAGAATATGTGTGTATACGTGCACAATGAAATTACAATAAATGTGTTGACGGATCGTTATTCTGAATGCGAAGAAATCCTCATTCAAGAACCAATTTTCGTGTTTCGTTAAATTAAAGCTTATTATTGGGTAATGTTGATAATGTAACATTCGTGTCTTTTCGGCCGATTGTCTAATTTTCGGCAGAACTGAAACTCGGGGAATATCCTAAATGCGTTTTAAAAAGCTCTGTAACGACATATGTATAAAAGTATTCATATTTTTTTAATATTCATGTAGGTCACTAAAGCCCTTTGAAAACCCCGTGGTGTAAAGTTGTTTTCAATCTAGATTACTTTGATTCCTGCATTTTTACGGAAAATGTTAGATTAGATACCGGTGAAAAGGGAGTCGAGAGAAAAGTAATAAAATCGGTTATCGAGTGAAGGAAAATACTTGTAGCGCCATCGGTAATATTATTTTAAGTGCTTTTAACGGTAAGACTTATTACACCGATTTCATATCAGCACTAATAATAAAAATGGAAACCGATACAGAATATAAATGTGTAATATAACGCCTAATAATTTTTACAACATATTTATAATAGGCGATAAAATCGCATCATCATCGGTTCGGTTCGATTCGGGTTAATTTATATTTTTGGATCGAGACTCGTTGGTAATAAATTGAAATGTTTAGCGAATCTTTGTTCTGATAATATACTTGGGTTAGTACCGGTTCTATTACGGTTCAGATATGAAAACATCATGGCCCATCATATCGTCAGACTGATGACGTTCAAAGACCCTACAGGGAATTGCTAACGGAAGTATGAACGAACATTCCATATCCTACGCCCCCTTTCTAATTATAAAGGGATCTCATAATCAAAGTACCTATTGTTTACATGGAATTTAATTTCGATTTGAATTCTCTTAACCGGAACTAGAACAGTTGACCTTTTTTTGTGTCTTTAATACGCTGTGTATTTGTCGTATTTGCTTTATTATATTTAATAGAATAGGGGTGGGTGGAAAAGTTTTAAAATTCCTTTCAAATCCGTTGCTTATAACACCCTTTTGATTTCGCTACGTGCTCGCATTGCTTAGATATTTGTTGGCGGAATGTGAGGACAACAAAAGAAAATCCTTTACGGAATAAAATTCTCGTGTATTTTCAGAAATTAGGTACCTCATAATATTGTCAGTTTGTTACACTGTGATATAATCCTTACTTGAACAATATAACGTAACAAAATTCTGGTGGTTAACGACTAATTTACCTTAAATAAGCCCCTATAAAATTCATTGGTTTATTCAATTAAATCTAAGTAAACTAAGTTTTTTATAAATTGCATTTTTGATTTCATACAGCCATGATGTTCACTTTCTAATAAGTCACTAAAACCTACTTTATATCCAAAGTTTCAGGTGTTTAACTACTAATAATCCCTTGTAATTAATTTACACTATAAAAGCAATCTTTATCGATAATGGATTATCCTGGAACGGCTTAAAAAAACAAAAGCGTTGTCATGACATAAACCCTTTAAAAAAGACGATTCCAAAAACTGAAAAATACAGTTCATCAATTAACATACTCATACCTATATAGAATCAATTATGAAGGTTATAATTATTTTCTTTCTTGCATTGATGTCGAAATGCCTTTTCGAAAAAATTGTTTTTCTAGATCTGCATTGTCCGAAAAGTGGGTTCCCATTCCCAGATGTTCTTTTAATTTTGTAAATAGGTAGAACACAGACACTCAGAGCAAGGCCTGGCTAATATAGGGGTTGCTCCATCATTGTGAATTGTAGTCATTGAAATATAATTCTTACAAACCGGAGCATTGTCCTGGTGGAACTCCACGACTCGAATTTCCTTTTAATTTTTTTTTTTATTTTTCGAGTTAACGTTGTATAACATTGATTAATGTATAATGGTGTGACCACGGGGTAAATTATTAATAAAAATTACTCCGGTGTGACTCAAAACACGGTTATTTTTTCAGTTAATCGATGTTAAGAGGCGTTTAGTAACTATGAAACATACAAGGAAAACCGAAATACTCACCCATACAAATTAATTATTCCTCGCTAAAGGTGGAAGGCCATCAGAACCTGGTGCCTTTTGTTGCGCATGGTCTTAGCTGTCGCCTTGATCTCGTTGCATTTGACGTGCTCTATTGCCACCTCTTCTCTCTTGGATGCTATTGTCTACTCTTCTATAGAGAGAAAAGCGCATTAACTTTATCTATAACCTCCTACACCATCTTCTCTTTTGCCCAATTCTCCCATTATTATCTTATACGCTTGTTCCGAGACATCCTGGTGCAGCCCTGTGCATATTCGGCGCCACCATTCTCTCTTCTTCCTCTCTATCACATTTTTAAAGGTGGATCGGTACCACCTGAGGTGTTCTACAGAGATTTGGAGCGTGAAATCGGCCCTTCTTCTCGCCCTCATAACCTCCGTCCGCACTATCACGCAGCGTGAGTCGAGCGTCCCCATCTCATCCTCCCACCAGGACGTTCCGCGCGATTTCCTTTAATTTTTGATCATTGGCATTTGGCATATTATCTAGCTACCTTGAGGTACAGTGACTCTATTACAAACAGTGGCGACAAGCGATGTATCGATTTTTATTGGCCGTGGTATATTTTGCATCTTAATGGCGGCCTGACTGAGTTTACCTTTGATCAGCGTGTGATTTTTATTTGGATTTAGAACGTTGCTAGGATACCACCGTTGGGTTCATAGAAACCCGCCCAAAATTTTGCCTCGTAATGGCGGATGGGTGGTGCTAATCGCTGCTTGTCGTCACTGTTTGTAATAGAGTCACTGTACCTTGAGGTATTTATCTCTCTGTCTCTTCCGGTGCTTTCTAAGATTGTTTGAAGCTTTGCTACATTCAGTTTGTTGGTCACCCATCTACGTGCTATCGATTGTATCTTTGATAACCCTACTAATACACCTATGGTTTCCCACTCTTTCCATTCCCTCTGTGACCGTACCGCGCCCGCACTCACTAGTGTCATGTCGATCATGGAATTACAGTCCCCTCTTCCGGAGGTTGGCGTATTGCCTTCATTAATTGCTATTATGTCTAGGACCATCATCTCTTCAATTGTCCTACCCCTTTCATTCGTCGACGTACATCCCCAGTGGGTCGACGCCACTACTATGTGAGAGTTTCCCGTCCCTCTGAGTTCCCTAATGATATTATTTACGTCTTCTTCCAGCATACCATGGTCATCGATCGACGGAAGGTAATACCCACAAACAATCATTTTTCCCACTTCAAGCCACTCATAATTACGCTCGGCTCGTACTTGTTTAATTAATATCTATCGTTCATAACGACTACGTTCTTCTCCATGTTTGAAGTGAGCATCGTGCAATGAGGGAACATTCGAACATACTTCCTTTAATATACTTTAAACTGCGATTAATTTCCATACTGCTTTGTAATATTGTAAAGAACAAATTTTTCCCCCATTGATCTTCCTTTTTATAATTAGGGAAATTAATACAATGTAGTTAAAATCAACACGTTTGCTGTAAGGTCCTGTTCTGGACCACAGAAAATTGCGGTTATTGCCATATGCGAATGAAAGACATTGAGTATTAAATGATTATAATATATTTCATAATTCTGTTCATCGATTAAGTTACTTAAATGTTTCTAAAAACTTCTAAACTGATCGTTTTATTGCGTGTAATATCTAATGAAATATTATTTTCTGTACCATGTTTCGTGAATTATTATATAGCATTAGCAATTTCAGTAATTTGTGCTGAAGAAATGAGTTTGAATTTGTTTATTTTTTAAAAATCATGTCTCAATTCTCATGGTCGAACTAAATGTTCAACTATTCGTGTTCTTCTTCGTCCAAGTTTTTTAACGGTCTGCATAGACTCCATTTTCACTATGCCATAACTGTTTTGTATATTGCCTCACTATTCCTAAAATTGTTATCAAACTATCAACCATTCTGTTAGAAAAATTATTGTTTGTGATAACGAGCACCTGTTGGAACGAAACTTAATAAAAAAGAATACAGCACAACAAACGCCAAAAACCACAATAATGATTTATTATACCGTACATGTTTCTACGTCAAAGCTGTCATCATCAGCACCCAATAGTGTTGGACTATAATAATTAGAAAAAATAATACTGGAAGGATTTTGATAAACCAACTTTCTACTATAGTGAACGTTTTTGTACGTGTATCAATTTCTTTGGAAAACCGGTTAGCGTTATAATGAATAAGGGCAGTTGTTCGTGTATAATTTATAGCTACACATTTCTGTTAATGCATTGAATTTAATGTTGGTGTCCTAAGTCTTTATAGAGTTTGTTTTATTAAATTTATTGTTAATAAACCTATAAAATATTTAAGGTCGACTTTTTTCTCTTATTTCATTTTCATCTGTCGACCGTTTCTGAAACACATTGAACATGAAACCTTTATATACAGGGTTTCCATAAAAGAACTCCGGGGTTTTGAGGCGTAATATTTTAATGAAGAAAAAACGTATATATGTAAATGTTTTATACATTATTGGAAAGGTTGCATTTTCAAGTTTTTTTTACATATTAATACAGTTCAATATGAGCCCCGTTAGTGGCACGGCACCTTAGAATATAAAAAAACAACACGGCACACATCGTAACGGTATTTAATCTCTTCCCATGTCCTGGCCAGCATGTCTGGGGGGACGGTTGCCCCGCAATTATTCGTTCCCTGAGATGGCCAACATCACGGATTTTCTCCGAATACACAAGATTCTTGATATGGTCCCAGTAGAAAAAGTTCAACAGAGTTATGTCAGGGCTCCTTGGAGGCCATGGAATAGGTCCTTCTCGTTGTTTCAAGATCAACGCTCTGGAGCGCTGCGAACTGTTGATGAAAACATTCCCAATTGGTATGGGTAAAACTTGATGAGCTAATCGTTTCGGAGATATTAATTACATTTCTGCATCTTCTACAGTTATTAATATATGAATTTTTAAAACCCCGGAGTTCTTTTATAGAAACCCTGTATTTTAATACAAACATTCGCGTACTAATTTACGATTTGTGTTTCATTAAAAATATACATCGAAATTCATGCATACTTTAATTTTAAGATAAAGCAGAAACAAAAGTAATTGCCTGACATACGGCTGCCATGGTATCAAGGGTAAAGAAAATATAAATGAAGCAAATTAGCAATATAATTGGAATATGAAATTGTGTGTATAAGTTAAACAGCCTCTATTTATCAACACGTATTTGCATCAAAATATTAAAATAATAAGAGTACAAATGAAATGCAGAATAAGGGGTAAAATTCGAAATTTTTTCTGTTTTAAATAAGTATGAAAATTCTATATCGTCAGTGTAATGAGAACTTCAACAAATTTCTCTCATTTTACATAAAGCTAATTATCTGTTTACTTAAATTTGGAGTAATTTGAATACTTCAAGGGATTGTACTAACTATTGTGCGTGGTAGAATCAAATACGCAAGATACATTCAAATTTCATAATCATTTCCTTGACAATTAAGTACAGAAGTTTATTTATAAAACAATATTTACTAATTTACACTATTTAATAAAATAATCTTTACCGCCTCCTGATCATACGATGTAGTAATACAGGGTGGCCCATTGAAAAGGTAACACGCCTGTTTTGGGACACTTAGACCAGTTTCTTAAAAAAACGCTCGGACACGTCGATTTTATATTTTTGGGGGACAACTTTTGACGTCAAATTTGACTTTGTCAGATCAACCCCCTAGCCCCAGCAACCCCTAACACAAGAATTCAAATAGGGAAAGCGAGTCGAGCGACCCCTCATTTGAAGCGTCTTTTAATTCTCTATTCTACAGTACAAATTAAAATTAGTTTTATTCAATTTTTTTTTCGCCCCGATGAAAAGCACCCTCCAGATTAACTAAGGTGGGGGTGTTGTTTAGGAAAAATCCTGAAACACACCACCTTAGACCTTTTGAACGGCACATTTTGATGTCAAATTTGACCTAGTCCTAACCTAACCTTTTCATCTTTTGGTGCCATGTCAACGGTTCTGTAGAAGTAGTTATATTTGGAAAGGTCCTATCGTATATCGATTGGCTATGTTTTATTGGCTTATTGTTGTTTCAAAAATATGTTCATCAGTGCTTTTAAGGATATTCTTCTAGGTACTATGAGTTCATTATCACACAGTCGATTATCCAAAACATTTGGTTTCAAAACACTGTATTTTCTGAAAGTAACTGGCAAGTTTTTATGGCACACCAGACGTAAATTTTATACGTTGGGATATACAAAAGCCGTTGAGAGAAAATCGGGT
This sequence comes from Pyrocoelia pectoralis, assembly GCA_036250285.1. NCBI lineage: Eukaryota > Metazoa > Arthropoda > Insecta > Coleoptera > Lampyridae > Pyrocoelia > Pyrocoelia pectoralis. The sequence goes on along the minus strand of CM070075.1, from coordinate 3,522,108 downwards.
TCCTGGGGCTAATAGAAGGGCTTACATTTTACATTGCAGTATTCTTGTAATATTACATTTTGTGTCATATACAAATATATACTAGGATGTAGGAAAATTAAAGAGGACATTTTTTCAATCAGAAGAGCCGCTACTATAGAGAATATATTTTTATTTATCACTTTTATGCTTACAAATTTTATCCCAACAAAAATCATGACATGTGGGCCCCTTTAAAAAACCCTAGTTCGGAGGGAATCCACCCTTTCACTACTCCTGTCATCGTGTCCGTGCCAGAGCTTCGTTTGTTACTGCAGCGAAAGGTACTGGAGTACCAACACATTCTTTAATCTCACCAAACACGTCCGATAAAACAGTGGAAAGAGTGAGGTAGAGTTTCCTATGTAAACCATGTGACCATGTGACGAGTCTTCCCATCTGCAACTCTTTGAACAATTGAAACTTGTACAACAGCACGGCGTAAAGGTGGAATTTGGTCTGAATGCATGACATACTTAATGGAAGACGGCGACTAACGAGATATTTAGTGACAATGCAACTGGCGAGATTCACTGAAAGTTAACGTGTTCTGGGAAGTTTTTCTTCAACAAGAAAACTGTAACAGGTAATACTTATCGGAACTGGTTCAGTTGTAGTTATTTCCATAACTAAATTTCATGAATAGCATCCTTTGCTGAAATTGTTTCTCATGCAAATGATTTTCCTCTATTTGGACACAGCGCCATGCCACCTCCTCCTTTGAGGGTATATAAAGGACGATGTCTAATTGTCTCACTCTTAACAACAATGGAAGGCGTTAGTGTTTTTTTTGACGACCATTACAAAGTGTGACGAACCTAGATTATAATCTTTTGGACGTTGCAATATAGCATGAAAATGTTATGGTTATTTTCATATGCTAATGATTATTTTATATGGAATAGCTTTAGTAACTCTTCCTGTTATTTTTTTGTACGTAGTGTTAGGTAAAGTGTCGAGTAAAGGTAATAACTCCATATATAAAATAATTATAATATGCGACGAATCCGAATGTCATTGTTATATTACCAACACATTCATAAAAAGAGTTTATATGTAACGTAAAAGTTCTACTCCCCTTCAATTTGCGAATTAGTTTAATATACTATGTCAGTAACAAAAGAATGAGGCGCGTGTTAAAGGAATGGGAGAGCTTGTTACATGTCATTTTCGTAACTATCTAATATAGTTGAGAGTTTCGATTTTGTTTATTTTAAGGGAGTTTCTACTTACTAATTTATACTTCAGAATAATGTTGTCCCCAATTTGTAATATAACAGATTAATTAACTGTGTCACATTTAGTGAGAGGTTAATCGTTGAACTATTAAATTACACAATGAAATGACAGATGACGAGCGTCCAAATTCTATTCTGAATTGGGAAGAGGCTTGTTGACGCGAAAAAAAAGTAGAAAAGAAAGCAAGGTGAGTTCATTACGCTTTTGTTCTATATCACCACGTTCCTGTAAATCCAATAAACCAATTAGTGATGAAACTATAATTACGTCGTTAGATGAATTATCCAGTTAAGTCTCGATTTCGCTTAATACTTCGTACCAACCCGTGTAAACAAAATCGAAGGTTTTTATTCTATGCCATATAATAAATAGTGGTTGTAAAATTTTATAAAAAGGGGAAAAAATCATAATGCAGGGTTTTACTGGCGAAGCGCATCTACAGAAGCCATACCGAGTGTGACGATTTGCAATAAATGTATTTTACAATTTAATATCGAAATGTCGTCGTCTTTCTTCACTTTTAACCGGTACCTACACGGTAACAAAGACAGTAGATGATAGTGTCGTTACAAAATTTTAATACCTACCTATATTATACCTTACAACGAGGTCAATTTTAAAAACGTTGTCTTGTATTCTTCTCCAGCAGCAGAATGGCTTCCAAGAGACGGCAAGCTATAAAACGCAAAGTACTACAATCGACTCTATCGTTTTCTCAGTGCTTATCCCACGTAGCTTTTCTTATTACTTCTATTATTACTATAGCGGTTTTTCGCAACTTCAGAGACGAGAATCTCCGAAGAGGATTACGTTCCATTCAACGTTATTAACGTGGAATATTTGACAAGATTAAGGTGTCATAATTTTTCTTTCACTTAACTGGGGCAATACAAAAATTACTTTTACACAAAACAAGATTGTCGTCTCCCCCCCGACATGATTAAAATTTTTATTCAATTTATGAAATTGGTATAGATGCGAATTCGAGTATGAAATGTTGAAAAGGAAAAAAAAAGAGACAAAAAGAAGGAAACTGTAGGGAATGTTTCATCGTGTTTTTTTGTTAAAGGGAGGTATTACGATTCTAAATGGGTGCGGTGGAAGTTATACTGGCGCGACTGCTTTCGGCGACGGCAAAGAAACAACGTCCGCAGCTATTTCAGCTCAAACTAATGTAAAGAGACCATGTGACCCTTGCCAGATACTTTTTATACCCGCTTCTATATAGATTCACTAAAGATAGAAAGCGGAACTTTTATGTGTCTTATCGGCTCTATGTATATTGTTGTCAGTTTTAACTGAACGAAAACTCATTAAACAGATGTAAATAAAAATTCTTGGCACTAACAATTTGTCTCACTCCGTGAGAAACATCCACCATCTCTAATTGTTACTAAAAAAAGAACTTTGTTTCAAACACAAACGGTAATAAAGGAAAATTAGATTATACACGGCACTGAAAGAATTATAAAAGGTGTTACGTACTGACTTTTTAATTAGCAAATTGTATGTTAATAATGCAAAACAACCAGACTACCATAAACTCTTTATTTATTTTGGTAGCGAATTATTGTTAAAAGAAAGTGAGAACGCGTTATTTTCACTAATTTGATGAACTAATTGCGTTCCGATCTAATTAACGCCCCTTACAATACACAGCTAACACAGCAATGTCTCCTTTTCACTATTCGGTATTATTATGTGATTAGGTCCTTATTTAAATTATCGATCAACTTCAGTGCATCGATAAAATTTTCTGTATAATTTAACGTTTCCGTTTCCGTAGCTTAGCTTTATCAAGCTAATCAAGTAGATCAACATCGCGCAATACAATTCGGGTGAAGCTCATATAAAAACGTTGCTTCTCATACGTAGTTTTTTCAGTTTTCAATTTATTTAGAGCTTGGATGTAAATATTTTTTTGTTAATGTTGACCTAAACTTTTTCCCTTTATATTGTAATTAAGAAATATTATTATGATCATTTTTGTACATTGACACCTGGATTGAGATTCTTCCACTGTTTTTCAATACAAAATACAAAACGTTGTTTTACAAATCCATCTTTGGACGCGCGGACCATTTGGGTCAGAGATGCAGTGAGATCGTGAAATTGTAATAACGTTTTCACGCGATTATGATTATGGAGAGCATTGAAAATAATTTACGCCCAAGTCCATCAGTGGACTAACTAACACTATTGTACACTTACAAATTATACGAAAGACCCCACAAAATCATTTAAAAGGCTATTAAGAAATGTAATAGGAAAAGGGTATTAATAACGGATTAAAAACGTGAAGCTTTGAGTTAATCAGCGAGAATTAATTAATTAATTCTGATTTTTCGCGCTACGGTACGCTACGCTAAAACGGGAAAAAAACGTGAGCGTGAGGTTGAGTCTTATACTTTTCAGACACGCTTAATAATTTACGATAAGTTGGACTTGTAACATTCAAAAAAGAGATTATATTTATAACAAGATCTTGCTTACTTCATTATAAGCTCTAGAGTGGCCTTAAATTTGATTATTAGTTACATAAAATTGGTATAGGTACTTATTATACCCGATTAAAAAAGCCCCTACTTCACTGTACAATTTTATATCTTCATCTTTGTTAGCAAAATGTTATGAAGATTTAAAATTTTTAACTTCAAAAATTCATCCCTCTTCGCCTACGGGAAATAAAGAAATAAATATAGTTCCAATAGTTTTTCATGAACTACCTAGATGTATAACATTTCAAAAAGTTAAAAAAATGCTTGGAGCAGATTTTGAGAAAATCGATTTTTAATTTTTGGGCACCAATAAATTGGCTATGTTTAATTTTTGTGCTTTACCAATTATAAGTAAACGTTCTAGCCATCCTTTGGCTATAATAAAGTTGAACGGTTCTTGAGCTACACCCTAAAAAGTAAAAACTTGGAGAATTGGCCACCATTTTGAATTTAGAAACAAACGAAAAACGGCGTTTTACTTGTAACCATGTCTACTAACTTTTCACCAAGGGAAATTGGTTTGGGTTAAAATTTGAATGTTTGCTCCCAAAATAACGCCCCTAGTTTGGATGAGACGCTTGTTTTACCGATGAAGTTTTTTATAGACCTTAATTTTAAATTTCATCAAAATCGGTGTAGTAGTTTGGGCTCCACGTACGCACGCCCCCACAGACAAACATTTTTCAAAGATGCTGCATTGCATATGTGTGTGTATATCCACGGGAAAGTAAAAATGATTACCTATCGTTACGTGATTCACTTTATGATTTTAGGTCAATTTGTCGATGAAGGGTCTTACCCTTACGTCGAAAATGGATGAAACTGTGTCAAACAAATCCTACCAACATGAGGAATATGGGAGAAATAGTGAAAAGTGAGGAAACCCCTGGAGGTCCTTGAAATTCAAATTTATTTGTTTGTAAAAGCGCTTAGGTTAGAGGTAGGTTTAGTATATTTTTTTCATTTGAAACAAAAACGAGAATGTGACGCTAAACAACGTTTGAAACTAAAACTGGAATGCTAACCTAAGCGGAGATTGATACGTAAGCGCTAAGGTTAGCGGTAGAGTTAATAAATTTTTTTTCAATTGAAACGATATGCGGTAAACATTCATTATAAAATTACTGGTCTACTAGGTAGAAGATACCAAAAAAAGAAGGGGTTTTTTTGCTAGATCAGATTCACGTTTTTGTTTCAAATTAATAAAATATACTAAACCTACCTCTAATCTTAATAAGCGCGTTTACAAGCAAATAAATTTTAAATTCAAGGTCATCCAAGAATTTCCCTTACTTTTCACTATTTTTCCCATATTTCTCATGTTAGTAGGAATTTTTTGACAAAAGTTTCATCCATTTTGGACGTGAGGCTTTGTAATACCTATAATTTAAAAAATCGATCATGGCAATTCCTTGTCTATAATTTGACCTCAAGTCATTACTGCTGCGCTGTCAACATATTTCAATGAGGAATTAAAAAAATGTTAATAAAAGGAGTATGCGTAAGAGGGTGCTAACAGTATGTAGAGAACCCAAACGCACTGTATGTACGAGACCCTGTAAAGTCTAAACCATACGTTTTCTATGATGAAATTATACCAAAAGAAGGCGAAATGATAACGAGAATGCTTAGGTTTTCATTTCGTCATGTGTTCGTAGGATCTAATGTGCCGAATTAACACCATACCTAAATTTAAGTAACAGATATATGTATTTTTATAATAGTTAACTTTGTTACTCCAAAGGTGTTAACAATTTGAAGAATAATTGAATGGTGAATTATAAGTCAACTTTATTTTCGTGTCTTGATTGAACGCGGAAACATAAAACTTTACTTCGTTTAATAAGAAACTGTTATCAATATTATTATGACAAAACACATGCAGGAATACTGCTGACGGAACTGGGCGTCTTTTACTTTAATGTCATAAAATTTATTTCTCTTCAATAAAACTAGGAAATGATTCTGGAATCTATTCGTGTAGGAAATTTTTGCAGTAAAGAGTTTACTTGGAAATAGTAATCACAATCCCTTCCCCATATGAAATTTATTAAATTGTAAAATAGAAATTAACTTTAATTAGTAAACTCTCATCTACAATAAAAAAAAATTTCCCATGGTTTATTGATAACCCCCCCTTTGTTATTATTCGTATTAATTTCAATTGTGATTGCCCAATGGTTGGCTAAGATATATGTATAGCCTTTGGCTTCGCACTCGTCATTCGCATCCCATTATCTCATCAAGTTTACACATTTATCAATTTTCTACCTGATGATAACAATCAGATATTGTCGAAAAAAGTCGTAGTTTTAATTTACAACGTTTCATTATGTTCTTTGCAACTAACTTCATTTTTTTTTAACTTTAATTCTGTGTCGCTTTGAACTTAACGTAGTACATTTCTATTTTGCAATTTAATAAATTTCATATGGGGAAGGTTTTGTGATTACTATTTCCAAGTTTCCCGTTACCGCATATTGTGTTTTACTTCTGGTCAACTTATATGGATCCCAGCAACGTAAAGAGCAATCTCTGTAGAATTAACGCAAAATTTGGTGGGCGAATTACACAGTCATTATATAAAATGTGTGCAGTTTAATTGTAGTTTGTAGTTTTTTAGAAGAGCACAATTTTCTAATAAGGAACCCTAAAGGATTGCTGACAGTTACTTTAAAGTCTACAGTGAAATACGGCATTTTTTGGTCATTAACATTGATTTCCACAATTAGTGCTTGTTTGAAAGCGTTATTGAAAAGCAGTTGTTACAATGAAGGAAAATTTATTGTGTTGATATACAATAACGTATTTTACATTTTAGGGAATTACAAATTTTTCTAAAATCTTTACACTTAAAGAACGTTAATGTGTAGTAGGAAAGAACGACTGTTAATACGGTACGAAAAGGTATGAAAGAAAACGTAATTTATCAATAACATAAACCACAGTGGTCCTAAATCCGAGCCTTGAGGAATATCAAAGGAACTTTAGAAGTTTCTGCACAAATAGGAAGACAGTGGTTTGGAAAATAAATTTTCGTAAAAGTACATCGTGATTCACTGGGTTAAATGCTGTTTAGTCTTAGGTATTTAGTACATCCGATCTTATTCATCCTTGATTTTTCCATAAATGCATTTTCTGCAATACGCCCGCAGTTAAAATTTTTTTTTGGTCAATTCTTATCAGTCTTCCAACACTTTCGCTCATAATCTTATTAAATACGTATTTATTTATACCCATCTACGTTTGAAAAAACTGTTTTTTCCAAAAGAATCTTCAATAATAATGCTTCTTCAATGGACGAAAATATTTCCAGGCAGATAAGGTTATATAGTTGGTTTTTCAGTTATCAAGCTTTCTTTCATGGCTTGTATAAATGCGCAGTGTTAGTTATAATAACTTAAACCCCTTAAATTGCCCTTGAATAGTCAGATGAGCCAAAATGAGGTCCATAAATGTATAATAAGCACGCAGAATATGATTATACAACTGGTAGACTAATGACAATGAAGGAAGCTCTGTTGCGTGATTTAAGCAAGAAATAAAAGTTTAAATAACGAGCTTATTATTTCTTCTCAGAGGCGCAACTTCTAACCTTTGTCCTGTAATTGTTCGGCTGTAAATACACAGTAAATATCACGTAACGGGGTTATTTTGTCATAAGCTTCATTCCTGTTCATTAGCCAAATTACCGATCGGGCAATCAGCCAAATTGCCCGATCGCCCCTGGTGATATGATTTTCCACGATTTTACATACTTTACTTCAATAAAAAGATAAGAAGTGCTTCTGCAAGCATTTAATAATGGAAATGGGGCGATTCAACTAATGGCTAAAATTTATTTATTGATTGAAAACCTTATATGCGTTGTAGTTATTGTTGACCTCGCAGATTGTCTTGAGTTTTTCGCATATCTTTTAAATTCTTATTGAACCAATGAACCGGAGGTTTCTTATTACAATTATTTTTAAGCGTAAAGGAAAGTGCACAGAAATTAGAGACTGGAACGTGTATAACAAGTTATTGGCCAAAAGGTTCGGATTCATATCGGTGTCATTGTTAATAATCCAATTGATATTCCGCAGATCCCGTTTAAAATTATTTCTACTATTAACGTTGTAGGATAGAACCATACGTGATGACATATTGTTGAAGTTCTGGGTTTTAAAGATCGGGTATAGACCTTTGTGATCTGACAGACAAGGATCATCAACACTCGCCTGGGAAAACAGCATGGAGTTATCAGGACAATTCCACAGAATATTGTCCGGGTAGGTAGCAGAACTCTGCATTCAATTCAGAGCAGAATTGGTTTAAGGAAATGCTTTCGCAGTCCAAGGAAAAATGTCGAAAAATACAAACTCCCCCTCGTTTTCTGTTGACTCGGCAAAAGGGGGATGCCAACGGAGTACCCAAATTATCTATGGCTTAACCAGTAACACAGTAAATTTATATTAGAGGCTGCCAGGTACAGTGAGAGAGGATCTATTTTATTTGATAGACCTTGTATATTGATTTGGAGGAGTTTCAAGGGTGTCCCAATTTCTACTCTATCACTAATTGAATTCGTTAAGATCTTATATCCTGGGAGCGGTCTGATTCTAAAAAAGCATTCTTATCCGAATCACTGTTCCTGATGGGAACATAAATTAGTTGTTGTTGGAGAGGGAGGGAAGCGAATCGGCCCCCTTAAAACTGACCGTCAACGTTGACATGTGATGAACTAGCATTTTAAGAAGTTTATTTTTTACTGACGGTTTCATGTGCAAGCCGTATCTAAAGAAGCTCTGCCTACCAATTCCCGGTTGGTGTGGGTGTAAAAGTAACACTTTACGCAACCCCTTGCGAATAAAAATTCTACCTACGGCCTTGCGTGCTCATATATCTTATTCTTATGCTTATCAAATCTATGGTCTAATCTAAACGTACCTTTATGGAGAATTTCAGCATAGATTCGCAAATAGCTTAATTGTGGAAACTATTAATTACCTTTTACAACTGACTCCATTAGTGTTACATTACAATAACACGATTTACAAAAACAAAATCCCGAAACAATTGCTAAGTTAAGTAGGATAATCACAACAAAGGTTACAATTAAAGGCGAATACTGAACATCGTCACTAATTAAAATCATTAGTTCTACGAACACAAACGAAACGGTAGATAATCGCTCTTTCGTTTAACTTCAGTTATTATCGCACTATCATTAGAGACTAAGAATTTTGCACTGATACAAATAAAATAGAAGCGAAAATATTTTTACGGTTTTACTCTAACGTATAGCTTACAAGTAGATTGCATTGCGGAACTTGTATAGGTACAATCAACAGGTCAACCAGTATCCTACAAATTAAACGGAAGCAAAACGAAATATACATCAGACAGAGAGATGAACGACAATTAGGTGGCTGCCGAAGTACGCCAATTAAATTCTTTCAACACTACAAATAATATATTACGAACCTCTCTCAGATTTACCTCACGGATAATTACGGCGCAGAGAACATATAGACACGTCAATTTTATTTTCAAAATATGAAATTACTGATGCTAGATATTAAATCTAGGAAGGTTAAATGTAATTTAAAGCAAATAACAACAGACCAATTAATTACTGTGATCGAATCGAAAGCGTACTCGCAAATACGAAATGCATTAAATTAGTATTTACATATTGGTAGAGAATTTCATTATTGCGTTATAATAGAGACTTGTTTGTTAATTTCGAGTAAAAAATGGTAAAATACTGTGAACAAATATGCGACAGTCAATTGCAACATATAGAACAAATTACGTACTATTAACTTCCGGAATGCACATTATAGATATTGATATGTAATAGAATAGCTTTCAACCCCCGGCCTAACCGTGAATTATAACTGTAGTTGTATAGGGTTGGGTCTGACAGTTTGGTTTATCCAAGGGGTAGGGTGTGAGCCCACGGGCCATATAGGGGGTTTCGAGTTCGAGCGGGGGTTGCGGTATCCAGGGTGGACACTATCGATCAAACACTGGCCGGGGTCGTACGGTCCAAATATGCGTGGTACGTGAATAAAAGTATAAACTACATCACCTTTTTGTCAGTGTCAGCACCTATAAATATTTTTGGAATTAATAATTTTACCGTAGGGCAAAGAGAAGGGCATCCCTCGTTAATTATTCACAACTACCCCTTTAACTAAATAGATTCATTACTGCTTGTATTTCGAAAGATGAATTTGGTAGCGTTTTTATATTTTTTTTTCGTTTTGCGCGTAATGAGTAATTAATTTTTGTGCCAGTGCTGCTGGCAGCTAATTTTAACTTAGAAACCAAACATTTAGGTTGAGTCGGCTATACTTGAAAGTTGTTTCTCCATCAGGATCGGCTGTCAATCGGATGTCCGGAACGAAGGTTTACGCCGTTTCCCTGGAGATTATGGCTTCGTGGAAGCTGAATCAGCTACTGCCTTTAACCCGGCACGTCACAAAAAATAAAATATTGTAAAAGGAATATAACGCACTTACATTCTACTAACTTCACTTCGAATACTCTTCGTACACCGATTTAGCATAATTTGTAGAGAACTTTCGTCGAAATTTGAAAGTCGCAACGTTCGCTTTTTATTTATTTCACAGAAAGCTTGGATAATACGCTAATGATCTAAGTTATCTCGTTTGCATTCGATCCTGTACTCAAAGACCAACCGAACTAAGTTCGACCACCAATTTTGGTGATTGGATTTATTAACCCTATTAACCCTGTTGCGGTATCTTAGTTTAGTAGATTTTTTTGGTTGTGCTGTTTTCAAAACGGGATTACTGAGTAATTAAATGAGCAGAACTTATCAGAACAATTAAAACATACTTTGTCACTTATGTATTTTCCCCATCGATCTGAGCAATAGTATGAAAATGCGAAGGGAAAAATGTAGAAAATATGGAATGTGGAACCCTAATGAGTCAGATTGAACTAGATCTGTGAAACTCGGGGATATGGTTACCGCTTCCGTATAGTCAAGCATAATTAATTAGAGTAGTTTATTGTTATCGGCAACCACATAGTAAGTGTACTATAATACTGTTCTTTAAATAACACTAAGGTTCGAGAGCCCAATAGAAGCTTTGGAGTCATCCTTTTGTTTCATCATTTGCTAACCTGTCTCAATCAACGTATGCTTTTCAGTTTGTATCATCATCAAAACTTGGCTGCTGTTTCACATGTGAGCGGTTTCATCTAACTCATCATTTCTAAATATAGTTCGTATACCAAAGCAATCAATATCTACATTTTCTGTTTTTTTTTGCAAACTTAAACAGAAACGTTAACGAAAGTTAATATAAACGAAATAAACTTCTTCCAGTTTCCACCTTCTCCATCCACCGTAACCTTATGACTGTTATTGAATTTAAGGATGTATTTGCACTTATCATTTATGTTGTAATTATCTATACATTTAAGTTTCTGTATTCAATTCTTAGGCTTTTGACACTTATTTCTATAAAAGTAATTTTGACTTCAAATGATTTTTATTAAAAATGGAAGGAAAAAGCAGCAATAAAGAAAGTATAGTAAATATTCAAGTAACTCCCTGTTTTGATCTAATCAAGACCCTAGTCTGTTGTTAAAAACTATTTGGTACATTAGCTAACTGCCTGTCGGTAATTAACGCGCATTCAGGAACGATGGCTTCTCTCAAAGAATTCATATCTAGGTGGCGTCTTGTGTAAATTTTGCAAGGTGCCAAATCTTGAGATCTCACTGAATGATTTGAATTTGTTGAATCCAGATCTTCTGATTCTCTCTTGCAACTTCGTCCAATGTGGGTCCTACACTTTTGTTACTAAAAGATCTAAATAGGTTTTTGAATTTAAGTTTCCTTCAATTTCATATTATGATTAAAAATCTCAGCCCAGATATTAATTTTTTGAGGAGGGGGGGCTCCCGTGGCAAAATATTGAAAATGGCATCCTATATACACGATATGATACTATTATGAGTATTATGACAATAAATTTCTAAGCAAATACAAATGATTTTCTTAGGTTCTTTCTGTTTGTTTTTGATTTTTCTTTGTTCTCATTATTTTTGAAAAATGTTGGAAGTTGCAACTGATGTTGTCTCTTCACTGGCGGTGACGACAGTTGAAGTTTTCTTCATTTTCAGGATTAGTTTGAGATTTCGGAACCCAAAATTGTATGAGAAGCCTCTTTTTCTTTTTTATACTCGTGGCCAGACTTCCGCTTTTTCTTGGTTTGTCATCCATTTCAATGCAACTAACATCTATAACAATACAGGGTGAATCGGAAGGATCGCACCGAACTCCAGGACCGCATTCTACACATCAAAATAATAAGAAAAAACTCAAATGTTCTTATTCGATTCTCATTTGTTTTCAAGTTATAGCGAAATTTAAAAAATAAATTAATATCTAACGTTCTTTGAAAAAATATGAATACAAAGTCTGTTTGTAACTGTCAATGTCAGTGGTATTTTTGTATTTTTTTTACAATGCCAAAGTTTATTCTAATTTAGAGTATGCTAATATGGTTTTTGTTTATGGCTTCTGTAATGGCAATGCCACAGCTGATGCAGAAGAATATCGGCGACGTTTTCAACGTGAGAGGGCTCCTGACAAAAACGTGTTTATTCGAGTTTGCAGACGAAGCAGAGCATGTTTAGAACTCAATGGGGGTATTTTTGAATACCTTATAAAAAGTCATGACTATTAAACAAATGTTACCGTTACATTGTATTTTTTTTAAACTTCGCTATAACTTGAAAACAAATGAGAATCGAATAAGAACATTTGAGTTTTTTCTTGTTATTTTGATGTGTAGAGTGCAGTCCTGGAGTTCGGTGCGATCCTTCCGATTCACCCTGTATATGCTAATAGCAGGCTGGTTTATGTGCACTGCTAGTAAACCAATTAAATTTTTTAACACAACTAATAGACTGGAAAAATATAGACCCCGGTCCATTTTAGGCCCTATTTTATTTCTGATCTTCAATGACATTTTAAGCTTTCTTCCTAAGGACTCTTTAACAATTTTTGCTGATGACACATCTATATGTTTGTTAAAAACAAATATCCCAGAAAAAATCATTTATGTACTTTAATTTTTCTTCTCAATATTTTTCCGAAATAAATTTAAAAAAATAAATCCAAAAAAATGTTAAGTTTTTAAGCAACAAATCAGAAAAAGCATAACCTCAGGAATGGTTCAAAAACACCAGCAGTTCTCAGGTTCTCCTAGAAGATATAAAATTATTTGACTCAGTTTAAAATAACAGAGACACAATAATTTACGGCTCAGGCTCACACTCTTCACACATTTAGGGCCGGTTGTACAAATGCAGTTTAGGCCAAGTTTAAAGTTAAGTGGAGCTTAAGCCACGAAAAGTCATTGTACAAAACTGGTTTAGCAAGTTTATTGCTCAGCTAAGCATCGACTTTACATTAAGCTGCAGATGTACAACCGGCCCTTAAAGTTTTACGTTTTCGTGACTACAATTTACGACAGACGACACCGATACTGTGAAGTCCGCAAGTTCTTATTCAGATTCGCCGTAAAATGGCGCGGGAAACGACACCACCTGTTTTAAGTCGCTCAGATCAGACCACAGAGTAAAGTGCCGTCTGCTCATTAGTACACGTACGAGAGAGACAGAGAGGAGCTGGTTTGTTCATTACTCTCGCTTGTCGAGAGTGTCAACCTGTCAACTTCAGGCGTTATACCCGACTTTATGTTTTGCTATTCACTGCTGAAATTCTTACTCTGGAGTGTTCTTCCCGCTTTCTAGAAATGTGTCTCGACTCATTCTTTGAATTTTAACGAATATTTTTTGGACGAGGGCGCAAAGATTGAGCAGGCGCATCGGCCCGTAGGCCGGTGGGCCGGCGGGCCAGTCCGCCCCTGCTTACAGGGAAGGTATTTATATTTCTTTAATATTTTCCATACCCGCGACTTACATAAAACAGTTACTTGGGAAGGAAGTTTGGTCCGTATTTATCATATCCAAAACACGCTCTTCTGTGTGGTCAACTGTTTGTCGATTTACTGTGATATGATTGTTATTTTAGAACTTATTTCACACTGTAACTGTATCATTGGATGCGCAATAATTTTCTTTTTCTATTGATACCATTATGTTTTCAGTAAAATAAGATGGCGAGCAAGAATCAGCAAAAACATTCAATACCATGTTAACTCCCTATGTTCACATTTGGGAGCAAACTGCAGTATATTAATAGCATCGCAGACAATAGTTGAATAGCAAAAGAAAAGGGTCAGCCGGGAACTATGAGAATACAAATTATGCTATAAAAATTCTTATTCTTCTTCTTCTTCAAACGTATCCCTTGTACGCCAGGAGGATATCCATATTTTCCAATGCTTTCGATCTCTGGCGTCTTCTTCCATTTCGGTTGGAGTCTTCCCCTTGCTTATCTCGAATTTTAGGTCTCTCGTTAATTTCAACTGAAAATTACCGCCCTTGAAGATACTATTAATTTTATAGTTGCATACGGACGCATGTGAAGGTATATCAAAGACCATAATTTTGGGTATATGTAACTTCGCTCCCTTTATATTAAGAAATTAATGTAATTGAATATTCATTATAATCTGTGATAATTAGTTTCCTGTATTCCTTAGCAATTGTTTTTATTTGTTATGCTTATGACTATGAGGCTGCAGGAAATATTTTTTTATTTGGTTTCGTGGCAAGAACACTATCATATATTATAATAATTGCGAATGAACGGGTGTCTTGTCCGTCCGTAACAAATTCCATTAAAGTAGATATACTTTAATCTCATGCATTAAAGTAGACATGACAGCTCAGCCACTACAGTATAAGTTTACTGATACCAAAGCGCGTCGCCGGTCTGGTTAATTTATAATCGTGGTATCAAACCCAAAAAGTATCTAAATGTTTTACAGTTCGCTTCTGCCACTAACTTCTCATGTAACGCCAATGCGTGTGCTGTTCTTCTTGATTCAAGGAACAAATTCCACTGCGTAGGTTCACTTTGAACCCATCTATACACTTTGACTTCACGTCAGAAACTTTGATGATGACTCGGTCTACAATTGCTTTGATCGAATCCACAATTCCAACGTATAGATCTTCGTTGTTCTATCACTGCGCTTTTTATTTCTAGTTCCAGAAGGAAAAAAATAGTGGCTCCCGTTCCTCTTTCTCCTGTGCAGCCTCTTCGCGGTGTCTAATAATACAAGTATAATAAATTGTTTCTTTTTAAATCGTAAATATTGTCACTATAGTAGTTGCAACATTTCTTCGTATATTGGCATCATCCGAATTTCCGAAGAAGTGGTTGACTTTTTCGGCCTAATTACAGAAGGCTTTGACATTCTGATCCTAATTGCTTTGAATTTTCTCAATCAATCTTATTTAGACTTATTTAGGGTTGAGATTTTCTAAGGCTTCAGATTTCTTCGTTTAGAGCTTTTATTGCTTTTCAAAAGAGTTTTACTTCCATCGAAAAGAGCTTGCAGATTAAAAATAAGTCAACATCTAAGAAAAGACTGTGCTACTCCAGCAACATGCATTCTCTTATTTCAAGCTTAATTATAATCCGATTTGCTCGGTGTAACTTTTTCAAAAAAATAATCACCAATCTTTATTTGATTTCCTGAAATTGATGTTGAACATTTATCTGTTGTAAAACATAACTTATTGGCATACGTGTACGACGCCGGCGCGGCGCGGCGCGGCGTGGCGGTCTTATTTTCTAGAGTTGCCTCGATACGTTAACGACTTCTACTGATTTAAATTATTGCAGCTCATCATGTGGGTAACAATTTTGATGTAAATAATTTCAGTTCCATTTCGAAGGGGTTTAAACTTTGAGCTTGGAAGAATCAACCCTATTTCATAGAACTTTATGCATTGTAAGCCCATTAATGAACTTCCCATTCCAAAAGCCTTTAGTATATCTGTCGGCTTGAATGAAACTCTTTTTTGAAAGGATAACGCACTAAATGAGTATTGAGAAAGGGTAGCAGTGAACTTTCCACTCTGTCTTTTGCATAATACAGAGACCCATTTTTGTATAAAGTTCCTTTTCCATGCGCCGCGCCGTACTCTATATCAACTCGTTAGTTTCTTTATATGAGGGATCTGTGAGTATTGCGTCTCGAACTTTTAACCGAATCCATCGAGGTTATCTCATAATGTTTATTCTAGTGGATATGAGACCAAACTAGTACAAAATAGGACAACTAACAAGTAAGCATTTGTCAATTCGTTACAGAAAATATAAAAGTTTTCCGTTACACTAAGAAATCAAAAGCGCAAAAATTATTGATTGTAAAGGGACGAATGAATAGTGTTGGTAGTAAACAGCATCGTCATCACACCCCGAAACTTACATTGTGTAGGCGTTAATCTATCACACCCTTCCTAATTTGCCAGTCTTCATCATCAAATTAGTAACGTTCATTTCGTTAAACTTTAGTACCTTTCGTAGTAAAAGCGCAAAAGAATAATGTCAGATAACGGCCGTGATGTCTAATCAATATTATTCGGCATTTTGTTTTTAAGCATCTACACATCTCGTTGTATACATTTTTCACATTCTCAAAAGAATGAGGGTTATATAGGACATTTGGGCGTGCAAACAATATTTTTCACACTATTGTGTCATCTCTTAAGGATTTTTCATTTCTCAAAAACAATAAGGAGAAATTCGCTTTACACAAACTTTTCTTGTATCGTAGAAATAAAACGACTTTAAATTAGAAAACCTAAACGATCCTTATCTATGATTCAATTCTGTGAAGCAATTTTCGTTGTGTTGCGCTTTTGCTTCGTAAACATAGTGTTATTTAGTTTTCATACACATTTTGAATTAATTAGGTTTTTTTTGCGAAAAATTCACGTAAAAGATTACGTAACGGAGGGGTTGGCTGATGTGAGTGGGTGTTAGAAAATCCCAACTCCCCTTAAGGCTCCGACCTGCCAGATATCCGAAACGAGGACTGCTGCTGCAATTTACTTGATGAAGGGTGGACTGGGGAACTCTCTGTATCCGCACCCGTGCACCCAAGCTTATACTCTTGATATTTTACTAGATGGATAGTGTCTGCTTGATTATAACTTATATAAGTACAACAGAATGAGTAAATTCACTAACAACGCTCACCTTTTGCATCTTGTTTATTAGGTAGGTACATTGACGTCCGTACTCTATAATGAAAATTAAAATATTACTAACGCTTCTGATTATCATAAAAAGACAAAATTTAATTTAACGGCATTTTGAGGTAATCGAATTAGACGTTTTATAGGATTCGAAATCAATTTAAAATTTCATCTTCAATATGGCACGGTATGAATTCCAGAGGCTTCAAAGTCGTGTGAACCATGAAGTACTGTTATCGACGACCATTAAGATCTTAGTACGCTATAAAAGCAAACCCATCAAAACTTGTCTCGCTTTAGCCACTTTAGAAAAAGAATCGTTAAATTTTCAACAATAGATTTTTCGAGAACATGTCTACTTTTTTATGTGCAACTAACTGAGCTACCGTATAATTCGCGTTCGTGAAACCTGAAAATCTGTCCTTTTTATTATTATTAGTAGTAGTGGCAGTAGCAGCAAAAGCTTGCGTCTCTTTAGAAACCTTATATTAGCGAGTTTCTGGCGTCCATGAGTCTCCCACCCGCCCCCTCAACCTATAACAGATCCGATTCGACCCTCAACGATAGGAAAGGGTCATCTCCTCATCCTTTAGTGCTAGGGTGGTGGGTGGACATCCAAGATAAGGGTCCACAATGACGATCCGTTGGGGGCGAGTTTCTAACCCTTATTGCGGTCGGGTGCTTTTGCTGTTCTCTCTATAAGGTTTACTTGAATTTTGGGGTTTCCAACGTCGATGTAGGAAACTTCACTTTGAATTATTTCCAATACTTCTTTTAGTTGAAAAGATATATTGTATATAGACGAAATATATTTCTCCAAAACTTTCTGAAATAATTTTACCCCGCCATTATTACTTTCATTCGCAGATATATTTTCGTACCACTTTTTTCCTTAATTATTATTTTGAAAGAGGAGTCTCATACAAGTTTTCTATCATATTAAGTATTAAATATGCAAAAGGGAGAACTTGCATCGTTCGGTGATGAGGGTGCGTGCTTTCACGTCTAAAAAGAATTCCTAAAAGGAAAACGTTTCATGTCACATCGTACATACTTGAATATTTGGACGACCTTTCAATTAATTATGTACAAAGGAGAATTGGAACGTGACCGATTTTCGAAGGAAGGAAAGGTCCTTTAATTTTATTACATTTATTATCACGTTTTTCCTCTACTTTTATTAGTTAATTCCATTAATGTTGGTAAACAAAGCTGCAAAGATCTGAAAATACAATTTAGGTTAGTATGCGTTGGTTTTTAGAATTCGCTTACATAATTATGTTTGTTTATAACTTTGCGTTGCTAGACATTTTGTTCTTGCAAGCGCGTCTTTTCTACTTCCATTGTTACATAATATCATGTGTTCATGTGACCGACACTCAGAATTGAACATACTTTTGACGAAGTACATACATCTCAAATTCAAAGCAGGTAGTTAAAGGAGAGTTTTGCAATTTTTTGTTAACAAATTAATTGTTTATTAGATGCATTAACTTTGACTATTGTAGTCCCTTTATTTTACTTAAAATTAACCAAATTTTTTCACAAAAGATTGTTGTTCTTAACATAAACATACCCTACTCATCTCCTAATTCTGCCTCTTTTCCCTCTACTCCCTTTCCTTCCAATTCATTCTTCCTTCCACCTTCCCCATCCATCCTATTCCTTCCCCCCCTCACCCCTAAAATCTCTCTCCATTCTCTTTCCTCTTCCCTCAGCTCCTCACACTCCCCTAAAATATGTGTTAGATTTTCCCATCCTATTCCACACATCTTCTCTTGTCATCCTCCCACCAATACTTATTCTCCCTTTCCTCGTTCCCGCATCTACCTATATCGTGCTACCATCCTCTTCCTCTTACTACTCAATACTCCCCTTAGGTACTCCGACACTCTTCCTGCAATGATCTCTCCATACCTCTAATTATACCTTCCTTCCCTGTTTCGACTCCTTCCTGCCCCTACACATTTTTATCCCTTTCTTCATTGTACTCTCTTGTGCTACCCCCCCCCCAACCCTCTTTCCATCTCCTCTGCACGTCCTCCCTTGCATAGTATCTCTTTCTGTCCTCCTACCCGTATTCTATTCTTCCTCCCCTCCCATTCCAACAACAATCAAATATCTAAGAATTATATTCCAAAGCTTTCAAATGAGCTATTTCCAGGTCTATTTGACATGGGACTCATTTTTATGTCAAAAGGTGTCACCCCTCGCGTGTGTCGTGTGTCGTGTTTTGTGATGTACAAAAACCTTGCAATATTAAATATCTGATAAACTGTTACATATGTAATTAATATAGAAAATAAGACATTTACATATCATATACACAAAATTCTTCTGAAAACGGGTCTTCCCACGGTATATACCAAGGTTTCTTCTTCCACTTCTTCTTTTCGTAATCCCATTTGGACGCAAGCCCCGTTACTGGATTCACATGCAATAGAAGCATGCGCTGTAGCTGGGCCCTTCGGTATTCTTCGCAAAAGCTCTGCGGCAATGGAGTCTGACCGTAAACTACAAAAGATAGCCGGCGATTATGAAATCGTGACATTGACAGTTTACCAAAAGTGCTCATAAGAACGGAAAGCCAGAGTCCGGCGGATATAACTAGAAGCCCCCCTCCTATAACCGCCATCCAATTTCCTCTCGGTTGCAACATTTCAACAATCGTTTCGCGAAAATTACTCCTGTACAGTGCCTTTTTTTCGCATAGCGTAAGTAAACGCCAGTCACCCCTCTCTTTCTCTCTTAGTGCCTAAAACTAGGTGTTAATTGTCTAGAACAGGCGGTTTTATACTTACCAGAAAATCGGAACTAGGCACTGCGAAGCGAATTGCTGGGAATGGAAATTCGACCATATCGCAATATGCTGGTTCTCCGTTTATACCGAAACCAACAACTTCGCGATTTCCGATACGACTTCGGTGATATCCATGTGGATCGTTGTAGTTGTAAGCGTAGCTACACTCTCTTTTTGGTGACACCAAAGTGTGAGAGTAAAATTTAATCCATTTTCTAATCGTTTCGCTATGCATCATAATTGTATTTGACGTTGACAAAGTGTTTCTATAACGACCAAAATTGTTCGGACTCCTGCGATCATTTCGTATTTAAATTAGACAGCATTTCGATTAATTGAATATGTTGACTTGGGTAATTTGTCAACTGCACTATATGGAATGAAAGCAAAATGTCACATTTTTTTGTGTAAAACCTTTCCTGTAGTAATTGAAAAGACAATTTGTCTCAAGTTGATTTTGTTCATTTCACAAAAATAACTATAACAATTCACGTCATCGCCCATCTCAATGTTGTCAGAAGGATACATTAGCCTCATTTCCGGTAAAATGAAATTGGACACCACTGCATGTATACCGTGATGAAAGCACGTGTACAAACCTTTATTTAGCTTTACGAAATAGGCTTTTAGTAATATTCTAATAACATTAAATGCAACTAATAGACGTCTTAAATGTATAAGAACCGTTTGTCAATTTTCAAACGTTAAATTTTCGCTGAAAAGGGAAACTTATTTTGAAATGAAGGTTTTCTGTTTCTATGGAATACCAAAGCGCGGTCGCATTCATATAATCCTTCCAATAATTCAACTCTAGAATTATTCAACAAGTTTGTCCTATCGAGTAATCTACGTTCATAACAATCATAACCATTCTTTCGTTTCTTTAGAGTTTTTTTCTGTAACGAAAATTATATTTTCTAAGGGAGTTTTTAAAATAAATTTTATTATTGTTTGATATAGGTAAATAATTGATGAGCAAATATGATCAATAACACAAAACCTCCCCCATGTATTTTTTTATTCATTAAAAATTAAAAAGTGACGTTGAATTGAAAAGTTGATGAAAAGGATCAATTTTTTTCATCAACCCATTTGGAGATTTAATTGTCGACTTTATGGATCACCACAACCATAAATAATTGACGCACAAATAGGTACCTACTTACGTTTAGATCTCATTGCGGATGTTTTACACATCTCCACGAAGAAAATCGTTTTGGACTTTTGGGGAAATCGGGCAAAATCACATCTGTGAGAAATGAATTTATGTGGAAACATTTCTTTGGCTATCGATTGGTTATCTTGGCGATACGATATGTCATGTTAACGCGGCTTGTTGCATCAATGGTGTTGTATTTTTCAATTTAACATATAACACATCCTGCTGAAATATCATATTTCCTTGATTATTAGAAAAAAACAGTTTTGGGTAAATTGAGTGATATTTACACGGTCTGCAAAGAATACATTCTTATGTCTCAGGAACCGCCCGAGGATAGCGTTAGTCAATAATTTATGAGAAATGTAATCGTTTGATTTCTTCTCTTGCAGAATTAGTGCCCCTTGAACTCAAGATGCCGTATAGAAGAATTCTAAATCCGCCCCACAGAATTCTATGATTTCCTACTTTTCTTTACCTATAGTCAATTCAATTCAAAAAACGTTTATTGTTAGAAGAAGTATTAACGATTCATTTTTGGTTAGTAAGTTTTGTTTGCGCTGCTCAGGATTATTATCCTCTTCAGCCCCCGTCGGTTGTTTTATGTTAGTAGTTACATTATTTTTGGATATACAATACCTACACCTACATGGTAATTAAGTTATCTACAAAAGACGAACAAGATAAAGTTTTTGAGATATATGTCTTAATCGTTGCCCTTATCATTGCCGTGGTCGTCATCGTTCGCATAGTTGGGAATAGGAGGTTGGAAAGGGGGTTTCAGGTCACTTTCAGGTGACTGGTTTGCCGATTTTCTGCTAACTCTGAAAAGAAATGGCATAGGCAGTAATTTGTTAGTTATGAATTTGATTTCCGCTCTGAGCTAACAGATATTAACGGATGGAGTAGGGTGCATTTTCTAGCAGAATTTCGTATTCTGGGGGAGCTCTTGGAGGAGTCGTGTTAGGCGTAGGGAGTTACCTAGTCGCTCTGCTTAAAACACATTATGTATGTAAATTTTTTGGAAATCGTCTTGGAAACACCATTGTACAACAGATTTTTTAATTTTGTGTCAACAACTCTTCTTTAATTGTCTATCACAATCTGTTACCTTTGATAATGATGACAAAACTCGTCGGGTTACATTTGAAATAAAAAAAAAATTTGTGGAATTACATACTTGTATTTACCATTATAACTAATTTTACAAGGTACCTACTAATATCTCGCAAAGTATAATTTTTCACACTTTCCTAGCTTTAAGGACATCGTACTTTTACATAGAACTGTTTATTAGAGGCTTTGTTTACTATTGTTCTTGTTAAATGTACCTATAGATACAACTTTTCTTCTGTATTACTGTACACTAATCGTTTTCAAAAACTAGAATACCTACTAGATTATGTCCTAGTAAACAAAATAAACGTTCAATTTATACACGAATTTAGGTGCTTTAGTGCTTAGTTCAAACTTTGCATGATATAGAGAAACTACAATAGTGTTCGCAAGAGTTGCATATTACAATAATTATTAAATGGTGCAAGTTTTAATCTCGGACAAAGCAGCAGATTTGAAAAATAATTATACTGATTTAAAATAGAGAAATGGAAAACGTACTAATACGAGTTTTGTTACCGATCGATACGTATAAATCGAATCGAAGTAGCAATGTTATCGCACATTTGCCAAATAAGACGTCCACATGTTGAAACTTTCACTTTCTTATCGTAGAAC
This sequence comes from Pyrocoelia pectoralis, assembly GCA_036250285.1. Classification (NCBI taxonomy): domain Eukaryota; kingdom Metazoa; phylum Arthropoda; class Insecta; order Coleoptera; family Lampyridae; genus Pyrocoelia; species Pyrocoelia pectoralis. The sequence goes on along the minus strand of CM070075.1, from coordinate 3,499,508 downwards.
CAGTTCAAGTATTTTTAATAAATACTAATTAGTACACGGTTGACTCGCGTTCGCGTAGTATCTCTTGAATTAAAATGTTGAATGAAGTGATGGAATTCAAAGCTTCGCAAGATGATCAGTCTACGTGTTCAAAGTAAGTGTCCATTTTTTATCAATTTCTTATTTATTGCAAAATGAAATTTCCTCTTATGTGCTGGAACAGGAAAGATTTTCCGTCATGTTCTAATTTATGTTCTCCACACAGTAGCGTAACTAGGGCATCAACGGCCCCCGTGCAAGTTGAAAATGGGGCCCCTGTTCCTACATCAGGATAAGGTTTGGGAAAATATTTTATCGTTTAAAACTCCAGAGAGGAAAAAAGTTATTTCAACTTTGTGAGAACTCAAAACCATCCATTCGTGAATCCAACAAATATGCTCTGCGGCATTTTCCTTTCTATTATCCAGACAATTGTCTCATAAATTCATATGTGTAAGAAGATAGTTTATTCAATACGATAAATCTGAACTGAAACAATTTACAATCCGAATGATTATGATGCAAATAGTTTCTTTTGAGAAATTTGGAGAGGTTTTTAGTCATCTAAGTTCAGCTAAGGGGCCCCTGAGCTTAAGGGCCCCCGTGCACTGCACGGGCTTGCACTTATGTAGTTACGCCGCTGTCTCCACAGTAATTTTTTATTCACAATGAAATCAATGGTTCAATCTTAGCCTTACCTCATACAGGGAAGCCAATTTTAAAGGTTGAGGTTAGTAATGGAAAAAACTTCATCTAAATTTGTATACAATGTTAGCAGGCACGATTTTTTTATTTAAACAAATTGTTTTAATGATACAAAACTAATTTGTACTTTGGTATACAAATTCAATATCTTCTTCACTATAATTAATATTGCAGTCATTGTTTGATCTGTTTGAACTATGACTTTACTTCGATGGTCAGTGCTAGTTATAATTTTATAAACCAAAAACTGTCTTCTTCTTTTATAAAAACTAATTTCAATTTTAACATTTTCGTAATATAAAGAAAAATTAATACACAGGCATGTCTAAAATGAAAGAAAAATTAAATGAATTGTACATCTCTACACATGAATAAAAACAAAAGTTAAACTTAATAAGTAATAACTCATACAAATAATGTAAAAGTCATTGAACTAAGTGAATTAAAACTAACCTGTTACAGAATAATTTTGAAGTGCAAATCATTTTTGAGTTTTGGAAATTGAACCAATCAATCAATCAAGATTTATTACTCATTATAAAAATATTCACACCTATTATCTATTAATTAATTAATTCAGGTATACAAACTTGCATATTAAATTGTGTCTATGTGATACCAAGTATCTAAATGTTCTTGTTCCCTAACATTTAATTCTCTGTTTGTGCCCTGATTTTCATCAGGTATTCTGTCCTTAGCATTTCGGAGGAATTGTCGGAGCGAATTTGTAAACTATTCTGAATTGGTCTTTTGGAAATTTGTTGCCAACTCTCTTTGTAACACCTTTTACATAAGTTAAAATGAGTAATTTTCTTCTTTAGGGAATCGCCATTTTGTTGGAACATTTCAGTTAATCGGTTGAGCTCGTCATTTTTAGATTCTTCATCAGATAGACGTATATATCTAATTGTCAATGTTTTAATCAGTCCGTAAACTTAGCTTGGATTGTTTCTATTAATAAGTCTAAGAGCTATAGTTATGAGTTATGATTATTAGATTCGACTTGCATTGTAAATTGGATGTTAGGATAGATGTTGTTACCGTGCGACCAAACGACGAATGTGTCATCTATACAATATATAATTATATCCTATTTCCAATCCGTATATCCTATATTTTATATTCTAAGCAATTCGAGACGTTGAAGGGCTGTACCTTATCCAAATTATAATTGTTACATCCTGCCCACAGTCCTGTCAGTAGACTAATCCATAAATGATATCCTATTAACTATTCTAATAGTTCCCAGACGTCCAAAGATTGTAACTTCCGCAATTTATTATATCCTAAACAGGTAATTGATTTCCTTAAACACAAAGGTTAATTACGATTACGATTATAAAGTATTATAAAAGGGACACACTTGGTAAACTTAGCCAGACTTCATATTAACTTCTGTTAGTGATTTCTCAATAAAGAACAAAGATGTGCTAGTATAATCTTTGAAACATAACTCACTTAGTTCAATAACATAATGTATAACTTATCCAACATTTGGGTTTAAGGTTGGTTGTACTTGAAGCGTTGTTATCAAATTCTCCCATGTAAATTCACTATGGCAGGAGAAAGTGGTGATCCCATGAGAGCTCCTTGGATTTGTTCTTTATATGAAAGATCATATTGTCTTCAATCATTTTGATTAAGTGCGCGTCTAAATTATGTTTGTTACGGAGAATCTTTATACAGTCTCTTGAATGGGCAGTTTTATAAATAACGAAAAAACGTCAAAACTAACAAGAATATCACTTAGATCTAATTGAACGTCCTTAACGTTGGTTAAAGATTTTAAGAGTTCCCATTTTCACAAATAGATTCCATCACTTTTGCTAAATCACGGACATGTTCATGCGTACGGTACATGACAGTTCGGCGCCGTCATTTCGGCGCGGCCGTTACGGCGCGGCCGATTTGGCGCCATGTACATTTCGGCGCGGCCATTTCGGCGCCGGTCGTTACGGCGCCATAATGTTTGTAATGATACAATTTGTTTTGCAAATTTTTTTTTGCCGATTTTCGGTAGATCTACCGATTTTGACTTCAATTGAAAAAAATATACTAAACCTACCTTTAACCTCGGATCAATCTACGCTTAGGTTAGCATTCGTTTTAGTTTCAAACGTTCTTTAGTTTCACATTCCCGTTTTTGTTTCAATTGAAAAAAAATATACTAAACCTACCTTTAACCTCGCATCAATCTACGCTTAGGTTAGCATTCGTTCTAGTTTCAAACGTTCTTTAGTTTCACATTCCCGTTTTTGTTTCAATTGAAAAAAAATATACTAAACCTACCTTTAACCTCGCATCAATCTACGCTTAGGTTAGCATTCGTTCTAGTTTCAAAAGTCCTGTCCCGATGTAAAGTATCGTTTTGAAAGTGCGTTGGTAAAATTTTCTTGCATAACATAATTACGGCGCCGAAACGCCCGGCGCCCAAACGCCTGGCGCCCAAACGCCCGGCGCCCAAACGCCGTCGCCCAATCGCCGGCGCCCAACCGCCGGCGCCCAAACGTCCTGCTCCGTAACTGTTACAATGCAATAAAAAATAAACGTTTCCCTTTTTTATTATTCCAAACTTTCGTCAAAAAGCATTAAGGTTTATTTATAGGTTTTCAAAAAATAAATATTTACTTATAACTGTATAAAGTTAGGAGTAGGTACATTTAAAAAAAATCAATAAACATATTTAAACTTTTTAAAATTTAATTACACGTGTTATGTATTCCTCTTTAACACCAATTTAAAGTTTTTAAAATTCTTTGTTTTTACAAATTAATGTCACCGAGACAATGTATTGACAGGCCAACTTCGTTGCAAGTACTTGATAATCCCACGCTATTGGGGCATATGTGCAACAAACAAACATTTTGGAAACAAACGAATTTTTTTTAATTTCTTTCCAAGTATTTGGCGCCGAAACGTATCGGCGCCGAAGTGGCTAGAGGCCGAAACGGCTGCGCCGTAACGGCCGCGCCGTAACGGCCGCGCCGTAACGTTCGCGCCGTAATGTCCTGATTCGTCATGCGTAGGTGTTTTAAATGCACTAACTATTGTTCTTAGAGGCCAGTTCTCTCTTCTCTTTATGGTTTTTTATGGATATACTTAGGAACCCGTGAGCCATTTTATCTAGGTTTTAATCTTTTCTTTAATTTGTCATCAAAAGATGATTGCTACACTCTTTTTGTTGAGTTCAGTGAAAAGAATCGAATTATTATGAAAACCAACTGTTTAAAGTAAATCACTAAAGACAACGTCATTTAATATCCTGAAAATGACCCAAATTCACAGTTTTTACATTCATCTTGAGTTTTGCCCTTTATAAGTCTCGATGGATCATGTTGATGAATTGTTCTCTGCTAACGTAGGTGTAATACTACATTTTACGTAAAACATTTTTTGCTATACTATTTATTAATATACCTATACAAGAATAAATTAACTTAAAAATACATGAAAATTTTAACTAATGGCTATTGCAATTTATAACATGACTGCAAGGACCGCAAGTCTATTCAATACAGTACAGAATAAAAAATGCATTGCGCTGGAAGAGCAGGTTAACAAAAAGGGACATGTTTCAGGAACATCCCACCCTAGACATAAATAAGAGGCTACAGCAGGCGCACCCGAATAAAAATTCTTTGAAATAGTAAGAATATGGGAAAAGTTTTCTAATAATTAAAAATGTAAAAAACAAATTCTAAATTAACAACAATAAGCATTTTTGCGTCGTTTGTTAAACTGTGGATTTAAATCGCATTTTAACACTACCTAATTGACATAACAGGATTGATATAATTATGTAGGTAGGTCACTTAAATATGTGCAGCAGTTACAGGAACCGATTTGTCACCATGAGGAAATCTTTCAAACGGCATGGACAACTTTTTCTCTGTTGTAGTTCAGGTAAATTAACTTTTGATAAAAACAAAGATGCGTGATTACATTCTGGGAATGCTTGTTTTCAAATGATACGAAACGTCCATTTATTGGCCCTAATTGCTAAAGAATTTTATTATAGCTCTGCTAAAAGTTGCAAACAGTTGAATTTTTGCTTCCTTTCCACATTATTTTATTTATATAGGAATAACTCGCGTGAACTTACTAAATTCCTATATTTAAACTACCCGCCATTATTCTTCTAAAAATCTATGCATAATGTGTTGTTTAAACTTTTTAAAATTCGTTGACCGACATTTACAATTGCCTCACACGAACTATAAAAAAAACTGAGTGTCAATTTGTAGTAGTGCCGCCGCCGCTGCTGCCGTCTCATCTGCTTACATAATTCGAGTTTCTAGGTGGGTGGTTTATAACACCGCAACCTAAAAACGTTACGACAAAGTCGATTACTTGCTTGTGGCATTGGTCTGACACGTATAAATGACGGAAACCCAACTTTTTACGAGTTTCATAAAATAAACCTATATCATATACACTGTTAAAAACGTCATAACTCAGGATTTCTCTCGTAATCATTTTTCTACGTTGTTAAATGAAAAATGTAAACAATTTTAAATTTATCTATTCCCCAATTCCATTTCCTATTTAATTTACTTTTGGGTGATTTTCGTTACTGTTACACTGTAAGTATCGCTTTTTTAGTTAACTTTGATTACAGTGAAATTTTCAGATAGAAATTCTCATTACAAATGCTTAAAATTTCATTTATAAAAAAAAGAGACTTTAAGGTGTAAGAGTAAAAATTTAGGCATTGACAAAGTGATAAATAACAACTCTAGGCTCTGGAATTTTCAAAATGTGGTCACTGAGCCTTTAGTCCAACATTTTTCTAATGTGACTTCCAAAAAATTCTCAACTCGGTATAAATCAATCAAATTCTGCTCGTTTTCAATTTTTGTTCGAGACTGAAGAATAATCTATCTTACCGATGCCTTGTTCATTCTTAAAAATCTTCAGTCTTGCTTCAGTTTATGCTTCCAAAGGTCCTTCATACTTTAAGTCGTCAATAATGTATTCTCTGCTTCGTTTGAACTGATCGCACAGATATTTCACTTGGACATTGGACATAGGATGGCTGTTATTTTCTATTAACGCTACCACCATATCTCTATACCATCCAATTTTGTTAAGCGACTGGAAATGGCAGTATGAATTGTCGCAGAAGCTGGACATTACCACGAATTTCAGATAGTTTCGGACTTCTTTTTATCTATCTATCTTACCCGTTCAGTTGTTTCATGTGTTCTGACTATACGTGCACTTCCGTTACATTTTGATCCATCATTCGCTCGTTAATACAGTCTCCGACCAACCTCATTACGGCTCGACGTTTTGAAATTCTTCTGCGTCTTTTTCACGTTTAAGTTTCGACTCCCACAACTGATAAAAACATGTTGGTGATTTGTCTTGGCTTTCAGTTATACCGCATCCGGGTCCAAACACGTCATATGTGTGTCCGATTCTCTTACTTTATTTTATTGTACCATACCACGTTCAACTTTACATTAATATGTTTGGAATACAGTAAAGTAGGGGGAGGTATATTATTTAGTAGATATTTCCCAACTACATAGGTTGGGCAACCGGTCATCCCTTTTCCTCTATATTCAAAGACCCATGCAGAACAAAAAAGTTCATTGAATGACAGAACATTATTATATCATTCCTGATTCCAAGATAGCTAACCCAATATTATGTAAATTATCAAACCATGGTGCGAAAAATTGTCACTTACCAATACCTACCTACAAGGAGTTGATAATACAATAATATAATCTGGAGTGTCCTGGAGTTCCTGCAAACGGATTTTGAGCGAAGAATTGCAAACGAAAAGAGTTGCAGCAAATTTCATGCCCTCACGTGCTCACTCGGTTTCGTTCCATGCGACTTCTTTTTATTCTGGATTTAATAAACTATTATTATTATTATTATTCCCTCGAATGAACAAAGTTCTCAAAGGAAAACGTTTTACGGGGAAAAAACGACGATGGCATTAAAAGGCATCATTATGCAATCCTACACAATTTGTTATTACAAAATTCCGGTTTCTTTTGGGCCTTCCTCGTAACTGAATGCTTATTGGATATTTACCGGGTTATTCAAAAAGAAAGAACAGATTTCAAACATTTATCTCTCCCGAAGTTAATTGCCATAACGTTAGAATTTGGACAAGTGACAATCCTATGGCAGTTATTCAACATGAAAGATATTCGCCAAAGTTGAACGTCTTCTGTGCGATATCTGTAACCAAGGTTTATGGGCCTTTCTTCTTCCATCGAATTGTTGAAGCTGTGAATTCGATAACTAGAGACCAGCTGATTCGTGTGTGGCAAGAAATGAGCCACCGTTTTGACATTATTTATCGTGTAACATGGTGCTCATATTGAATGCAAAAGTTTTCTCTCTCCATGAACGTTGGAATCATGTTTTTATCTTTTGTAGCTTGGAAGAAATAAATGTTTGAAATCTGTTCATTCTTTTTGAATAACTCTGTATTTCGTGAGCTCCTTTGGTGCAATCTTATATCGTGTAATATGTAGTATTGTAATCGATTGTGAGGCCTTAGATTTAACAATAGAACCTTCTACAATGGAAATACATTTCACAGTTGCCAAAAACCGAGTTCTGAGTTAGTCTCGATCAGCCCTTGTACGTGAACGTTCCAGTTTTCTTCGTAGGTGTACTCCTCAGTAATAAAATCAGGGTGATTTCTCCAAAGGTCTCCACATTTTGGAGAAGTCACCCTGGTTCCAGTTTTCGTATTTCTGCATGCCTAAATATGGGATATATGTTTGTTGCTTATTTGCGTGTTGTATTTGATCAAACAATTTACAAAGTTTGTTTTTAATGTCAGTTAAGGGTAGTAGATGCAATTTACATCTTTTGCGAGACACCACATTGCAAGGGTGCAATTTTAAAGGGTTTGATGGAAGCATAACTGTATAAAGTCACATTTGATGATGGAAATATTTTGCAATGGTCAATTTTACAGGCAACGTGGTGTATCTGTTACATAAAACTTCATTCAAACAATAATCAGCTTCGTAGGGTAAAAGAAAATCTGTTTTTCTACGTAACATGGACTGCATCTATGTTGGTTTATTTACAAAATTTGAGCTTGGTGTACCATAAGTCAAAAAGAAGTACATGTGCTACTTGTTTGGTAACATTTCCAGTAATTTATTTTGGTTATGAGCGCCACCCTGACTGAATTGCGTCTGAAATAAGGGAATTCCACCTCCAGTAATCTGTCGAATATCGTACCGACAGAGGGCGTACGATTTTAATTGCCATTAAAATCATTGGCTGCTGCCACACCCCAGTGTCCACTTTTCAGTATATCCTACTTATTAAATCCAATTCAAAACCGGAAACAAAAGTTAAATCCTGATGAAATTGCCATGAAGCTTAAGAGTCCTCGATGTAACTTATGATGTCACAAATTACATGCACCAAGAATCAAGATTGCCACTTGCATGGCAATTTAGTACATTTATTTGTATTTTAATACTCCTTTCTTCCCCTTTTAATTCGTTATTAACAACCCTTCTTAAAACGTTTTGACTCCCTCACTTGTTAATAAAATTATTATTTTATTGTGGCCATGAACTCTCTTTAAATATTCATCGTTTTACACTTGATAAATTAGATCACAAAATATGCTGCTCGGTCGGTAAAACAAGAATCTCGGCATTATCTGGACTGAGTTATTTTGTAGCAGTGCCAAAGCATTTCATCGACCATGTTCACATTACTATTCCCCTAAAACAACTATATAAAATAAGCGATGGGACCTACCAACCCGCCAAAGAGGATTCATTACTTGAAAATAAAATCGCATGCTTGATGCAACGTGAATCGATCTTTAACAGTAATATGATACAGTAGTGAAGTAATGATCAAGCATCAAAGGTACAAAAATCGTACAGTACGAGTTTTTAAATGTGATTAATTCGATTCGAAAACTTGTAATTACTCCATCGACTTTCTTAATGAAAGTTTTTAGTGAAATGCAAGTCAGCATCGGCTCTGTGGCAAAACTAGCGTAAATGTGCTATTTTTTAAATTGTACTTGCTACAGTTAGAGACACTACATGTGGAAGTGTAGCAGTATAGTGTACCAAGTAACGTAAAAAAATCGATTTGTTGGATTATAGTGACATAATTGATCAATTTCGATTCGTGGAAATTCCACTGCAAATGTCTACATACAAACATGTGATTGGAAAGGACAGCCGGATATATTAATAATCAACTGCTTCCTAACATCCTAACATTACTTCTTGTTATTTCTCTTGTATCTTTTTTTTTTCTTGTTACTGTTCTGAAAAGTTTATTTAGTTGGCCACATTAGAGTATAAGCATTCGCTAGGAAAACAATATTTACAACCGTTTACGAAGTTCCTACATTTATAAATTAAATTAAGCAATTAATGTAATTTTACAAAAAATAGTCCTTAGATTATCAGCAGACAAGCTACAACAAATACTTCTTTAGCTTCAGACATTTGGTAAATTAACAGTACGTTTATGATTCTAGTTTTAATAAGTAGATAATTTAAAATTCATTGATCGTTTTATTGGAAAAAAGGTTGGTTCCAATTTCGAGTTTAAATCACTGCAACAACCTAAATGGGAATAAATTTTTTGTCTAACTAAACTCTGTTTTCGACTACATTATTGTATTAAATCTAGTTTAAGTAACCCCAATCTTAAATCCGGAAATTGTTATATCCGTTTTAAATCCATGCCTTGTGCGGTCTCGAATTAGGAAGCCACACATTTTTTTTATCCCTATACTATTTTTTTTACGTTAGCAACCTTACAGCGTAAGTAGAGGGTCCGTCGCGCCGCACATGTCATTTGCGGGGGCGTTCGTTTGCGTGACATCTCGCTTGTGAGGCAATCGCATATATTTGTCAGGATATAAAATACGCCATAAATTTTACAAAGCATTTCTCCTTTTTGGGTTTGTTTTTGGTTTGTCTCATATAAAGAGAAACTACAAAACTTAAATGTTGTATAAAATAAAAGTAGGTGGTTTTTCTAATCTATGTTTTCAATATATCTTCTACCGAGGATATAAATGATGTCGTCAATCGTCGGTTAAGCTTGGTCGAAGGGTTTTAACGGAAACAAGGGTTTCTTGAGGACAAAGGGTTTGTTGGGGACCACCCCTGCAGGACAAATACGGCTTCACCGGACCCCTTTCAACTTCTAAAGGGTCTTGCTGTGCTGCGTGTACGGCTCTAGCAATTAGTATAGACATATTGAATTCTTTATCAATAAAGGGAAATGTGTAAAAATCATAGATGCCATCTTTGAATGGCATCAAATTTAAATACAAAAAACTACGCGACATTGACAAATACACTAATTTACAAACAATGGTATTGTCAGATGTTGCGGTAGAATGACAATGACTAAACTATTTTATTGCACTTATATGGCTGGAAGTACCTAGAAATATGGGCGCGTCATAAATTAATTATATGTAATGCATCACTCAAATGTCACCGGATGATGTGCTCTTCTTTTAATTTTTGTTAAATTCGGTTCGTTTATCGCTTCCGGGTTTGAAACCGCAAAGGATATAACGTAAAGATTATCATTTCGCGTTTCAGCGACACGGTAGATTATTTTTGTTCTAGTTCCAAAACTACTAACAATCAAATTTAATTGTTATCTACAACGAAGTGCACGTTACTTAAAAAAAGGCCAATTTCTTTTAGTACGTGATCATGTGAATAACACTATGTTGGCTTTTGTCTGATGGCTCGCGTGTGACCGCCGAGGGGGCATCAGTGGGCGATTGTAACTTAATGGATGGTTGGGGGCTTGGGGCCAGCAAGGGGAACGTATTTAGGACCGCTGCCGGGTGCGGCAAGGCTCGGCGCGGGTGGGGCCCCCTTGACAACTGCGTGGGGTGCAGATACTAATGCTAATGGGTGTATACAGGACCGTATCCCATTATTTTTATACAAACAAATCGCATTCTTGACATACCCACGCTTCAATTTTAAAACCCCTATTTATAATTGTTTCAGTGTCTATCATCAGATTGCACTAAATCTGGTTCTGTTCCCAAAGACTGTTTAGCTGACTCACCCTATCTCTAACAGCGGGGGTGGCTTTTTCTAGCCGCCTGAAATAGTGCAAGGTTACCCCAAGTATCGTATTCCTTTGCCTGAAGGCAAAAACGTATATCTCTCGCTGTAAAGTGAATACGCGTTGATGGGGAAGATACAGAACAGTTGTAAATTAATTTTTGCTCGAATTTCCAACTAATGAAGGCGTGTATTTGTAATTCTTATCTATTTATACGACAACGGGAAGCTATTTGTGAAAGAAGCAGCTTTAAATTATTCAACACGTAACAACGTCTACCTAATCATTAAATTTAATTTCTACGTTTCTAAATCGATCAATAATAAATTTGAAGATTATACATAATGATCCGTGTTCCGACAGAAACATCGTATTAAATTACCTTAAATTTTTTACAACCTTCTTTTAATTTCACTGAGCATTTAAACGATATGAATAATTTAATCGTCTTCGATTTCAACTTGTTAATTACTGTCGAATTATTTAAGGATTAAAAGTTGACATTTATCGATCATTGTTTCAATAAAGCTTGTATTTACAGTAATTTTACATGTGAAAGAAACATTATTACACGCACGTCTTTGCGAATAAATAACGAACTGTCCATTTTTGTTTTGATTTATGGCGCAAAATTACAATTGAATAATTGAAAATCTTCGCTACTGCTTTGAAAAATAAAACAAAAACTGCAACGTAAAACATTTCTTGGCTTGCGTGTTTGTGTACTTTATAATAGACGTGTATTTCGCAGATAATTAGTAGTGAGGTAAGGTAATTGTCGCTTCTGAAATTTACATCAAACAAATGTGTTTATTTTTAGCAAGTGTCAAAAACAGAACGGTTTCGTCGACTGAAAATTCGGAACCAATTTATATAATGAAGTAATTACGAGTATCAATCAGTATCTAATAGAGTTGTATAAAGCATAGGTGTTTTATGAGGTTAGAATTTCTGCACCCCAATAAGGCCAATAAAGCATCTTAGAAGGTTAAATTGGAAGAACTTAACACTATCGATATGTTCCAAAACGCATCACACATATCCAACACAGATTTCGAAAAAAATTTATTCCATTTGTCTGCTCCACACTGTATGGTTAGGTACATATTCTAAATAACTAACCACATTAACGATTAAAATACATGAAACAGTTTAACTACAAGAGATTTTCCAGAAAAATGATTCTCTTTTCCACCATCATTTGAAATCTCTACCGAATCACTGAGCTTTGTAACTATTTCTTTCGGCTTGTGAGGATAAAGTTGTACGTAAGCAACCAAAAGCGCATTATTTACTTTTGAACACTCGCTACCTAATTGTTTATACAGGGTCCTTCAACAACAAATAATATTTTGTTCCAAAGCCTACTGATTGATTTTCAGTAAAACTTCCGTTCTCCTATGTATGAAACAATTTTATAGAGTAAAGTCGCCGAATGTGGAATACCATTTTGTTTTAATTAGAAAAAAAATTGAAAATTTCAAAATTATGTTTTAACTTTTTTTGTACATGTATATCCAAGTATCTAAGATATATGTATAGATAATATCACAAAAATATTCCAGTACAAACGACGGAAAAAAATTTAGAATGGAAAAAGAGAATTTAGTAGATCGTTAAAAATGGATCCCTAATGTGGAATACCAACGCCCCTACAGTGAAATATCGTTATTTTTCAGTCTTTGAAAGAAAACAGTATATCCTCTTCAGCCCACTTGTGCTCTTGAATGCTTTTTGACGGCATTTCTTCTGAAACAATAAATTTTAAAAATACTTTCCTAATGTGGAATATTTCACATTGAGGTCTCCTTTGCGCTCTTGGGCTATTCCACAATAGGAGACTTTTATTTTTTTATTTCAGATCAACATACTTGAAATAAAAATGGTTACTGGTTTTAAACATTCACCATATTTAAACCTCCCTACTGTCTACTTTAACCCTACAAAATAACTTACCTTCAATACTAGAAACAAATAAGCTACAATATTTTTTGTTGCCTCGTGGAAAACAGTTGCGTGTCACTAAAATGATGTTTGCCTCGATGTCACGTAACAAGTAACACTAGTCGTGTCGCAGTGGCCGACGTACGAAAACGATTTAGAAGGGGCGTTTGATGTACTGACTAGTAAGTAAATAGCACATATAGTTCGGCGTTTAATAGCATATTTCACATTAAGAACCTATTCCACATAAGGGGACTTTACTCTAAATTCATTCGAAAACCCCTTAGGAATAGACATTTGAACGTGATTACAAAAATGTTCATAATATTTTAAAAAAATACCATATAAAAAAGTTGAGAAAAGTTGTTTTGAATTTTCTAAAAATTGTGAGTTAAATTTGAACATCCCTTATAAGATGAACCATCATACACGAAATCGGAACATCTGACAACCTTCTACAGCAAGAATTGAATCCAAATTTGACATAAAAGTTGGATTTATAGTAATGCCGCGTCTTTAGAGGAAGTAATGGAAATTTAGTATTTTTATAGGGATTCACGGGCTTGACTTGAATTTTTAAAGCTTGACATAAAATCAAGTCAACCCTACAAAAAACCAAGTCAAGCTTAAGTATTATCCAAACCAAGCTTATTTGTGGAAAAGCTTGTTTTATTAAGCTTTCCAAGTCAAGCTTTTCCCAAGCTTTCAAGCTTATACTTCTAAGCATTTTTTTTACTGTTCCAAGGAACATAATTCTTAGAAGATCCAGCTGATGATTTTGCATTCTACCATAACCTCGTAGGACGAGACTTCCTGAATGAATCCCTTCCTCGGCGCTGGATAGGTCGTAGGGGAAATGAAGACCTGGCTCTTCACTTTTGGCCACCGAGATTTCCTCATCTCACCCCATGTGACTATTTCTTATGGGGTTATGTTAAGGAAGCTGTTTACCTCTCCCCTGTACCAACAATTCTGAACGATCTGCGGAATATACGCTTTTTTGTGTGTGGGACGAGTTTGGCTACCGCGTAAATATTTGCGGTGCAGCGGTGGACACATTTATAACGTTTTAAAAAAACTTTGAAACTTCCTCGTTTCATTGGTATAAAGATTGTTCATTTTGAATTTGTACTTTAATGAAATAAGTTATTGCTGCTAAACTATTCGTTTAAAAGCCATAATATTTTAGGAATAAATAAAGAGGTTCAAAGAGGTTCCGAACATGGAAAATTATACAGAAGGTTCCATTAAAACAAATTGTTTTTTGTTTCTCACAAGTTATTAAAACATCCTGTATTGATAATTAACAACTGCGTTTGAATGAAACTTCTAAATTTTTTTGTCTCGGTGCTATAGAAGTGCGACGAACTGTTGAAGAACCCTGTATATCCCCGAGCTACGGGTGAGCTTTTCTATCCATCCATATAGAGTCAGTTAATTTCGAATAACTGGCGATCATGTATGGCATTTTTCCAAACTTATGTTCCTTCGCAGGCTGTGCATTGTGTAATGGAACGACTTCCTCATAGTGATGAGAAAAACCGATCGTTCTATATATTTTTGAAACGACAAGATATGCAATCACGGATTAATTTTATTGCGTCCAATTCTCTTCAATAATCGTAAAAGTTCTTGACTTCTCATTCTTATTGACATATTACATTTACTAAGTATCTTACCTCTCCCAGCTTAACACGAACATTAGAAAATGTCATCTTCACTAAAAAAAGTTGTAGTTCATTGCTTTAATTACCCCACGTTCCTGGGATAATTTTCACTACTCTTATGACGACAGATGAACCCATTTACCGCCTTTAACCTTTCTATTATTAAACCTCATCCACTAACAGTGCAGTAAATTAAATAAAAGGTTGTGCAAAAGCAGTGTACGATGAGCATGAAGTTTACAACATATACGATATTCAATTAATCAGATTAGTCATAAAATTCACAAAAACGCTATTGCACAATACTTTTAAAACGTAACGCAGTAATCGCATCGAGTTTCAATTTATCAAATTTCCTTTTATGCAAGGTAAATGACACAATATTTCATCATATGTTAGTTATTAACCATTGGGACAATAATACATAAATTAACATACATGCATTAAAATTATATGCAAAACTACATTATGCAGCTGTGGGGTTGAGTACGTTAAAACTTTTTACGAAATAATCGTTCACATTTTACTTCTACGTCAATCTTATTTAGTCGTCGATATAACACGTACAAAATTAATGATTAATTAGCAGCGTGTAGATGGCTAAATTATTTTCATACTTCTACATTCTTTACCTTAACGGAGCCAATTTCCAGTTTCAGTCCATCATTACCTAGGTACATTAATTGTTGCTTCATTTCAATCTGCGAGAGATATACCATATACCTACAATACATAAATATACTTTACTACTATATCCTCATAGCCTCATACAATTAACCCTCACGGTCACTTCTTTTTATTTATTATAGTAAGCAAGAAATCTTGCGACAATCGCGTTTTGGGAAATTTGAAAGGTGTGGACCGTTCAGCTGTGAATACGTGTTCTATCTCCTATTTAAATCTCTACAATGAGCTAAGAGTTAATTGTAGTAAAAGGGGTCCTGGAAGGGTTTAACATTACCACGCATTGTCTAATCTTATGTTCAAATTCTTTTTGTTCAACTTTCAAGGAAATTTGGGGGTTAAGTTGAACTGATGGCACCAAAAAGGTATTTGTGCTGTAATCATATTTACTTCGATGGACAGCATTAAAAAGGTTCAAACAGACACACTTTTATTACTTAAAATCTTTCTAAATGTCAGCTTTCAATGTCTTCATTTTTCTTCTTCACAACAAAAATCTGTGTGTTGAAAGTGGACATGCTAAACTGTATTTCTGTGTATAGGGTTTACGTCAAAATTTCACTCCTCACCAATTTCAGGCTTTGACTGAAGGTGTAACTTTTAAACTCTATTTGTTAGTGTGTTGTGCTCAATTCAAGCCTAAGTATTAATTTTCATAATATTAATATTCTTTGATCTTTCTAACTCCAGCATACATTTTCTAGTTTTGTAGCGCTCATGTGTGAAGTCGAAGCTTTCAACTATTACCGTGTGACAAATTTCAAAGCGGGACCGAATAGCATGGGAAATTACACATTTGCAGTTTGCTGCTCACCAGTTTCATCTAAAAGAACGGTAACGATGTTTATCGAAAGAGCATTATTTCTCACCCTGTTTATATCAAGTATTTAGCATCTTACAAATTCACTGCTTTTTAATTAGGAAAAAAATAATTTTCAAAAGTTAAAAAATATGAGCCTCCATCACATGTCAAATTTGAATAGTTTTTGCGAAGAGTTCGAGGTTTGGCTTATACCGTCTGTAAGCACAATCCAAAGATTTATAAAACAATTTGAAAAAAGTGTCGAAGTAGGAAAGATGGGTGGTGAGCTTACAATTGAATTTGTATTCCTTCGATATTCAGGTATTTTTATAATGAAACAGGAGTTCGAAAGCAAGGTAATGCATATGCATAGAGGAACTAGTGCTAACATTAGTCAATGAAAATCCAAGAAGTATGAGAGTCGTAGCAGAAAAATGTGATGTTCCTGAATATTCTGAAGAAACACAGCTATCACCAGTACAAACCGCAGTGCCATCAAGAGTTGTTGGGAATGATGAAAAATTTTGTGAAGACGTTATCGCAATCGGGATCGCCACTTTCTTTCATAGATTTGTTTTTACTGACGAGTGCACGTTTACTCTAAATAATGAACCAAAGGTACAGAATACAAGATATTGGACGCAATAAATCCCGACATTACAACTTTCGACGAGATTCCAGTACCCTCAAAAAATTAATATTTGGACAGGCATTTTTAATAACCGTTTGAAATAATTGGCAATTTAAATTCAGAAAATTATAGAGAACTCTTAGTAAATGTTAGACGAATTTGCAAATGAAGATCGGGAGGTCTGGTTTCGGCAAGATGTTCAGCTCATTGTGGTATAGGCGCAAGAACCTGTTTACGAAGTTTTTCCAAATCATTGGATTGGTCGAGGTGGCACTATTAACTCGACGGGCAGATCACTCGAATTAGCACCTCGTGACTAGCTCTTGTGGGGTCGCCTGAAAAACAAAATTTACAAAACTCGTCACCCAAATATTAATTCTTTGAGAGAGGCCGAATGTGCACTCGTTAATAACCAACAACTCTCGCAAGTTCGATATTTTACAATAGGGTTGATTACGTCAAAATGGGGGACTATATGAGTATTTGTTGTAATTTTTTTAGTTCAATTATTGTTGTTGTTAATAGTTAATTATTATGATCGAATTGGAATTGCAGATCCACTAAGACTAGGAACCTTACATTCCAAAACTTTATTAAAAGAGTGTCAAACTAGGATTTTTGTAATTTTCTAATAATCTGTAATCAAAATGCGTAATTATAAATAATCATAACACAATTATTTCAATGAATTTAGTAAGATTTTGTTATTAAAATAAATAGGCAACAGGTCAAAAAAATTAATATTAAAATTCGAATTTGATATGTCATGGTTGCTCATATTTTTTAACTTTTGAAAATTATTTTTTCCCAATTAAAAAAGCCATTGCTGTCTCCGTTACTATTGTAACTACAAGGTCGACTAAATGGGCAATATTATTTGTTAATTTTTAAGTTTAGGGTGGCAATTTTTGTTCAAAATTAAATTTTCTTTCGAAATGTGTAAAAGATACACGGTGTTCTATTTAAGGAAATGTTGTTTTTGTGAATATCTCTCAATTGTTGTTCAGTTGTCACTATTGTAACCAACGGAAAAAAAGACGTTAGTTCGCCCATTTTAATATTTAGGTTTACCCAACTTTTCAAATTCACCGTCAACTATCAAAGTATATTATAATACCTCAAAGTTCCAAAAGCTCCCAATAGGGTGAAACGCATAAAGGTATTTTCAAGTGGGTATTTATCATTCGTTAATTGCGAATCTTGACTAAACTATTGGCTGCCAAAACCTTTGTTATTAGATTTTCAACGTATCTTAGCTTAGCTCTGGATCGTTATTCTTTATAGTTGCGCTCATAAAATTATACATCAACGTGTATGTTAATTATATTATGTTGTTGGAATAATTGTAACCTTTTCTTGAGCTGTAAGTGCAATGTGCCAAGGGAATATGTCGAAATTTAACATACTTTCCAAACATTTTTCCCCCGAACAAAAATATTAGTCTTCTAGGCCGATATTTTACTCAAATTTAGTTTCTATCGTTTTTAGCATCACCATTATCAAATGAGTAGCGTATTAAATTATTAAAATAACGCGTCGTGATCCAATGTTTGCAGTTATTGAAACACAAAGCAATAGGTAAGTTGCAAATAAAGTTAGTTTGAATTAATAACAAAGACACCAAAAAGAAGAGAGAAGAGAAATTGGGAGCATCTTGCATAGAAAATAGGTGCTGTTGTGTAAATATAATAATAATAGTTTCTATGTCAATTATTTGGTATGAAGAAATGGTTGAAAAACAAATGAAAATTGTGAGCATTGATGAAGAAATATCGTTAAAAACGGCTGTATAAAAACGGTCAATTAGATGAAATTTTATATGGAATAAACAGAAAAGAATTGGATTTTAGTCTCCTTCACCTAGTTAAATCCATGGTGGTATTTGCGACGTTAACGACATATTAGGCCGCCACCGTAATCGGTAAGATTGCATGCTAATAATTGCTCGAAATCGTAGAAAAATTGTATATCGTCTCCATAAAATTATTATAATTAAGTAATTGTTTTCCTGTTTTGCACAATTGTCGTTAATTTGCAGTTTACTCCCATTTCTGCCTAGTTTTTAAAATGAATACGATCGTAAATAACTAGATTGCTTTACAATAATTGGTAAACTAAGTGTTTGGCGCCCTTATGGTAGTTAAAAGTACATGCAAACCTGCAGACCAGTGCGGACCAGTGTCATTGGAGAGTTCTGAAGTTTTTTTAAACACTTCAACCGCAATAAGCGTTTGAACGAGAAATGTCCGTTTAAAGAAAAACTGAATTAAAGTTTTCCTTGATTATAGGAGAATAATATCATTTTTTCGTATCGTCAAGGTCAATCTCATTAGCAAAAGAAGTCATCAATTGACGTTTTTATCTGGATTCATTGTTATAATAGTTAACTGTCAGTGTTATGATATATATCTCTATTCTAATACCGTTAAGCCGCATTTCTTAGATTCCAACAGTGTTAAATCTTCAAATCAATTTTTAAGAAGGAAACCAGAGATTCTTGCCTATGCTCTAAAGTACTACAATCAAATTAGTAATTATTGCCTTACACAAATCATGCGATTAAAGGCGTTTAAGCCATAATAATGCTTCAATGTAATACAAGATTGAAATTCGTTTCACACACCCGAAAAGATGATGCTCCTTTTTAGTAAAACGTTAGTAGTGGCTCTGCAAGAGGACTAGAAAAATAAGGGAGTATTTCCAGGGAATTTCCTGGTTCATTCAAAGATTGCATTGCTCTCATTCCTATTTCACAAATCAACTCTTTTACCACAAAAAGAGAGCTGGTCGAGAGGGTCGTAATTGAATATCTCAGGTCAAACTGGGAAAAATGTTACCATATGTGATCAACCACAGATTAGCATGAAGTTTTGAATTGTTAATAGCGGTAGATGGATCTGCACAAAAGAAATCGTTTTTTTAGATCAACATTTTATTTATAGACGTTTTATTGTGAACGAAATTTAACAGTAACGTGAAAAATTGGCACATCCATAAACGATGGATATAGCGCCATTAAGTTTATTTCATGTTTTATAGGTTTTAAAAAAGATAAGATAAAAATTAGTCCCTTTCATATTATAAATGACCTAAGAATTTTGATAATTAAACATTATTATATATACGTATAATTTTCTATGACGTATTTAAATTTATTTTATAATACCTTTTTTTTTGCTATAATTGGGACTAAACAATTTTGTAAATATGTACATAATTAAATGTTCAAGGAACAGTTTTACTTACTAAGATATAATATCTAAACTGGCTTAGAAGTATTCAACCAGAATTCGGACGACGCTTCGGACAGAATGACTTCGAAGTTTCATAAAAAAATAGAATCAGAAGCTCTCATAATAGAAAAGAGGGCTGCACAACTGGTTTGTTTGGGCACGATTAATAACCACTACAATATAACAGCAAGCTTATAATAATCGCCACCCCAACAAACGTGTTTTGTTATTCAATATTATACAGGTCATGTAAATAAGGAGTAACCACTATAGTAAGACTATTGGATAAATATGGAAAGTTCGATTAAGTTCTTCGTTTGTAAGACCAAAGAGCTAAGGAAAGTTGAATATTTTGGCAAAGGAATTAAACGATGATTTGTGGTCATACATCTATCGTTCCAAATAATTCAATATACGTGGCACGCCACTCCCTTATAGTAGCTACATAACTTATTTTGGAAAAATAATTGGTACATTTAATATCACCCAAAAAAAGCTTGACATTAAATTAGGTGTACAAAACCATTAGCGATGAAAAGCTTATTTTTTTTAAGTTGTATTTCGTGAGCTTTCTTATTGGTTAACAATTGCGATTTCATAATTTGAGCGAAACGATAATGAGGAGTTGGATCATTTGTGAGAAAAGTAAAAAAATCCACCAAAAATTCGCAGATTTTCATTTCAGGCCAATTTGTCATTACCAAGTTTTAATTTTAGCCCTTATGCAACAAATTCCTCGGTTTTTAGAAAATTAAAATTACGAGTGTAACTAATTTAAGGCAGCAACCATGGAAACATACACTAAATTTTGACAATAGTATTCCGAGTTACAGGGCCCCAGGGACCCTAAACAAAAGCAACCATCATGTCGGAATATCGTTTGTTCTTCTTTTTTCAGACACAAACTTTCTTTGCGCTTTATTTTTATTCTTATACTCCTTTTGTAAGGCATTCTTTGCTGGTGTATCAACCAGGATTATTGTTTTCTTCCATTTTTAGACTCCTTCTTGTATTGTAATCTCAGACCAGCTCGGAGGAAGTTCCGAATAGCTTCTGATTATTTATAAGACTTGTTAAATATTCTACCTGACACACCCCTCTCTAAGAATTGTATTATTTCCCTAAAGCAACCTGCTCTCAGGCATGGGATGGGATGCCATTATTAAAAGTACCATCAAACCGAATCACGAAAACTCCCAGATTTTCATTACTTAATGACATTTCAGACCAATTTGTCATTACCAAGTTTTAATTTTAGCCCTTAATGTAACAAATGGCTCGGTTTTTAGAAAATTAAAATTACGAGTGTAACTAATTATTGAGCAGTAGTCATGGAAAGTCATCCTTTTATTACAATTTCCTTGAAACAATCCTTATTCGTACGTTGTTCAAATAATGTCGGATTTCTATATTTATTTGGGTTATTCATTATTAAACATGAATCAGGAATCAACATCGGTTGATAATACGGAATTATTAAAATTATGTAAATCTAATTTCATAATTACGTAAATGAATTTGATGCATCACCTGATTTTGGTGAATTAAAGGCGCGTTTAGGAAAGGCAGAACACCTTTTGAATGATTTTGAAAAGGCCCAAGAACAAATTGAATTCTTGGAAAATTCGGATGATTCAGCGGAACAAAGCGAGGAATTCGAAAATAGTTTCTTTCAAATTGTCAAGTTTCTTCAGATAGTAACAATTGTATTGCTGTAAATCAATCTTCTAATCCATTAATTAAATTACCCACTATGCATCTTCCGGAATTTGACGGAAGATATGACAATGGATGGGTTTTTACGACATATTCGACGCCCTTGTTAACAAATAACAACACTATAATAGAGTGTAATTTTTCATTTTATAAGATTAGGTAGAGTATAGATTCTACTTTGGCGATCCAATCAGGGTTCAAAATGAATAATGCTTCAGATCGTGGTTGGAAAAAACAATTTCTTTATTATCGATAACTAACAGAGGATGAGGGCGATCAGTGTGCTTAAAGAAGTTTCTATTGTGCACTGAAAAGCAGCTGCCGTATTTACAGGTGCGATTGTTAAGTTTCTTTTGCTGTGATGGAAATGTTGGTCTTACCCACACTACTTCATATCTTGTTATCTCTTGATCAGTAGTTACTTACTTTTCAAAAAAATCAGAATTTGTATATTGATGTTTCTTGCAGAGTTTATATAATGTTAGGTTCCCAGATCGTTGTGTAGACAACTATAATAAACACCTACACTTGTAAATGACCTACCTACACAAGCAAATTAGTACGGCCACTTACAGCTACTGTGCAATGTCCTGACTGCTTTTTCGAAAAATCTTTGCTGTTATTAACATGGGTGGTTTAACTTCTTGTATCTAATCCCAGAGCGAATGGACCATCTCGTACGGTCATGGTCATGGAATATTTTAAGTGGATAAATGCTAAAGTGTATATCTCCCTGCGAAACAATGGAAATGGCTGTAGTTACTTATCTCGAACTTTGTGAAACCTCAAATTTGTTTCATATATTTTTCTATGCAATTGGATTGGGCTTTTTGGTTCCGTCTCATTAAAGCTCCATACTCGCCGTTTGAGCTGAAATAGTAGCTGCTAATATGTCACTTATAGAGTACGGTGTTTATCCAATCTAACAAAACGTTCCACATCTAATTCTCTTGCCACGTTCCAGGAAATTGGTTCCTATTTTCAATCGCTAACCCGAATGACAACTTCCTTATTTTTCTGATACAGGTATGAAACCTGTATCCTTCATTTGATGTGCCAATGGCCGTAATTATACAAACACTCAAGCAAACGATTAAATTAAACGTGGCGGTGAAAAAATAACCTATCCAAAAATAATCGACTTTTGTTCTGGATTCTAGATTAATTTGTTACATTCATTCTAAAAAATATAAAATCAATCATCTATAGTAACCAATGACACTCAAAAATACTTACTCGATTCTACAATTCTACTATTTTTGGGGTGTATCAAAACTATGAAAACGGTCAGAGGTGTAGTTTCGGGTAAATGAAGAAAAATATCTTTTTTTATAATTTCAAAAATCTGCCCGATTTGAAAGATACTCGCTTTTCATATATTATGGTGGATGGTTGTTGGTCTGTGAATGTGTTAGGAGCCAATTTATTTATATTTTTTATGGTCAACCTTTTCTTCGACAAAGTTCCTCCGACTTATTGGGTCACGTTCTGTTTTTGAGAAGATAATATATGGTTTGATTTGGACTTTACCCCTTCATATCCATGGAGCGGTACGTATTTCTTAATGAACGCTTTTAAAAGAAAAGAACAAAGTGAGAAGATCATCGGAACTAGCCCGTGAGATCACCGGAATCACTTCGTTTTATGGGGACGCACAGAAATATAAAAGAAAGGATTCGTGATTTAACGTTTCACTTTCATTAATGACACTATTATTTATGTAGTCTCGATATCGTATTTTGTATGGAAACCTAGCATAAATTGATTTTATAATGTAGTGCTTTATAATACCAAGAAACCATTGAAATACGTGAATATTTAGAGTGCAGGTGCCATTTTCAGTTGGTATAAGAATTGAACGCAGGTCACATTCGGTTGTTTTTTTATTAAACTTTTTTTGAAATCTTATTAGGATTGGGAAGTAATATTTGACTCTGTTTTCAACACATGAAAACAATATGTACTTTTCCTAATTTCTCGATAGAGGATTTTACACATTTTGGAAGGTAAACACAACACAGCAAAATAAATGCATCACTAATCTCTTTCATACATCAATACACCCTCATTTTTGATATTTTGCATTTGGCGTACATATTTAGAATTCGTTAACATTTGGGGCTGAGGGAAATAGGTTAACTTAACTTATTAAATTTGTGCTATAAATTCCATATAAAATTTTTAATTCTGCCCCAACTTTGCTCCACTTTACAGTTAAAAATCCCCTATTTTCATCAATGCGTTAATTTTCCCCTTCACTCACTTTACCTCATTCTTTCTTCGCTCGTCAATCGCTTTATATTTACTATATTTAAATGCGAAACTTTTATGAATGACCGCGTAATCGATTTGGTATTTTCAATGAATCTACTTATTTTTAACGAAATTTAACAAGACAAGATGGATCATTTTAAGAGATACAAACTCTAGATAACACGAGAAATCTAAATTACGCGTCGATCAATGTCTTTTCTTTCGCTTGATTTTTTTGAGCGGACGAAACCTGTACGGTAAAAAATTGTCATTTTCTTCACTCGGTTTTTTTTTTCATTCGTTAATTTGACCGACTTTTATTTCGTGTAAAGGAAAAAAAGGTCGTCTTCCACATGTTTATCTTGACACATTTGAGGATTAATTATGTGCTATAAACAAATGAATCTTTTGCGAGTTTGCGTGTATGTGTGTGTGTATTAAAAAAAGATGGAGAATGTCCAAGTTGTGTTACTGGTAGTGCAACGGTTCGAACGGACATAAGGGTTATCTTTTGGGTTGAGGTCGCTTTAGGATTTCTTTCTTTTGACATTCGTATTTGAGGGGTTCAGGGGACCGTCGCGACGTAAGTAGGGATAGACGTAAGCGTCGAAGGGGGCAAAGAGAGAGTAGGGTATCTCAGGAGGGGAAATCTCGTTCAGTCGCATTCTACTCGCTTTCATGTACAGTAGCGTTCATTCCTGCCGATTTTTCTCGATCTACTTTGTTTTTTTCCCTTTGAAATGGGCCAAATATGAACTTTAATTGCTGTAAATTTGTGAATTGAACCTAACTGAAAAGCTCTGTGTCATTTTCAGTCAAAGTAAAGCTTGATTTTCCTCATTGGCATACTACGTAACATGTGAGTAATCGTTAAAGTGAGAGGTAATTTGTGAAAAGGCTCTCAGGAAAGTAATCCGTTAAACGAGTTTAAAATTTAAAAGTTTGACAGGACCGCTTGGTGACGTCATTTTCCTAACCTGCATTAACAATAGATACAGTTAGTTGGCCATGGTCGCGTACAAGGATATCTAGATTTGTATATACATGCGGCGCGCATATTTTTATAATAATTAGTACGATTTAAACGTGTTTGGAAGATCTCTGTGACTGCGCCATCATGTCAGCGAAACGTAAATCTTCAACCGTAATTCAACACCACAAGGTAAGGTTTTACTAATTTTATTTTAATCTCTTTATACTACTGCCATTCCACGAGAACATCCTTTGCTTCTGGAATAAAAGGAACCGGTTACGTTTTGCAGATTTAAAAGCATAGTTTTTCCCGTTTGGCAATTTAGAAAATTCGTATTTGAAACAAACGTATAAATTTTAAATAAGATCACAACTTCTCCATCACCTATTAACTAGATACATTATTAACAGCGCCTTCGAAATGTTTTATTTTTCAGTTTAGAAGAACGCTTTTAGTACCTGAAAATTTCATAACACGAAAAATAACTTTGGCAGTTCAATTTACGCGCTTGCTTGATGACGTATCCACCCCGTATCCTCGTTTTTAAATAATGAGATTTATGTTTTATCTTGCCTACTTGTTTGATCACAACGTTTCTGTATTTAGCATTTTTTACTTTCGGAGTAATGGCAGGAGGGGGGGCATACTTTTTATTACGATTTTTTATCAATCACATCCATTTTATTGTTAATTATTATCGGATACAATAATTTTTTTAATTTTTTTTCCGTACTATTTGTCACAGTACCTACATTGATTGAGAGATGCGCTTTTGCAATTTTTTCGCCCTTTCCGACTGTCTGTAACAGTTTTTTTTTTGCAAATTCCTCTACTTTTTTGAAGAAAGGGGTTGTGTGTTGAATAAGTTGTATGTCCTAAGCGACCTAAGCAACGTGAAAGTGTACCATCAGGATCAAGGATAAAAATGCGTTTCTATTGTGCACTTTTTTACTAGTCCATCAGTTTAGCTGTTACTGGATCATTTCTCATACATTTACTTGATTTCATTACCATCGTTTCCATTAGTGGTGTATGGTCTAAGTCTAAGTGACCTAATTTTTTGTTACCACCCCGAAACCTTAATATCAAAAGGGTTCTATAATGTTCTTTACAGCAATAAGTTATTCTCGTTAACTGGTGTAATCAAATTCTTTGTTACCAGCTCAACTTGTTCCGTGAAACGCATCGCCTATGAACGAACATTTATGGTTTAGCGATGGTGGAAACTGCAAGCATTATGTGTGGACATCAACGAAGTGTCAGCATACGAATTGGGCGATTACCTGCTTTATTTACGCGAAATCGCAATTAGATGAGCTAGGTAGGTTGAAAGTTTATCGCTTTTATGACACTGATCAGAGAAAATGACGGTAAAATGTTTTTCGTGTAGAATTTCCTTGGTAAACTTGGTCCTTGCGTGCGAACGTCATCATATCATAATTAGGCTCTTTTTATCAAAAAGGTGTTAACCGCCTGCTATAACTTGTAAGACGAATTCCATTTGTAGTCATTTGGAAGAGGATAGTAGCACAACTTGGTGAAGGTTTCGATTTCATTTTTGCAAGTCTTCAGTTTAAAAAACACTTGGTATTAAGAGAAATGGTACTTAGCACCTTATTTTATCCCTATAAATAGGTTTTGCCGATCATGTAGGTTAAATTTTGGGAAAATTTCTATTAAAACCCCTGAAAGGAAACGAGTACAAATTGTGAAGACTGAGCGCATTTTTGCGAAACGCATACATAAAATGAAAATTTTCTGACGGACAGACGGAAGCATACCCAAACAATAGAACATACTATTTTCGATAAAAGTTAATCAGAAAAAACGATTTTGTAACAACAAAGTTACAATTCTACTAACCATGTTACGAGATAAAAAAGTAAAGCGATCAAAAGGATTCCAAACGTCTCAAAATCATCCCATGCAATTATTTCTTATGGTCACAATGCATTAGGTTGTCTTCCCATTGAATGTGATATACCATAACAAAAAGTTTGACATCACTGACATGGCAAACATTTTTGAGGGCACGACTAACATAGTAAACTCATAAAAGTTCGCTCTTGCTCATCCAGGCAATTCGTTTGGCATGTTGATATTATTAACGCTTTTGTTGTCAAGATATAATTCGTGGGGAAACCCTCTCTTTAGACGCAAACAATTAAATATCGTCTGCGACACATTCAAGGTATATCTACTGCAAAAAGTTTCAGCAGTTACCGCAGAAGAATTCTTCAGACGAACACATGGGCGGACAAACAGCAAAGAGCCCTTTTTTTAGTTTAAATGAAAATCGCCAAACAAATTCAGAGACTTCCTCTGCCAATCAATTGAACGTATTAGGATGGCCAGAACAATATTTGACAATGATTTGTTGGCCAATGCAAATTTACTTGAACTTTTTCCAAAGTGTCAAATAGTGACGTTTCTTGGAAAAATATTATTTTGTTTGCTGACATGAAATTTCACGCGATTCTTATTGCTTACAGTAAACAAGTGAACATAGTGTTTCACAATAATCCCTTTGTTTTACTTTTGTCCCACTTAGCAATTGAGGCGTGTTTTACAAAAACAGCATAAGTCCAAAATTACCGAAATCCAAGATTAATAGAGTACCGCAAGCCTTTGACGCGACAAATGCCGCCCTGGCGGCCATTTTTAGTCCATATACATAAAATATACTTACGAAGTGCGTAATTTTTAATAAAATGCCGTGTTGTTGTGCCGTTAAGTGTATTTTTTTAATTATATTCCGAAAAATTTAGTCAAAACATCATCTACTTTACTGAGCGTGTAGTGACTGAAGCGCGGAAAGGACTAAAAATGGCGGAGGTTGCGGTACTCTATTAATCTACTGACTCTGCCGAAATCGGGTTAGTGGGGCCATCTTACTAGAAAATGAGATATCTAGTAAGATGGCCCCACTAACCCGATTTCGGTAATTTTGGACTTATGCTGTTTTTGTAAAACACGCCTCAATTACTTACACCAAGAAATACCTTTCTATGAGTGTCGTCGTAAGATCGATGAAGGAAGGTACTAAAAGTTTATTTATTTTACTACTAAAAATATTGAAATTCTTATAACATGCAATTACCATAAACTCCAATTAAGGATATGCAGGTAGATCTTCGTATATAGGGCCGGTGCTAAGGTCTTTGGCGCCTGCCTGCCATTTCCACTGAAGCGCCCCTCCCCCCACAAACTATGCGCACATAAAATCATCGAGAAATTATCAACAATTTCAGCAAATTCTCACTGATCCAAATCTGGTACCAAAATAATCACCTGCAATTCAAATTCTCTTTTAGTAAAATAAAAACTTTAGATAAGGAAAAAACGGAAAAAATTTGAAAATAACTAGAAAATGTGATTACATATAGTTATAAGAATTGGTATGTAATAGACATTGTTAATACATTTTCAAAAGTTTCAAAATTTTTACTTAGGGGTTACTTTGAACGCCGAATCGATGTAAAATATTTTCAAATGGCAGCACTTCAGGAAATGCCGAAGTAGCTAACTTATCGTTATTTTAAACGTCAACCTCTATTTTTTATTCCACTTTAGGAGTCTACGTGATATTTCAGTCCTTTTGATACCCACATGTCAATATCTACAATTTATGGTTTCTCAGTTATTTTCACTTTTCAAAAAATTGTGGCGGATGCAGACGGTACTTTGGGAGTTCTATAGATACTTGAAAACCGTTGTAGTGATGGCAACCGAGTTTTCACCAGCGTATACAGGATGAATAGGGATGTGCTGCCGTTTCGAAAGATTTTACATCGATTCCGCCTCGGATTCCGCTTTCAGAGGAAACGTCAACGTTGAAATTTTCATAAACCTATACCTATAAAACTTTCCCAGAAATGTCTATAACTACAACTCCCAAAAAACACCTTGTATAACTCTGTTAACGAATACATTAGTTTTTTAATTTTCATTTTTGAAATGTTTTTTTTGAATGAAATTATGAACAAAGCCCTTGTGACGGCGCCCGTTTTGTAGCGGCGCCCGCCTGCGCCGCATCCCTTGCAGGCCCGTTTCCGCCGGCCCTGTTCGTATATCCACCTAATTATACAGTATGATATGAGTGAAAGAATTTATCAAAAAGCTTTACAAAGATGTCACATGGTGGATTTAAAATTTCATAGTTAGGGCTGTAGTCATCTTGGTTATTTTGGTTCTCCTCCATATACAAACGATACTTTTTTTTACTTTCCGAGTACGAAGTAAAAGGGAAGTATTGTATTAACGTTCCAAAAAAAAAATTGACCTATGCAAATTTTTACATATCTTTGCGTTTCTGAATACGTAGATTCAAAAATGAAAAAAAAAATTCCGTCTGTTAGTCTGTCTGTACACATTTTCTTGCAACGCTCTATACTCAGAAACTATTAAAGTTATCGATTGCTTTTGGGCCAAGGACGAAAATGCCGATATTACATTTGATGACGTCACTTCCGGTATTAGCTAAAATGGAGGCACTCATTTTTTTTATAAGATAAAGCTGCAGTTTTTTAGTACGAGGGAAGTCTCATGGCAATACTTGCCAGAATTTTTAAATACAGAACAGAATAATTTGAACCTTTTGATCATGATGCATGAACATTTTGAAAACTGTAGCATCTTACTAATCCCCAATACCCGTATGTAAATAGCCCCATAATACGTTTCATTTTAATTAGAAAAGTAACAAGGGCTTAACGTATTCCCAAGAAATGTAATTAATTCTATTTATTTAGCTATCTCGTTTCGTACTTTTGTTACATTGGAACTGAACGACCGAATAAAAACTATGTGTATAGTATGGCTTAGGTAGAGATATTTTCTTTTTTAGTAATTTAAGTCCGCATTTCTTACAAAAACGATCTCGAGTTCGTTTGTTCCTACGAATAAAATTTAAAAGAACGGATTTTTCTGTTGTATTTGTTTACATGTATCGCTGATTAGTGCCAAGGCTGGGTAGGAAGAGTATTCTTTACAGCGTTAATTTCAAGCGCGTTCAAAAGGGATTTATTACAGGTTACAAATAAATTAGGTGGAAGAATCCGAATTATCGATTCGAAAACCAAAAAACCGCCAACTTTTATACACAACTTTACTTTTGTGAGTTGGGTCTCGCTACTGTGGACAAATTTGCAACTTATTTTATGGAAATTTCGGTGTTTGAAATTATTCCCCTACGGCCTACGGGGTGCCTTTTACTAAACCAGCTTTCAAATATGGTCAATAAATCTCTGATCCCAGCCTACAACACATATTTATTTGAATTTCTATAGCACACAGTAATGTAAAAACGTATAATTTGGTTATTGCTGACAAAATGTTGTTATTAATTAAATTATAATTACTTTATCTGCTTATTAAAATTAGAAACGTAAACAAAATTTGTGTGGTGTTCCATCCCACAAAAACGAAGTAGGTTAAATTTATTAATATATTGTCAAGAAGATAGTGGATTTCCTACCTGTTATTTATTGCTTACTAGATTTTCCTTTTTGGATTATGAGTTATCACGCCCACATTATCATGTTTGACTTACAAATATTAATAATTTAACCTAGTTAACATCCGCGTAAGAAAGAAGTAAATTCCAAATATACAAACCCAAAAAGTACCAGGCATCGAAAGTAGCCCGGTACTCAAACTTTCGCGATGACAAATTTAAGATACCTAATTCATTACTTACAAACATTTTGCAGCAATCAATTAAATTACTGTACTTTACACTAACAGCTGATATAATTATGATATAGTTTATTAGTGCCGTTTAAAATTTTTTTTAACCAAAACGTATGGAGTAAAATACAAATTTTTATGGGTAAGGGGTAAATTGTTTTATGATTTTTTTAGTTTTGACCTCGTGTGTATCTTATTATTACAGCAACTTAAAGATGCTTATAGTTCAAGAAATGTGCATTTTGATGAAAGAACACTTTCAAACCACCCCAAATAAATTTCATCAGCGTCTGAACTATGTAACATACCAGATACAGATCAACAGCTTTTTTTGGGAAGAAGTAGTGCGACTTCCCAACTAGAGGCGACTAGAGGCAGATGATATAAAAATATTATGTATTTAAAAATGTGCATATAAACGTCCATAAAAACCATACTTTTTATCCTATCCACAGACAAGTGAATTTCTTCAAGGTGTAGAAAGCCCAACACAAAAAGATTTTTACTCAAAAGCTGTCACAAAACTCGTTAAAAATAGATAGTATAACTATAATGAATTTCAAGTATTGAAGGTAATGTGATATAATGTCTATTGATTTAAAAAAATTGTAGATGTTTTGATCGTTCTCTTTCATTGTTAGGTCTCTCTTAAGGTCAGTCTTTAGGTATTCTCCTTTCGCTAAAAAATTCTTTTTGACGATATGCCTAGTTATATGTTTACATGTCGACTTTTTAAATATATGTACAAGTAAGGCTCATACTTATTAATTAATGCACCACGTGTGTAATAAGTAGGTATTATAGAATTTTTATTGTATGTTTTGTGGTAGGTCTTCTTCCTTCTGATGAGTTGTTCTGTTGTTGTTTTAATAATGACAAAAATTTTGTTTATTGCTAATGTGCGTTAGCTTATTACATTTCTCGTCTCTCGAAGTTTTTAAATTTGTAATTGGGCCATTGATAAAAAAGGTTGCTCATCCCTGGTCTAGCGCATTATCGAGAAATTATAATTACATTGTAGACACTATTTATTTCATACCTTCTTTTTTAGCAGTCGAGCAATTTTTCAAGTACACTGTCAAATAAACGAATGAAAGTGTATCTTGAAGTATGTTATTCACCAGAATGTTGCAATTAATGAACTAAATTACAAAATACACTTCGGTGTAAAGATTCAGAATTCCATCAACTTTCTTTGAATTTTTTACAATGATTTCCAATTAGTTCGCCCCATTCATTCACAAAATTACCGTAATTTTTTTCTAAAGCGTATTTGAGCAATATTGAACTGAACGGCGCGGCGGTAGTGTCCTTCTTCCTTCTTACATTTATTGGGGTTAGTATGTACCGTCGCTTTACTTGGGCGTAAAGCGAGTTTAACACCCCTAAACTAATAACTTACGTTTCTTCTTTCCACGTGGTATGTACAAGTGCGAGTTCCAAGTTTAGTGATAAAACAACTTTACTAACAAACATTGATTGAATATTAAATGTACCTAACATCCCCTAGAAGTAATGAATGACAAAATTTTAGTGGCATAAATGGCATTGTTTTGCACATTTTTGCTTTGTAAGGGTACATCCTAAAAATTTACAGTGATTTATTATTATTAATATAACTAACAGTAATCGCAACCGGTGTATTATTAATAACAATAACTATTCATAAACTTCTACAATGTAATTTTCATTAATTAGTGAGTTTCCTTGTATGTTAATATCGTTCTCTATCTATACAGTCGTTTCTGGTAAACGCTGTGTATTATCCAGCTTTAATATTCTCCTACGAACGACAATGAAACTGGTGTAATTGACGATTCTAGATAAATGTGCTACAAGTGAATAACAAGTGGAAAAGGCACATCAGACGATTTTCAGTGCATTTGTAGTTAAAGTTGGTGCTTTGAGATATTCTAATAAATCAAAATCAATAAATAAATGTCGCTGAAGCTGTCCGCCATGATGAGGTTTGCAACTCTCGGTATTCTTTTGGCATGTGAGCTTCACAATTTTCAATAGCATTAAAAAACGTAATATTTTGACCACATTCCTGTAAACAAGCAAGAAGTTATTCACCCCCGCGAAGTTAGCACTGAATTCCAACAATAACTTTGGGTATTTAATGTGAAGAGATTATCACGGATATAGATTCTACATATAACAATCTATTTAAATTCAATAAAGTGTTGTGGCACATCCTTCATTTTCTTGTAAAAAAATCAAAAGTGAACATCTCATACACTTTGGGGATGCTTAAGCAAAAAATAAAAGTGTTTCAACACAAATATTCAAAAATATTATCACGTGTATCGATTCTAGTTGGAGTGGGAAGAATCCAGTTTAGTAATAATTAACCTTCGGGAGTAGCTGTGTGAAATACGATCGATCCTTTTCTAAATATTGACAAGCAAAAACGATTCTCTCTTGATGTCTGAGTTGTCGGTACGTTTATGGGTGTTACCAAAAGATATTTCCGTTGTTTAAATTTTACAGGAAAATTATATGAGGAATTCAATGAAATCCGAGCAATATGATAGTTTGCATAGGTACTTCAATATGGTAATACCAGTCTTGAAAAATCTACCTAAAATAGATATGAGCAGTGTCGGTTAGAACACTGTTTGAATTTGACACCATAATCGGTTTGAAAAGAATAGTTAAGATATTTAGGTGGCTTTCAAATACCGTTTTCATCTTGGGACATGTGAGGATCCGTTTGGGGGGAGGGCGGTTTAATTCAAACCAATTTGTCATACCGAGGGACGCGACCTTTGCGAATTTTAGTCATATTTAGAAAAGAAAATCGTTAGTGAAAATAATTTTAGCAATATTACCTCAAATTATTTGACCACTCGCAAGTGTTGCAGTACAGAAAGAAACGTTTACGTTCCCTTGAGAATGGAATAATAAACGTGGTCGGTGTTGCTTTTAATGGAAAACCTCATACAGCATTCTTTTGCTTTTTTTGCTCCACATTCAACGAAAATGTCAAGTCATCTATAAAATTTAACTTCGATTCGACCTTAACGTCAACTCATTGTGTGCCTTCTGTTATACTAAACAGTAGTGATTTCTTTATATTTATGGAGTAATGAAAATAAATCAATTTGAACTGTTTTTGGGTTTTTAATAATATGCCAACCTATTTTATTAATAATGTAGACGAAATACACGTGGAATCCATAAATAAATAAAAGTAATGAAATGCATGCAGCTTGCAACACATTATGTAAAGTAGTATGTACTTGCAAATGCTGTAAAACTAGTCTAAACGACCTTGATCGACGTACTGGCTTAAATACATGACATACCTTTAACAGTTTAATAAAATATTTAATTATTTTAGGTATTTTTTTATCTTTAGACAGGTATGATCAGATCATCGTAATTAAAATCTCCTTTTAAGATTGCGGTAATCGATTGCAAAACTAATTATAGCCATATATAATTGCAATTTTTTGTATAGGATTGATAGACTGTTATGGAACGTTCCTTTCTTTAATGGTGAAAATCTTAAGTAAATAGTTTCAAAATTCTGTTCACAATGAATAATGTGCGTTCCTTTCTTTAATGGTGAAAATCTTAAGTATAAATAGTTTCAAAATTCTGTTCGTAATGAAATGTGAATGTATAATACGTACGCGACGTATTGGTTAAAATAAATGAAATGTGTTTTTGTGTGTTATGATGTCTAAGGGGGTAATGAAAAGGGCGACAAAAAAGTGTTACCAATAATACAAATCATTATATTATTTGAGTAATGCTTTTTATGTTAATAAGTGGTTTTATCAACATTTTCTTACTAATATTTCATATGAAAATAACATAAAAATTACCGTAATTTATTTGTTTTTTTGTTCGCCATTCATTTTTTACATTATTTATTCAATTTGAATTTCATTGTTGGCAGCAGTTTAAATGAGTTGAATGGGAATCGTCATTTGACTTGATGAATTTCAATCACTACGGGGAATTTCTGTCTATTATTGTTTAACGTTATGGATTGTATGTGCTTTGGTCATAATTTGGACGTTTTAACCACTAGAGTTAGTTCTTCACAGAGGACGTATTTTTCTCTCTCGCTTATACCACTATTTCACCCTTAACGTCACACACTTTTTTTGGCTGAAAAACCTAGTCCGATCAAATTCCAAATTCATGCTGTACTATTGCGTTTGACTCCATTGTGCCAACTGATCCATCAAAATTGTTTAATTTAACTATTTAACCGTAAAATCTCTTCTAAATGACCGAATGCCATCTCTCAGATTATCTACAGTGGATTTCTACTTGAGGTTTTCCGTTAACGGTGGAAATTATAGTTTTTGTTATCATTTCATATACTTGCACGTTTCTTTCGTAAAATCTTTCGTGATAATTTCATAGCTGTAAAAACCTCATTATAACGCACGTTATTGTAACGGATAGTTAAAGTACTGTAATAATAATAAAGGACGCTTTTATTTTTATTATTGATGTACACCCTGTTTTCTTAAACCCCTAAAAGAATTAGTTGTTGTACACCGGATCCTCATTAGAACGGACAACCTCCTATTACTTCATTATAATGAGGTCTGCTGTAGTTTGCTCGATGTTTTTGATAGTTACCGTTACTCACTTGCAAGAGATATTCATTTGAAACGTATCTTCGATCGGTTAGCCTTTTAAATAAGTAGTAATTATTTAACTGACGTTAGTGGTGTGTGTAACTGATCACACTGATCAGTTTATTCAAGTTTATTCAAGTATCCAGTTTTTTCAACCATGCAGTACTCTTGATGATGGAGTTTAAAAAACTTAAAGTGAATATTAATACAAACCCTCGTAAAAAAGACCAAAACATCCCTGAATCCTTTCACGTGCTGTTACTTTGTTCCACGACAATGCGCTCGGCTTCATGTCGTCGTCGTAACAAAAAATCTGCCACAAAAGAAATGAAGGATTTTAGAACATTCGCCCTTTAACTCAGATTTATCATCTTGTGATTTCCATTTCTTTTGGGCTTGGGTCACTGAAAGGTGCTAAAAAAGGTAACCGTTTTCAGTCAGATGCAAAGTGAAAAACGCCGTAAAAGAAATTCTATGAGCAACGTTTGGTGAAACAGTGGGACATGCTCCTTAATTGTGGGAGTAATTGATTCTAAATATAATATATTACTTATTATATACTTTTTTATCGACTAATAATGCGTCTCATTAACAAGCGGCGATTTCTTATTCCGCTAACTAAAAAGGTCGACCATATGGATGAGCAACCTTTGTTTATCAATGGGCCAACTACAAATTAAAAATTTTATGAATCCGCATACGAGAAATCTAATAAACTAACGAACAATAAACACAATTTTGGTGTTTATTAAACAATAAACCACATAACAACTCAGAAGAGACCCAACATACAATAAAAATTCTATAATACTTATTACACGTATTGCATTATTTAAAATATATGAGTTTTACCCTTGTTTAATAAACAAGGGTTTTACTTATATATTTAAAAAGTCAACATGTAAAGATTTGAGGGGCCGGGCCGCACGACAAAGTGCGTGAGGCCGCGGCGCCGCGCGTTGCTCGTCCCTGTTTTAGACCAACAATACTGGAAAATCCCATTTTGCATGAGAAAAACTGACACTGTTTATATCTTTATATTGCTTTACCTTCTTCGATTGCTTTGGCTCATCTGCATTTTTACCATACAGTGCAGTAGTAATTTCGAGTATCATATTTAATTTTCAGTTGGATTATAATCATATTAGTGGAAGTTCATGGTGGAGTCAAAGGCTCAAAAAGGGGTAGTGGTTTATCATATTAGTGGACATAATGAAAAAGCCGCAATCTTATAAACGTAAACGAATACTCAGAAATTGTTGGAAAATATTAGGAAATGGTAGAAGGATTTTGACATTTTTCGTGGATGGGAAACCTCTTGTCTGTTTATGTATTTAATTGTAAGTACCTGAAGACTTATTTATTTATTCTGTTGCGTCATAAACAATTTGTGTTATATTCTACCAAATCAGCGATAAAAACCTTAATTGTAACGCATTCTCTTTAAATATTAAGAACAACCGAAAAACTATTTTGACAAGTAAAACATCAAATTTCATACACAGTAGGTGTTTTCTTTTTGCACGTTGTGGTAGACCTTAGTCAGCTCTGTCAATAACACAGCGTTCGTTTTATAAAAATAATTTGACTCAGTTCTCAATAACCCTATTCGTTTTAAAAGCTTTATTTAAGTTTTATATTAACCTGAGGCAGAAATGTCTACATGACGCAAGGCAGTTTAACCACGTGATGATTGTAACTTCACTTAACCCTGTGGCGATGCAAAAAGAAAACACCTAGTAACTCTATAGGTATTATATTTTTGAAATTTGTATTCCTTTGGAAACAATGTCAAACGTATTAGTAGTAGGCACTATTTTCAAATGAAAATGAACTTGTAACCCATTTTTATTAAATTGCGCAATACCAACCTTTGGACTCTGTATTTTTTACATCTTTTTCGATCCATCCATATGAGTGTTATTTTCAATGGAACGATCTTGGTTAGAAAAGCAAAGTCAACAAATGCCCCTATTTTAAAAATTAAATTATGATGAATGTTTGTGCTCATTGCAATAATTGATAACTGATAACAAAAATAAATATTCAACGGTTTTGGAGGTTATCGCAAAATTGTACTGACTAAACCTCTTTGTTTATGTAACACAATAAACATTTCCTACTTATAGGAAATATATAACAGTATCAGCATTGTATGAATAACTAGAAAACCTTGAATGTAGTAAAAGAAGGTTCTATTTCGTAGAGATGCTACTAAACATCATTATATTTCATGGTTTATTCTGATAAAACACTTATCGGGCAATTGAAGTGCACAATCCGGTGCACTGAATTCAGTTTGTACTTCGCCTTCAAACGCCACTAAAACCGAATGGCATCTGGTATATCTTGTTCTGCAGTTGTAGTAGATTATTTTACATTTTTCTCCCGTTTCCCAGATTATTTCTCTATTTTGCGACGTGCGCAAACAAGAAATCTTGTTAAAGTTGCATCGACCTAAAACGATAAAGAATCGTAATTCAAAATAGGAAAGAAACTTGTGAAGTGTACTTTAAATAATCAACTACCGACCTGATATTTCCATTATATATCAAACTGGTAAATAACAGTATTAAAAAAAGGGTACAGATTAGCTTTTAATTAAAGGAAGTTGAAGATTAAAACGCGTACTAAAAGTATTCTACAGTTGTAATCGTTACAAAGCTTTAGAAAATAACAAAAGCATTTGCGCATTTAAACTTGGATAGAAATCAACAGGTGTATTGATGTAATTACAAACAAGAGCGAACTCGACAAAAAATACAATACTTGGATTCGCACAAATTAAACTATGCTAATCTTCATTAATTGATATCGAATCAACTATTTATAATTAATCTTCGTTAACATGTCAGATCGTTCGTTCATAAATAAAAATTACGATATTCCCGTTTTGCAATTGTAATATAATTGTGTTTCGTTATAAGAAGGTTTCAAACACAAAAGAAAATTGGAGCAGTTATAATAAAATTTCATTGACTTCGTTGCGGAAATTGAACGCGAAAACATGATAAGATTTTTACATCGTTCGAAAATGTAGTAAATTTAATGGGCTTCTGTAACAACATTAGGACGAAATATGTGCATATTTTTATTGGTGTGTCTGTGTAGTTGTGTAATTTATATAATAATGTGGAATAAATTACGGGTTAATTACTATTAATAATTAATAACAAATATCGATTGCGGAAAGTACTAATTAAATTGCTTTATTACTTATTTGACAACTTGTGACAGGTGGACGAGTATTGTTGAAACGTTTATATTCTACTGTACATATTTAATTCTTCACGGTTTTATTAATTATAACTTATTTCAGTAGATTACAACATAGAGTAAATGAATCCAGGAAAAACCTATATTTTCAAATAAATACTAAGCCAAGTTTGTTACCCGCGTGAAGTTATCCACGAATTTTTTTTTAACCATCCACGAGTATTTTTTTAAAAAATCAACTACATTTTTGCCAAAAAATTGTTAATCTAGGAGACAGATAATGACAGTTCAATAGGCTACATAATTTTATTACCAAAAATTAAAGATTAAGTGAATAAAAAGTCTTGAAATACGCAATCTTGTACATATTTCACGATGCTGAACCGAAGACCCAAAAGTAAACAAAAATTCTTTTAATTACTGCAACGGGCACTTAATAAGAAAGCTGATAACAAAAAATTGTGATGTAAGTATTTTTTATAACGTTAAAAAAACTCATTAAGATTACGTTTACGCGCTGGCGCCCATCGTCCGGATTGAACTCGAAGACCCAAAATTTGTTTAAATTTTCTTTAACTATCTTAAAGGACACTTAATAAGAAAGCTAATAACCAAAAATGGTGATGTAAGTATTTTTTATAACGTCAAAAAAATTCATAAAGATTACGTTTACGCGCTGGCGCTGATCGTCCGGATTGAACTCGAAGACCCAAAATTTGTTTAAATTTTCTTTAACTAAAACTAAAAAATACTTACATCACAATTTTTTGTTATTAGGTCTCTCATTAAGTGTCCTTTGCAATAGTCAAAGAAAATTTAAACAAAGTTTGGGTCTTCGAGTTCATTCCGGACGATCGGCGCCAGCGCGCAAACGTAATCTTTATGAATTCTTTTTCACGTTATAAAAAATACTTACATCACAATTTTTTGTTATTAGCTTTCTTATTAAGTGCCCCTTGCAGTAATTAAAAGAATTTTTTTTAATTTTTGGGTCTTCGGTTCAGCATCTTAAAATATGTACAAGATCACGTATTTCAAGACTTTTTATTCACTTAATCTTTAATTTTTGGTAATAAAATTATGTAGCCTATTGAAATGTCATTATCTGTCTCCTATATTAACATTTTTTTGGCAAAAATGTAGTTGATTTTGAAAACAAATACTCGTGGATGGTTAAAAAAAAATCCATGGATAACTTCACGCGGGTAAGTTTGTTTTGTCCTGCGAATCAGTCTGAGCCAATTGAATGCATTAGTGAACCGACGAAACTTACCGAAAATTCAAGTGTGTTTTGCAAAGATATTGACCGCCAATTTGGCAATATTTGTATAAACCCATCAATCGACGTGATTCTTCGGCAGAAAAATATAAAAAGATTTTTGAAAAAGGTTTACGTCTTAGATTATAGAAAGGTACAGATACGCCTTTCCATATACGAACGTTATTAAAACATGAAACCAACATGGATGAGAGAGTGCGCAGGAAAAAAAGAGAGAATAAAAAACAACAAGACTACATGTTCAGTGGCGTACTGTATTTAAGAGCAATATAAATTATAACAATATTAAATACATTATTGCACCATAAACATTGCACAAATACTGTATAATATGAATACGGGACATATTCAGATACACAGTTCTGCCGTTAAAATAGGCAATAATCTAAAATTCTCCTTCAAATTTTAAGTAAATAATCATTTCCCCCCTTAAAATTTCTTTCTACGTCTATGAACGTTGCTACCTATGTCAGCGTTGATTAATCAACGATTTAAGGTTATATTTTCTATTTGCCCTTGAACGTCCGTAAAAGGGTTCTTTTACACATAAAGCACCATTCCGGCTTTATTATCTTTTTCGTTTCAATAATTAAATGTAGAACAAAATAATCCTTCTGGTATTTAAACAACCAATTTACAATAATTGACAGCACGCAAAATTGCCGCTGTTGTCAAATCGGATTCACTTTATACCTATAGAAGATGTTATTTAAGAACGTAGATTAATAAAGGTTGTACACATTTAACAATCGCTTAATGTTTTAGTTTATCATTATAGATAATAACACATTATAGATATTTGTAGATTTTAATTACTGTTTTAGTTGTGATGTTGATAATTGGGCGACATTGCATTGCAAAGTACAATAAATAAGTCTGAATTAGGCTATCCTTGTCCTGGCTTCACCAACCAATGTAAACAAACGTTTCTGTAGTATTTTTATATTCTAAGGTTTACGTCCTATTTACGCTTTCGTAATTAGATTAGAATCAGTTTTTAATTTAATGATAGTGAGAATGAATGGTATTGAAACGAGTTTCCAAGGACAAAGGTTTGAAATTCGTTGCTCATATACATTATAACATACGGGCACAAAAATGTTCGATTATAATTGTTTAATTTCCAAGGAAACTTAAGTTCTTTGTTAATTACTTTGGCATTACCGTTTGAATACAAAATAAGTAATTCCACATTTCTGTAGAACAATAATAAAATAAAAAGTTTTCCAGCGAGGAAAATACTTTGTCACAATTACAAAGTACGAAGCTTCAAGCTTTCATTAGTAATGGGATTGTATAGTGCAGTGAAATTTTAACAATACAAATTAGTTCGGACGAAGTTGGTACAAAGGTTCACATGGAAAAGTTGTAGTGAAACACTTTTATGCGTGCAATTATATATTACCCCCTTCTTCAGTTACATTACACGTTGAATCATGAACTTTGTGCTGTTTGCATGCTTCTCGGTTGCGAACCAATAATTAAATTCTTCTAAGATACTCCATGGTCTCGTCGACATTCCGAAGTCTACATGGAATCGTACCCTTTGCCGAACACTGTTGTGCACCTATTAAAAGACTTTGATACGGTAGAAATCAACAACCACTCTTTGTATCATATCATGGTGCAATTTGGGGAAAAAACATTGTTCCTTCATCATAGTGCGAAACCAATTAGATTTTCACACTACTTCGTTGAAAATTGATGAGTAGGAATCCCGAAATATAGTAACTGAACAGTGAACTTCAACATTTATTATGTGCAGTCCCACCGAATGTCCTTTTGGAACACAAAGAATGACTGAAAGATGTGTATCAAACTATTGGACAAAAAGGTGGAATTCTTTTCTGTATCGCTTTTGACTTCCCACTTAATATTAACGAGGTCACGTTTAAAATTATTTATGCTACCTATTAGTAGTGTATGATCTAACCATACCGGGTAATATGTTTTTAAAGTGCTTAGTTTGAAATATTAAGTATTGACCTCTATGATCTGACAAGCAAGGGTCAGTTATGCCACACTTGAAAGACTGCAAAGAAATATCGGGAAAATTCCAGAGAATATTGTCAAGGCAAGTAGCACAGTTTGCGGTCACTCTAGTGTAGTATTTAATTAATATTTTTAGGCCGAGTGACATGAAGACGGACGTTATATCCTCTAAAAGATTCGATTTATTTGTAAAATTAATGTTCAAGTCTCGTGTTAATATTATTAATTTAGTCTTTTTAAGGCAGTATACCAGGACTTTTTCTAAATTTTCTAAAAAAAATGTTTGGGTCACCACTAGGAAATCTGTATAATGCGATTACAACTACTTTAATTTTAGGGATAATAATACCGCAGAATTCAGCATTCAATTCTGAGTAGAATTGGTTTTAACAAACACTTTCGCAGTTGGCAAAAAATACAAACTCCCCTACATTTTCTGTTGACTCGACAAAATTTATATGCCAACAGATAGTCCGGTATACTAACAGTTTCCAAGTTTACATTATTTAATCAATGTTCAGTTATGCACAGTAAGTTAATATTAGATGACGGTAGGTAGAGTGAGAGTTAATCCATTTTATTGGCTAAACACTGTATATTGATGTGGAAAAGACTACAGTAGTTCTCATTTTCTTCTCTAATACTTTTGGATCGCGTTACCTTCTAATTGTCGGGGGCGCCTTTGTCTCTAAAAAAGCACTCTGTACCGACGAACTATCCCTTATCTTTGTAGGGGACCTCTCTAACTTTGAAAAATCACCATTTTCTGACAAATTATCCTTAATGGGCACATGCATTAAAAAGTGTTCTGATTCATTTTAATCCGCCTACAAAACGGAAATGAACGTCCATCCTGCATAATTCTAATTACGGCCAGAGAAAGTCATATACTGACCATGTGATCGGGCTGAACAATAATTTACCTTCCGTTAATTGCTTTCTAGAGAGCAGTTCCGTAATAACAAATTGACCATCCACAAGGTTTACCTGTGAAAAAATTAAATTAATCGAAAACAAATGGTGAATTAGGCAAACTATTTTCGTGTCTGGATGCTTTTTTTTTCATATTTGAAAAACTAGAGGCGATCGTTCGCTTGACTCAAAAATATGTACAAATCGTTTCTTCAGTTTACATTAATTTCTGTGTTGAAGCGTGTTACTTCAGATAGCTCAAACTATAAGTAAATACTTAAATAAACCGAGAAATTGTTATATAAGGTCATTTATACGGACCCTAAAGATTGACGTTTTCAGCATATTGGAAATAGCTTTAGGGCGAAGAAATGGAAACTGTGAACGCGAGAAACTTTATTACAGCAATTGAACATGTTAAGTATGTATGATTTTCTTATAGGTGTCAAATTGAAACCTCTCTGATTTCAGCATTGCATAAATACCAGCTAATCTCACTACAGATAATACACTATCTGTTAATTGCTATATCAGTACATCGCGCATGTGGAATATGAAAATCGTAAGTAATGTAATTAGGAAATCCAATTATGAAATTCACTATGT
Source organism: Pyrocoelia pectoralis (assembly GCA_036250285.1). Taxonomy (NCBI): domain Eukaryota; kingdom Metazoa; phylum Arthropoda; class Insecta; order Coleoptera; family Lampyridae; genus Pyrocoelia; species Pyrocoelia pectoralis. The sequence continues at coordinate 3,456,514 of CM070075.1, read as the reverse complement.
ACCTCTGAAAAGATTAATCACTACACTTCTTGCTGTGCTGTATATAAAATATAATCCGCTTCATTTGCTACTGAAAATGAATAAATTGCTACTTCATTTTTGCTGAAATTAGAACTCCAAAAATTCCACTACGTCTCATGCACAGGGAGGCACAGCCATGTTAAGAAATACTAAATTTAATGTTCCTTAGATTTACAAATTTTCAGAACTGGTCACACCTTAAACACCATTAAAAGCGACGCGACGTTTCGAAATTGCTACCACTTCAAGTTAAATCACATTTAATCGCTCATGCATTGAGTCATTTATTTAATAACCGTAGTGCCCAAACTCGATTTTAATGATTAGATACGTAAGCTGAAAACTACTTTTAAGCTCGACTGAACTTCTGAAAAGAAATTATTGATAGATAATATAAAATTCTATTAATAATTCAGTAACATTTACATCAACTCTCTTTCTCTTTTTTCTTTATTTACTTAGAAAAATATGCAGACACCACGCCACCGTCATATCTTTTTAAAGATTTTTTGCTCTTTTTCCAATGTCAATTCAGTTCGCTCAGGTAAAAAAAAAGATCGATCACATACATCTGTCCGTTAAGATAAGTTTATGGTAAAGAAAATTGATGTGGGTATAAGTGGGCATCTTCTCCTTTATGTTATGTTATTCGCCTTCAGTGTCTTTTGTTTCAAATGTAACTTTAAAGGTAGTAAACGTCGCCGCAGATCTTTATGATTTAAAATAAGAATTGTTAAAAAAGGTATTGAAGTGTGGGCAATGCACCAGATCGTAATGTCAGCGCCCCCACAAACCACACCTAAAAATTATTTGCATCCAGAAACCCTACACATAGGTGCACGTAGATAATGTACAGAATTTGTTAAGAGCTACAAAAGGAACTATATACCTACACATTTTAGGGATTGCACGAAAGGGGGTGGAATGTGAGCTTTAATGATAACGGAGAAGTGGTGCGATTCCGTCACTTGCTGATTCTCTACATTTTAATTGCGATTTTGATTTAAAAAAGCGGTTTCATTATAGTTTTGCTGTTGCGCATATTTCGAAATTAACGATTCAATCTAAGTTTGAACCTTTTTGCTTTGAAAGCAAGGGATGTTATATTTTATTTAGTGGGACGATTGTGATAGTGGCGTGTGTAGATAGTAAAATGGGTGGCATATTTAGGGGTTTGGGGCGTAAAACTGTGTTAGTAAAGGGGCGGCCAGTTCATGATATCGATCGGGGTGGTACGAGGCAGGTGCACGCACATCCACTGTTAGTTGTCCCCCGTTGGTCCCGGGGTTACCCGCTCCCTCATTATTCACCCACTGCATTACACATACATGCGGTACATGTCACATGCCTGCACCAAACACACCACCTACCTTGCATAACCTTTACCCTATTATATTTACACTAACGTTTTTGATTAATAGTAAGAGAAATTTTAATGAAAGTGAATAAGGGGGATTCATTAATTCACTTCACCTTTTATGAACATTTTAATGAAAATATTTCCTTTTTGTAAAAACATCTCAATGTTGTTAATCTTAAAAATATTTCTCTTCATTACGTTGTTGAGACAAAAAAATTTATATTTGTTTAAATTCTGCAAGTGCAAGTTTTGGCAGTTCAATTTGCATAATTTGAATAATTTATTCGTAATAGTAACCTTGAGCGTAATAAAAAAATGTTACGTCAACTCGGATTATGTTCCTGTTTAATTAATCATGAATGACTTATTTATATGTATTATAAAGTTGCGTTTTACGTTATTGCTCGAAAATGAATTAAATCACTGTATTTAATGTGTATCGTTAGTATAATATGCGGAAATTAATACGACGTGAACTTTACCGAATTTGGCAATCGCGACGTGATTACAGGAAATTGATTTTATTTAAATTCAAGTGTAAAAAGTGAACTGAAAATTTCACCGCCGGTGTTTTGATACATCCTTAATTAGGTACTGTGGCGAAAGGAATTATAAAATGTTTCAGAGAATGCCATCTCCTTTAGAGCAATTAAATTGCTAGCGGTTGCCGAATTTTGAAGTACATATACTTCAAATGTGCTTACTTTTAAAATCGCTGTAAAAGATTGTGTTGTCGAAATTTATGTGTAAATCATGTTGGGGTGCATGAAATTTATGTGTATAAAATGCCTACTACTATGTCAGCAGGAACAGTTTTATAGTAATATTATTATAAAAGCAAAGAGCACTATTTAGTAAAAGACATCCAACAACCATTTTCCTTTCTGTTGTTATAGCAAAGATTTTGTGGCGCTTGTTTTTCATCGCTGGACACAAATGAAGGTGTGTACTCTGTTGACGAACACAATCCCTTGGAAACATGTTTCTGTCGTTATGTTGTAAAGCTATGATTTGCTGATGTGATAGGGAACAAAAAATAATGGTCACGAAAGTGATAATAATGTGTGTATCTGGAAAAGAAAAGAGTGATATTAGTTATACAGCGTCATGTGCGTGTGCCCCCTGAGGGCAATCATATTGTGGTTTTTCTAGGTGTTTTCATCTGGGGAGTACTTAGTTGATATTTGCTAAAATATCTAAAAAAATTGGAATTTGTACTCATTCATTCATTATAGATTTTGTATTTTAACATAAAAAACCGATAAGGGTATATGTATTAATAGAGTGGTGAAAAAATAATTTTAAATTCTCAATTTTTCCAACGAATTTTTTTCGGTTTTTTCAAATGAACACCCTGTATATTTGTTTACCAATGGACGACCAATTACGTCCTCTTCAACTTTTCTATTAACTTCGCTATACCTCTCTTTCGTCCTTTACTGGTAAATTAAAGAAAAACATTTTTTTCAAAACGTTTAATACTTCTACATAGTTTTGGTCAAAAAGTTGGTATTTGGATTGAAGGAGTGATTAGCAAAGGAAGAATAGGACCCAATGTTGTTTTTCTTTTAGAATTAAAATGTTCGGAGAATCTAATTGTAAACTTTCTCCCCGTTTGGCCGACATAAAAGGAATTGCAATTGCAATACGCACATGATAACTTGTATATGTACCCCCGGATTTATCTAGTATATGTATCTTGTTTTTTAAGTGAACAAATTGTCTTTTAAGATTTTGTTTAGAGGAGAAGGAAATATTTATATGTACATATTATGTTATTTAAACAAATTTTTCAAAAAGTAAGAAGGGAGACCAATAAATAGTAAAGAATAGTAAAGGTTCGAGGTAAGGGAAGGGAGAGGAGCTTGACAGGTGGGGTGTAGAGTGATGATGTTTTTAATGTTAAATTTTTGACTAAATTTGTGGTAAATTTTGGAAATTAATGGTTTGGAGTACCTGTTACGTGTAGCAATTTCGAACATTAACTCTAGTTCTTTGTTAAAATTTGTTTCGCTTAAAGGTAGGGTGAATAAACGGTTGAAAAAGAACCTGAAGGCAGCAAGTTTGTGTGACAATGGGTGGAAGGAACAGAAAGGGATGGCATGGTCCGTGGTCGTTGGCTTCCTATAGATGCGAGGTATCAAAGCAGTTATCAGTCCTAGTGATCTTGACATCTAGAAAGTTGAGGGTTTGTTGATCTTCTATTTCGATGGTGAAGTCAATATTCCGAGTGTAAATTATTAAGTAATTTGAAACAGTCGTCGAGATTTTGGTTGGATCCATAAAATAGAACAAGGATATTATCTACATATCTCTTGTAGAACCTGAACTTTTCTTTGATGAAAGGGGAGTTGAACAATTTGTTGTGTTCAAGGGAAGTTAAAAATAATTCGGCCAAAAGGGGTGAAAGGTTGCTACCTATAGGTAAACCGGTATATTGAAGGTAAGTCTCGTCGTTGAATTTAAAGAAATGTTGACTGTTACATGTAGTGAGTGAAGTAATGAGGAAAGAACAAACATTATCGGGAAGAAGAAGTGTGGTTGAGCCATTAGGAAAGGATGGCAACCGGAGTGTTGGTGAACGATATTATGAGGCGCATAGAGGTGTCTGGTTTGTGTATTTTTGGTAAGGTATACAGGCGGGGGAAAGAGGGGTTCATTTGTAATGATTGTACCTAATTAAATTGGGTTTTCAATAATTCCCTGTGATCAGAGATGAAGTCCCTGACACGCTTCACAAAACCGTTAAAGTTAGTATGAGCAATTTTGAAATCGTTGAAACTGAGAAATTCTTGAACTTTTTTTATGTATTGTGAATATCTAGAATAACGACGGTGTTCCCTTTATCCCTTCGTGCACACGACGCCGAATCTGTTGAGTTGGGTGGTTATATTTTGGATCAGTTTGTTATTGAATTTGCCTTGTTCAACCTTCATTTTAGTAAATTTACCGGAACAAATGGCTCTTTAAATTCTGCAGAGTGGCCGGGTTATCTGAATTTTTATGAAGAATCACTTCGATACCTAATTTAAAGTGGTCGAGAAGGTATTTGATGGTGGCAGTGGCGTACGCATACTACAGCCTTGGGAGGGGATATACAAAGTGCGATGTGATCTACCAATTTTTAAAAAACATTTGTTTTACAGAAAGTTATAAAATAAATATTATTATAATACAAAATCAAATCCCTTTGGGTGTTTCTCTATTATTTCGTCTTCTGAAATGGGTTTCCTATGAATTGACATCATTGCCAGTCCATTTAGTCTGTTCTGTGAGCTTGAATTTCTTAGATAGGTCTTTTTTAAGGATTAATAAGAATAAGCGTAAAATAGAATGGAAGGGTTGGAGGCTTGAGGGGCGGATATATTCCCCTTATCCCCCCCTTGCGTACGCCACTGGATGGTGGGGGTTGTGTTTTAGTCAATTAGCCAATCGTTCCTATTGATACGTGACGATTAAGATCTATTCACTTTCATCAGAGACTTGAAAATTTTAACGAAGGTTGTGCGATTGTTGTTAGAAGGTGTCTATAAGTCTTTTGAAATACACATCGTCTTATTATAGGTTTCCCTGCAATGTTTCATCGCTTCAATACCATCCCTTACACCTTTTTTGTAAATGAAATACTATGTTCCCATTTACCTATGGGCTACCGAATTGCTTCTGATAGATTTTAATACCCGTTTTCACCATACAAATTAAGTAATGCTTAAAGTTAGACAGAACTTAAATGCCATGGCAACGATTATTGAGACAATAGTTGCTATGGTATTTAAGTTCTGCCTAAGTTTAAGCATTACTTAATTTGTATGGTGAAAACGGGCATAAGTCTCTCATCTCCTGCATATCGTATTGCGTTGAGTAGCATGCAAATACAATTAATTAGGTATGATATTTTAGAAGAACGTTTCGACCGAATTTTTGGAATCGTACTAATTAGTAAGCAGACATTGCGGGGTTTATTCAAATTATATTCGTAAGTACATTCAAGCGGATAAAACGACGAACCATTTTTAAAAATAAATTTGGGAATGTTTATTTAGGTAATCGTTTTGACTTTTAAGTGAGACCATTTTATTAAAATTTGTTAACGCTCGCGATTTAATTGCCGTGATACAATTATATTTTCCACATCAACACCCATGCTAAACGCATAAAAAGTAAAACTAATTAAATTTAACACAAAAACTATAATTAAAATTATTAAATTTATCACACATTTCTAACTCGTTAATGAATTCAAAGAAAGTTGTACAAAGATGTAAAATATAATTACGTCTTTCCAGAGTGCCTTCAATTATATAAGAATAAAGGCTTTTTTATTATAATTAATTTGTAATGAAAACAAACAAATTAAACTTCTACCGAAACGGCATTTGTGGTACAAACGAAACTGTTTAAATGCCCCGAATTAATACGTTATACTGAATATCAATTACCGCAATACTCAATTAGTTATTAAATTAAACTGTGATGGCGCTCAACAAAATTCTATTAGTCAACCACTTTAAAAAAACGGTAAATTCTAACATTTTTCGCGTAAAATTGCCATTGCAAATGATCCTGTGACTTGTATTACATGCGCGTTATGTAATTCAATACAGTGCATCTCGAAAACAAGGTGTTAACTTTATATACGTGGCGATAATGATTTGACCGTAACTGATGAGCTGTGTGAACAAGACACTTAATCTGCATATAAATGTAATGTTATCCCGGTTTAATTTTATAGTATAATATTCGCCATTAGAATTGCATTTTCTTCATTAAATAATGAGCCTAGAAATAGTTTGAAATTACCCCTTTATTATAACTGAATACGAGCAAGAATACCTACCTACCTACGCACGCAATTACCAACTGCCAATTTAAAATGATATAGGGGAAAATCGCGCTTTATATTTTTCTTTTGTTATTGAAACTGCATTGATACCGCTTTTCCGCGTGATGTGCAATAATTCTAGTTTGCATTACGTTATCATTAAAGGTTATTATTATTAAGAAAGGTACGCTGTACTTATAAATGAAAAATGTATCCCAACATTTGCTTCAATATGTAGGTATGTAGGGTGCTTGCAGATAAATTGTTTTTCTGTATTTTACATGTACGTAATGATTCTAAAACGTAGTTTGGATCAATATCAACAATAAACAAAAGGGAGAAGAAAATATACGCTGTTTACGCTTAGGTTCCTTTTGATTTAATTTGCAATGCTAAATTTTGGCGTTTTATGATATTTAACTCCTACTTTAATCAATTTTCCTATGCGGCGAGGGTGTGTGTATAATTTCGGAGATTTTTTCAACACATTATTCATTATTGTTATAATTAGTGTGGGCGTCCCTTTAAAGGCGATTTATTTGAAAACGCGTTGTATCACTCACAGGTTAACGTGTAGTAGTTTTATTTATTTTACAAAAGGGAGTTAAGCCCCTATAAAAGCTAAATTCGCCCCTCTTCAACGAGAGTTACAGGTTTATTGCAATGTTCAATATTCGAAATCTGCAATCATAACATAAAACAGCTAATGTTGGCGTATAAGGAAACATTTAACAAGGAAATCATTAATTGAAAAGTGGGAAATACAAAATCAACGATATGTGATTATTGCCCTTTTATTTTAATCGTAACGTATAGTTTTCCGTACAAAGTATAAAGTTTTTTTCTCTAACGTTTTATTAATTTTATATCGTTCGTAATCTAATTACGAGTACATAGGAAGGAAGGCTGTAGGTAGAACTTGAAATTCGCCTTCTCTTCTCCATTTGTCCAATTTTATACTTGTTTATACAATTTAGATTTTGCTTCCACCAGCTGTACACAAACAGATTTAATTAGACATTTTTTTGTTGTAAATACGTAGTGCATTCTCCAAAATGTACCTACTCAGATTTTTCGGCAAGCAGATTTACTTTTACTTATTTTATCTGGATGCGTAAGTTTTATTTAAAATAAATGCTGTGACTAGATATTTCTACTTCGCATGTTAAACTAAATCGCTCTATGGCCATGGTCATTGATACCATCATGATCCGCTTCAGAAAACCAAATAATTATAAACTGAAAATGAGTTTAGAACTTTTCAAGATAAAACAGAAATAACGAATGAAGCAAAAGAGTAATGCAAATTGTATAATAGTTATTTTTGTATCGAGTGCGCGAAATGCCACTTTGGTGATCGAGAACTGATTTATTTAACGAGGCGTAGGCGAGTTAAAAAAATAGTCGAGTATTTCGCGCACTAGATGCAAACAAAATTTTTTCTACAAACGTGAAAGGGTTGTCACAATTATTTTAACGTTAAAACACAAAACTCTCATCTAGTTTGCGTGCAGTGCGCGAAGTAAGTACTTCGCGCTCGCTGTCATGGTAACGTAGGAAAGTGAAAAAAAGGGTAACTTCGCGTATTGTTATCGATGCGCAAACCTTGTCATTTTTTGACGTTTGTAGAAAAAAATATTTAAAATTTTCGTAACATTGTTTATCATCATAATATTGATATATATTTTTAATGTTTTTGAAGGGTGGTTTCGTGGCACTTTAACTTTAACTTTAATTCCAAAACTCCCCGAAAAGAGTGTTATAGTTCTAGATAATGTTAGTTATCATTAATTCATAGGGTGCCAACAAATAGTTCCATAAAAGCTAAAATGTATGCAAATGATATCTCATTAAAGAAACTTACGCAAAAAATATTTACTGGAGGTCCTCAAAAGAAAAAGTATTATTATTAAAAATCTATCTACCTTGAACTTTACAGAGACATCTGTTAACTTTTGGTTTATTATTATCCTATTGTATTCTAAAGTTGAAAGTCAGAACTTATGGTTTCACATTCGGCAGTCAGGTTTGGCATACCTAGACTTAACAGCTCACCACCATCGAGAGCTAAGAGGATGGATAAGCATCCCAAAAATCCTTGTTTTGGCTCACAAGGAAAGCCTTTCAATGTGGCTGTGGAACAAATGTAACGACGCAGTATAAGCCGAAAACTAGTTATCTTGACAGTTCGAGGAACCGCGAAAGCCCCAAATTATTTAAAGCGAACATGTGTCAAGAGCAGGGCTATCATCATCAGCGCAATATTTTTCTGTTTGTTGGTGCTTGCAGCTTGCTGTGCTGTATTTTAGTTCAACGGCCATGTGTTCTAGTTTCAGTTTTTCTAGTTACAATTTTAAAACTTCCCTTACTACTTCCTTTCTTTCCAAATCTGTAAATGTCTTAAAATAGAGTTAACGCCCAAAAAAAAAGTTTTGTGTCTATCTTCTAAGCAACGTGTCATTTAGTAATATTTCTCGTAATTACAATATGAGTGAAATATTGCAAATGACACCAAGTTGTTACGTCTACGTCATTTACAAGCGATCATACTTTTGATTTATTTACCGTACTATATGTTTGTTTTCACACTTTTAGCTGTGTAAGTTGCTATGTTACTTTAGTAAACCTAAATTCTTCAGAGAGCCACTTTGCCACTATGAACACTATTTTCAACCAAACTTAAAAAGTTTCGTTACTAAAGTCTCCCAACAAAAATTCATTTGCTTTCTTATAAACAATAGTTTATTTTTTTAGGAAAGGGCAAACATTTGTTAAGTTTGGTTGTAAGCTGTACATGCGCGGCTATATTTTTCTTATTTTTCTTGCTTTATGATGCAATTTTTTTCAATTTTTAGACCAAGTGCGGTGACTTATACAGGGCATCAAACCGGTTAATTGATATTGAAATAGCGGTTACGGTTTCGGTTTTCGGTTATTACAAGGGACCGGTTTCGGTTAAATAATGTTTTTCGGTTTGCATGAAATAACGGTTTTCTCCAGTTTTTGGTTACGGTTTCGTTCTGGTTAGATGCCCTGCCTATAACACTTGAAATTACTGTATTTTCGTTTGGTAAGAAAGCACGTCTGACCAAAATTTGGACATTTTTAGCTTAGTAATTCGATTATCCTTCCGTTTTAGCACTGCTTTCAACTTGTTTATGGAAGTTAAAAACAATTCAAGTAGATTAACTGACCGTTTTAAAATTCGTAACAGCACATCCTACAATTTTTTTGTATGTAAATTTATGATTTATTCTGAAATATTTAATCATTTTGAGTTTGTTTTTGGAAAAACAATTTGCATTTTAGATTTTTCAGTATTTTCTGTTAAAACCTTCTATAATAGTCATAACTAGTAAGACCTATATGTATATAACTAATGATGCTATTGAGGGTTACGAGATAAATTTGATATGCCTTCCGATATATATTAGCGTAAGAACCTTAATACTAATAAATTAGCCTTGTCTGAAGTGTATTTAACCTTTAACGATTATTGTGGATCTTTTTATAACAATATAATTTTAAATGAAAGTAATTTTACTCATCGATTTGTAAGTCATTTTACCCATATTTTGCAGCAAATGTGTTCACTCTATGAATGTAGTCTGGGACCTCTCGTAAGGTAGTTCTGCACTTATAGTAGACTGGCACAAAAAATGTTACATAATTTGTTATTTATTTGTTGCTAATTTGTGCCGGTAAAGAAATGTTTGTATACCATCAACGATTTAAAAAAAAAACGGCGCACTGCTAACTTTAAACCATGGTAGCGCCTCAACGCGAGCAGTTATGCTAATAAAATATCAATATTATAATTTTTTACTTAATCTGTAGTTAAAAAACAACATAAATGCCCTTTTTCTTTGAATACGTACAAAAACTGTGTCATCTGCACCGTCAGCGAAATTTTTTCACAACTAATGGGTATATAATATTCAAAAACAATTTTCTAAGTCTATGGAAGCAATTTACATACGTGAGAGGGAATTATTGCGAAGGTTTGTAATTTCTGATGAAGGCCCTTACGAAAGTGAGCGAAACGTTGCCTTTTAGTTAAACTTTGACACGGTCCGACCACGGAAGTCGATTTTCTTCTAATGTATATTACTAGTTTTTTATTACTTGCTCTCAGTATTTAGAATAGGTGTAGAATAGAAATCACTTCTAGCTCAAAGGAACTAATACGAACAAATCTGTATTGATGTATTGAACCACATTTGATGATCCAGCACGTTAGACTTTTTTAGTATTCTAGCTGTACACTAATTGACGCAACCGGTTTTTCACGAATCGCTGAAGTTCATCTAGCAGAAAGCTTCCTAACATGAAACATTATCTATTTGTTGCATCTCGATACCAAGGTGTGACATCTCACGGTATGTCACGTTCGTGGTTCATCATCTCACGTACAACATCGATCATCCTTGCAACAAGAGTAGTATGACTGTGATTGTATTACAAATTATTGCAATGCTTGGACCCCCCAAAAGCTCTTTGACACTATTAAATTGATCATTTCAAATTTATGTCACATTTAAGATTGATAATGTGATAAGTTTGATGCGTTATGCTGCTAAGCACAATATTAATAACTACTTGATTCTAATGCAGCTATCCTTGTAATAGTTTTCCACCGACGTTCTTCTTAGTACATGAACTATCTTAAGCGTGTATGAACGACAAACTATTGTTTTAATTAAGAATGATAATCAAATTACGGTTATAGTAAAGGTTTTGAATGTGAATTTTGTCATCATTCCTTTTCATTGCAAATCTCTGCAAGTATTGATTGCATTTCTTGTAGTTTTTAATAAGACAGTTAATATCGTCGTTCGTCAAATAGCAACAAGTTGGCGTACAAAACGTGACAATTACTGGCGAAGTGCTTTGCATTGATCGGTACAAAGTTTTATAAGAAGGCAAAAGAAATTCACTAGCGAATTTCCTGTTAAAAAAAGATGAAGAAGTATCGTCTAGCTATGTAAAATATTCTTAAACTATCCACTTAAGCAGGTTTTAAGTGCACGAAGGAAGTAATAAAATCATGATCGTAAGGATTGGTATTGGTAATTGCAAACTTAATCTATTTACGTATACATTCATATGAAACGAAGCTTAAAACTGACACTCCACAGTACTTATATAGCTACACATCCTGGTGTCCACACCACATCTTATGTCTGGTGTCCATTGACCCTCCATTTGCAAAATAATCCGCAATCTCAACATATCACGCATGTCAAGTAGTGTTTAATAACATCCTTTTAATGACACGTGAAACTGTGGGTGCGATTTTTAATTTAATTCACATGCGATACGAATCGAAAATGCATTATTGAATCAAACAGGTGTTTGAAGAAGTACTATTTAATGGAAGTTCGTGACTCTTTATACATTTATATACGTTAAGGATATAAGAAAACCGGAAGTATTTACGATTTTCACCGGAAAGCACGAGAGACAAATTTTTAACTTAAATCTTAAATTTATTCGCCTTTTTACTAGGTAAAGATTAAACCTCGCGTCGTATCATTTTTTTGTGATTTGTTGCGTAACCGTCGCGTGTTTGGTTATAAGAGACGAGCAGATGGCGCCTTCGCTCGAAACGTAAAAATCCGCATTCTCCATACGCTTTGGTGAGAATCGCATGACAACGTCATTATTTTGCTTCTTATTGACAATAATAGCATCAAAAGGACCGTAATTGAAAAATCGCAATTTTGCAGTTATGTGAGCGGTTCTTTTTTTACTTTTACGAGCGGTACATTTGAGAGCTAATTGAGAAACAAGCGTAATGGACATTCATCTTCTGCTGTCCTATATCATTAGTTTTCATTTTTCCCATTTTATTTGTGACTGTCTTTTTTAGCGTGAGTTCAACTCGCCTAAATTATAATAAACCTATACCGCATAGCTGGAAGCTCTGCTGCTACAACAGCTAAAGACTGCTACATGCAATTTATGTGTCCTCTGTCTAGTCTGTTTTTACCGGAACGATCCGCATCCTGCATTTTGTTACATTTCGATTCTACGAATTTTGTTCATAGTGAAAAATTTCCCAATTTTCAATGGGGAGGGTTTCGTGAATGATAATAAATTTAACAAGTAAATAGCTTTGATTTGTTTTGACAAATCATAGTTGAATAACAGTACCTAATCTACCATTACCAAAATGTCTATAATATTAATATTATTCGCTGTCTATAGCACGATGATGGTATTGAAACGATGAATCAATAAGTTCGACTAGGTATTGTTTTTATTTAAACGTTTAAATGTGATTTTCTCCATTTTCAATTTAATACGGAAGTTTCTTTATCGTTTTAATTAAGTTTCTTAGGATGATTTCCTTTTCCACTGATGACAATTATGCGAATACGATACCTAATTCGGGGTACGTACAAACATCATCGTAAGTATTTTCCATTTTTCTCGAAACCTGGATAATTTCTTCCACAAATAAATATTATTAATTAATTTTATCTTTGGTGTTGACAAGGAGGCTGTTTAAGTTAAATTTTGAATTGAATGAAATATTAGTGTCCAGTTTCTTAAACAAATTGAGAAAGAAGAAGGAAGAAGGACCTATATAGGTCAGTAGGTGAGAGGGTGGATCTATTATTTTGGAACAGTGAGTGTCTAATGTGGTGGTGAAGGTTGTGGATGATGTTGACGCGGTAACCATTACGAGAAGCAATTTGATGGATGCGGTCTAATTCTTTTTTAAAGTTATGGGGTTGAAGAGGTAGGTGATGGAGCCTATTAAAATAGAACCTAAAAGCTGCCAATTTATGGGACAGCGGGTGAACGTGAAACGAGTTGTAAGGTATGACATGGTCTGTCGTGGTAGGTTTTCGATAAACTGAAACTGAAATATCAAGGTAATGTGGGAGCCTGGTAATGGATAAGTCCAAGAAATTTAAGGATTCGATTTGTTGGATTGTCTCTCCAAGGTGAAGGAAATGTTGGGTGGACATTGTTGAGGAATTGAAAACAATGGTCGACATCTTGATCAGAACCACTGAATACAACAAAGATGTCATCCACATGCCTTTTATAGAAGATGATGTTCTTGGTGATCTGGGGGTTGGAAAAAATTTCATTAGTTTCTAGAGAAGTTAAGAATAGTTCGGCCATGAGGGGAGACAAATTACTTCCCATGGGAAGCCCTATAGGTTGACAGTAAAAGGTGTTGTTGAATGTGAAAAAGTTTTGGTTGTAGCACATGTTCAAGCAGTTACTGAGGAAAGTGGCCGTGTCATCGGATAAATTGGATGAGGAAAGGTGGGGATCTATAATGTGGGAGCACTCAGGGAAGGGGACGCTCGGAAATAGGTTGACAATGTCAAAGGAGATAAGCTGGTGGTTGGGTTTGATCTGGAGGTGCGAGAGTTCATTAGAAAGGTCGCTGGAATTGTTTATAGAGTAAGGGAAATCAAAATGGAGGAGCTTGCTAAGGGCATGGTTGAGCCAATCCGAGAGTTTTGACACCGGTGTGTTATAGAAGGAAACAATAGGGCGCATGGGGGAATCGATCTTGTGGATTTTTGGCAAAGCGTACAGACGAGGAAAAGAGGGGTTCATGATAATTAAATGGAAATAATTGTAATTAAACTGATTCTGCAGTAAATCTTTGTTGACCGTGATGAAATCTCTCACGTGTTTGGTGAATGAATTAAAATTGGCATGGGTAGCAACCCTCTCGTCATTATGGACCCAACGTAATTATGTAGTTATTTGGAAATTAGGTATTGCTTTGAAACCGCGCTTTTGGTACCTATTAAAGAATTATTGAATACGGTATTTTAACTCTTGCGCACGGGATACGTCAATATCTGTAATACATTATTCAACAACAATATTAATCTTAAACACGTAGAACAAAATGGTATAGTATAGTAACTATGGAATAAATTTTATAATAAGTTAAAGCGAGCTTTTTAATCTATCAATGATCTTACTTTCAGATTCGCACGTGTTTATTGGTATTAATTAAAATTGTTTTTAATTTCTGATACTACATTTCAAATTTATATAATAATAATAATAATAATCTTTATTGCCGTTGATTCTTTACAGATAATCGCAGTGTTACATATCAAAAAGTAAATTATTTATATGTCGCAACTTCAGATTTACTTCCACCTTATCTCTTACTGATATTTTTGATTACATAATAAAATTAATGTAATGACACTCATTAAAAAAACAGTTTTAGCTTTATTAATACTACTTTAAAAATACATTCTTTTTGTGTTTATGTTAACATTTAGTGTTTGTATTTAATTTTGTTAGATATAAATGTTGGAACGCATTATTTACTCTTCTTTAGCAAATTTCGTGTGGGCGTAGGGATCTTGTTTTTTTTTCATTTACGTTTTTTAATAAGTGCTGGAAAGCCATCAGCTTTACACGAATAATAAAAAAAACATTTTCGAAGAAATGATCCATAATCTGCTTATTTGAACCTGAAATTCGATATGTTTTAGAATATTTGTTATTATTTATTTATTTATTTGATACAAATAATACCTACTAATATGTAATTTGTTATCCCTCAAGTTGATCTAATCTACTTATTTTTTCATTCGTATAATTTTTTATATTTCCTCTGATCGTTTAAAATATTTTTAGCACTCTTAATTTCCTCAGCCTCAGATAATATTGTATTCTATAATACCAGTATAAAAATTGGAGTTGATGTCACTGCTTGTGTTCTTCCTTATTCTAAAACACCTATATTACATTGTCTGGTATGGTAACTTATGGACTTCACTTATAGAGCTGAGTTTCGATGTTTTACTGGTCCTTTTCAGTTTGTGATATACAATTTTGATGATTCCCGAAAGTTCCGCATTTTCTTTGTGGTTACTTCGGTAAATTGGTCAAACTGGCCGCCGAAGTTTGGAATTTACCGAGTTCGTTATATACGATATTTGTACCTATATTTTAATCGTCATGTCAATGGAAACTAAAATAAACAGCAAAAATAACTTTTAAAATTTGCTTTTCTGTTGGGAAAGCGTCTTGTTTGTGAGATATGTAGAAAATATGATAGTGAGAATTAGATTTCCGTCAAGGAAGTGTTGTAATGTAGTAGTACATAATTAATGTCACGTGAAATTAATAGTAAACAATAGCCGGAAAAACGAAGTGGATTGAACAACAGTGGGAAACACGAAAAATTGTCAAGATGGCGTAATTTCCCAATTGAAATCGACACATCTTAATTTCCATTTGGTACATCTATTTTTCGTTGTATACAAGAAAATTAGAAAATAGTAGGAGAAACCGTGAATTGTAATTTTTATCACTTCCGTATGATGTTATCTGACCCGCACAAGTTGGTTAAATTGATTAACAGTAAATTATCAACATTAAATTAACCGTTTCTATTTATTGTTTAAATGCAATTTTTTAATCTCGTCTTTAAGTGCTGTCTACTGTAGTGTTTAAAATTATTGCAATAGAACAATGTTTTCATTTAAAACGCGATAAACTGAAAGAAAATATTGTACCTAATGGCAATCGATGCACTGCGAGCGTGTTTTTATGCAAAAATAACGTAGGGTGCTCACTGTTCAGTGCAGGATGTATGCGTATAATTAATTACATAATTTTAAGGATGCATACCTAATCGAAATGTTAGATCTAATGTTACTTTTGCAAAAACAATTATATTTAAATGAATATTTAAAAAAATGAATACAAGTAGCTGCTAATTTAAAATTATAATTATGTTATTGTATCCTGTATTTATAGCGAGCACTTACAAGTTAAACAACACGAAGCGTAACGACCGACGTTTACTGTCTTATTTCTATTCAATTTTATTACTGAAAATGAAAAGGTCAAAACTATTTGTACTTTATTTATAAACAGACTAACATTTACTGACATTTGTTTTTTTTAAAGGAGAACCTGGCGACTCCGGAACCGTCGGATTCTACAAATGAGGAAGATCATTTTAGCGGTATGTTAACTGCATATTTATGAATAATAACGCTTTTCACGACTGTTACATTCAACACCTGTTTTAATAACCCATCATTTTATTATACACTCATTCATTAACGTGTTTTATTATTTTTTAATTGAGCATCCCTTGTGTCTTAATCGTTAAAGCTCTACCAAATTTACTCGTTTATGAATGGTAATTGTAGCAGGGTTGGTCTATTTCTGACTTCTGTAGTTCTTCACTTTTTATAAACATTCCAGACAGTAACGATTGTAGTTTGTGTAAACTGTAAACGTTTCTAAACTACTTACTTGATTGAATTTCAATGTCGAAAGATTGTATTCCGAATAGTACTTTATCATTAGACAAATAATTAGGTTAAGGGTCTTGGTAATCACTCTACCGGCAATACAGAGCAAGAGCATTGATATTTAGGTATAATTAACCCTTTCAATACCAACACAATTCAAAAACATTGGACTGCGATACGGAGAATGTGCCCTTTTTGGAAACGCATACAACCATTGAGTTTCCTTCTCGTGGTTGATGGGATCACATGTTGGCTACTTCTGTGTTCGAGGAAAAGAAGATTTTTAACACACGTAATAATTTATTATCCTCCTGTAATATGTAGTTGTTCCTGTAAGAACGATCATAATAAAACTTCTACTTATTGGTTAAATCCATTGGAATGACTTTGGTTGTAGGGAGTACTACTGTGATCAAAATATAAGGTGACACTTTTAATTTAAAATGCGCGAGCTCTTCGATTCTGACAAATCTTTTTTTAAGCAGTAGTACTGTCTTGCTTGTCTATGGTACTGTCACTGACATCTGTGTGTCAAATTTCATGCCGAGATCTGCATTTGTCAATAGTTGCGCACGTGTGTTGGGTGAACAACAAAAAGTTAATTTAGCGATTTTTACAATGTCTGATTTTGTTGAGCAAAGAAGTTGCATTAAATTTTGTTTGCGGAATGAAATTTCTGCTGCAGAAACGTTGAGACTGTGGCCTTCTGTGACCAGGTTATGTCACAAAAAATGTTTACAAGTGGTACAAACAATTCAAAGAAGACAGAGAAAGTGCCGAAGACAAAAATCGCTTTGGACGACCATCAACGTCAACCGATGAACAACACGTCAAGAAAATCAAAGATTTGGTGCTCAAGAATCGTCGATTGACAATTAGAGACCTCGCTGATACTGTTAACATTTCATTTGGATCAGTGCAGACCATTTTGAAAGATGTTTTGTGTCTGAGAAAAGTGAAATCTCTTTTGGTGCCAAAAATACCTGAATTTTTTGGAAAAACAGCGTCGCGTTGAAGTCTGTGCTTTCTGATTATCAGGATAAAATGAAATGATTCATAACTGGAGATGAGACTTGAATCTATGCATACGAGTCGGAAACAACCGATCAATGTGTGGTGCATTATGAATTCCTTCCGCCGGGCCAAACTATTAACAAGGAATATTATTTGAGCGTTATGCAACGTTTACGTGAAGCTATTGACATTTCGTCAAAAATTCAACTCATATCGTTCCGCAGCCACCGTGCATTCACATGATTTAGCACAGTGTGCCTTCTGGCTATTCGCTAATCTCAAGAGACCGCTCCGGGGACACCGTTTCGACCCGATTGAGGAGATATGAGCCGAATCGCTGCGCGCTTTGAAGGCCATTCCGAAAATCCACATCAACAATTGTTTCGAGGATTGGAAAAAACGTTGGTGTAAGTGTATTGCATCAGGAGGGGAGTAGTTTGAAGGCGATGAAATACATTTAGAAGAATAAATAAAGATTTTAAAAGTTATAAACAATTTAATCTTATTTTTTGATTACAGTATTATGTAGGTAATTTATGTAAGGTAATAAGGGGGAGGTTTAGGTTTTGCTAATTATTACCTCCATAATAAAATTTCGACTTAAGAAAACCCTTTTCAAATTTCTTTATTTTAGTACTTTTGGATTGGTATCAGAGATTGTCAACGGTACCGTTGCTCATTACATTAATTACTCTGTTTCTCTTCGCATCGCATCAAGTGCCAATAGCCCAATACTGCAGATAATTAGTGTTGATGACTTCGAGTACCATTCTAGTTTCTCAAACATGCAAAATGGCACAAGTATATGCATAACTGTCAAAAGCAAGTATAATGAATGATTTATATAATAAAAGATATTTTTCAACAAGTCATTACTTTTTGTTAATGAAATTTGATTTTACAACGCAATCTTTTAAATTTTTAAGAATTATTTGCTTGAAGTTGCCGTCTGTACCATCTGTTATGCATGTAATTTCTTTTGCTTGCGTTCATATTATATGAGGGTTTTCGCTTTTCGCCACTTTCGTCGCAGATCTGTATACTGCTCATGTTGCTACATTAAAAAAATTCCGACTATCGCCTATTGTTGTTCGAGATGCTCTTCATAATCTCAAAAATAGCAACGCAAAAGATAATCTTGGAGTAAGTACAAAAGCTTTCATTTTGTTATGTACAACTCAATCTCATCTAAGTAAATGGAGGATCGTTATATCAACCTTTTACATGTCCAGTAACATTCCCAGTTTTTTGAAAATGCATCGCTTGCAATTTATAAGATACTCGTTGACCCGGCGAACCTCGTTCCGCCAATAAAAGTTGGCATTACAGCTTTTAAGTTTGACAGCAATAAGATTGCGCTTTTGTTTAATAATAATAAATAAAGAATATTTACTGTCAGTCCTTTCCACGTGGGAAACATTGAAACATTGTTATTCTAATAGTTGCATTGAAAAAACTCTTTCAGGTTATAAAAGGGTTTACAATGTTTACTAATAAAATCAAAACTCCATAGCTTCAACCCTTATTTTGACCCACTTAAGGGATGAATTTCGAAAATCCGCTTCTTAGTGGGTGCCTACATCATTAGGAGAAGGTTCACTGAAAATTTAAAGTTTCTAGATTCATTGGTTTGGCCTGGTAGATATGTTGTCTCATTTGACGATAATTCTTTTATAAGTCATAGAGGTTGATAATTTTTCTATAAAACCAACACGTAATCCATACTTTTTGGGCACGCGTTTTAAGCTTATGTACGACATATTCCGGAAAGCAAGCATTGAGTGTGATAAAAAAAGGCAAATGTGTCATCAAACTTATCAAGGGTGGTCAGCGGACTCAGAATTTTGATTATTGCTATGGATGATCTTGCAATTTTCAGTTTTTTGTGCTGGTGACGCCTAGAAAATGAGAGGGCACGCATAACGAAATAACGTGGTTTTTTGATTGTATGCCACATTACTTTATTATTTATGTAGCGGCATTACTTCTTATCGGAACTTGGCATTAGGTTGTGCATTTTCATTGATACAAGTAACAATTAATAATTGCGTTATATCACATTTTGGTAAGACATGTACCTACGAGAAAGTGAATTTATGGCAAAATGTGTACCTACACATTGCGTCCAGTCGAGTAGTTTCCAATAAACAATTTGTGGTAGAATTTGAGCACTTCAACGTGTATTTAATTACTTCAAGGCTCTACTTCTTACTTAATATCTTGCCCTATCAAAAATGATGAATGCAAAAATTGTGAACAGCTCCTAAATCTATTTAATTTACGTATGAGTCTTTGACTTATTAAAGAACAGAGAAGATATATCAACAATTTCTACTAAAGAGCAAATGTTTGTAAACCATAGGGAAGGGGAATGATATTCTTAAATAGTGGATGAATTTTACTTTTGGTAGATGATTATCATATTTAAATTTTGAATTTAAGATTGGTAATAATTTACGTTTCAAAAAGCTTCCTTTTAGAGCACGTTTCATTTTTATTAGAGAACTTTATCTTTATCTTACACTAAGTATTACATAATTTTTGTCCTACAGTTTTTATTTAGCTTGTTGTTTCAATGTTGACGGATAATCTCGATTCCAGTTTCTGCTTTCAGTTAAAATTATAATTTTTTAATGCTCTGGTTTTTATTAATTTTATTGAAAACCACACAAATGTATGAAATATTAGTTCACTTTAAACAATTGATTAGTAATTATGTATTTACCGTTTATTAATTTGACTTTGCCTTACAGTTAATTAGCTAAACTAATACGTATCATTGAGTAAATTTTTGTTGCAAGACCAGAGTATTTAATTGAATAATTTAATCTAATTTGCTGATTACTAGAAAAACTATTTAATTTTAAACACACCAGAATTTAATATGCAAATTGACTTAATTTAGCTCTTTACAGTAATTTGAAGGAGGTACCTAATTACAGATACAGTTTTTCGAAACTTCCATTTGATATTGTACATTTATACGTTTTCGATTTAATTCTGTTACTGTCTGGATTACATTTCATTGTTTGAGTATGTATTTGAATACATTAAAATTGAATCATCTCGCCGTCATCACACAGATAATTGTATGGGTTACGATCCTGCTATAATGACTGTGACATTAAAATTATATGACATGCTGAATGAATGCTAATATCAATCCAACAAAATAAAAACAAATTGTGAAACCAACCCTGCTAATAATGCGTGGCATCATTGGCTGTGCAGGGACTGGGGCTATGAAAGACACCGACAAGCTCAAGTTGATGCTCTTGGCATGGAACTACCACAACCAGACTCAAGGTAACAATTTTTTTAATTGGCTTTATTAAATTAATTTCTTCAAAATTATTCATATTTATTTCACATCGTTTCCAACACGTCATCATCAAATTTAATTACGAATTTCTTCATATTTCAAGTTGTTAAATGTTTAGGAAGTCGTAATGGTAGTGGTGACATACCAGATCTAACTTCTATACCGGGAGGTGAAGAAATGGCCGGACTCTGGGCGCAATATCATTCCGCTTTAGGCTTGTCAAAGGGCAAAGCTACACCACCGGTTCCGAGAGATCAATCTGTAAGTATTTACTTTAATCCTTGAAGTCGGTCGTAACTTACAAATAGAATGTTAGAAAGAACCTTGTTGAAGCTTTAAAAGTTAATCACGTCTATATTGATTGCTTAATGTTAGAACGTATTAGGGATGCATTTAACTTCCTTAAGTAGATTCAATTATGTACTTTTAGAGTCCAGTCAATGCCGATGCAGGGTCGGCTCATGACGAAACAAGTTCTAGTGGCAACAAAGAGGACGAAGATGACGACGATGACGAAAGCGATGACAAAATTGATACACAAACTCACGATCCAGAAAGACTTAAAGCGTTCAATGTTAGTTTCTTACAACATTTGTAAGTCACGGTTATTAGTTATTTATATTTTAGATGTTCGTAAGACTGTTCGTTGATGAAAATTTAGATAGAATGGTACCTATAAGTAAGCAACCTAAAGAAAAAATTCAAGCCATTATCGACTCCTGTACGAGGCAGTTTCCCGAATTTGCCGAACGTGCGCGGAAGCGAATTCGAACTTATTTAAAATCCTGCAGGAGGAATAAGCGAGCGAGGGACCCAAATTCACCTTGGGATTCTGTAATTACCACAATCCAAATTAAACCAAAATAATCATATCGATTCTTTCTAGACTCGACCAACCCCTGCACACTTAACGTCAGTACAAGCGGAGCAAATTTTAGCAAGCGCATGCGAAAATGAAAGTCACAATGCCAAGAGGATGCGTTTGGGACTTGAACCAGTTAGTCAACCTATGCCTCTACTTCCTGGTGCCACAGTTAGTATTGGTACTACCAGTTTTGAACGGTTGTCACATTAACTATTGTTACAGGCGACAGACACAACGGCGGCTATTAGTAGAAGTATAGAGTTACCAGGTGGTACACCAATAAAGCTAGAGGTAGATACAGCTGCTAGCGTTTTTCCATCTTCAACCACTTCATCTACCACAACAAATTCTATAACTAAGGGAATGTCTTTAACGCCCGATATAAAACCAGCAGGACTGAGGTGAGATTGCTCTAGCAAGTTTTCTTAGTATCCTGTAACTTCCTGTTCCAGTGTATCAAATGCGGGATTGTCAACTGCTCCGTTAAACGGCATGGGTATATCAACAACTCCAGGTACGGCGCCGACGGCAATGTATCGGCCAAATTTCTCCCAGGCATTTCAAAGAGCAGGTCCCTATCCCCTTTTCCCCGGCCAACCGTTCAATACAGGTGGCGGACTTTTAACAAACGGCAAGTACATTTATCAATTTCATTCTAAAATTATTTCTAAATAAATTTTAGGACCTACAGACTTAAGTATGAAACAAAAACCATTACTTAATCACAAACTGAGCTCGACGGAAATGGCGGCTGTACGACAACTAATAACGGGGTATCGTGAATCTGCCGCTTTTCTTCTTAGATCGGCGGATGAATTAGAACAGCTACTGTTGCAACAACAATAATTGCAGATTGGCAAGGAGTGCTTTTAATTTGACTATGTGTGATTGTTTAGAGATGTTATTGAAAGGGGAAGAGAACTGCTGTGTATGCTATGTACCTGGCTTACTTTATTATGTTGTACATCGAATAGCTTGATGTAAATTTTTATCTTCTCAATTTAATTATGGAACCTATTGAAAATTGTGTATGTTATGTATAAAGAATGATAGGGAAAAAAATCTGGACTAAATTTTTAGATAGGTGCTTTTTAATATCTTAAAAAGATTTTTGGAGAAACTAAACAATGTACAAAGAAATTTCCTAAATAAATAATATTTATTTATTTATTAAGATCCTAAAGTAACAAAATACTTTTAATACAGGGAAAATGTATTTATATGCATAGAGTTTTTTGAGTGTACCAAAGAAAAATGTAAATATTTCACTTTATATCGCCGATGTTTGTAAGAAGTGCAACTATTGACATATTTGTTAGTTTTATTGTAGCTATTAATTATAAATGTGTCTTCAGAAAGAGTGTTTTATCAACCTAATGCACAGTTTCAACTAAATAATGTTTCACATTCTTTTTCTGTTTAATTAGTTACACTCGATGTTTGTAAGGTACCTATAGAAAATGTTTTTGCTATTTTCATAAAGGAAATTCAAATAATATTTAGTAGTACCTATTCATTTTGGAAATAGTAATGCTGTTTATAAAGACCTACTTAACAAAAGTTGTGGAATTGCATATAAATAGATCTGAACAAATATTTCTGTGATTGTTATAAGTGTGTATATTCATAGATAAAATTTAAATGATTTTTGTAATCATTGTAATGCTAAATGTATATTTCAACATTCCAATGTATTTCTCAATGTATATAACATTAAAACTGTATTTTGATCTGAATCACTGCCACATTTCTTTTCTGTAATAATAATAATAAATACTTATAATTGTTGTACATTAGAAGTATTAAAAGAAAACAAAAATTTAACTTGAAAAACGTTATTTAATTCAAAGCAAGTACATATGCACAAACTGGTATGTCTATTGTCTAATGTCTTATCACAAAACTGAGTCGTTGCTTTTATTTGGTATGCAAATAATTTACTGCTTATCTGCCCTCAATTGGAATGTTATATTTAAAGAACCAGTATTTCCTATACGTATTACCTATATAAAAAGTTGTCATTTATTTCAATATGTGAGGTGTTCAGTTAGTTTAATGTTAGTTGTGTAGTGAGTGTTGAAGGGATCAAATCAATCAAATTATGTGCGGATTTCTCTGTGCCTATCTCTACTCCCATAATCCAGGTTAGTTTAATTTATTTTATACCTACAATTATTTTCTGCACAATTTGTTTAGATTTCTACTTGCAATGTTTGTGTAAAAAACATGTCTAAGTACATTTTGGTTTTCCTTGAAAAGGTAGTTGACCTAATTAAGTATTATTTTCATAAGTTGAAGCACCGCGTAGGGCCACAAGAAAAGTGGCGCCTCATCACATATTTCACTACAGGAATGAACTAATACGACTTATTCGTGCAAGTCTGAAGTCGAAAAAACATTTTTTATTAAAAATAAATAGAATTTATTTCATTTTCTGCGTATGCAAATCAATAAAACATACACAACATCTGGACGACACTCGTGAAGCGACAAAGGCAATTTTTCGTTATTGGTAATTCAATTTCTTACAAACCCTGTAACTAAATATCCCTCTGATAAATAGGACCATAAATAAATGAGCCCAGACTGAATACACTGAAAGTGTAGCGTAAACGATGTTTGGGATTATTCGAGTAAAAATGTAAAACAATAGCTCATATTGATTATTGACGTATTTCTGTTTCAATTTTATTTTCCATTTTTCGAATTTTAAATTAAACGAAATTCCGTCAATTAATTTTGCCGCCCTGGGCACCAGTTCTTACAGCCTCCCCCACAATCCGTCACTGAGTTGAAGCACAGTTGTATTAAGATTACTGTTCCTAGTTCAACTCCATGCTAAATTGCTGGTTGGTTTGAATTAATATCTAACAAATCAATATAGTACCTACTTGAAAATAGTCCATAGTTCATAAATTGCTTAATTTTGGAAATGTCGAAATGAAAAAATACATATGAAATTTGAAATGACATTATTGGGTTTTAAAGTTTTCACTGAACACTTTAGCATACTTACATCAAATTAGTTTATGAAGCGCCATTTTTACCTTGCATTTAATTTTTGATGAACGAACACTCATTGGGTATGGGTAATAAACTAGGTGAAAATTGTAATGGAAATGAAAATGTTTTCTGATACTAAATCAACGGCAGAATTTTGCATGAGCATAATCACGAATGGTCCAATATTTTTTATCGTTCCTTGTCGCTTTAACGGTTTCCGCAAACTCTCTCCGTTTCTCTAGGTTGCACGTCAAGTAAAACCACAAAAACGAAACGATTATTTGCTTTAAATTTCTTTAAATCACTCGCCGCGTTTCTGTTTTTAAGCCCTGGCCCAATTGTGCGGTAGTCACCGACTGTAAAATTTACGTACGGACGGAAAATTTTCTGAAATAAGAAAAAAGTAAAATTTAAAAAAAAATTAACGACGGTTCATACAATTCATCTAAATAAAGAGTACCTATGCGTCCGCCGCACTAATTTTCTCGTGTAAGCGGAACTGATAGTTTAAGCTAAGGTCATCCCATCAAAAATCATCAAATGTGTTGAAAGCAGCGTACTTCACACTAAGCAGGCATTTCCCCACACGAAGTTACACTGTTCTTCTATATGTCACTAAATTGTTGTACACCACATTGTTGCTCATAACTAAAGATCACAATAACCATATAGAACTTAAAACAACGAACATAAACAATCTCAAAATAACTACGTATTTTCTATACTTAACTAAAAACTTATAAAAATCTGATTATTTGTAAGCACATTTCTTAAAAATGGAAAAATGTGCTGCTGCTGCACAATTAACGGTATTAATTTCCAATTTTCTTCACTTTAAAATCAGAAAATTAGAAAACAGAAACATACATTTACAAAAAAGGAGCTTCTGATAATTGAAGTAACCTAAATACCATCAAATTCCATAAAAAATACCACAAAATTTGCCATAAAAGAATTCAATTAAGTAAATAAAATATTTTATTAAAATGGAAGAATTTCTAGCGACAATGTATAACAATAAATATTTTAATAAAACAGCATTTGCTATAAAAGGCTATAAAATTGATTCGACTTCCTGCTAAAATTGATAATTTGACACGCGTTTTGGATTTTAATTTTTAGTACTTCTACATTTTTAAATGTTTGTTCAGAATAAGTTTTTGATTTTATAAATGTTCTCCAAGAAGAAAATAAAGCGAAAGACCGGATTGTTTTTGTTGCAATTTTGGACAAATTTCAAATTAGCTATAGGTATACACAAATTAATAGTGATAGAACGCATTTGTTTTTATAATATTCCATTGGTGTGACAAATTTTTGTATAAGTACGTTTTAGTTCTCCCATTTTCCGACTTTAGAATGAAGATAATTGGAAAATAATGTTAGCTGCAGACCAATTTTTTAACATTCTTACTCTAAAATAATTTCGGGGGCTATCAATATTGCATATCTATTAGGAACTTTGCAGTGAAATTAGTATGATGCGTTGTGTACCGCCTTTTCCTTTGGTGAGTTTTTCGTCAGTGAATAAACTGATTTCGGCGCATTTTCTTAGGCCCATGTAAATGACCATGGAAAAAGCTGTGTATTTCTTTCATGTTGTCTTCTTGAATCTTGATTAACGCATTGTTTCAACGTTAGATCAAAATTTTAGAAACGAATGATTAATGACACACCCCCGAGAAAAAAGGTGAAATATTACTGATGTCACTATTAAAATTCAATACAATTCAATTTATTCGAATTATTCTTTAGTAATTCTGTAGAAAGAGGTATGTAACAAAATACACGTCGTAATATACAGGGTAGCCCATTAGTGCGAGGAAGTTCAATATTTCATTCTATATCATACGGATTAAAAAATGTTTCAAATAAAAGTTGTAGGACACGAACCATTGCATATTTGTAAAATATTTATGAACATGCATGGTGCTTCGAATAATCGTGGCTTCGTGCCGGCCGGTCTTTTTAAATGGAACACCCTATATTTGATGTTATATTCCAATTATGTACTCTCTTAAAAGTCCATATTTTTGTTTTTTGTTTTAAATGCAGCTCCCCCAAGTTATGAATTTTTTTCATGATTTTTATGAAAGAACATGGTCTGATTAAAAAATGCTTAGGCTCGTTCAGTTTTAAAATTTTGAGTCAATTTTTGGTACACAAATTATAGTAAAGGTCGATCCTTAGTGAATATACAAATATTTATCGGTTTAATTATACAGGGCGTTTGCAATACTTCGTAAAGTTTTGTAAATTTCGAGTAGGAACAGCTTTGTTATTTTAAATGGAACACCAGTAAAAACTATTAGTTTTAGAAAACACATAGTACAGACACAGAATAAAACACAAGTTATACAGAAGCGACACTCTGCTAAATACGTGTTGCAAATTTTCTTATCGCGTGGACTAACAACTCCGTCTTCTTTGTTGTAGAATATAGTGCGCGCATTGATACATTATAGGTACATTTCAGCGTATGTACCTAGCGGTGCCCGGTGCGTTGAACTCTTATTGCGAGAATTCTAATCACATGCGAAAATGTATGGCAAATATTTTTCGTTTATCACATTTTTTTATACTACAAACCACTCCTCTTTTTACTAGCCTTGCTAATGCAACAGACAAGGAAGTTTGACTAAAACGGGCGTGGTTGCGCCGAGGAGACCGCCTTGTACGGGCAACATAACTTCAAAGGTGCCGACGGAGAGTGTCGCTTCTGGTTCACTTTAGTGTTTTATTCTGTGGTACAGATATGAATTGGAGAGATTGCAAAGCTTTATCTACCTACATAATAATATACAGAGTGTTCCATTTAAAATAACAAAGTTTTTCTTATTCGAAATTTACAAAACTTTACGAATTATTGCAAAACACCCTGATAGATATTTGAAAGGGACACGCAATTGTTTGTCAAATGATGTTTTGCAATTCAAACTTGAACTACAGCAGGTTGCAGTCATTTGAATTTTAAAAATGTTAAGGCACTTTTGATCACAATGTTTGAAAATGGCTTTGTGTAGAAAAAAAAATTTTTAACCGTTCAGGAGTTAGGTAGAAACCTTCCAGTTGGTTCTTAGACCAGAAAGTACCATTTTTCTGTTTCACTTAGGAAAATAGACATACGGATACCGGCTAAACACTTTTGCCCTTTTTTTTTCTCTCCTTTCCTTCCAATAATACGACATTATGAATAAAGAGAACAAAGGATGCTTTGCTTCTTGTAACCGTTGATGTGTATTGGTAACGAGCTGATATCGGGCCTCTTTTCTTTTGTTAACGTCTCTTACATTTGCTTTTATGATGCATGTTCAAAATGTATAGGTACATACATAAAAATACGAATACAAAGGGCGATACTTATTTAAAATGATCAAAAAATTCTTGCAATGTGTAAAATCAATTCTCGATCAATCATTCTTAAAGTTTATAGAGCCTTTGATATTTACTGGCAAATAGTTAAAGATGAAGTCTTTCTCAAACAACGCCGTTTTATGAGCTGTAGCCGGAATTAATTGTTTATGGCGAGTATATTGTACAGCTGGTTATTGGCGTTAAACATGTATTTATACGCGAAAAGATGTGAGTAGATTTCAAAGATACGTATATATAACCGTTAAAATGTTCAATTTTCCTTAAAGTAGCTTCTGTAGGACTGACTATTATTGAAATTACATATCATGCGAATTGCACGTTTTTCGTCTGAAAACTTTCTGCGCGCTACTGATGGTTCTAAGCTATAACAAACTTTCGGAATTTTAAACAAACATTGTCGACGTGCGGTGGCCAGCCCATACACGACCAAAGTGAATAATATTAGTCTCAATTAATGGATTATTATGGCCACGCCTGGTGCAAAAATTATCAAATATAATTTCGGTTCTCTTAACAGCTTCTGATATGCTTCGTGATCTAATTAAAATATTAGAATGATTGGCGTAACAGGTCACAAATATATCACTGATGTCTTTTGATTTATCTGAATAAACACTGGAAAGTGACTCATAAACACAACAAATAAATTGGGGACAAGTTTCGATCCTTGTAGGACTCCCGACTTACTACTGCGCTCTCCGGACTCCAGTGGGGTACGAGGAAGCGATCAGTGGAAGAGAGGGAAGCAAAATACTAAAAGAATGCTGGAAAGAGATAAAAGAGGGAAAGGTGAAGTACGGACAAGAAAGTAGGGAGGAATATTATAAAAGGAATAGGTACTCGAAGAAAGAAGTAGAAAGATTAAGAGAAAGAGGGGTGTGGGTAAGGGCGGACATAGTAAGAAGGGACAGGGACGTACAAAAGCAGGAGGGATGGACAAAAGTAAAAGAGTTCAGGTATAACGAGAATTACAAGAACATCAAGGGGGAAGGGATACGAGAATACCTGAAAGGGGCGGGGAGGAAAGGAAGAAAGAAAATGGTGGCGAGGTTCAGATGTGGGAACGAGGAGCTGGACAATAACTATTGGAGAAAGGAAGAAGAAAGAAAGTGCAGACTCTGTGGGGAAGGAGCGGAGAAGGTGTCACATATGCTAAGAGAGTGCAGGGAGTTAAGGGAGGATAAAAGAAAGGTAGAGAAAATATTAGACGAGAACGGCAGAGGGGCGAAGTGGATGGAAGATACTAACAGGGGAGGGGATGTAAATATGTAAAATGAAATTTAAATAGGCACAAGATTAGGAATAAGGATCTTTTGCATATTATTATTATAAGGGCAAATAAAAACTACTACTACCAGTGGCGGCGTAGCATGGGTTCACACCCGGGGCGGTTTTCTATTGAGCACCCCCAAAATAAAACAACAAATACTAAACGTGCTTACATAATACATAGGTAATAATATTTTCAACAGATTGATATTTGTACATAAATTATAAATGTTTATTTACAATACGCTCAATGGCTAGCCGCCCCGTTCAAACGTATTTTGCTACATAAATAGCCAAAATGGCGCCTTTTGAATTTGCCATCCCGACAAAGGGCAAAAAAGAACCCCGTTCCCTCTTTAAATTTGTATGGTTCTTATGAACTTGGTCACTAAATTAAATTAATTAATTAGCGCATTTTTGCTAAGTGGACTCTTTTTCGATAAGCAGAACCAATTGTCGTTTCTTTATAGTTCTTAAAAGTTACGGCCAGTTATAACTCTTCCTTTCTACTTTCAAAATTGTTTGCAATTACCTACACTAATTCTGAAGAAAACACACATATTCTTAAATATTGTGCAACCTAAGGTGCTGTAAATACAGTAATTTAATTCTTAGGAAGAATTTTAGATTGTCATGACGGTATTTATAGATTTGATTCGTGTCTTCGGCTCGGTCACAATATGTTAACCCGAAATTAGGGGTGTGTTTAGTCACTTTAGTAGGTACTTTTCACATTAAAAGAAACCCTTTGATGTGATATTTAATCCGACAGAAGTTTCATGTATTTGCAGCTCTATTTTTCAAAGACTGAATACAATGTCACCACTGAGCAGAAATAAAAGAAGCAAATAAACTCACTATTTTAATTTTCATTTCTTCCTTATGCCTGGGTCAGCTTATTTTATGACTTATCTAAAAGCTCCTAGAAAAATATCTCCTTTCCATGTTAAATTTGAGGATGTCACGGAGCTTCATCAGCAGCTGTATTGGCGATTTTTTTAAATGACTTCCAATTTTACCTGTTCTCCAAAGAAAATACTTTATGACAAAAGTTTAAATTCCCTTACCAGTAGCTCAAGGTAAAGATGTGGTCTTAACCGAAATTCAGCATTGTCGTACTAGTTTCTTGTTTAAAGCCACCTAATGTTCTATATCGTGGCGGAATTGTTCAACTTCCTCATGGATGTTTGCGTTTCAATGGCATTCCGTACATAGATCGAGAGCAGAGCAAGCGTTCCAATCCAAGCATTTTTATACCAAGTGTTAGGTATGTTATATTATACCAGGATGAATCCACGATATATGATGAGAGTTCTTACAGGCAAGGCATACCATACGAGTTATATTAAGTTTAGCGGTAATTGGTAAAGTTCTGAAGTTTATTTTCAGAATTTAGAATCCTTAAAAGTTTTGGTAGTTATAAAATTGTGGTGAAGCCTATACCTACTTATGTAAAGGATAATGGTTATATTGAAATAATATGTTTATTGGTCGGTACTGTATAGAATGTAATTTTTCAGAAAAACCGGAAACATGTAAGAGTACATTTTTTTGTTAAATTTAAAGTAGATTAGGTTTCCAGTGGTTTCCTCCTCATTACAAAGAAACATCTTTTACTTACGGTGTTATTCAGCCATGTAAACTTTTGTTCGTTTGCTATAATTGCCCTTAAGTAAGATGGATTGCCTACGCTTCAGGTGGCTCATAACATCTAACCTAGGAATTTGTCAGTAAAGTTTCCAATTCTAGTCCTTTTTAATGGATGTATAGGAAATATATATTATTTTGTACAGGTTTCATGTAGGAAGGCAATTAAATTAGTTCTACGATTACCTTTAGACTTATTGATGTTTTTCACGTATCGATAGCAAATAAAGATAATCCCCTATTACGTCTTACATCTCTTAATTGCACTCCTTATTTGTTACACAGAACAAGAATCGACAAGATACCTACTTTAAGCATTTATTCGCGTGATTATTTTGTAAAAAAAAAATCCTCCCAGCAGGACTATGTACGTTCGTTTAAAAAAAAATGCAAAAACTCGCTCTCGTAAAATATACTTTTTTATTACCTCGCTTGCACTATAATATTTCATTTCAACACGTACCTAGGCTCTTGAATGGCCAATTTGACGAATGAGATAGTGTCAAAATTGGTGAAACGTCTTTGTTGAAATAAATTGGTTTTAAATACCACATCGCGAATTAACGAAGAATCTAATTAAAGAATCAACTTCGCAATTCATTTTGATAGTTCATTAAATTTTACCATAGTTACAAACGTCTGTAAAAAGGATCGTATGATCCATCATAACTTATGCTGAGAATAATGAAATAGCAAAATACTATAAGATCAATGACACGTCCTTGAAATTTTCCAATGCATTGTAACCTTTTGTGCAAATAAATTAAGTTTTTTTAAACTCATCTTAAACGTGTGTAATTATAAAGGTCTTTCAAGTTTGCTTTATTCAAAAATTTTAATTAGGCATCAACGCGTTCATTCTTCTCTTGTTTGCAGTGTTTTTTTTTCGGTTGTGAATTTTTCTTTGTAAACTGCTAATGCTATAAATACTTTAGCGTATTTTTTTCCCAATATTCGTGCATTTCTGTCCAACTTCTTACAAGTACTTATTATCTTGAGATATCCGGGAAGCTCCACTGCGCTTTATTCGCTCACTCTTTAATCTGTACATGAAGTTACCTAATATTATTCAACCAGTGTTTAATTTTCTTTTGAATTTTCTTTAATTAGTGGTATAGTGTATAGTTGGCTTTATGGTAATTGGAGGGGCAGATTTAAAGCGTCAATTACATACACAACTGTTAAGTTTAAACTTGAGTTGGGCAAGGAAAGCAGGGTAGGGATTTACTGTCACTAAACCAAATACTTACTTTGAGTTTTTTTAAAATAATTGCGGAGAGTGTGTGAACTTTATAAACAAAAGTGAGTGTCTACAGTGCAAATACATATTAAATTAAAAAGTGATACCGATATTAATATTTCAGACTTCGTGGTGTATGAAAAAAATTTGTTTTTAAATATAGAAAGACTAACAAACGTAATTTAATTAAGGAGTGTGCTTAAAAAATAAAGAAATTCCGTCAGAAAGAGAGGATTACTTGTTATTTGGCTGAAACGTGGTGCGATACTAACGATAAAGTAGAGATGGGTTGGACAGATGATTGGCATGGTTCGTAGTTGGATCTTGGATGTTTGTTTCACTTTCTCGTGGTAAGAGGCTAATTATTTTCCACGTGGGCTCGTAACGTTATACCTACAAATTTCAAAATATTTTCACTGCTACTACTAAACAGCAACAAGGAATAACCCTTGGTCTCGAATTACATGTACGGTTCAACTTGTTGCCAATCAACGCGTTTAATAACTGTACCTAATGGTTAAGTTAATGGTTCGAATTTAACTTTTTGGAAATTGATACATTAATAGCATTTTAGACAGACCTCTTGAATAAATTTGAAACTGTGATAGTAAATTTTTGCAAATAGATACTGTTGTCAGGAGCACACAGAACATTTGAAATCAATCTACTTTGAAGATATGGATTAATTTTTTTCTGAAGAGTGCATTCAGTTTAAGATTATTGAAAATTTTGAAAATGTACCGACTTTTAACCTTTATAAGCTGTATAAAGATTTAAAACAACCTTTTCTGACATTGAAATCACGGCAAGAATATTTTTAAGTTTAGTACGTGAACGTTTGTAATGATTTTACTAAGGTGGCAGGGTGGCCCAACGAAAAGGACAAAAGGTAACAGACGGGTTTCCGGCTAGGAAATTTTTTTTTTGAAAAATGCAAAAACACGTCAATTTTTATATCAAAACGGACAACTTTTGTCATGATTTTCAATCTGAAATGATTTCATCCCGTCGAATTACTCCTGAAATGCTGCAAAATGTACTGGAACGATTTAATCAAAATCTGTATTATTGCATGGAAGCTGAAGGCAGGCACTTCGAACATTTATTAAACTAAGGTTGAATTTGCATAAACTGGTTTTATTAATTAGCACAAGAAAAAATTAACCCCTGTTTTTATTTAAAAATTTAAGGGTTACCTCTGTGCCTAAGGGGTGAAACAATGTTGTCAAATGGCAGTAAAAGTACCTAGCTTCTCTAAAAAAAACAATTGAACAGTCCGCGCTTTTTTTAGTTTTTAAATGCCTCAAACTCTTTCCTCATTTTCCATTTTTCCATTTTGTTGGTAAAAATAAAAAAACTAGTGTACTGAATTCAGAAAAAAAGGCCTTTCAAATGATTTATCGGTTGCACCAGTATCCTATTTAAACTTTAGGGGTTGTTCTCACACCGTTAAGGGATGAAATCATTTCAGGTTGAAATTCATGACAACAATTGTTCCCTTTACTACAAAAATTGTGTTTTTACATTTCTCAAAAAAAATATTTTTCTAGCCAGAAACCCGTCTGTTACCTTTTCGTTGAGCCACCCTGTATATTATCTTTATAAAGGTGGTAGGTAGAGATTTGGGTTAATAAAGGCTTAAACTAATTTAGTAAATTATTTGAATATGGCGCAAAGGATGTAAAGGATTGTGTTTATTTTATTTCTAAATAATTTGAGCCAAAAACGTGGAGCTGTACTTTGCAACCTTCGATTTCGTCCTTAAATGTTATTAAGATATTTAGTGTATCTAAATCGATGCTTTATGTCCACCATTACTAATAAATTTAAGGAATCTTTCTGTTGGAATCCCCTTTTCAGTGATATACAGTCTGTTTTCTGTTGATCGGTGTGCAATCAAGTTATTTAATCAACACTGGTTGAATAGTATTTACTTTTGTTGAGCCCTTTATCATATTTCCTAAATTGCTACTAAATCATCGAACTTATTGCACACTATTTTAGAAAGAAATGACCCGCTTTTTTGTCATCAATGGCTACAATTGAATTAACACCTAAATGTAAAAACTTCATGATATTGAGGGAACTGGAAAATTGCCCTCTTTTTGGTTCAAATTCAATCTAAACTGTATTCAAATCCAAGCTGGACTAATGGCCGTTGACGGTCATTTTGACATTTTTACGTCACCACTGCGACTATCAAAATATTTAGATTGAATTTGAACCAAAAAGGAGGCAATTTTCTAGAATTCAGAAATGGCTGGGTTATTTGAACAAAAGTTGTAGATTTTTGAATGCTAAATACGATGTCGTTAAAAAAATTGGGGCATTCCATTTGAAATATGCAAGTTATTGAGGTTTGAAGTTACGCAACTTCGGAGGCCTATTTCGGGGATTGCGGAATACTTTATTTAAAATTCAAATATATCAAAACGTAGCTTATTACATCCTCTTTGAGCCTTTGGAAGACCGATTTCGATATTCGCAACGATCAATTTTAGACATAAAGCAATTTACATAAAGTGGCGATAAAATGGAACGAGAAATCCAAAAATGCAATGGAAATTTGGGAGTTTCATTTAAAATAACGAAGTTGGTAGCTACTTCCGGTATTTTCGGAAGTACCACCATCTTAAAAATATTTTGGTTAGATTTAGAATGGTCGATTCTCATACCAAATTTAATTAGTCTACGACAGGGGGAAGTCAAAAAGTTTCTTACGAACGGGCTACGTGAATCAGCCTGTATACACGGGAAAGTAAAAAACAACATTTCAAAAATGAAAATTAAGAAATTAACCAATTTATGAAGGATAAGTTTAGGGTGAACGTGTTTTATACACTTTTAGACATTGCAATGTATTCGTTAACAGGATGTTTTTTAGGAGCTTTAATCAGACATTTCTGGAAAAGTTTTATAGGTAGGTTTTCGAAAATTTGAAATTAGATAGGTGTTACTCTGAAAGCCGAATGGATGTAAAATATTTTTATGCACAGATACATCATAATGAGGTTATTATAACCTTGGTTACCTGAACATAAACAACTCTTTATGGCCCGCGGGCCTCTATAGCCCGCGAGCCATAAAGAAACGTCAATTAAAATGACATTAAAATGGCAATGGAAATAATACAGTTTTTGAACAAAATTAAAATGGATACCCTTGTTTACTGCTTTTACTATTGCAACGTATTTTAATATTTATAGCAACGTACTTCAAGCGGCTTGATATTTAAATTATTTGATATAAATACTTTCTGTGCATAAAATAGTGTATGCATTTCTGGCGTAACTTGCTTTTATGGCCCTACGACCTTTTTCTAGCCCTCGCTACCACTCGGGCTTGAAATAAGGCTTCGGGTCATAAAAGCTTCTTTACGCCCTTGATGCATAAATAACTATTAAAATGGCAGCATATCCCTATTCTTCCTCTATTCGCTGCTGAAAACTCGGTTGCCATAACTACAACGGTCTTCAAGTACGGCACTCTCAAAGTACCGTCTGCTTCCGCCATTTTTTTTTAAAGTCGAATCGGCGTTCATAGTAACCCCTAAGTATAAATTTTGAATCTTTTGAAAATGTAGGTATTAACAATGTCTATTACATACCTATTCTTATAATTATAATTACATTTTTTAGTTATTTTCAAATTTTTTCCTTTTCTAAAGTTTTTATTTTACTAAAGGAGCATTTGAATTGTAGGTGAATATTTTGGTACCAGATTTGGATCAGTGAAAATTTGACGTTTCAGTAGAAATGGCAGGCAGGCGCCGGCGCCGGCCCTGTGAACATAGAGTATTTTACAAGAGGAAATTATAGCCTGTTTTACATTTTCTATGCAGTCATACTTATTATACAATAATCAAAGGTCTTGCGATCAAATTTTACGCTAAAATAACAATAACCGTTACAATCCAGAAACAGAAATCAGCAACCGCCGTAAGAAATAACGAAC
Source organism: Pyrocoelia pectoralis (assembly GCA_036250285.1). Taxonomy (NCBI): domain Eukaryota; kingdom Metazoa; phylum Arthropoda; class Insecta; order Coleoptera; family Lampyridae; genus Pyrocoelia; species Pyrocoelia pectoralis. The sequence goes on along the minus strand of CM070075.1, from coordinate 3,420,351 downwards.
ATTGTCTGACAAAGAGAATAGGAGACTAACAGAAAAAAATCGTATATAGACACTTTTTTACAAATTAATTTACAATTAGTCGAGGTGCGTCAAATTATCTCTAATGTTCTTAAATCTAAACTCATCAAAACCACGTATGGAATGTATGTAATTTTATCTACTAACCCATTGCAGCTTTATTATGGTAAAATAATTCTAAAAGCTCACAAATACATATAGGATGGTGTCAAAACCAGATACGAGTGGCGAACAGCGACTATTATTGTAACTATGTATGCATAGAACACTAGAAACGCTAAGAAATTCTGTTGTAATTGTTGATCTATTGTTAAACTTTTGAGTTTCTCGAGTACCAGAAATGCATTTCATAATAAATGTGATAAAAATGAATGAATTATGCATTCTACACAGAAAATATCGTTAATAAGAGAGACTCTTTTCACAAAGGCTGTAAAGTGTAACCATACCTTTTACCTACAGAAACTAGCCAAATGTATTGCTAATTTCGCAAGAAGTATTTCGAACTAATGAATCAGTTGCTCTAGGTCTCGAAGGTAACGCCAATGTGAGAATGCTAGACAAAGAGCGTTTAAAGGCTATCCATAAATATCGATGTAGCTACACCAATCTCTGCAAAGTTTAGTATTCTAAAACAGAATGTAGAAAATTGAGAGTTATGCGTTTTGGTATTATTTGGTGATTTTATTAGTTTTAGAGTAGGTAGTAACATTGACTTTATAATAGTAGTAATAACAAAATTTTCTGTTATTTAAAGCTCTCTGTCCTACTGCGTGAGTTGTTTTCCATGTAGCTAAACTTTTAAGAAATGTGCCTAGGTGTCAATCTTTCAAAATCACTTCTATTCATCGTTGGATACTATTCTCCTTTTACACGTTCTCAGATATGTAATTCCAAATTTCTCCGCGAATCCATGACAAAGCAACGTTTTGTAAAGAAAAAATTTCAAAATAACAAATTGAACATCTTCACCATCTTTGATGTACAACATTTGCACTTACATCGCAGTTTGTGAACTTGGAATCCTTTTGATCCTCTTACATGCAACATTTTTGGTATAGAATTGAAAGAACATTATCCTTTCGATCAATTAATCCAAATGAGAATTTGAAACTAATTTTTGATTTAAGGTACGCATATAGTACAAAAAAAAACAGAATAGAAACTTATGAGCACATATGCGACTTTCTGGTAAGTGCAAAGTGAAATTGTATTGCATAGGAATTTCAACAATTTTGGTTGAAAGCGCCATTTTATGACATCGCATGATTCAAGAAGTTTTATTTTTCTCACTTTTATTTATTATTTTACAACCTTTTTCTTTTACTTATAATGAACTAACGTGGCTTGTATACTTACTTTTAACCTAAAATATCTTTCTTACAGGTGTTTGTTAAATTTTATAATAAACATGTATGTGCAGTTGTATAATTAACACAACCTACAGCACTTGCAACAATAGCCATTTACTTTATTTCAGTTTTCATCCTCGGCGCATGCTGTTTTTTTTAATGGTATGTGCAGTTTGTCGCGGTCGCGGCATGTGCTGGTACTGCTTACCATTTTACCTTACCATTTCCATCGACAGTCACTCTCCATATCGCGAACAGTTGCGAGTTCCGTGCAGTGAACTTGAGACCGCAATGCGTTACTTATAAACTAAAAATTTAAACATTTTAAAGTACCTTTAACAATTCCGTGCGGGTTTCCGTATTAACCGATCGTTAAAATCTCCACTTTATAAATTTAAGTGAAGGTGAATTTTCACACTTTTGGAAAACTTTTCGTTCATTTTTAGGGTAAGTTCAATCTAGAAAGGTACACCTCTTACAATTAAATTCAGTTTACAATTTCATAATAGTATTCCAACTAAGCTAATTAAGTGTCAGTGGGAGATAACTGCTTATATAATTATTTTTCGCAATGTGCAATTATAAATGTAATTGATAGTTTTCATTAACATTTTTTCTAATTGACAATTTGTGATAGTTTTTTTACATTTTTGTTTAATTAAAAATCTGCTCATGACATTTAAAAATTTATCGAAAATCGTTTTGATAATTTTTTATAGATTTTATTACTAATAATAAGGAACTGGTTTATACTAGGCAATTTTTCTCAAAATTTATAAACGCTACGTGGCTCGAGGTGCATAAATTAGACTAATCAAACCAATAAGTGCCGTATTTCGTAAATATATTCATAGAATTATTAATGAATTTATATGAGAATTTGTTAAAACTCGTTTTACATATGAATGAACAATTCAGGCATGGGAAATGTTCTTATATATGAAACATTAATAATTCTTCTTAAACGCCGATTACGAAATTTTCAACTTTCTTTAGTATTTTTTTTTATTTACACAAGAGCTGCAGGTTTTTTCGAATTTTCAATGTCTTGTTCACGTTACGAAATCACAACTAATTTACATGCCGCGGTATTTGTAAAAAAATGCAGCGCATTCTTAGAATTGTTGCTATTTAGTGTGGTCTGAAAACCCATTATTTATTCAAATATTGAAAACCTATTAAATATGTTACCATATTATGAAAAATCTTCTTCTTCCGCTTAGTTCGTTGAATTAATTGAATTTTTATTGTTGAAATCTATCATTTTCCTACGAAAGGATTTGAAAAATGAACACAAAATTGTGCTATAAATTATATTCGGTGGTTCAACCCATTTCTAAGAAGGTAAAAGTGTTTGAAGAAGACAAAAGTGGAGCTGCGGTTTAGTTCACGCCTTTTTAGGTGGTCTGCATATCTTTCGGTTTTAAAAATGTTTAATAAGTGCTTTTTACGTTATGGTAACCACAAAGATTCGTTATTTCCCTCATTACCTCTCGAATGAGTTAACATCCATTTGTTCATTTTTATTTTGTTCAAATCGGGAAAAATCCATTTGTTCATTTTTATTTTGTTCAAATCGGGAAAAATGTTTAAGTAGGAAATTCATTAAATTTTGGCAAGAGAAATTTTTAAATTTTTGAAAATTTCTAGTAAGTATACTGCAGGTACATTCAATGAGTATGTATCTATATACTGTATAGGAATTGGGGCTAATGGGAAAAATGTAGGAAATTCATTAAATTTTGGCAAAAGAGGAATTTTAAAATTTTTGGAAATTTCTAGTATAATGCAGGTATATTCAATAAGTATGTATTATTAGATTGTTATTATTATTATTATTAGACTGTATAGGAATTGGGACTAATGGGATGTTTGGAAATATGTATAAACCAACCTTCAATGAATCGAATTCAGCTTATTTATAAAAAAAAATGTAGTTACGTCTTCGCTGAAAAGAAGAAAGAGGGCGTTTCTCACACAAATGTTCGATTTGTTATATTGAAATTGTTTCTTTACAAAACGTTGCTCCTTGGTCAACCAATTGTATGAATTCGCGGAGAAATTTGGCATTATCTTCAGACTCTTTCCTAATACAGGCTAAAATGTTCATCTTTCTAACAAATTATGTTCAGACGCTATATGGTCACTGACTTAACATGATTTCATATTTGCTTGCATCCTATTCAAGACCCCCTTCCTTCCCCTCATTTGTAAGTATCATTTTCCTCGACTTTTGTTGTTCTTCGACAATTTCGAATCACTTCATTCGTAAAAGAGTTCGTCGATTTCTTGTTTTGAACCTCCCTGTATAAAGAATTTAGCATCTAAACATGATGTAACCACATTTTACAACTTTAAAAATGTTAGAAGTATTACAGATAAAATACACGTGGAAGTATTAAGCCCTTTCTGGTATTGATTTAATAAAAGTTAAAGTATGGTCACAAATCCTAATAATACTTGTTAATCAGCTGCAAAATGTTGGGAATACCCTTGAGAAATGGGAGTTTTTCCTTGCTCTACAAGAGACGATCCGATTATCTTACATAATATATAGAACCTTCACTCGACTAAATTCAACCTCTCTTTTTTGCATCCAACAAATGTAATTGTACGATATCGTTGTAACTATCACACATTTTCCAGTTGGCATTAATTTTTGTGTTGGTGCAATTTGCCATAATGAAGACTAGTTCATTTGCAACAAAATAATATAAAACCGCACCGAACGATAGTGACCAAAGTTTGCATAACATAAGAAGAACAAAGACAACACGCGTAAGTGTGTATTTGAAAAAACGAACGAAAGAAGAGCAAACACACACAAGCGTACTAATTATGATCAAACTTCCTATTGAATATATTATGTATGCATTCGTGCATTTATTGCAGCTAGAACTGTTATAATATCCATGGTCGCAACGTAACCTCGATTAACCTTTTATTGTTAAATTAACAATATTCGTAATACACATACATAACTAGATTTGGAAATTTTTCTTTTCCATACGCATTACAAACTTTAATTGTAGAAATTTTGAGGAAATCAAGAACAAAGAAATTACCGTGTATGTAACTAAAAAAAAACTTTTACTAACTATATTCTACATTTTTTTTGAATACTCCATTGTGTGAAGTGGAATTCTAACTGTAAAACAAATTTTAGCAAACAGTATATTTCAAGAATTTTTTTCATAATAATAGTATTTATATTTCGCAGTTCGCACCTCGCCGTTGTATGGAAAAAGTTTGATGAGATGAGTTGTCGTAAATAGTAACGGGTATTAGGTTTATTTCCGTATATTTATAATATATCAATTGTTAATAAATACATCGTTCAAGGTTATCTTGAGTACCCATTAACGATAGTTTAATTTAGTATCCAGTCTTGTACGGACATTAAAATAGAGAAAGTCGAATTAAAACGTTTTTATATGACAACAACTGCAATTCTTTTTCTTTGTTAAAATTTCAATGAGTTATGTTTTTTCGTAACCGTAGTAAATGTGAGTAACCTTCGCTTAATTAGTTGTGCGTATTTATATTTCTTATGAGAGGAATAAATTAATCTTGTTTCTGTTATGCCGTTGTTGGGAGATATCCAACAATAATCTAATATGGAATTACCTTGACCAGAATGTTTTTCATAAAAATGTTGTAAACAGTGTGGTATAAAATTGTTTCCTTGCAAGGTAAATGACACTACTTTTATTTTGGTTATAACTGTTGTAGCCCCGTTTATATAACAACTTACACGGTAGAGTCATAATCAGGATTGTCTTTAACTGTATTTCATGTGGACGTACCTTACGATCTTCATTTGCATACAAGAAATAATTTAGGCTATTCTTGTCAAAAAAATTGTTTATAGATCCGAACTTGTTTTTCTGACGCAGACTAAAGCACAGTGAAAGTCTTGTCATACACACTCCTATAATCATCTAAATGTCTTCTTGGCATAACTGTCTAAAATTTAATATTGACATTTAACAACAATAATGTTTACCTTCAAACTAACTAGTTGAATTGACTTTTATAATTTGATGTATTATTTAATTAAGAGTTAAATTGACACTTTTCTGATTAATTCTTTATAATTTTATATTTCGTCACACCTTGATTTAAGAAGTTTACAAGGTAATCCTGAGCAGCGATTGCACCTCCAAACGAAAATGTAAATAACGCCTTCTGGCTTATCCAAAAAAGAAGTAGGTAAATCTACTGATATATAAAATTAATATTATTGATGAGCTCGGATGTTAACTACTCACTTTCTTGCAATCTTCGTAACTTTCGATCTTAAAAATATAGACAATCAATTGGTTTGTTTCAATGGGAGCCCCCCCCCCCCCCCGCCTCTGTAGTTCCAAATTCTGCTGGTATAATGTATTCGGTGAACTGATTAAGAGAAGAGGTGGTACATAAGGGTGCAAATGATAACGATGGTGACTTCCATTTTCTTATTTTTACTTTGAGGTATGCCGTAGCCGTACTATAGAAATATTAGAGACTAGCAAAAAAAATTAGCAAATAGTTATAAAATGTATTTTATTCACTAACTTATCTAAATTTAATCGCTGAATAGCAACGGTTTATTGCTATTTTAATGTTCTATTAAATCTAGCAGATAGAGAAGTGAAATTCAAATGGTTTTATGAAGTCATTGTAGAAGGAAAAAATTTTGTAGTGTTAAGTTTTGCAAATTCCTATTAAATTATTTTGGCTACGGTAGAAGGTAAAAGTGAATTCGTAGAAGAACATTAAAGACGGTATTTCCCAATAGAATCTCTTAACATTTAGTTTAATACCCTATAACGCTATAACTTGCAGAATATAGACATCTTTTCTATCTGTTCTTTTAATGGTCATTAATGTAAACCGAATCGTAAAGTGTACACTCATGATCATTATTAATTCGTAAAATTGCAAAATATTTGCCATTAAAGCGTTATTTATGGTAAAGTAAATTTTTAAAAATTTCTTGTCGGATTAACTTATGACAATTCTCAAACCGTGTAAAGCCATATTTTTGTTAGTTCCAAAATTATCCCTTTATACGTGAGCCAAAGGAAAATTATCATAATAAATAAGAAACAAAATATTCGAAATTTATTCTACAAATAAAACAATAATAGTTTGAACCCATTTTCATTATTTGGGATTTCAAGGGAATAATTTCAATGAGACCAAGTACTCAGACGTACCCATCGTCATTTCGCCAAATTACACATTCGGGGTAGCAAAAAGTACTGAAAAGGAATTATTGTTAAGAATAAAATTAAGTATCAAAATTCTCGCGACATTTTTAGACCTATCAAAGGCGTTTGATAGTGTCTTGTGTCAAATACGAAAATTGAAATTGGATTTTCATTCAAGTAGTCTATTAACGTTAACAGAATCATATCCACGTGACGTGTGTTATTTCCGAGAGACTGTTGATTCCTGCTGTTCCTAATCCACCATTACATATGATCCCCTGTCGATTGTTTCTTCTGCACCCTGTTATTACAATGAATAACTTTGTATTCGATTTTTCTTTTGATAACCCTTAATCTGTAAATCAATTTTCTTACATGCGTAATTCGCAGATTTTCAGCACTCACAATTCAATTTTCATTTAATGGGAAACGGATTTTCACCAATACTTTCTTTAAGTATTTGGATGCAGTGTTGAATCTTGAGAATGTCGGCACGCTGTTTTATTTTTTAATACTCACAGCATTTAAGGAATTGGAAATATAATTTTAACATGAAATAATGATGTCTCAGGGATACCGTTACACAAATAAAAATATTTTTAATTATAATTTTGAATTCTTGTATAAAAAAATATTCGACAGTTATTTTTGTTCGTAGGAAATATTTGCAATTATTAGATATATCATATTATATTTGTAAGTAATAGATAGTTTAAAAACCTTACAAATCTCACATATTTACTGATATTGAATCATTATTAAGAAGGAATACTTTTACAATATCTTTACTTGTATGAAAATATCTTTGAGATATTTAAACATCTTTGATATTTGAAAATATGTCAACCATATTTAAAATATCTAAGATAATAAGAAAATATTAGTTCGAATTAATACGTCGAAATAGATATGGCAACCTCCTGAAATTAATTCTTCCACCCGCAAAAACTCTAAAGATGTCTCTGTTCATCTATTCGTGACTTTTCCAGAACACTGCCCCGGCATATTTAAATATTTTATCCATTTATTCTATGGAAATTATAACTTTTCTGGTTAAAGTCAATCAGCTGATGAAATAGATCTTCGCGTCGAAGTTAGAATTATTTATTAAGATATTTTGAATAATTTAAAAATAGCATTGAAAATTATTTATTTTGGTTTAAACTGTGTAGGTAATGGTTTTTCATTGGTTAAATAATACAAACGTTTCGGACACCACTTACAGGTGCCTTCTTCAGTGGGTTAAAATTAAAATTAAAGGAAAAGAAAACTGGCAAATTGTACAATTAAAACTGAAAAATCTTCAATAGCAGAACATGCGTTAAATAATCTTAGTCATGATATTCTATTTCATAATATGAACATTTTATCAAGACCTTCTAATTTTTATGTTCGCCTTCAACGTGAAGCTATTGAAATTTATAAACATCCTAATAATATTAATAGACAATCTGATATTTGCCTTAATAAGGCTTGGCACTTGGTTTTGAAGCATGTTCGTGTGATAGATAATCATATTTAATTATTTAGTTGGCATATTTAATAGTTGACAATTTAGTTTTAATTGTACAATTTGTCAGTTTTCTTTTGTAAATGGTGTCCGAAACGTTTGGATTATTTAATCAATAAAAAACCATTACCTACACAGTTTAACCCAAAATAAATAATTTTCAATTATAATGAACAACTGTGGAAGCTTTCATTATTATAGTTTAAAAATATCTCAAAAGGATCTGTAAATGACATAATATACGTTTGAGTTACTTACTTATACCTATATCTTTGAAGTACGTGAAAATACAATTTATATTATACAAGACAATGTTGTTTAATGGTATCTTTGAGGTATCCCCTTAGTACGTAAAAGTAAAACAACGTAATATCCTTGAGATATTCTTAATTCTTAATGTAGTGAGTACATCAATTTAGAATATTACTAAGATACTGTTAAATAACACTTATATATTTTAGATATTTGGAATATCATCAGAATTTACCAATTTTGTGCTCACATTATTCCGTAATTAAAAATATCTTAGAAAAATTTTAAATTGAAATTACCAGTTGAATGTATGCAATAATTAGTGGAATATATTTGAATGAAGGCAATTCACGTTAAAAAATATCTCAAAAATGTTTATAAATACCAGCATTTCCAACATCTTAAGAAATATTCTATGAAATCAATAAATTGACGATTTCTAAGACGTTTCTTAAGTAACTATCAGTATCTCTGAGATATGTGTATTTCACTTTTAATTTAAAATGAAAATTTTTCTAATTCCCTAAGTTTTCAAAGCAAAACGGCGATCTATAGAATGTGGTGGTGTGGATTTCTTTATTAAACCGTGGGAATTTCAGTTTTCAGAAACACTTTAATTGAATGCCGAGTTTCCTGTTCAGGCAGACCGTTAAATGTATCGAAAACACGAATTCTTTGATTCATTCCACATTTTAACAATATCAATCTCTTGTTCTTGTGATACACGTACTGTAGATTTGTATGTGACCCAACATTTACCTGAAACAAAAAGCACAATGTACTATATATCCTGTACTGTATTTTAGAAGATTTTCGGTATCTCGTTGATAAATTGTTTCATTTATTTTTCTTTGAATTGATTTCAAACGATATAAAATAAATCAAATCAAATCAAAAAATTTTTCTTTTAGGCTATCGTTTGACAATTTTGCTAACTTGCCTAAAACGAGTTATTATCTTATGATGGTCACTCATGCTGTGAAACGTGTTATCTTTTTAAATAAAATATTTTTGTGGTTATTGTGTTGGACCTTAGTTCAATGGCCACAAGTGTTCCAATTCTCCCAGCAATATTTTATTTTTATAGTAAGTAACTGTAGTAATTTGAAACGAAATCCACACTAAAGACACATTTTGGTTTGCTAACTGTTTAAATCTATAAGTTTCTACGATTATATAACGTTAACAAAAATAGTCATGATTTATGTGATGAGCTACATACCTACAAGTTTTCTTCCAATTTATGTGATGCCTTACTTACCAGCTCGCAGCCAAAGCAAGTTTTGGTTTAATGTAATTATGATGTAAATGAATTTTATAACTATAACTGCCAAATAATAATAGAACAAGATTAATGAATCTGTTTTGATTTTTTATCGCTGCAAGGTATTATTAGAAAAAGGTGCATGAAACTGGTGCACATGGATCGAATATTTTAAGCCAAAAAAATGTAGGTTTACTTATATCTACAATCACGTTCGTTAAATACAGAAACATCCAAATTGAATAGGGGATAATGAAATTAGAAATGCCTTTTGTTCACCCCGCCCAAATACAATGGATATTTGTGCCGTGCGTACTCTTGTTTATAGTAAATTGTGCTATAGCATTTTTACATTTATTCAAAATGAATGAAAAACGAGGTGTAAGAAGAGTTTGTTACTAAATTTAGCTTCCTAAACTTGCCCTTTTACTGATCTGCCAAAATTTCTGTTGTTCGACCCTGATAAAATCATCTTTATTTATAATCGAACAACCGATACACTTTTGTAAAGCCACCGTAATAAAGAATTTATTTCATTTGTCGAGAGGAGTGAATGCGACTGTCTTAATATATTCTTTGGTTTGTGGTCTGAGGATGTGCTGTAGTCATGTATCAAACACATTTGTTCTGTGTACCTTTCGTCGTTTTTGAGAGCCTCATCAGTACCCTACGACATAAATTTGTTGCCCCCTGTGATAATGAGGAGAATTCACAGTCCCAAGAGGCAGAGGTCGTGATTTTTATGGCCGAACGATTTTTTTCGCAGAAGCCAAAGAACGACAGCCAAGGTCAAAGTCTTTATTACCTCAGAGGTATAGTGGGCCACTCACGGTTCTCCGTCGGGCGCAATAGAGTCCTTTTGGTTCGAGGCATAGGTACATATTACTCGTATTATTGAATTGGAAGAAGAAATAAAATTAAAAGATGTTTTTATTGAAAATTAACAAGATTCTAAATCACGGAAACTGAGACAGCATCGACATACATTCGGCTGCACCGCAAGAACATTGACACCTGCTAGAGATGAGATAGACCACCCCTTCTCCTTTCTTTGAGTTTACCGTTCGTCACCCGTTTCTTCCCGATTTATGCCTAGAAGTTTGAGAGGGCTTAGCCCCCCCCCCCAACTTCGCCCATGTAATGGACATGCCTCGCAGTATTAATTTGAAAAGTGGTCTGTATAAAATACTGTAGGAAGACTAGGGAGACGATATAAACGGCAGCTGCTCTATTAACATTAAATCCAAGTAATTGCGAGGAATGTAAAATGTTCTGAAATTGTTACGTACTAATAAAAAATAAGGTCGGCATTTATGAAATACGTTTGGGATCTGTGGTTTTCGAAGAAACCTGAAGAGAGGGTTCATTGTTATTATTGCAAAAATTCTTACATGTCTTCTATTTCGGAATATTCGAACACAAGCAGGTATATCCATTTAATCGAAAATTCAACGGATAATTTCGATTAAACGGATCAATTAGTTTCAATACACGATAAATTACGCTCGAAATTTGAATAGTTTAACAAGCGTATAAATAATTTGGGTGCAGTTTGCAATGTACACGAAAAATGTTGTTAGTTTTGCGGAAGCGGTAGCCAACCATGGTTTTCTAATACCCTCTGGTGAGATTACCTAACATTATTTTACCTTTAAATAACCAATAAACACCTACGTCTCGATTTTAATAATATTTTGCACTCTCGAGAGCTATCCCCAGAAATGAGTTATTACTACACTTATTTATTATATATGCATCTAGAATCGTGAACGGCGGCGGCGGCGATATGTAGGTGTTTCCAGGTAGCGAACATTTTTTTTTCTGTTAATATTTATTATAACGCGGTTAATGATAACTTCATTATTACCATAAAGTATGGATGGATGCAGTGGGGGAGATTGAACGTGTGCTACTTATAAATTATAAGGTATTTTAATTTTGAGTTCAATTGCATCTACAGTTAAAAGCAACTGTATTTCTCTATTCATGCATTGACGAGGTAAAAACCCTGACTCAGCGTAAATAATTAGAATAGTTTTGGGATAAATGTTAATGTTGTGTATATCTAATACCTTCTGTTTAATATGCTAAAGGTGACATGACAGAATTTATACGAAGAATTATGTCGAAATGTAGGTATACTGAAATGCACAGACTACCTTGACACCAAAATGGAAAAGCCTAAACGACAGAGCAACTCACAATTACAATGTTAGGAAGAGAATTGTGTAATTTTAACAATAAAATGCAGAAGCACGTATATAACCGTTTCATATTATTCTTACGTAACGATTATTATTTAGGTAATACGTTTGGCCTCTGCTTTTCATATTTAGTCAAAGTAGTGATAAGTTAATATTTATGCCACTTTCTTTTATTTAATAATAACATATAACATACATATATATGTGTAGATAATTATTGCACCTTTATAATGGATCAGATACGAGTGGCCTCGTTTTTTCTAAGTGAAGAAATAATTAATTGTGTTTTGTTAAACGGGGCTTTGTAGATAACATACAGTAATTACGGGGCGGTTTTGCCATGTTGGTATTTCAGAAATGTAGAATTCTATTGCAACACTTAATGTGGGTGTATTATGGCCTGTTTCGTATAAAATTCATCACACTCGTTTTGATTTTGAAATTTTGATTAAGGAATGCAGTAACAGTTTCATCTATTTATTAGATAATAATATTTATTTCGAGATGTTGTAATTCAACGCATTTGGTACAGATTTGAAATATTACGACGAAATGTAGGGTTCCATTCTTACAAGGGGGGGGGGAGGTAAATTTAATACCTTTAACCAATATAATGAGATGAAATGCGACGACGATTATGTTTTTTGGAGTATGTAAAACATTAACGATGCAAAATTAACAGCTATTAAAATTTTGACCATTTCATTATGTATTTATTTATATTTAACGTATAATGAAATGAATACTTGGATAAGTGGCGACATGTTGCCAAACCTAACTGGTTTCATTATCAAGCGAACTGAAGAATGATAAAAATTAAGACTAATGATCAAAATTTTAATACCTGTTAATTTTGAATCGTTAACAGCTTTACTTACTCCAAAAAACATAATTGTCGTCGCATTTCATCTTAAAGGGGAGGTTGTGAGTTGTTTTAATATTTTTTATTTCTCGTTTACCCCCTTTCTTTTTTAATTTATCTGTTATGCGAAGAATGTCGTTCGCTAATATAGGTACACTATTATGCAATTAACGATTATGTAGGATAAGTTTAAGTTTAACTTTATACAAAGTAAAAAATTTAGCCCATCTCGTGCTTTCGACTCACAGAACTGTCGATTACTAATGAACTTTTGTGTTGGCGACCTCTGATAAGAAATTAATCAAATTACGAACGTGATAACGGATCTATAAAGTGAATAACAGTAATATAAAACATGTTATTTGTTACTCTTCCGTAAACGTCAATTAATCGAAGAAACAATGAAATGTCACTTTTACACGGTGCTAACTCGTAAAATTGGCAACTGACCTGTTACAATTTTACGATTCAGTAGCATTGTTTACTTTTGAAAATTTTGTTTTATTGTTATCATTTACACTAACAATAAATCTACACAAACAAATAAATTACACAATTTAATTATCCAGCCGATGAAGTTGAAGGTACATCAGTTAGGTCAATGGCATGAAATACGTTTTTGTCATTTCAATTTCGCTTTTAATCGATTCATTAACTGTACGATACTTTTGTCTGGATGCACGTGTTAGTCAAAATATCTTCAACCCCATTCGTCATAATGGCCTTAATTTCAGAATATACTTTGTGACTTTCAGTCGATATTTAAGCTGTACTACTGGATGTTATTGACGATCTATTATCAGCCCATGTTCAGTAATGTTGAACTGGAGTAAAGCGTTCGATAGAACAATCTGTTCCTATAGTAAAAAGTACAAAGGAGTATATTGTCGTGGTGTTCCCCAAGATTCAATTCAATTCAAGAATAAATGTAGAAAGTGCATTGAGGGAATACAGCAAACGTGGTATTCTCCTGATGTAGAAACGCACGTTTCCTTATAGTTGATGGAGAGAACTTCCTTACTCACCAAAAACAGGTACTTAAACTTCTTTGGTGATGGTGAATCCCTTTTAAGCCACTGCATGGATTTGGTTGCACCCTGGTCCATAATAATCAACCCACGGTTCATCCCAATACAATACAGTAAAGAGGTCCAAAAATTATTGTCCAATTATTTTGCACGCAGCCTCTTCTTGGGACGAATATCTTTTACTACTACATTTTCGATTTTTTGGACCAGTTTCAACTGATACTATGCTCTGAATAAATATACATATTAATCCTCTCGAACTGCAGACTGCAATGATTTCTGGAGGCACGTAAAACACGCATCTACATAGAATTTGGTACTAAGAACTAAGAAGCTTTTCATAATGACTTTTCGTATGTACTAATTTATTGTTTCTGTGAGAATAGTACTTGAAAATAATATAATTAGAAAGTAACATGTTACTTTAGTGGAAGCCATAGCTTTTGAAAATGATACCCATTGAATGGATTAAAGAGATCTGGTAAGAAAATAACCGAACTTAAATTTGTCAAGCTTATGGAACGCATAGGCTCACCCGGCCAGTCTCTGCGTTCCACCCCATTTAGAGATTCAAATTAACACCTTCAATGGATTCAATCAATTTTGTCAAGCTTATTATTGCTTTAGAAATTAAAATTAAAATTTTATCATGGCCTGTAGCATCAAACCACTAAGATTATCGAACTGTGTATAATTTATCCGGTATTATAATCATTATTCGTTCAAAAATTTAGGCCTTTTGGTAACCACAACTAAAGTAATTAGGTTGATAAATGGTCACTTTAGATTGCTTTATCAGTATTGGTCGACAGAAATGTTAAAAGAAACGAATCCTCGTACGAGCATATAAGGGGTTGAAATATTCCACAGTGGGGTTTTAATTTATCTTACTCTATCAGTTTTCGGGTATTAAGGAAAATTTCATCCCCTTAGACTCTCGTGCGATATTTGTCTAATTTCAGAAAATCATTCGAAATATTAATAAATTAATAATGGGTGGTAATTTTCGCGGTCCCAAGAATTGTCACTCTAGGCCCAAGAATTATTATTTCTACCCCAAGTATTATTTTTTCGACCCCAGCTTTTTAATTATTTTGGTCACAAGATTTCTGATCCCAAGAATTAATATATAAACCCCCAAAAAAAAATTCCTAGGATGCATTAAATAATATTTCATTAATAATACTAACTACTTAAATTATAAACTTTCTCTGATGATTTTGAAAACTGTTTGCTGAGAATTTGGCTACCAACTTTACAATTTTGAATTGGCATCAAACTGTTTTCTGAAATAAATCCTAGAAAACAAACCTTGTTGAGCGTTTTACAAAAAATGAATGGAAACTACAATGCGAACGTAAAAAGATACCGGTTTTCAAAATAAATGTAATGTAGCAGGTATAATTAGAGAAAATATCAAAGAAATATTACACGCGTTACCTAATTACGTAGAAGAAACATGTGTTCAATTGTTCCATTAACAATAACCTGTTGAAAGGTTGTCTGTGTTTAAACTGATAACATAAAATTTGATTTAATATAAACTATTTAAGGTAGTCTGTTATTTACCGCGAACGTAGAGTGCCGATTTGTGAACATTTTTGAACAGTTTAAGGGTGCCGATTGAAAGACTATTTGATTTGGGCTGTTTTGTGTTGCAACAAAAAGGTATGGAAAGATTTTTGTTAGTATATAGTTAAGGTTCTTCATTTCCTGTTTTAATCCCCCAAATTAGTAATTATAATGAAGGTGAATTGTTCATGTGAATTTGAATGCATTGAGAAGTTAATTGCTTATAATGAAATTGGTGATAACCGGGAAGGAAGCAAAAATAGCCTAAATCCTCAGGAGAGAAAATCATATCCCTTTAAGTAGTTGTAGCTCTCTTCGGTTATTAACAAAGTACAACAAAAGGCGAATGATGTAATGTATGCGGACAGCTTGTTATTGACGTTTTGATGGTATAACGTTAAACAAATTTTGGTAAAGAGCTTGTTGGCGTACATCAACACAGAAAAATGGCTCACACTCAGTTACAAAAATGATTAATTTTTCTGCTTACAAATAAAATAATATGATACTTCCTTGCACTCTGTGCAGCAAAGTTTATATGGCGTGGTACTCGGCTGTGGATCGCTCAAAATAAAATGGCTAACCACAGACACGTCAACCCTACTATTTAAAGGCGTACATTCTTTCGTTGATTTTCGATTTTAGTCTCCCCTATCCTTTATGACATCAAAATTTGTTCCATTTTCAACCCCCATACATTTTCATGGATCGTGATTCTCTTAAACTGTTGAATCGAGTGTTCATAGTGCAAACTAATAACTTCTTGGCAAATAACCTTCGCGAGGAGCAAACTTTTCCATTAAGATTCTGCAGCTTCTCTGGTGTCGACCATTCAGTTATTCATCGTCTGTCAATCCAACGACTGATAAAATAATGTCTAATTTATATAGTTTCGCACAAAAACGGGATAACTGGAGATCAAATATCCCATGATGAAAATTCGAAGGGTTACTCCCAAGATCTTCCATTTCATTTCCCAAGTACCAGTGAGGCGTTCCTTAGTTTCTTTAACCAGAAAACTGGATATAGAAGCGATTTCCATTTATGACTATCGAGAGAGCAGTCAGTAATTGTAATTGTAATTGTAATATATATTGTGCTATCTGAATACAATAGTATTCTTACACTTGTCAATAAACAGAAAAAACAAAATAACAAATATGACTAGTATACATATTTAAGAAAAATATTTTTAGTACTAAAATACAATATTAAAACAAATAAATATTACTATCTAGGCCAGTCTAGTGGAGTTTAAGTAATCACCAACACTATAAAATGATTCATTAATTAAAAATGCTTTTAATGTTTTTTTGAACTGGTCCTTTGGTTTATTTCTAATTGAAACTGGTAGTTTATTAAATAAGTTTACTGATATGCAGTTTGGACCTCTTTGCGATTTGCTTAATCGGCAATACGGTGCTGAGTAGTTGTCATTGTATCTTGTTTCATAAGTGTGAACATCCTTTTGCTTAGTCCATAAGTGCAAGTTATGTTTAGCATATAACAAACTGTCCAAAATAAACATAGAAGGTAGAGTCAGAATTGACAATTCGCAGTATGCCTTTTTGCAGTCATCTCTATAGCCCAAATACGCTAATATTCGAACTGCTCGACGTTGAAGTTTAAATATCCGTTCCGCATGAGCGGAAGATCCCCATAATAGAATTGCGTAGGAAGCATGGGAGTGAAACAGAGCAAAATAAGCTGTTCGCAGCACAGTACTAGAAACTTCATTTTGAAGACTTTTTAAAAGATAGATGTTACGGGATAATTTTTTGCACAATGAGTTCACATGATGCTCCCATGTTAATTTGTGATCAATTATTACTCCTAGAAACTTCGTTGTATCTTCTGTATTAATTGTAGTTGAGCATTTTCTTAGTGATAATAACATTTTAAAAGTCTTGTCATTATTTAAGCATAGTTCGTTTGTGGAAAACCAGTTATATGCTTTATTTTGAGCTTCTTCACAGTCATTAATTAGGTTATTAATCACACTGTTGCTTAGAGTAAGGGTAGTGTCATCCGCAAAGAGAATTGTATTTATGTTCTTCATGTTGCTCATATGTTTGGGGAAATCGTTAATGTATACCAGAAAAAGAAGGGGTCCCAATATTGAGCCCTGGGGAACGCCTGTAGTTATTGGCTCTTTGGAGCTTGTTGATTGCCCGATTTGAACATATTGAAGTCTGTTTTCAAGATAAGAGCGTATGAGAGTAAATTAAAAATACAGTAAAAAGACGATAATTTTAGTGTCACACTTGCAGTAGCGGAATATAGTACAAGAAGTTGCGAAGAAAATAATGAAATACATAATAGAAACTATGTGGGTGGTGCCATCAGGAAAAGGGAAGCAAAGACCATACAGTTAAATCACGACATGTAGCATATTTTTCAAATTATGGTCATGAACGGTGCTCATGTGCCTTCATGTGGGATCGAATTTCGAATTTCAGAAACCCAGAATAACAATCCGAAGGTGCTGTAAATCCATCAGCAGAGCTTGTCCTTTTAGCTATCATTCACGATCACTGATGCAGAAGAACATGAATTTCTGTAGCTTCCGCGAGCAAGGCGCTGTTACTGGTTCTAAGATACTGTAAATAATATCCTAAAAGCCCTTTTTTCTAAGAATACTAGGTTACGACACCCCTGGTCGCAGTAATAAAGTTCTCGCGATTCCTAATGCTCACCCCCTTTTTCAATTAGCTCAAATGGCGAAAAGAGTAGCGAAATGTTGCAAAAAAACGTTTTGAAAGCACTAACAGTAATGACACAATACTAATTAACGAGTCTTATGTTACCAGTTGGTCGCCAAAAGCCTATTAATTAATAATTACGTATGTTGTGTGTTAAATTATCAATTTCACTCATATTTCAGGCAAAAAAACCATTATCACATCATCTTTTGTGTAAACGCGAGGAACAGAATTTGTTGAAGGTAAATGAACTTAACGAAAAATAATAACTGTATGTTTGAAAAATTATAATAAATTGTTAATGCACGAATTGATAGCTATCGTTCAAACCTTGCTTCCATATTTGTATGACAAGATGATGCAAGAAATATTGGCTATAATAAAAATGGATACAAACTTTACATTACACTATATTATAACAAAATTACTGTTACATTCGCGTATAGTTAATCAACGTAAATTACTGACCTACGACCCAAAACAGTTAGTACTGTTAGAATTAATCGATCTTCGATGGCAGAGTTTTTTTTTTAACAAACCATTAAACTTGAGGGATAGAAGTTTTAAATTAATTAAGCGCCGTACCACAATATCCAATAGCCACATCCAATCAAAATGAAGCAACTAATTCATTCTACATTTCCTGTTTAAAGTTCATTTGTAGCAAGAGCGTATTTTTAATGGATCTTAAATTAAATGTAAAATATGTGTATATAGATTCATCTCAGCTTTCTTAAGACTTGCTTTCTTGCTTGTCCGGTTACGTATTGTACAACTGCAAATATCTAATAAACCACACCTTAATTAATTACAACAATTACAATAAAAATGTCAACATGACATTGTCGAGGTGTTATAAATTAACATTATTATTTAATAAAACACCTACACGCATAAAATTACTCACATTACCGCGCGGTGTTCCACAAGGCTTCACAAATGATCCTTTAGTATTCACAGTAATCGGATATTGTCCAATTCTTACATAGATAAATTAATAAAGAGCGCTTAGTTACGTTAAGTGGTAATTTTCGGATGTGGCCTAGTTAGGCTTGCGCGTTTAATCATAAAACGTTAACTTCAATGTCGGCGTCCCTTACATTCGATGCCTTGAGTTACTTTCTTGTTATAGTGTGTTACTGTTAATAAAATTGCATAGATCCGTATTTGCACAATACTAATTTCCCGTTGCTTTCAGTGGCGTATTTAAGGTCCAGGGCCTCATCGTGCAAAAGTAGGGAGGGCCACATTATATAGGTGGTAAAAAAAGGTCTAGTTATTATATTATGGAAAAAACACAAAATGTAATGTCTCTTACATATTATGTATAATTTATTATCATTAATTTTATTTTTTGGAGGGCCTGGTTTTGCGAGGGCCTAGTCGTGCGCCGCACGACTCGCACGCCCGTTAAATACGCCACTGGTTGCTTTATGTATAAGAATTCGAACGAGTTAGAATTTTTCTTTCATCGTTCGTTAAAAATGGCTTCTAGCTTGGTTTATATTTTTATTAATTACATTCCAGTTTTAGAATATATGAACGCAACAACGCGGTATATAAAAATTACGTGCATTTCATGGGCAAACAGTAAAAAGCGGCACGGTTACATACAAGAATATTTCTTGCTTTAGATGACGATGATCTTATCCGTTTAGTTATTTACGACTAATTTTGTTTTAATGATCTCATTTAAAGAAAAATTAAAAGTAACAGTTTGTCGTAACTGAAAAATCTGCAAATATACAGATTTTTATAATTAACTGTAAAAAGTAAGTGGTGTAACGTTTTTTTATAGATGTGCATGCAACCGCTGTAACATATTTAATTATCGTTAAACGGCTAATTAAGAGCGTTCTAGTTTGAAGAGAATTTTCAGTATGTGTTTTTATTAAGACATAAATGTATCGAGTCTTCGTTTAAAATTCTCTGATTAAGTTAACGATTATCATATACCTACTTCCCTGGTCAATCTTTTGAGGTACCTAACTGAATGCTTCAAGTGGAAAAAAATATTTTCACACCATATTTGCGGAAGCAAAACGAAAATCGCGATTAAATTTCACAGAGTGAATGCCACATCATCGGTGAAAATTTATTTAATGAAGTTTTACGTTACAGTTCGAAAAATTTCGATCTACTCTGTTAATATGATAATTAAATTTATTATACTGTCGAATATGTTACAGTTTAAATGTATTGAACTATTCGTATCTAAGATGAATAAAACTGCCATTATGTCTAAATTTATAAATATTTTAATGATGTTCTTTCGGAATTATGCATTTAAGCCACACAAATATTTTGATGATATTACTACGTTAAGTATAATTCTGTCGTGCATGATTATCTACATTGCCTTTATATACTAAAGTCAATGTCAATATTCAGCAATATGACTAATGAATTAAGATTATAATCAATATAGAGGATATGTAATTGTAATATAGAATTATGTGTAATTACGTGGTGTATATGGTTAATATAATATTTTGAACAGAAATTCCAAGAATTTACATATTTATACAAATAATAAATAAAAGTAGCATCTCAATATGGTCAAACTGAGATAAATATTTCCACAATTTTTTAGGGAAGCATATGGAGTAGGAATGTGATAATTCTTGTTGGGGTTTTTTAAACACAAACTCCTTCTAACAAACCTTAAACGCCGTTTTGGAAGAAGTTCACATTTTCACGGATAGTGTATATCGTGTTCTCAAAAAATGAGAATGGTAATCGCCAGGGAATGTCAAAAATTTATTACTGCTTGGTAAAAAGTAATCGATTGGGTTTCAAATTGATGTCGTGTGTAACTGTGTACCCTATTCATCAGAGTAATTCGGGTGCTGCTATTGTGAGTACCTAATTACGAAGCCTTATGCACAGGAGGATTGTTGTGCCAAGTTATTTAGCACGTCTAATATAATTTTGATACCATGTTAATAAACATATCGCGGTTTATAACCTAAACATAGATTACTCTATACTACCCTTATGAATTATTTAGATGTTTCTATATTTTGTAATCAATCAACCATGTTTCACTTTTGCTATGAAGTTTTCGAGAACAGCCACGGACGTATAAAAAACAAATGGACTGCTAATTATGTTGAAATAATTGTCCCCTGCCTGTGCGGCGCCATACTGTGCTCAATCACAGAATAAGTAAGGGGACCTTATTCTGTGGCTCAATTTTGTATTGGTGTATTTCTAAAGGAGTAATCCACAGACCCTCAAACCACTAACAAAAAAGTGATTTGTGCACAGACCATTAAAAATATTAGTGGTCTGTGGAGTAATCTTTGATTATATATATAATCAAAGGGAGTAATGAACCCTGAAAATTTAGCGGTTATATTTGAAAATTGCCATTTCATTATTTCTGAATTTCAATTCTGTAACTATATTTTCATCATCACTAATCACTTGCTTGGTATCAACGACGATTCTGCTGTTGAAAGTATTTGTAAAATTTCTTCTGGAACGTGGTTTTCGATGTACTCCAAAATGGCATATAATATGTGTAACCATTTAACAAACAAAACTTGTTTATTTACACACGACACATAGGTAGCAACAATCGTTTCCAACGAAACATCACGCTCTATTCATACTATGTATATAAAAAATGTCAAATATGAAAGCAACGAAAGGTAAGATATAAAACATTGAGGTTAAGTCAAAGACTTTGAAGTTTGGACCACTTTCGATTTGACGTTTGAAATTGCCAACTAAAATCGATCTCTACAAGAAAATAACTAACTAAGAGCACAGTATGGCGGCTCCCATGGTGGGGACAAATAAATGTTGCCGGTACGTACCAATTAGCAGTCCATTTGTTTTTTATACGTCCGTGAGAACAGCCCTAACTGAACTTCTAGGTCTGATCTAATATTACTAGCTCTGATCTTTTGTAATCTGGTTTAAGTTAATTTTCTATAACACGTCTATTAATTTTTCTGTGAACGGTTCCTAACTCTGTAATTCTACTTTACTGTAATTTTCTTTGTACGTCTTCACACATCGATCTAATCCTGTAACATTCCAAATTTTCCACCTGTGTAGCCTTAACTGTTCCAATTACTCAAACGACTTTTCGCGCTTAACAAGCTTATTGTTTCATTTTAACCACGTCAACCATTTCATCAAAATTCAGTGTTTTTACAAAACATAGGTATCATTTTCTATTTCGAAACTTTGCAATGTATTATAAATGCACCACTGCATTTTTGGATAAAATTGTTTTTAGCGACGAAAACTACAAAGTTTTAGTGTTTTAAATTATCGAATTATCAATATCATGTCTTCTGCCATAGATCACGTAAGAAGATGAGGTAACATCCCATGATGATAACATTTTTAATTCTGTTTAACTTTTTTTCGAACTTAAACATTTTTTGAAATTCTTTTCATTAGTTATACTATATTTTTAAAAGGTAAATCCATGATATCCAGTCAGGTAATCACAAAGGGGTTGAGTTTAATAAATAAAACCAAAACAACAACCTCCCCTTAACCAATAACGTTTAATGAAAATGAAGGGTTATGTTTTTTAAATAAGTACCGGAGTACTAAAACCACTAGCGATGCAAACTAGTAGGACTAACATTTTGAAAACTCATATAATTGATGTAGGTTAGAGAACTAGGTGCTACATCAATTATATGAATTTTCAAAATGTTAGTCCTGTTTTGTGTTTATTTTTGGTCACAGTTTTTAGCAACTTCCGAAAAATTATCCACATTTATACCGTTGCATTTGTGTAGCCAGACGTAAAACCTTTTGTGAATTTCTTCTTATCGACAATCTTAAACAATCTATTGTCACGTCGGAGACGTGGACGGAATTTGTGGAAATACACGATTAAGAAATTGTAATTGTATTGTACTCTGTCTTGATATAGGAAATGTTATTCTAGGACTTTCTAACAATTAGGGAAAAATAAATATTTAAATTTCACTTACAATTACACTATAAAATTTTAATTTATAAACAAAACTGTCTTAATTAAATGCGGAATTACATTTAATAACTGTACTAAATTACATATAAAAGACATTTAAAATCCAATTACATAATTTACTGTGACGAGGCGTGAAAAGATAAAATTTGGTAATGTATACCATTAATTGATATTTTTTTACCGTAAATTTTTGAATTGTTTAAATTATTTTTGTGCATGTAATAGTATTTATAGCGGTGTTTGTGGCCATAACCGAAAAGATCATTAGCGTACACAAATCTCGTCCTTCTTCCTTCTTTTAAAAACAAAAAAGGAAGTTGAAGGCCTTTAACGTTATTAGAACAATACGCGCACGACCTCCATTGTCTTATCTCTTCGTTATTATTTTTATGTACTACATTAACGGTAGTTTTGAATTTTAAATCACTTATACGTGATTTACGGTGTTAATAATCGAAAACTTTAAGTAGCGGTAAAAGAATTCTTGTAAATAAGTTGTAAATGTAAAACCTCTTTTGATAGGTGTTATAAACGAAACGGAAAAGCAAAAAATGGTAATAAAAAAAGTTCTTATAGGTGTTATAGATCTCTGTCGGTAACATAAGTCACCTTCACTCATGAATGAATTATAAACTGTTTATGATTTAACAGAATCTAACATTTAAAGAAAGTTTATTGTGAATAAATTTGAATTTTCACAATTATCTTTTTTATAATGTTAAATGCTTACAATTTTAGGTCAGCAAGATGTTGGAAGATCATTACGTCTATAATAAAATAATAAATGTCTTAGTCACTTTCGAAAATGCATGGTGTACAGTGTTTAACAAAAATCAAAAGTGATGTCTTGATTTGGGGTTTTTAAATGAAATTTAAATCTTGTTAATAAAACATTATAAATGTGATTACGATTTTGGTTTCATCATTTTGGCGCTTAAGTAGAAGGACTGAAAATAGGTATTATTTTATTTCGTTATTTCACCTTTTTTCATACATGTCAACTTTTTTAATTACGTGCTCTAGAAGTTCGCCGTTATTCTAAAAAAGCGCGCTATACGCTTAGGTAATTTCTTATGTTGAATGTGTGCCATTTCACACCTCCCACGCTTTAACTTGTTCTAAACATTTACATTTCTGAAATGGTGCTATCTTGTGTGATCTCTACTCGAACTTGTCGAAAAACAAATTCTTTGGAAAGTATCTACAATCCCACAGGAAGCAGTGAAAGAATAACAAGCAACAAAACAACAACCAAAAGATTAGAGAGGTTCAAGTAATCAAACACACAACCTCCTCTTTTACAATAGTATAATCAATTATGAAAATTCTAATTTACAAATCCGATAAAATGAGAAAGCTTCGTTTTTTTTATTTTTTTAGAGATACGGTACTTAGAAAGCACCTGAAACTAAAAGCGATAACAGGTTTGACATTTGATTGTTGAAAAATAAGGAATACCAGAGTTGTTTATACAAAAACAACTGGGATCATTACATCCTCGGGATTGGGGCTTATCATCCATTATGCAAAAATTACAATGAAAGGTTGAAAAATGTTGAAAAAATTTGACATTTAACACGACATGTTTCGAGGCCTAACTGGCTTCATTTTCAAGCGAGTAACAATATTTGAAACTTATTGCTAAAACAATAACAAAAATTAAGACACATGTTAAAGTGAAAATATAAACCTAACATTCACCTTAAGGGGACATAGGGGCGCAAACAGGATAACAACATTTTTGCCTTTGTATAAACTGCACCTACACCTTGCCAACGTTCTCATACCAATGGAATGGAATTATTTACAATTCAAGATCATTCCCATAGAAATATTCTTATTAACACTATTAAAATCAATTATAAATCCTTACTTGTTATGAATCCGACCCCCCTTTACTTTATGGTCTCCCAAAAATCCACAAACCCGACATCAATATTAGGCCCGTTGTCAGTTTTTCTGGCACCCCCGTTTCGAAGATCACTGCTTCGCTTAGCCAGTTTGTAAAAAACTTTATAAGCACCCAACCTAACTTTTCTATCCAAAACTCTACTGAACTTACCAAGAAGATCTCCTCCCTCATTTTACCCCCCATGTTGTCTTTTGACGTCACCAACCTATTCCTGAGCATACCTTCCTCTGAATATATAACCTTGGTTACCGAGCACTTCCTTAAGACCGATCTTCCATATTCTTCCATACAACTCATCATTTCTCTCCCCCAACTCAGTTCTCAACAAAATTATTTCAAATTTAACAACTTCTTCTCCCAAAAAGACGGCCTAGTCATGGGTTCCAACTTCTCCTCAATCCTTGCTGATATTTTCATGAACAACCTTGAGATCAATTTTATAACTACATCAAAATTTTTTAAAGATCTCATAATCTTCTGGGCCTGATACGTTGATGGTATTATTTGCATTCATACTGCTAACCAAAAAAAGATATCAACACGTTTTTTTCGTACCTTAATAATATTCACCCTCAAATTAATTTTACCATAGAACTGGAAAAATTCAACAAACTTCCTATTCTTGACATTTTACTCCATAAACATCACAAAAAAATTATTGAATACAGTATCTTCAGAAAATCTACCACCACGGATAACCTTATTCCTTATGATTCATCTTATCCCTTCTCTCATAAAATTACCGGCTTGAATTGCTTCCTTAGGAGGATGCTGTCGATCCCCATGTCTATTAATAATAATTTTCACAGAGAATATTGATAACATCAAACAGATAAGGTTTAATAACGGTAACCCTCTACCCCTTATAGACAAAAACTTTCCATAAAATCAAACGTTCTTTAAACCCTACCCTCCTCACCCCCATTCCCCCTGACCAAAACAAGTCCATTTATAGATCCCTTATTCCATGATTATGGAAGTTTATTAGTTACGCATTAAAAATTTTTTTTGTAAAACCCCTAACTTTCATTTCAAACTTTAAGGTTTGCTCTTCTGTCTGGACAATCTGAAAAACAAAAAAAAAGAAGCAAAATATTACAAATTTTAACGCTAAAAACTTGAATTTTAGTGACTTAAAGAAGGAGGCGCACTTTTAATGAGATTTCCAAAAATGACGCAATTTGATAAAATTTTAGTATATTGTAGATATCGACCTTCTGACAAAAAAGTCTCATGGGCCCAAAGCGATCTTATGACTGGTTTCCGAGATACAGTAGGAAGTAGGATCGCTTTCGACCCATGAGACTTTTTTGTCAGAAGGTCGATATCTACAATTCTAACATTTTATCAAATTCAGTCATTTTTGGATATCTCATTAAAAGTGTGCCTCTTTCTTTTTTCAAAATGTAATAAAACTTTCCTTTATTAGTTTTATTTTAAATTAACGTTTTTCTGTGTATTATAAAGTACGGAACTTGTTACTAAAGGTCTTAATTATATCAATTTCCGAATTTGTGGCGTAAATGACAATCTGCATAGAAAACAAAAATTAGGTTTATCACCTTTCGGGTGAATATTATGTGAAACCTGAATACAATGGAAAGTACACAACAAATAAAATGCAAGGTTGAAGAAGGTTCACGTGAGAGTAAAGCAACGAACAATTTTTACAAATTTTGAGCCCGGGAGAAGTTGATGCGAGTACCTATCTAATTGGTGTTTATAACATGTATGATCATTTTGTATTTCCTGGTGAAACTAATAGGATATTTAATTGTTCGGGCAAGGTCTAATTCCCAATAACCTTTTTGATCTTAACAAAGATACAATATTATAGTTTTATTCGCATGAGTTGCGTAGCATCAAAGTTTACAACCGACCTTTAGGGTTGAACATCAGGATGACTTGAAATTTTGAGGGTAAATAGTAAAACTAAATAAAATAATAAGAATATTGATAACTAAGAGCTTCATTTTAGAGTTTTACATTAGCCAAGAATTGGAAAGTGTACGTAATTATAACTGACGATGGAGTTTTAACAAATTCAATTATTGTTAATTCTGTAACTAATCTTATTTACATTTCATTTTAATTTCATTTTTATACTTCTTCTAACTAACGTTTTGAGGTTAATATTTAACAGATAGAAATTTTAATGTAGATTCCATATTAGTAAATAAATCCTTAAAGCACAAATAAGCTTTAGAAACTGGTAGAAAATTTGGTAGGTACTCAATGGTTGAAGGTTCTTACATAAAAAATATATAATGATTAATGTGTGATCCAATGAAACAATTTTGAATTCAAACCATTCAACGAGAACGGTATGAAAGTTAAATAAAAGGATTTCCTCATTTTCCTTTTGATCGACTGCTTAAATACGTATTTCCCTTTCTTTGTCATTCTTGTTTGATTCACTTGCAACATGTGCAACAGGATTAAATGTGTCAAATTGGAAAACGAGCAGTTTCTTGATCTTTTAATTTTTCCATCTGGTTTCATGATTTGCTACTAGGAAAAATGAGCAAAAAACGCATTAATCCTTCGTTTGTTTTAGGATTGTATGTAGCATCAGTATAAATAAATCATGTCAAACAATTTACCGTAATGATTATAGGTATTATTAACAACGGATGTATTTAATTACATATCTATTAATTATTATCATTTATTTAGCGGAATGGCCAACTAAATAAGACGTTTTGACTTTTATCGGCCATATTCGAGCTTCTGGAATCTTACGCCTTCATCCTTTTAAGGGTAATAAAATCATTTACCGTTCTTAAATGCGTTTAATAAATTTGTACTAACAAAATGTAGGTTGCTCACGGCAAGGTTAAAGGTCCGAAAATGATTTCAAAAGATTACTTAAGGATTAAAGTTGCGCGTTTATACAACTTTCTCCATTACTTTATGGATTATCTGGATGTCATAGAATTTCCATATCAGTTCAATATTATTACGTAATGCGATTACAATCGTTCATTAATAAAATAACGGTTTGGTAACTTGTTATTTTTTGATATGTTGTAAATAAATTATTGTTATCTAAATTAATTTATGACATTTAGAAAAAAAAATAATGTTAAATATTTTGATGTCGTTAATTTTTAGGTGGTTGTTAAGTAATAGGTTCTGATGTTTGTGGTTGGTAAATGGTATAAGATATTTATGAGTGATAAGTCAAAATTTGCAAATTGTGTTTAAATGATGATAACATCAGTAACCTATAAGCTTAGTTATTTATTGCTTTAAGAGATTCGTTGGGAGTGGTATCCAAATTTTCTTTTAGCTGACAATAAATATTAGTTTTAAATGGTAAATTGGGTCGGTATAATATAGATAATCTTGCGAAATCAAAAGTTGAGAAAAGTAAAAAATGTCATATTCAAATTAGAGTTAAATTTTGATTCATGGATCATTTTTTTAGTTAACGTTTAGTTACGTCATTGATTCGTATAGATCGTCAGATTTTTATGCGTTAGCTGAAAAATGGTCATACCTATAAAGAAGGCATAACTTTAACAAATGTATAATTGAGGCTTGAAGATTTTTTGTTTTAAATTGGGCTTGGTTAATGTGCCTTTGAGCGGTTTGCTTAGTGATGAAACTGAGCAGTCCATAAAACGTGTAACGAACGTCTTTGACTGGTTAAAAAGAGAATTACCAAAGCGAAAGTCAATTGATCAGTTCAGCAGATGAGATACAGCGAATGGAAGAACAGTTTATAATATAATACTTTTTTGTTTCTTCACCTTCATCTAACCTTCGTTTGCGTGCGTTTTATTTTTATACTGTGTGAGTTTACATTAAGTTTACAACTGGCTTGAGTTATTGTTGTGTTGATTTGGTTCAGTCTCAGGTATGTTGGATGATGATATTTTTTCATATAACCCATCAGCAGTCACAGTAAAAATAATAAAAATTCAATGACACGATCCAATGTAAAGTATAGAATGTCCCAGATTCATTCGTCATTAAGATCCTTGCAAAAGGCTAACGGTCCTAATAGATTAAAATATTGTTTTCATCAGAAGGTTCATAGTACAAAATACATCAGTATTTAATGCATCGCACAGCCGAAAAAAGGCTCTCTTTATATACATATACAATAACGGACAATGTGCAGCATATCGGCCCTACACAATTAGTCACTGTTAGCGAAGTTATAAAAGTAACCAAGCATAACGATAAACGGCAGCTTCGAAATTCAAAATATTTATTCGTTTGACCAAGGATTCATTGGCACACACAACCTTTTCAAAACATGGAAAGGAACTTAGTGTTTATTACAAAGGAGACGTTTTGCATACATTAACTTTTCATGTGAAATTTTGACAGTATATTTTATATTAAATTAGCAAAACAATTTAAAAATTTAAATCCATAACAACCATAACAACACCATTAATGAAAATTGGCATTATGATGCGAGTCACTTTCGGTAATTTCTTAAAGAAAACTGTATGGATAAATGAATGAACAAAACATACTTTTATCGAGCTTTTTCTTCTGGGAAGTAACTGTATCGCGTTAAAAATTACGTCTGAGATTTTCACCGTAAAGGTAAACCTTAATACCATTAATATATTTGATAAAATATCGGATAACTGGCGAATGACAAATGGAAAGTCAAAAAATGTCGACCCTTTTTCAATCTTTCGTATGAACTTTGTAAACGGATTTGGACGGAATTCCAGATGTCTAATTCTTAAAAATTGCAATCATTGAAGTCGAACGGAATGCGTTCAAAATGTAAAAGTTTACAATTTGGAACGTTTCAAGAACCCCAAAATGTGTTCTACATTTAGTCCAATTTTATTGACTGTGTAAGCGAAAGCACATGAATCTCATACCAAAATTAGTTTTTTGGAAATTTTGTTACAATACATTTCTGAAGACTTTTTCAAAAGTTGCCTGTCACAGTCGCGCCTTTTTACACTGTAATCATCGTCCCGAGCGCTTATCAATGTCACTTTCAGCCAGTCCACTGTAGCGTATGGTCTTTTTGCGATTTTTTCTTCTAAGATTAGACACATCGCGCCCAAAAGTTCTTTCATGACTTGTGACGTGTCAGTGTTGAACGTTAAAAAAATCCAGATCTGGGTCTTTTTCTTTGACTTAGATTTTGACTTTGTCAAAGCGTAACTTTAGTCCGTAATTGGTGGGGCAAAAATCAATTTTGTACAATAATCGATTACAATGGAAAAAACTGATCTGTATAAGTACCCTCTCCTGTCATTATTTAAATATGTTCCTTTTTCAACTTCAATTACCAATAAGTTAAGATATAAAAACGATCTTTTATTGTTGGATATACCTACTCAACACAACCTAAAATACTTTGGAACAAGTTCGTTTTTATAAACATTATATTATTCAGCCACTGAAAGATTTATATTACAAAGTACGTCCAGCAAATGTCTCTCAATACTCAAACGACGGCACTAAATGCCATGAAGATATAATTCGAATTTTGTAAATCATCTCTTTGTAATGAAAATAAAAAGATTAAACATTAATAAATTTGATACTCCTTTTTTTCGCTCGTACGTAACCTTATATGGCTGTTCATGTCATTCCTTTTTTTGTTGATATTATACCTACCATATTTAAATAAAAATTCATTAAAAGACAAAAAAACATGTTATGTAAGTATCTGTATTGTACCTGAAAAAAGGATGAAATAGCGGTCTGTTGTTTTGCAATTTGTTAAAGTTGAATTTACATTAGCGAAAATGGTAAGCGTAACGAACCAAGAATAATTAAGAACACGTGTTTCACGCGCATCTAAAATTCTAAAAATGGTCATTAACCAATTAATCATGTTACAAATTGATGATTTAAACTCTTTAAAAGGCTGTGCGAATTAGTTTAGTGTTTTAATTAGAATCGACAGACCATTAATTATTGTACTCTCCGTCCAAACGATTGACAAAAAAGAGTTATATCACTGAAAGCCCGAAAGGTCTTTGTCTATGAAATTATAAAATCTGTCGTGGTCAACATCGGCAAAGATAGCATTGACCTGCTGAAAGGGATATCCTCTAACTGTATCGTGAGCCGTATTCTTGTAAATACTATCAGCTGCTTTAGATGTAACGTTTGTCACGACTTTATGTAACTTTTTTTTCTAGTTGCTCAATAGTTAATAATAAATTTTTATCCATACAACTACTGTACTTATACCACGTCATGGGAAAAGTTAGATGTGTATCAATTGTAATTTCCTGGATGAAAATGCTCTTTCTCCCAAACCGACAATCACGAGTTTGTTTCAATTACTTATATCTGATGAAATTACTATGAGAATTTAATTATTTCATTTGCAACAAATTACTTTTGTTTTCATTCAGATAAATTACGTCACGATGACACTCGTTCTGAAACATATAAGGTAAAATGTTACCTTTTACTATTTTTATGTAAGAACACCTGTGATTTTACTTTTCCTTCATAGTTCTCTTATTATGTCAGTCGCTTGCGAAGGATTCACAATGTTCATTTGCCATTTCAAGTCGCGTTTCGTTTGTTACAGGTGCAGCCTACAATTAAGAATTTTTATGAAGTTTGTTTAAAATTTCGGAACTTCGCTGATTTACAATTCAGATTTAATTTAATTGTCAATTCCCGATGGGATGGGTGATGGTCTATCCTATCGCTCTACCGGAGAGAAATCAAACTAAGTTTTCGTAAACTAAAAAGAAAGTTGAAACACAAACAGCCAAATAATAATTGTAAATGAGCGCAAAGAGAGACAATATAATACCGCGTAATACTAATTCATTTCTTACAAAATCAAAACTGACTTATTTAAATAAACGAAACAAATATTAGGATGTGTCAAATAGTTTTAATTAACCCGCTTTTGAAAATTGTTAAATGTACGTGGCATTTAAGAAATTAACATACCTTTTTGTGCGTATAAAGGGTAGTAATTTATCTTTAATTTGTATTCTACACTCCAATAGAAAACATCTAAGGTATAAACAAATAATTTTTCTCCTTCCTTTTTCTATTATTAAGATGCGGATGTGTAAGAATCTTCTGTAACGATTCATATTCTGTTCATCGTTTAATCAAAATTCTCCAAAAGAATGAGCCTTGTGTTAGGACCAGATTCGCCACTCTAAGAAAATCATTGTAAATAATCATTTTGAGGAAGGACGGGGTGCCCACATGGTTAAAGTGATTTAGCAGTGGTGTAAGACACAGTTTTCAAATTTTATTAGACGTTTTGAATCGCTGCCCTACTCGTCGGATCTCAATTCTACGGATTACAGTGTGTGGTCGATTTTGGAGGCCAAGGCTTCTCCTAAGGCCCACAAGAGTTTGGAGTCGTTGACAAAATCTCTGCCCCGGAGACGCCTGCGGTCCATGGTCGAAAATTTCAAGAAATGTTTGGGGCTGTATATTGATGCTGATGTGGTAGTCATCATGTGCAAACGAAGAACAATGTCGCCTAAATATCAAATGGTATATAGCTGACAGTGTGCCTAATATGTAACATTGCTCAATTATATTCGTAGCGGAACGTAGGGCGAGAGGTAAACTTCAAAGAGTGAAGGACGAGAAGTTTTCAAAGTTCATAGTTGCTTCCTTACTTACAACGAGCAACAAGTTATTCAACAAATCCATGTCAGAGGATCCCACTGCTAACTCTGTCGTTAATTACATGCTTCACATGTTCGTTGTTATTGTGGAAGCTGGACTCAAATTAGCAGAAATCTTTGGTTGATAATAACCGAGAGAATTATTGAAATATCGATGGAAAAATGCATTATTTATGCTTATGATATTTTTGTTGAGCTAACCTTTGAATGAAATATCCACTTCACGTGCACAGGTAAAGCGGGCACACGAAGAAAAAGCAAAACGCACTTAACTAATCAACAAAAAATCGGAAAACTATACCACAGAAGACATAATACAGAAGCGACACTCGTTTGATGTTCGTTTGACAAATCCTGGTGACCTTCGCCATTTTGTTGTTAGTACTTTACGTGGGAAATTTAAAAACACTTTAGTTTTCAGCATTAATCTACTTCTCTGGATGGCAACGATATTTCGCAAATGTAAACTATTGAAAATTAAGTTAACATTTGCGAAATATCGTTGCCATCCAGAGAAGTAGATTAATGCTGAAAACTAAAGTGTTTTTAAATTTCCCACGTAAAGTACTAACAACAAAATGGCGAAGGTCACCAGGATTTGTCAAACGAACATCAAACGAGTGTCGCTTCTGTATTATGTCTTCTGTGACTATGCTGTACGAACAATGTAATGTCATTTACATACTATTACCACAGGTGCTATTACTAACTTGCACAAGGAAAAACGTAACTCACACTACGGCTATAATCAAACTTCTCTAAATTTTAATAATTTATTACTTTTCACTACAAGTTATAACACATTCTGATATTACATAGATATTTAATTCCTTTGAACTAAATATTTTTGCAATTTATTGTATGTTAATTAAATTTCGTGACGGATTTAATTAATTTGACATTTTAAACATAATATGTCACGAAATTTGTTACATTAATTTTATTAACACTCCCGCCAAAGACAACAATAATGTTATAGATTGATGAAGTAATTGAAAAAACATTTCTCTGTATTCTTTATCACCTGCTAATTGGTACACATTTTTACTGAAGCAACCATTACGTTTTATAACTTATCCAGCTATGGAAGATGTTTTGCAAACCAGCCAAATATTTTATGCGTGTCTAGATTGCCTAAATTATAACTTTAAATCTGATTTGACCTCTTTTTCGTTGACTTGTTTGTTACTTATTTAAGTCGGCAGAAGACTGATGATCTTTTTAGATGAAACTCAATCATTATAATGAGGCGTAAAAAACAATGTGAAAAAAATGGGGCAATTATTTGAAGATGTTCACTAAAATTTCAGGTCTCGAAAGTAAGTGCGAAATTCTGGATTGCCTTGTCTTACAATTCCCAAAGGAAATTAGGTACACATTTGTGCTTTAGATATGGGGTATCAAAGTGTTTGGGTAATTTCAA
Source organism: Pyrocoelia pectoralis (assembly GCA_036250285.1). NCBI lineage: Eukaryota > Metazoa > Arthropoda > Insecta > Coleoptera > Lampyridae > Pyrocoelia > Pyrocoelia pectoralis. The sequence goes on along the minus strand of CM070075.1, from coordinate 3,386,475 downwards.
TTATTTGTCGGAAGATTAAAAAAAAGTCATCCGCGTCCTAAACGAACAAGCATAAGATATAACTGGTACAGTGCTTTTCGATTGCTTCCTGTGGATTATCTTCATGTCCAATGTGGTAATTCTATTGGTTTGTGTGTAGACAGCTAATCTTGTTACTAAGCCATCGTTTGCTTGTGAAAAAGCTACTTTTCTCCGTACGCTACTTGGACGAATGGTAAAACTCTTGGTATTATGTTGAATCTTTTATTGTGCAAACATTTTTGTCTAAATCGTCTTAAAGACCGGTTTGGTTTCACTTTCATACTTATTTCTTGGAACTTTATCCAAGTTACCGAAATGTTCTTTTTGTTCGTTTAATCCATCAAATGGTGCATCACTTCTTTCGTATAGTATTCAAAGCAGTAAAGTAATCAATCTTTGATTTGTTCTTTTTTTAATGTTTCAATGCCGTCTAACTTTACTAAAGTAAGAAAAGGCCATGTCAAGTCACATCGCACAGATGTAAACATAATTAATTACCTATTTTTTCAGGGTCAGGTCCTTGGTCCATCATGACGTGATGGATTACGCTTCCTAGGATACTAAAGCAGACGTATATTGTATAGGTAAGTCAATTTTGTTTTTCTAAATTGATTTAAAAAAATTTGAGAAGGTCAATACCGTTGTAAAACGATCGTAAAATTTTTGAAAATAAATGAGATTTAACTACTAAAAACGAGCAAGTAGGAAATCTAATTGGTGTTACAGTTTTACATTTCAAGTGTATAAAGCAAGGTTGATTGAATTATTAGCCTTTAAATCCCTCGGGCAGAATTGTAGCAAGGACTTTGCTGTTATTGTAAATTTCTTGGAAATCGTTACGTAATTAAATTTTATATTATTTAGTTTAATAATAGATATAAAATTGTACGTAAGTGATTGCTTTGTTAATTGTTGTTTATTACTCTTATTGTCAGGAAATAGTGTTAAAATTCACTGCCGGTATAAAAACACTTCCAGAAAGGATTTTACTTGACTTATAAGTTATAATAACCATTTTCACTAAAGGGAGTACCAGAACAATGGGTTCCGATATAATTTAAAGGAAATTTCAGGTTAAAGGATGTAATTAAACCAGAATTGCGGTTCAAATTTAATTAATTTTATTACGGAAAACAACAAACTGTAACTAATAGAAACAAATTAAAAAAATAGGCGGCAGAGAAATTTAACAAGTAATTATTACGATTCTTACCTATAGTTTTTTTGTGAAACCTGTAGTTTCCTCAGTAGTTTTGTCAGTCAGGATAAATGAAGGTAACTCTAAGGAATTCTAGTTTGCTAGAAACTTTTTATTCTAAAATTTATATTAAACAACATCTAATACAGAGATTTAGTTGAAAGTGTCTTCTGTTATCAGCTGTTACGCCCAATCAAATCTTAATATGAAGAAAGAGTGTGGGTATATAACCTACTCATAGTGTCTTTTTTATTTTTCAGCCTCTCAGAAGGTTTGTTTTTTATATCTTTGCATACCTATTTGGCTTATACGTAGATGTACATTAGAACATTACACATGGCCGGCATCGCTCGTTTCTTTTCTTCTGTAACGAATTTGTTCATGATCCCATCTTCCCTGTTGAGTATATGTACATATTATGTTCTTCATAACAAATCCAAATTAATTTCTGTCATATTTTCAACAAGGTTTATAACTTTGAGAAAGTCCTTTCTTTCTTTCTTTCTTTCTTAGTAAGTGTCTTAGCAACAGAATCCTTTTTGATCGACATACACTTTTCAGCAAACTGCAAACACGATTTCGATCACATCTTGTGAAATTTGTTGATAAAGTAGAACCCCGCTATTCCGAACCCCGATATTACGAAAATCCGCCTATTCCGAACAGAACTCAGAAAAAATACAGATTTTTTTAACTTAAAAACAGGAGAAATAAAAAGACTTTCGTGAAAAACATACATTTACATATTGTTATAACTAATTTACAGCCATTTAAAAAGTAAAATCAATAATTTTTTCTGATGAAAGGCATTGAATTAACTTGAGGATGCAATGTTCCGCCATTGCGCCATCAATATGTTGATGTTATTCATGAAATCCGCCTATTCCGAATTCCCGCTAAACCGAACAGGGTTCGGTCCCAATTAGTTCGGAATAGTGAAGTTCTACTGTATTTCTACATTTCATAAAAAACGTTCTTATATACAAATTTTATTAATAAAAGCGCGAATTATAAAATCTCAAACCAGCACCTAGTTATATTATAAAACTAACAAGGAATTCCACTAAAATCTTTAGCTTGTGAATGTAAGAATACGGTTTGAGAAGAAGTTGGTGTCGAGCATTTGCTTTGTGAACAAGATTGCTCCTGACATTCTGTTTCAATTTTTGGCGTTCTACGTTCTATGTATTTGTTTGGGCGTAATGCACCGTCCGAACATCTTTCTAACTTACGCGTACGAGGTATTTCTTGGCAATTGAGGTGCAAATCTTATGCAAAGAAAAAGATATTTTTTGTATTTTTGTCGACCCAAACGACATAACTCTGGGGGATGAAGATGCAAAGGATCTAAAAGCGTTAATTGAACAAGCAACTAGTAGAACATTTTCAAACTAGGCGCATACTTCAATTATGTGGATTTCCATTCAAATAAAAAATAATTATGTAGGTCGATTTTTAAATCATTAAATAATTATTTCTACGATCATAATGTGTACTTTTAATTCACTGTTCTTATTATTATAGTAATTTATATTTAAATTACCATTTGTCTTTTGTTTCTATTGTTATTAACTTATTACCCTTGATATATAGTTTTTTGATGCAACTACACCAATGTCTATGGGAAATTAATTAGTACTGTTAATTTTGTTTTGCAGTAAACCTCATCTTGAATTCGCAGAATTTACCTTGCACACCTTATGAAAAGACTTATTATTTGTTACACTTTCAGTCATAATTGAATAATACCGTCATAATCTCGGAGTAAAACTATTTTTTAATTCGGGGAATTTAAAATTTGTAATGAATCAAGAAATTTTGTAATTCGTAAGGTATCACAAAGAGCTTCCCCGATTCGTTGTGCTTTCCAATTATTATGTCTACATTATGTGTAGAATTGTTCTATTATTATTTGTGCGTTTTAAATTTCTTTTTCGATTTTGAAAAAGTGATGATCGAAAAAGTCAGTGGTGATCCATTGTATTTTCCCCATTATGAAGTCCTGGTTCCCTTATCTTTTACACGAGTTCACTTTGTCTGTAGCAAATTCTCAAAATTACTTCCGTCCCATTCAGTACCAAGTCTGCGGCGTGATACCGTGAAATACAGTAAGATGCAAATGGCTTTTTTTCTCGGGCATTTTCTTCCTTTCTTTAAAAATATTATAAAATGAGTTAAATTTTTTGGGAATGCTTTCAGTTTTCCGGAAATTTGTAAGGTAAACGTACAGTTTATAGATAATCAAAAATAAGACAAAGAACATTTGTATGTAAGTCATAGAATTATTAAATTAAGATTCTGCTTGGGAAATTTCTTGTTCGAGATTAGAACCATCTTTACCGCACAAGACTTGGTCCGCACCAAACCTAAAATCCTCACAAATGTTACAGAGACATCTTCTTTTAAACAACGTTGATGCCATTTACGTATACATTATATGCATTTTAGTCATACGACGACCTATCCATCATAACCGTTCTTCAGATGTTTCTCTGATTAGTTTCCTAATTTCCAAAATCATTTGGTTTTTTGTATAAATGATAAAGGAACATTTTTTACTCTGACGAATACGATTGAATCTTTTATCGTGTACAGAAAAATGTTACGGCTTATGTTCTCAGAGAAGTTTCCAGTAGCAAATCTCAATTTGGCATGTAGGTCACTTATTGTCGTTTCCGGTTTATGTTGGAAGAGCGTCGTTATTACAGATGTTAAAAGATTTGATACATTTTGTTGGGTTGACATTTTCCTAGACATAAACCGGCGTAAGAAATGTGTGTTAATTTATAATTTGGAGTCTAATATGACACTTTTTTATGTTTTCGATTTTATTTATTGCTGACAGGTCGTTGGTACTGTAAGAACACCAGTAATGAATCGTGTTGGTGTGTACGGTCAACTTACAAGACAAGCTTTTCCTTTTACAACGAACTCACCTCAATTGTCTCACTCACTTGCATCTTTAAATACCGGAATATTATTTATTTTAAACAACAAATCTCGTCTCCATGTTTAACCATTTAAGGCGAATGCATATCACGCCGATCTGAACTTTCTTAAAATGCATGAGAAGGAATTTCAAAGATTATACAGATTTTCAGTAATAATGCGGCGATGTTGCTACTTTTTTCTTCGACATGGATAGTCATTGTCAATGCCAGGAATTCTCTCTTAACATGATAAAGTGATGTGGGAATCTGGGAAATTGCATAATTAGATAACAGTATTTTCCTATACACTACATCCACTTTTTTACAACGCGATCGAAGTCTCAACCACACATCACGTCTACGACACGCAAAATATGTACGTAAATCTAACACAACGGTACACACCATAATTTATTAGCGAATTAGATAGTTTGACTAATTAGATCTATTTTTATAGTTCAAACGGTAATTGTTAGTTGGTTCTCGGTTATATAAATTAAATATCGCGAATTGCACAATATGGAGATCTTAATTATCATAGGTAATATTCTGTGATTTGTTGCTCGTATAATATGAGTACATCACGTCTTTTTAATGGTAGTTCCGTAGGTCTTCGATTTTTTAGCAAATAATGCCACTATTAAATTATATGAAACGCTGTAGGCTGCAAGTGAGTGCAGTCGTAACATAAATCAAAGTCATACTTTTTTTCCCGATGGAAAATCTTGTTTTTAATGTCGTTATTTAATTTAGTATGTTTGAGACATTTATTATAATCAATTATGCGCAATACATTCATTAAAGTTGTATAAAAGTAAACATGTTGTAAGTATATATTCCCGTGTATTTTTGGAAGAACATTTCCTTCATAAAGAAAGAAAAGATAACAACAATTTGCTAAATAAATTACCTTTCTGCTATTAAAATACGTATAAGATAATTTATTAGTAATTTAACGCATTAACGATTAAGAACATTACGCATACAAGAATATTATTTATGTTAATTATGCAGCAGTTGGGTTAAAATTTTTGAAGATGCAAATTCACCATTAACCGTATCTAATTTGCATACGAACTGTGTCGATATATATGGGTTCGATTAATTTGTATAACAGCACATAACAAATATACGGTAACTGTTAAAATAGTTGACTAAACCGAAAATAACTAAATTATTATAAACCGCGAATGGATTTAAAAATGTGTCAGTCTGTCAAATCCATTAAAAGTATAATTTTTGCAACCGCAGATGACTATTTAGCGGATTTTCGTAGACCGCATGAATTGGTTTCCAATCCAATAAACCTATTTGCATGGAATAGGAGTAGTGGATGGATCGGATGTAGCGTTTTTATCCTTCTTCTGTCGGTTAGATTCAGATTTTCACTTGAAATTTAGAATAAGGGTTGTTCGGTTGTTCGAAGTCCCTAAAAGTCAAGTGATATGAAAGAAATTGTATCATATGCTATTTATTTAACCCTCTGTCAAATAGTACTTTTAAAGGACTTTCATAAAACAGGCGTTGGTATGAGCAATTTGATATTATGTAATGTAATATTCAACGAAATTTCTCATTAAAAAAATCTAATTCGAAAATCGTTCCTATACAGGTGAAATAAATACGTCCGGTAGCCATAAATGTGTTAGTTACGTTCCTTGATGCTCTTGTCTGAAGAAACGGATGTCACTTAGAAATAGATATTTAGCGGAAGGATAATAGCACTACGAGGTCTAATGATTCCAATTATTGCATACAATATAAACATGTAACTTTTTTGCACACAGATTGATCAATCCTCCTCTTTCAAAACAAAATTACGTCAAAGAATTACAAACAATTAAAGAAATTGCTGTATACAATGGTTTTTCCGAAGGCTTAATGATGAATTTAATTTCTTTATTTATGTCGAGTGATCTACAATCATCAATAGATGATTTTTAAAAAGGATTCCTGTCATTTTGCAATAAAAGTGCTGAGTAGGTACCAAAACTATTCCCTGTGAAGGAGTCTTTGAATTGTATTGTATTAAAATATGTGTTGTCGGGGTCTATAGACTACCAAATGTAGAAATATAGATATAGAAAATATTTTAACATGAACATTGCCTTCAAGGTACTTTGATGTGCCAGAGAAGCTGTACTTATTCAAAAAAGAATTTTTTAAATTTTCCTTTTAAAGGTTTTATCGTTTTCTGATTTTATTTTATTGGGTAGGTGGGTATACAACGTGTCCAAGATAAGGATGAACAGCATGGGGATCTTGAAAACGGTAAGAGATACGAAGGCGTTTAAATTAGAGAAAAGTTGTATAATTTAGGGCATGTTCACATGTAGTTTGCAAAAGTTCATTATTGTTTATCGTTTCCGAGATTTATAACAAAATGCGATTTTTGGGTTTTTCTTTTTTCGTAATTCCTACCTTTATTTTAAAAAAATTTTAAAAACCAAAGATACTTCTTCATTGTCACTTTTTGAATTCTATCAGATGGCGTCTTCAAATTTATTATTCGACGTTTCGTCTCCGAGGAACCATCATCAACTTTATTTTTTTATATCGCCGCAACCAACGAAACACCCTGTATTCGATAGTATTTTTTATTACGAATTTAACGATGTATTGCACATTACGGTTTTGTAGCTTATTTCTAAAAAAAATTTCAATAAACACAGTAAACCTGTGTCCAAAAAATAACGACAACCTATTTGAACAGTCATTGTAATTATTTAACTTTAATTAAATAGGTTTAAAAGATTGGAGTTGTTAAGTTTGTACATAAAAAATTTTTATCAAATACTAAAATTAATCCGAATATTTCTTAAAAAAAATTTGCTTCAAAACCATAATGTGTAATACATCGTTAAATTCGTAATAAAAAATACTATCGAATACAGGGTGTTTCGTTGGTTGCGGCGATATAAAAAAATAAAGTTGATTATGGTTCCTCGGAGACGAAACGTCGAATAATAAATTTGAAGACGCCATCTGATAGAATTCAAAAAGTGACAATGAAGAAGTATCTTTGGTTTTTAAAAATTTTTTAAAATAAAGGTAGGAATTACGAAAAAAGAAAAACCCAAAAATCGCATTTTGTTATAAATCTCGGAAACGATAAACAATAATGAACTTTTGCAAACTACATGTGAACATGCCCTAAATTATACAACTTTTCTCTAATTTAAACGCCTTCGTATCTCTTACCGTTTTCAAGATCCCCATGCTGTTCATCCTTATCTTCGAAAATCTCAACATAAGAAAATATAAGCTGAAGCTTATTGTTTTGTAAGTTGCTATCGTATGATTTGTAAAATACGTCATTTGTCATTTTAAATCAAAAAAATATTACAATCTTTATTCAAGCGTTCATACATTTGCAACTACAACCGCTTCTAAAACGAGTTTTTGAAAACGCGTATTTAGTCACTTTCTGATAACGACAAAATTTATACCCATTTAGGTATTAGTACGTTTTCAACCGTGAACATGATCAGTCTATCATTTCTTTTTAAATAGTGCGGAGATAAGTGTAACTATATACCGTTTTGTTTAAATATGTGCTCTATACGGACTCCTTAAAACTTGTGTTTTGTGCGTCTGCACATCTTCCAGTTGCGGAGACATTTGCATCAAAAAGGTTAGTTCTTGTATTGCTTACTTACATATCTATAAGTGGTTCTAGTATAGAAGTGTCTATTACTACCAAATATGGTAAAATCGAATTGGATTCTTTGACTTGGATCAGAATTACTTAATTTTTATGTATTCCAAAAATTGACTTAAGTAAACATGTACAAAAGCTTCTAGGGACCCTAAAAGCCCAGTAGCCAAATATTTTAACGTTAAAATACGAAACTCTCATATACTTTACATGCAGTGCGCGAAGTAAATATTTCGCGCACGGCGTCGTTACTTCGCGCACGATGTCATGGTAACGTAGGAAAGTGAAAAAAAGGGTCACTTCGCGTATTGCTATCAATGCGCAAACCTGGTCATTTCTTGACGTTTGTAGAAAAAAGTATTTTACTTCATCATATTCTCTCAAAAATTCAAAAATTTTATTCGACAAACGTGCACAATAAGTTTTCGCACATAGACCGATTTTCCTGTAGAAAATAAAGTTCTCAAAACTTTAAAGGTGGATAAAATTGATCCTGTGAATTCAAGTAATCTGAGGACCGCCCTCAAAGTTTATAAATACAGCGGTATAATCCATACCATTACTGTTATTGAAGAACAATTAGGAGCTCAACATCTCGAATCTCAAATTATTATAAAGAATGTAGTCCAATCTGCATCCTAGGAATTGTCATTCTCGCCCCAAGAATTATTATTTTTACCCCAAGAATTATTTTTTCTACCTTAGCTTTTTAATTGTTTTGGTCTCCAGATTTTTGTTTCCAAGAATTATTATATTAGCCCCCAAAATTATTAATTTAGCCTACATAATTATTCTTTTGGCCCCAAGATTTTATTCCTTTTACCCCATGATTTTGTTCATTTTACCCCAAGGTTTTATTCATTGCACCCCAAAATTTTTTTTATTTTACCCCAAGATTTTATTTATTTACTTACTTTATAGAAGTATTTGAAACTTAAAAAAATGGCACCCTAAACGTATATTGCCACTCCGGTGCTTAGGTTAGAGGTAGGTTTAGTATATATTTTTTCAATTGATACAAAAACGGGAATATGCTATTAAATCGTATTTGAAACTAAAAAAAATTTATAATGGTTACATAGAAGTTCACACCTACAAACTCCTTGCGTACATTATTTAGTAAGTCTCCAAAACCTTCGGCATACAACTTAAGGCTGGTGTGAAAATTGAAATCTTAGGTAAAAATGTCAAAACCTTGGGGTAAAATGAATAAAATCTTGGGGCGAAAAGAATGATTCTGTAGGTTAAAATAATAATTTTGTGGGCTAATATAATAATTCTTAGGATCAGAAATGTTGGCACCAAAATAATTAAAAAACTGTTGTCGAAAAAATAATTCTTGGGATAAAAATAATATTTCTTGGGGTAAAAATAATAATTTTTGGGGCCACGAAAATGACCACCCATTTTTTAAGCTTAATTTACGGTGTTCTAAGAACTGCTAATTGCTTCGATTGTGATGCAATGTGAAGCAACAGTAATTCAGGTTAAATCTTCGCGAATTATTGTTTATACCCTCCATAGCATATTTACACTTAATTCATTTGTTGGCATTAATCTCGTTCTTGTACTTCCAAAATTTTTGGCGTTCGTTGTTTCTATTAAAAAAAAGCTCAATGAGCCATTTTTACTTGAAATTCAAAACCCCATATAAGACGTTAGACCTAAAATTTCTCAAATGTGTGTATGGATAGAATATAAAACCAAACTATCTGTCTCTAAATTATGTTTATCTGATCGGTGCGTTACAGGTGTTTCTAAAAATTGATGTTGCCTTTCATCCATTTCGTATGTAACTCATACAGTACAAAAATCTGTGATATGTAATCCTGAAGATGGCAACTTCGAAAAAACTCCACTTGTATATATGTATACTGAGCTTAATGATTCGTCTTTTCGTGCTTATTTGTTACACGATTTGTAAAGGAATCTTCGGAAAGAACTAACAGAACCAATAGCTTGTAGTGTGTAAACATAGTTCACGATGTTGGTGTTTTACGGTACACTTGCATTCTGAATAACGTTTAAGAGAGCTAATTTGTTTTAAAGTGGGTAAACACTTTTCTCCTTTTAGTGCCATTTGCAAATACACCTTCCTAGCGATGTACTTTAAATGTTCGCAAAATCTATTAGCACATGCAAATATGTACATAAAATGTTAAACTCATACTTCATTCTATAAAAATCACCTACTTTAAAAACCACAAATCAAGGACATTCACATTGTTCTTAAACACTAATTTAATGGTTAACAACACGTCATAATTGTAAAATGTTTCTGTTGTGGGTATGTATATTATGTTATTAGATTACAAGTTCAGCTTACTTACATTTTTAACCTTGATATGGGAAAATGTAATCTGTAACACAATCTTTTAACGGCTATAACTGGTAAAAATTTATATTTTCTTTAACGGCATGGAATGTCCGTAACGTTGTCTGTAACTGTAAAGCTTTTGCACATCAAAGTGTTGCTGAAAAAAATTTTTTTTAATTGGCCGCTGTTGTCAGTTGAAAAATGTAACCGAATCTTCTAATTTTTCCTTTTCCATAATGCAAAAGGTACGAAATAAGACTAATTAAAAAGTTGGCCTACTTTTTCATAATTCGTATGATTATACAACACCGAATCCGTTAATAAGCGTTTTTTCATATTCATAAACGCGTTTTAGCGGATATCTATTGTTGTTCTACATTTTGCACGAAACACCCTGTATACCTCTAGGCCCTATGAGACATAAAACGGCACAGGTATTACAAGACCTTGCCAGGGCAGTAAAATACCGCGATGTTAATTAATTTTTCAAGTGTTATTTGTGGAAGAGCGTTTAAACTCTGTTGCGCAAGTAGTTTAAAATTACTTTAATTAGTGCGTTCTAAAAATAATTACATGCCTGTAACGAGATATATGTAAAATCGAACACTTCTATATTGTGCTCATTAATATTTTATGAGTTTAAATGAATAATCGATGAATTAGAGTGGCTTATTTATTTATACACTCAAGTTATGTAAATGGCAGGAATCCATTTATGGTTTAACAATTTTTCGGCAGTTCCTAGCTGGTAACAATAAAATAATCATGACTGAATGAAAGGGGGGCAAAAAATCACATCAGACGAATAAGGCAAAATAACCTTGCTTGTATATTAGAATTTATCACATAGTGCTTGTATTAGTATATTTCCTATTTGTGTAGGATGATTACTTTGTATAAATTTGACTTCTAATACATTTTGAATATTTGCATAAGAAGATTACGTTGCAAAGGGTAGGGGTAACATGTGCTTCTAATGATTTTTAGAAAGAATAGCTGTTTGTATTTAACCGTCTGGGATTTTCTATTATTATTATTGAATGTATTTATCTATTTTGGCGTAGGTGGTAAAGCATATGGCAATACGGAAACGTCTTAAGCTCTTGCTGAACTCTATCCGTTTATCGTAATTTATGATAATCACCTTACTTACCATTACAAAGATGTATCTCTTATGCAAGTACTTAAACTTGTGCTTATACAGAAATGTTCCTCTACACTGTGCCGTTAGCGTTAGTTCAAGTTCAAAAGGCTAGACCTAAGTATTTATGCGGAATAAATTCTTCCAATTTTCAAATTTGGATAAACCGTTTAACTTTAATGACAACAACAAAGAAATTCCAGGCGCACCTTATTATTTTGAAATTTTATAATTGAATATCAATAAATAATGATTAAGTGAAAAGAAACCTCATTGATCATCAGTGTATACTTTCAGCTTCTCTACATAGGTACATTTGCCTTATAATCGAAAGGGAAGACGAATCTAATTAATTAATTAACTATCACGTTTCCTTATATAATATTGCGTTGACATTGATGCCATTTTCGATTTTTGTAATAAATTTACTTTAAATTAAGGTAACACAATTTTATCTCATATGTGCATTGCTTCATTTACATACGTGACGGACGTTCTACATATCTGCAACAAAGTTAAATATTAGGCGTAACTGAATATTTATGAATTGTTTGCACCTATCAAAATATAAGATAAATGCAATTCCTTTAACATTTTTCTTAAAAGGAAACGCGGAATATAGAATCGATGTAGGAAAGATACAGAATTATAAAATACCAAAATGCCTATTCTTCTTGTTAATTACAGGCGGAAAATGTGAGCAAACCTTTAGTAAGGACGGTTTCTTGAATTTATTGCTTGTATGTTATACATTTTTTCAATAGTTAGCATTTCCATTATTTTATCTTCCTACAATCCATAAAAATCTCGTCAACAATTTGAAGGAATGTTTTAGGAATTTTGCGTAACGTTTTGTCCGGATCAAGATCAAGATTGGAGTTGGCGGGCAAAGAAATTCAACCTTCAAAACTGCCTCCAGATTGAAAATTGTACAGGTAGATGTGGAGTTTGAACACTCAAAGTTGGATATGGTATTTCGAGTGTTAATGAGTAATTCAAAGTGGTGCGGTTTTTGGATTATGTGCTGCAATTGATAATAACCTCCGAATTTAAAGCGAATTCTGTGGGGGGGGGGGGGTACTGGAGTACTTAGCCATTAACATAATTGCACTGTTCTTCTTTGCATCTGCTTTCTGTTTCTATCAATCAATTTAATTTATTGTACTTAATGTACAATAAAATACCCACTAAAATTACAATCTATCCACTTCCCATCCCCTACAGATTACCACCCTCTCCTTTTCCTAATTTCTATCGCCTCCTACATCCACTTAACTCACTTAACACCCATTTCCACCCTCTCTCCTGTTCTCTTAGTTCACAACATTCTTCCACCATTTATGCACCATCGTCTCCCTTCGCTCTCCACACAGTCTGTATACCCTCTCCTGCTCTTCCCGCCAGTACTTATTGTCCCTTTCTTCATTCCCCACTCTAAACCGTGCCACTATCCTCTTCCTCCTTATGTTGATCTCCTCGGTTAGATACCTCGGCAAACCGTTTGTCATCAACTCTCTGTACTTTACATTGTACCTCCCTGTATTAATTTTCGCCCTCCTCTCTTGCCTTTGCACATCTTCTACTCTTCTTACTATAGTATGCTTTCTGTTTCCAGCCATTATCTATAAACTTGACGTCTTGAAATTTCTTAAATGTACTTACCTCAATTTATTTCGGATGTGTTATTTTTTGTATTCTCCACTGCGCAGTGAGTAAAAATAAGTTGGTGATAAGGCACGCCCTAATTTGATTCCTTCTATGTCTATGAAGTTAAAACAGTGATGTTTTCCTCATTTCTTTAGTTTGTTCGCGTATTATCCTCAATGTGCATGTTTTGATCTACAAGTACGCGCCTTGCTCAGAAGCTTGCACGACTTTACCTTAGCCTTTGGCCTAAAAAATACTCTTCATTCTGGTTAATTTTATACATTATTTAGCTAGCCGTACATATAGAGGTCTCGAGTTTTCGCATCGTGAGAGATTTCCTTTTTTTTGGTATCGTTTCTATGTTCCAGATTTCCTTTACGGAAATATGTAGAATTTTTATAGTTCTATGAGACTAACTCCACACCTGCGTGTTTACCATTCTTCAAATGTCGATTGTTTCCTGGATTTTATTCCTTTGCCTTCTCCTTCAGCCTATCTTTTTATAATGACGCGTCATCTTTGTATACTCCATGCGTTTTACTGATTGGCTACATAAATTTTTTAATAATCTCATACGCTCCCTTTATTTCTTTCCTTTCAACTACTTTTTCTGCTTCTTCTACCAGGTTTTCAAGATAATTCCCACTTTGTCTTACTTCTCTGCTTAGATACATTTTTTGCTTTTGACTCTTTTCTAAGTATCCCATTCTATTTTTAACATCCATTCACTCTTGATTTTCTTCCTTTCTTTCTAAATTTTACATCATTTGGATCTAATTTCCCCTCGGCTGTGTTACTGTGCTTTTATTCAAAATTTCCTTTTCCTTTTCTTACTGGGAAAATTTTAGAACAGTAATTTAGACCGTAACCAAGTTTAGGCAGTTTGTAAAAACAGTAAAAGCGAAAAGAAAACTGTAAAGAAAATATTAAGTGGTTTTGGATTTTATTGCTAAGTGCATCTATTTTTCATGAGGAAAAAGGTCAGATTCTATTCAGGTAAGCGTAAGTATATGAATACCACAATACGCTGCCATTAATCTTTCATTTTACACAAAGCTTTGTAGGTATGATTTATGCATAATGGCTACATTTTTTTAGAATAAAGAATAATTGTTTAATAACCGATGCCCGTAGAGAATGATACACAATTTAGTCAAGGTTTTACCAGAGGTTAGGTATGGGTAGAGGTATGTATTTCTAATCGTGTTATTTGAAATGGAAAGAACTGAATAAGTAGAATACTGTGTCATTATATCATTGTTTCTTCTTTCTTTTTATTTTGTCCAATTGTTCTTCATAATAATTTACCAAGAATGCCGCCTTTAAAAATTATATGGTTTGTACTTTGTAGTTACTCAATGTATTAAATTAAATGAAGTAATTCTCCGACAATATTTAATTTGATGGAAACGTATTTTTTAGTGGAACATCTAAACGCAATTTTTTATGACGCGAAACTAATTTGAGGTAAAACACAATTACAATTTTTGCAAAAAGCGACAATTGTATAACATCCTACCCCTACGTCAATGAAACACTGCAGACTGCAGAGTATTAAAAGTCTATGTCGTCCAGGTCCGATACAGTTACTGTACTGACTGTAAATATTAGCAGACCTTTTATAATTTTCACATACACTAACGATCACTTACAGGACAAATTTAAAAATGTGCAACTCCAGTAATATCCTTCCCTGATTTAGAACAGCTAACATTTCAAGCCCTCGGCCGTTCACGACATACACTTTCAATTTTCATAAATCAATTAAAACTTAATCAGTCCGTATGTATGCACGGCTCTTCCAATTCATTTTGTGTCGATCATCTATACATTTGTCATTCATTCATGCTCTAATAATAAAATGCAAATTGTATTATTATAACAAATTACAGGGTGGGCCATTGAAAAGGAAACACGCCTGTTTTGGGACACTTAGACCAGTTTCTTAAAAAAACGCTCGGACACGTCGATTTTCTATTTTTGGCGGACAACTTTTGATGTCAAATTTGACTTTGTCAGGTCAACCCCTAGCCCCAGCAACCCCTAACTCAAGAATTGAAATAGGGAAAGAGTGTCGAGCGACCCCACATTTGAAGCGTCTTTTAATTCTCTATTCGATAGTATGAATGAAATTTAGTTTTATTCAATTTTTTTCGTCTCCATGAAAAGCACCCTCTAGATTAACTAAGGTGAGGGTGTTGTTTAGGAAAAATCTTGAAACACGCCACCTTTGACCTTTTTAATGGCACATTTCAGGATTTTTCCTAAACAACACCCCCACCTTAGTTAATCTAGAGATCATGACATGGAATCTTCTCCCTAAGGATGTACGAAACAAAATCCTAAACACTGAATTTGTTCACTTTCGTGTAAGAATTAACGCGCTACTACCGTTCAATCGAACATTGCCTAATTCGTGACTGTACAAAAAAACAGCGAATATGTTAGTAAATTTTTCATACTTGCTTCTTCTTTGATTCGTAAAAACACCTTAATTTAGACTTGAAATAACTATTTGAAGGTGAACGTCCAAATTATTCAATGCTTTTTATTACTTATCTGTGCTTTTATTAAAAAGCACACACTATCAAGCTTATGATGGTGACATAGCTTAGTTAATTGTTTGAATATAGCGAATAGTAACTCCTTTTAATTATCCACATGAGTGTTTAAAAAGTGAACGTAGGTACGTAGTATAAATACTCATTTCGTATAAAGTTCGTCATTTTAGTATTCGAAACATGAAGTTAATAACATTCTTGTACTTGCAATGGAAAGTATATGAATAGATACTTGATTAAATCTAAATTATGACAGATAATTTATTTCATATACAAGTAGCTTTATTATTTAGTTTGTTGTAACATTGTCAATTTTGAACTTAGGTATGGTATTAAATGTAAATGATGCAACTTGATTTAATCTTCTCATAATCACCTTTCCATTGTTATAAAATAATAAACTCGTTTGTAGGAAATTTTCTCATTCTTATTGTATTTTATCCATATCAGTAGTACTACGGCATAAACGTAACGAAATATCGAAGATCGACTACAAAATTAGTGTGTCAAAAGTCAACGACATTTTATTAAATTTTTATCGGTACATAGTGTAGTGTTAATTACCTTGCAGAATTTTATAGGCCTTTTGATTATGGGAGACGAATTCATTTTTAAAAAGTAATAAAAATTATAAAAAAAAGACCAGTTGCCTTTTTTTTCTTGGTTATATATGGCCTTAGAGCTACTCTTTTAAAGTGATGGCAGCTTAACGAGCTTTGCTTTTAGATTTCCCGTTTTATTCTTATAATATTAATTGATTGAAGCCTTTAATATTCAAGTAACGGCTCAATAATTGAGATAATTAAATAAAATTTCTTACAGAGTTACATATTGCACATTTGTTAATTTATAGTCGGTAATTTAAATCTAATTATTAATAATATATACAAGAAGGATGGAAAGAGAGATTTATTTTTGTTACAAATGTAAACGAAATCTATAAAGTATAAGTCTGCTTACAGAGGGCGTATGAGTCGAAAGGTGTTTGGGTATTTATTTTTCTATTACATTCAATATAAACATAAGACTTTTACCGTTTATCACGTGCCATTGGAGCTTTTCTGGACAAACTGCTTAAATTCTTGCTGCCCTATCTACCGACATTCCATCGGTATGCCTACAAAGAGCTCAGGATATCTACCTAGTGAACTAAAACAATTCTGTAGGAAATCCCAGCTTTAATGAAGTTCCCCATGTTACAGTTTTCAATAACTCTTTGCTATCAGGCGTAATCTACCTTCAGGTAATTTCTATAATTTAATTTTACTAGATTCAGTTAAGATCAAAAACATTGAAAGATATGTGGAAACCGAATGTGATAATAATCAACATTTGAATGTCCTTTTAGAGCCCAATTTCTTAATTCTAATCCCTAAATCCAAATTAGCTATCCTAAGTCACGAATCCTAAAATTATGACAGTAAATTTTAAGTCTGAACTTCTAAATTAACGCTTCTTTTCATACCGATATTCTTTATTTTGTACGATTTATTTTACTTTATGGAACAATTTTAAGAAAAAAGATGAAAATTTACTTCTGTAAAGCTCGATCAACTGAAACAACTTTTGGTACATAACAAAATGTATAGATAGAGAAATATATTTAAAAATAACGACTACCACAATTAAGTATTCTTGTGGTTGCTGCTTGAAGAATGCTTTCACCACGTTTTGCACTTCTGCATATGACTGATGACGGTTCCATTTTAGCCCAATGATATGGAAATCGCAAGGTGATAAACCTGGGCTGTGGGGCGGATGTTCTAAAATCATAGATTTCTCTTGTCCTTTAAACTTCTTTAATGATTACGAACTTGAATGTTTCCATTGCATCGATGTCAACTTACTGAGCGGTTCAAAACAATGACCACAACAATTATTGATGACAAGAGAAAATCATTATCATTTTCTGAAATTTCCCTGAATGTAATTGACGGTTTTCTCTAATCAGGCCATACCACATGCCATATTGTTGTCGGTTGATACAATACACAATGCGCCAAATGCGGTACATCATTCATCCCCTCATACACTGCTTGCATTTACACACCTTCGGAACCTTAAGGTATCTAGGACGTTATGAACTAAATAGCGCCTATAAGGTCGACATTGTAGAGATATACGTCGACAGTTGGCGTTATAAGTTAAAGGTGAAACAGAAACTCTAAACCTTCCCCATAAAATTATTTATTCATAAAATATTGAATCGACGTGAAGCGAAGATTAATGTTAAAAAGTTGAAAGGGCGTTAAATGTTGAATCGACGTGAAGCGAAGATTAATGTTTGAGATTTAAGGGTTAAATGTTAAAAGGGGGGGGGGGGGGACGTAACATGTTTCGGCCGTGGCCATCTTCAGACGTTAATATCTGGTATATTTTATGAATAAATAATTTTATGGGGAAGGTTTAGAATTTCTGTTTCACCTTTAACTTGTAAGATTCCCCATTTCGAGTTTATCAACTCTCAACACCCAACGATGGATCCAATCACAGTTGGCGTTATGTTCATAACACCCGTGGTGCCTTCATTATTTTATGTCATACTTGCAAGAAGTTTAAAACAGATGATAAAAATAAAATCAGTGTGGTATTTTCTTCAATTTTTTTGAGTTTTTCATTTTTTCGTTTGTGTGTAGAATTCGTTATTTTACATTTGCGGGCGTTATAAGCGGACGATATACAAATTAACGCCCGTTACTATCTAAAATGAGGTTGTCATGTAGTAATTTTAGTAATTAATGTGTCTTGTTTCAGGGTTGTTATATTGAAATAATAACGAAGTATGACATAAAATGCCATTTGAAAGTCACTATGCTCAAAATCTCTATCAGATATAAACGAAATAAATTGATTACAATTATAAAATAGTAATCATGTTTCAAATATTACAATTGTTTCAATCGAAACAGAGATACGTTTCAATTAAACAAGCCTTATAATAGAACGGTTTACAAAAGATGCTGGTATAGGTACTCCGTTTCACTTACAAAACAGTGTTTTACATTTTCATTAATAATCAAGCAGAGGCCAAGAGACAAAAATTAGATTTAAAAATGTACATGTGCTAGAAGTTTTTTAAATTGTAGGCTGTTTTCAAATTTCTATTCGGGTCGGTCCCCTTTACCATTTAGAAAACTGGCTACTCCTAATTTGAATCTATTAAATTTTTGCGTCATTCTAACAAAATGAAAGAATGAAAGTATTTTTGAATTGTCCTTAAAATACAGTTTGTGATTTTTTTGTTTTTAAGACAAAAATAGCCATAAATTATTTATCAATTTTAAAAAATGCTAATGGCATCTATAAAAAAAATCGGTCAAGAGCCTTGACTGAGAGAATTACAACTCCGGATTATAAAATTATATATTGAAATAGAACATGAAATTGCAACAAATTACTTACGTAACAGTTTCTCAATCCTATTTTTTGCACTATTTAAGGTTACATTATATCTTAATGGTTTATAAAATCTATAGAGTAGAAAATTTAAATACTTACGTACAGAGATGATGTTCTGGTGTGTATAAAATTAGTAGAACATTAATTTAAATTTAATGATAAATAGGAACGTATTTTTAATATTCAAATTTGAAAGTGGAATCATTCAAGTGTTTCGGAAGTTTTAATTTAAAATTTCATGGTTAACTTAAAATTCAAATATTTAGAATACCGCCAATGTTAATTATTTCAAAGAAATTTGCAAAAATTAATATTTTTTTTTAAATCCGTTGTATGTATGTACTTAATTTCCTTTTATTTAGTATGTTTACTTTTACATCACACTGCACTTTAATACCCATCCAAAGTTTTCGGCGAGTTCGAATTAATGTAATGCGTTATTTATATACCTTCCTCAAATGGATGTAATAAATAAGACTAAATAGTGTGATTACGTTCAGATTTATGGGATACGTTATGTACCAACTTAATTTGTTCGTGATTATCCATCTTCTGAAAGAATTTCATTTTAAATTGTAGAAGGTAAGCTAATTAAAAAAATGGCAATGAACTTCGCAATGGAGATGTGATTTAAAAATTCGTACCCAAAGGTTAATTCGTTTTCTTTTGCTTAGTTAAAACGCATAATCTGTTACAAGGCGAATTACCACACAGTCTTGCGGAGGAAGGACAATTTAAAAGGCGGCATATAAAATGCACATTTAATTTAAACCCTAAACGCAACGCAATAAAATAAAACAATTGAAACTTTCAGTAATTACTAAGCTTAAACTTAAATTTTTAAAGACTTTGATTATAGTAATTTCGTATTAAAATTGCAGCTTTTTTTTTATGTAACTCACTTTCGATTTATGCCTCGGAGATGTTTTAAGAAAATTGCTCAATACTTTATGCATTGCTCGTAAAACTGTCATAATATATTTAAGAACAGTTTTGCATTCAATACGCGGTACGACTATTTTTTTTTTCATTGTACACCACCAATTATTTTTGTTAGTTCAATGAGCTTCTTATAATCACGAAAAGGCCATCATCCTACGATACGAAATTCTAGCCCGAAGCCAATAAAAAAAACCTAGCCAAGCTAATGCAAAGGAAATGCAATGGTATATAAAGGAATTTTGATTACCAACTATTTCTTACTATTTTACATAACAACATAATTATGTGTCGTATGAAGTTGTAATAATGTGAGGCGTTCGTATTTGTGCTAAACTACTTACAGCAAACACGCATTCGACTTAATACATGTAATCTATTTTGTATTGTCTGTTTATGAAAATTATACTCTCGGTATTGGTAATATATGTATGTACTTACTGTGGCTGTAACCTAGAATTATAGGACTGTGTAGCATACCTGCATGTGAATTACGACAGTTAGTCAATGGAGATTGATCATAGGACGTTTGAAGCAGAATTTTTAATTTCATTACGATTGATAGAGTAGTCGTCATTTTTTTAATTCGAAAATGAAAAGGCGAATAAGAAACGCAACAGTCTTATGATGTAAGCAGTTACAGGAGAAATTGACGTGATATAATCGTTTATAATCCTTAGCACATGAATTTGTGCGGATATGAACATATTCCCTAAACTGCATACATTTACGCAGGACCTATTGCAATTGCAACCACTTTTTGTAGACGGAAAATGTCTGCTTAGGATCCGATTCCTTCCACGTTATTAATCAATCCACAATGTCCAATAATTAGTTCCCAAACGGCAATAGTGTAGTTCCATTGAAAAGTTATATTTGGGGTTGCGTTTGTCAGAGGACGCAATTTTATTTTCTTAGATATCAAAGAGGGGTTACTGTAAAATTAAATCCAAGTTTGTGGGGTTGCAACTCTTGTCCCACGGCCGCCATCTTGGACAAAGGGGTGCATATGGTTTTTATGGTTTATCTGACAATATAATTTAGGTGTCAAAAAAAAAAATAAAATTATCTACAACTTTGGTCTAGTAACTTTTAGTCGTAGAACCAAAAATAACAAACCGATGAAAATCTGAGAAAAAATTTTCTATTCGTCGTTATACCTTTTTTTTTGATCATTTTACAAAAAAATGATATCAGAACATTTTTATAGAGCGATTTTTAAGGAATAGTTTTCATTAAATACTTTTTTTTATTTTATTGATTAGTTAAGATTTTACAGCGCTGCGAAACGAATACTATTCTTCAGTATTCATAATTATACCTACATAAATATTAATGATTCGCCATAATTTGTAATCATCTTCTCATTTTTTTTATCATAATCTTTTTAATTATTAATAATGCAGTATTGATTAAATATTGACTCTTTTCCCCACCACCTACGAGGTAGAGTCTGGAGGCGCGTTTTTTTTTACTTGGTATCCCCAGTAGGCATAATTCACGGTCATTTTCTAAATTACATAAGTAATTACTCTGTCCTTTGTCTAACTGCTGAAGTTGTGTCATATCCTGAAAAAGCATGGAGAAACAGCAAATTATCTGCAATGACGTTTCCGTACATAAAACCTGACGGACAATATAATTTTATTGTTCTGCTGTACGTCCTTTTGATGGTTAAAAAAAATACATTTACAAATGGTTCGATTGTTCGACACTGAAAACCCACCTCCGAGAAGGAAGTTTTGAGAAGAACAATGAAATCAGCTTTTCTTTTCTCATTACCAAGAAGTTTCTCTTGTGATAATGTCGGTACGATGTTCTTGTCGAATTTTACTTCTGTCGACTAGCGTTTTTTCGTGGGACGCAATCGCTCCCAAGACTTTGTTCCTGCGACATTGAGGTCGTCTGAGTGGCCATCAAATACAATGGTTGCAGAGAGCCCAAAGTGTTCTTGTACATATTTGATATATTGTTTAGTAATATCATTAAAAGATGAACTTCGATCCCAAACCACTTTATATAAAAGAAAACCACCGTCCATGACAAAATGACTCCTGGCACTGATATTAGAGGATCGTTCCACTGGTGTGAATGCATTAAACAAAGATGACTTGGACCAATTGAAAAGGTGCTAATTCATACCGCAGGTATTATTTGACATCACCGACTGTTTCTCTTGAAATGCACATTCGTTGTAATAAAAGTAATGGATTAATGACAACAGGAGATTTATCAACTTCAATAGTTTTGTGGTGGAGTGTCAAATCAATAATTAATCAGCAACAATATTGCATTATATTTTAAAAAAATTTTTGTGAGACCTATTATAGTTTGTCATATAAAAACCCCTTTTTCCAAGATGGCGGCCGTGGAACAAGGGTTGCAACGCCACAAACTTTGATTTAACTTTACACTGACTAACGTATACGATACGTCATTTACAAGCAAAGGGACGAAATGTGGTGTTACCTCATGGACTAGGGCCCCTAATTATTTATGAATATCTGAAATAAAAGGAACCATTATAGTTAATGTCCAATTTCAGTATAACCGTACAATTAATCACATTTAGATAACGATAGTATATTTTGTGACACCTGTTTTTTGAAATGCCGGCTCCTTTAATCTGAGAATATATTAATGGGCCCGACTTAATTGATTTGAAAAAACATGATAACAGTTATTTATGACTGGACAGCCCAAAACTACGTTAAAAGATGTTTGTGCCGCACAGAATAGGGAAAATGAAGAATGGGTATTCGAGAAACGGCAGTACATAAATAAAAAAAACTATTGTTTTGGGAAAAACAGCTGCACAATTAAAAAAGGGGAAATGAAATATTGCATTGGAACATCACTTAACTGAATCTTGAAAAACTATTAAAGCCCAACCCAAAAATTCTTGGAATATGTATTTTTTAAAAAGTGATTTGGAATTTTAAATCAATTGAAGTTTGATTTAAAACGGGATTATGAAAAATTATTTTTTAGACAGTAGCCCAAATAAAATATTAAATAATTATAAAATTAGCAAATAAAAACGCCCACATTCTTTACATATTTCAATGTCATTTCACACATAAGTTTCGCAGTTTCCCGTTATAAATAGTTGCAGAATTAATTAAATAAAATATTCGGAAGGCGTCAATTAATTGATTCGATTTAATCTCAGTTTTTTGTTCCGATTTTGACTTTTTTTCGCGTCTAGCGGTTAAATGTAGACACCATGCAAAATCATCAATTTCAAAATATATTTTGTTATATCCTTTTATTGAAAAATTGTCTACTGGATTATCTTATTTTCCCTTTTACGTCAACAATTTCCTTTAGTTTAGGTTGAATACAATTTACAAATAGTTTTCAATTCCAAATTTTGAGTTATTAAACAGGTGATTTAGAATTTGTAGCATCACCAGTCTGATGCCAAGTAAAATGATCTGTTTTGATGTAATGGCGAGGGTGCAAAATCAAAACTCGCAATTTTGGAAAGTACGAATTCGAATAATGAAGGAAATCTTAATCAAACCGTTCTTGGAGAAATATTGACAAGAATAAAAATGGGGGTAGATCTACTTATGGTCTTTTATGTAACTATTTAAATCTTATAAGTTCTTCTTTTAGATTTGTATAGCTACTAGTGCTACTACCAAATTTTGGTAAAGAATAAACGGCCCAACATTTATTTTAATGGAAGAACCTTGAGACTCGCAGGGTTCAGTTTTTATTCATATTGAACAAATCTTATTAAAAAAAATAGAATATTGTGCACATTTGGTAGTATCCATTCCAAATTCTTTGTTTAAAAATTAATGATACTTTTCTGCACCCTTGATCTGCCATATTTGCAGTTGAATCGACCCTGCGTGAAGTTAACAAAAGAATTCATCAATAAACCATTTTTTACACTGAAATGTAAGAAAATAGTTTTCATTGTAAAATTATGTTTAAATTAACGTCTATTGTCTATTAATGTTAACAAGAATCTAGATCTAGACACTAACGAGGTGTATTGCCAAATTTTAAACAAATCCCCCCCCCCCCCCCCCCCCCGATTAATGCTGGATGTCACCTACGTCTAGTGAATATCGAGGTACTACAATTAATCGTTTCAGTAATTTCCCGTTAGTGTTACCGAATGAATTTTTGGGGCTAATGTTTTAGTGCACTTGTGTACTTTTATACAAAAAAATAACCAAAACCAATTCATCCCACCTTTCATCTAAATCTGACTTATTATCATTAAATTCATCGTCAAGGGAAGGTTTTGAGTTGTTTTATCGACTCTAGACAATATAATGTGAATGAAAATTGGGATGATAAATAATGGTAGCTT
This sequence comes from Pyrocoelia pectoralis, assembly GCA_036250285.1. Taxonomy (NCBI): domain Eukaryota; kingdom Metazoa; phylum Arthropoda; class Insecta; order Coleoptera; family Lampyridae; genus Pyrocoelia; species Pyrocoelia pectoralis. The sequence goes on along the minus strand of CM070075.1, from coordinate 3,362,331 downwards.
TACAGCTGTAGGATTTTTAACTTTAATAAACTAAAAGAAAATGCAAAATTGTTGTAACCCTTCTCCATTTTTTAATATACTGTAAACTGTAAAAATATAGTCTTAGAATTGTGAGACATGTAAAAGTTGTGCTGCATCACTAACTGGATACCAACAACTAAAAACATTGAGGGAAGGGGTACTACATTTCTATTTACTTTCATTCCACTGACAGTGGATCATTATAATGTGGTCAGTTCAAAAAAACAATAATTGCATAATTAAAAAATAAGAAGGGGTACAATTTTAAACCTATTTTGCTATTAGCACCCTTGTGAGTATTAGTTGATAATACTTTCTCAAAATTACATAAAATACTGCATTTACTTGCAAAGTTACCCTTACCTTTCACCTTCTCTCATTAATGTATATTATTAATTATTACATTAATTTAAATAAAATTCTATAGTAAAAGCTATTGGTTTTTTACATTTCAGCTGAAGAAATGGTTACGGCTGAAATCTATTGCTAGTTTGCAGATGGATTTGGTCTATGGTCAATAAATGTCATAACCATCTTGTGTATCGCTTTGGCTAACTAAATAACCATTAACCAAGAACCATAGGTTCTATTCCCGAACCATTTGTAAATAATTCGTATTGGAAACTGCTGTAATGGTTCTGTCGTGTATTTTCCATCCTATGTTAGGCTACGTTACGGGAATTATTTTTCACACTGGTTATTCACTTTGAAAATGGTGGTGCAGTTTGCTTCAGTACTTTTTGGGACCAATCATGAATTTTTGTTGTCGATAAACCTTCCAAAGATCTTGTTCATTGAAGGAATTTCTGTTTTATCCATTTTAAAAATTAGCCAATAGTGGTAGATCAGCCCAAGATGTTTTAAAATTGTCCTCAATATCCTGTTACATATTTTATATTCAAAAGCCAGAAATGTCGATTTTTCTATCGAGCCACTGTAATGATTCTGAACATAAATGACCTTATATACTTAATACAAATTTCTTTTCCAAATTTACAGTAAGTAAAAGAAATTGTCACTGTTTTTGAGTTGATTAGCACATCAGTCGAAGAATTCTTTTGGCAACCTACCACAAAGAGCTTAGTGTTCATAATTTATGTTTAATTTGGACCACCCAAGAGCACAAATTCAATCACATGCATGCTTTTCGTACTAAATTTAATTATTGAATCGTTATCCTTAAAACATAATAAAGGACAATTAGACAATAGAGAAATGTATCTATGACAGTTAGAGTTATGAAATTTTAGGATATATGCCTATGAATTATTTAAATTTTCTGCACAATTTGAAACCCCAAAGTGTCCTGACTACGTACAAGAAATCAGTTACAATTTATTATAATGTAGCGCTATGTACAGTGAGTCATCTTATAAAAAATCGATTTGAAGTTTTTCTTAACTCTCGTACATCCATCATAGATTGGCAATTTCATTATATTTATGATGTAGTAACATTAATTTAATGAAATAATATAATTAATTGCATTTCGATGTTTTTTATCTTAATCGTTTCGAATTTTAAAATTCCACGTAATTCCACGATAAAGTGGGCCGTACATTTCACTGAAACACACCTCTTGCCAAATATACGGTTGATCTTCTCCGAACGGCTGCTTGGATAAGTTAATTACAAAGCTGTTCCAAAAAATATAGTCTCTGTTGTAGTAAATTAATCGTGATATTTACGTGATACTTTTTTAAGGTGTTACGAGTTGCAACAGATGAATGAAAGGGAGATGAAAAATATCTAACGTGATATAACTTTCTCGATCGTTTGCATCTTAAGTTTGTTACGTAATAGGAAATTTCGTAGGTGAGATTAAGTGTGAATGACGCCCAAGGTGTACAATACCAAAGTGCATCGTGCAAAACTATGTTATAGAGAAGGTAGGGACATTAGCATATCCATATATAAATCCTGTAGGTTAACACTTAAGATGGACAATGCCCATCCCCTCTATTGACAGGTAAAGGGGGTTAAGCCAAGGTCACAATGGCAATGACTTTCGATCGCGATCGTGATTCAAGCTTTATACAGACTCTTGGTTCGGTCCAGTCGCGTGGGCGCACACTGTCTGATCTCCTTTATCGGCGCATCTGCAGATGTACACCCCCGGATCGACTTTTACGTACAACTAGACTGGATTTTTGGCAAGTTATCACCCTCCGATCAGATGATTGTGAAACGGGATTAACGTTCTTTAAGTTATTTCATTAGGGAACTCGCGATTATTACGCAACAAATCGTATGCAATACCGATGCATCTCCAAAATTAATTATCTAGTAAAGGGCAACGAGCGAAAACACGTACCAAAAATCGGTAAACCGTTACAGCAATTACAACAATAATTGTTAAAGGATATGCTCGAATTACTAAACACAACTGCATAACTTTTCCTGTTTTCATTATTTACAAGCGATATTTTTACTAATAATAAAAAAAAATTACTAAAAACGTACAAAGTTTAATGACTTATCAAAGTCCGCGTTTAATTTAAATTTTAAATTGGATGTTGATATCCATCAGACTTAGTACCTCATTTTTAAATTTAATTTCGTTGTATTTCTTTTAATCTAAAGATTAATACCGTTGTCAATTTTCGATACTCATTACACGATTAATTCGTCGATAAATACCTGTGGAGGTGGAACGCGTTAATTAATTTGATCGCGTAACTTTTTGACAACTCCAAATTTTAATTTAAGGATATAAAATTACCGATTGTTTCCAACTGGCCTAAAGCTATGCCAAAAATGAAACAACCGTTTTAAATCCAACTACCAACTTGAATACATAAGAATTTGCAAAGTCAATGGTTTAACAGAAAGTTCAAAGACTTCCCAATTTTTTTTTGTATCATTTAGCAAATTCTGTATTCAAATTGGCTTTTTGTTCAAGCTGACATTGTCAATTATAAAGGAGTCTATGCGGACTGTTTCGCCTTGAAATGTCCATCAAAGTCTTTGATCGTTAGCATTTTTGTCACCCTGACTAAAACTTCAATTATAACGCAATAAACTGCTTTTAATGTTTGTACGGATTTATGAAATAAGAAAATGCACTTCGTTTTTAACGAAAAAGTTCATTAGGTTTATAATATTGCTACCACAATACAAAAAATCTTGAGGCATAAATCTAAGAACGTACAACGACCTCAGTGTAAAGAAGTACCACGCCGCCACTATAAAAAACATTTCATTGTGAAGCTGTTCATTATAGTAAAACTTGTTAATAATAATTTATTCACGCCTTACATTAGTGGTAATAGTAATAACTTTGCATACAGTAAACCATTAAAAGTGTGTTAACTTCTCAGGAAAAATGAAACTTTACATAAGAATATTACAATCCGGCAAAATGTAAGTTTGACAAAATGTTCATACTTGTACTTTGCTTAGATTGATCGCCACAACTTTAAAAATTTATTACTAAGATGCAATAATAGAAAGCGGATTTCCTAAATCCGTAAAATTTAAATACATGGTACAGATGAAATTTAGTTATATAATATAAAATATCAAATGTAGCTGTTTCAGTTGTTTCAATGGAACAACGTTGTGCATTATATAAGTAAAGTTTTTACAAATTCTTTGCCCAAATGCGCTATTTGGACAAAAAATGATTTTTTGGAGGGAGGCAATTCATTCTAAATTTTTATATAGTCCTCTGCATTACTTTATTAAAGTTCCCTTCGTTTAGATTCCTCTTAATTTAATTTGACCTTTTCGTATGTGTGCAGCTCATTCATTTTCAACATAATAGTAACGGAAATTAAGTAAACACAGAGGAATAGAACGTAGAATAGAGTTTACCTAAGTGTGCCACCTTCTAATGGTTATATTATAATAATAACAAGTAATTTCACAAAATTTTTTATTTCAAATGTAATTCAATGCGTTTCACTCATTTCTAAGGGTAATACTATAATACTGTGTTTGATTCAAATTAAATTCGAGTTGCTAAGTTACAGCATTAAGAAAATGTTTAATACATTTATTCTCATAAAAAATACAATAAAGAACCACAATCAAATGCTAAGATCGTTGAGAATAAATTGTGCAGAAATTTAAACTGCTGAATGTGTATAGGATAGCTAAAATTTGAGTTTGAGCTATCCTGGCTTAAGCGTACTTGGTGTTTTATGTGCAAACTGCTTAATTTAATCGATAGCAATGAAATGCTTACTTCATTAAATTTCTGTGTATCTAGATATCGTGTCCGGAACGTGCGCATATTTTATATTGACATTGTCAATCTTTCTTTATTAAAACCATAGTTGATATATAAATATTTCGAATCATCTGTAATGTGTAAAGTGTCAATAAAAAATAATACATACTAATAAAGAAAAAGGGTGCTAAATTTGAATTGGGGTTGATATAGAAATGTTAGAAAAACTAACCAATATTATGACATTGATAAATTAAAAAATATTACTGAACAATAATAATAATCCATTCAATTTTTAATAAAGCATTGCGTTTTAATATTGTACTTTTTATTATTAACAACTTTCAATGATATTTATTGTCCACACAATTTTTGCATATTTTTGACAGGTAAATATTTAATTATAATGGTTAAAACTAACTTAGTTAAAAGTGTTTGTATTGCACACGTACTTAGATTTTTATGATTATTAATCCATTTTTACTATTAATTTATTTACGATATTTGCACATCTATGCTGAGTGGTACTTACCTATGCTTGTATCCAGTCTTCATTAGTAAACACAGCAAATTTCCAGTGACGTTGGTTTGTTATTATTACTATATAACAACGAAGACAAAACGATAAGCTGATCTCCGGAACATAAACAATGCAATACAAGGTTCAATCTAGTACTAAAGCAATCTATAAAGCCACACTTTCTGATGAGATCAATTTTAAATTAAGTTAAACCTCTGGATACTGTCAGAAAACGTTACCATGCTGTCGTGAGTGATGTTTTTAAATAAAGGAAAATTGGTGGATTGGTGAACTGGTTGTTAAATTGACTATCCTGGACACTCCGATAATCTCTAAGGGGAGTATAATAACGGGTGAAATAACACAAAACCTTCTCCTTCGAATGATTTTAATTTCAATTAATCACAGATTATTTGATTAGACGGTGGCGACATGTTTCGGGAAAACTTCCCATTTTCAAGCCAAAGTAAGATTGTAAAAATTACATAAAGTAATAAGTTAACCTCTAATGGGGAACACTATTAATGACAAATGCATAAAGTTTGATAATTGAACTTTAAACACTAATCGACACAAATTAATACAAAAAAGGGGTTCTCACAAGAGAAACCAAGTTATGCTTGAAGAGCCAGGGATAAAGGGGATGAAGATGGAAATAAAATTCTGGAGAAGTTAAACGAAAGCAAGCGCGAGGTGAAATGACAAATGACAATGCCAATGGAACTTATTACTTTATGTAATTTTTACAAGCTTATTTTAGCTTGAAAATGGGAAGTTTTCCCGAAACATGTCGCCACCGTCTAATAGTCACAGAACTTGAGTTTTGTTCTTTTGCGTTGATACCAACTATTTAAACGGTATTTTATAATAATATATAACTAAACAAAAATTATTTTTAACAAATTTTTTGTATGTGAAATTTAAAAAATCGTAGATATTAACAAAAGTACAAAAAGTAATACCAGGAAATAATACACCGTTGAATAGGGTTTTTTGTCGAGAATCTGATGGTAAATAAAAATACAGGGTGTTCTATTTAAAATGTTCGTGTAAATTCTATTTAAATTTCACAAATGTTGAATTCTCATTTTAAACACTCGGTATAAAATTAACCACTTAGTTTTTTTTGTAGAGTAGGTAAATGAAAATGAAAACCTCCTATTGTTGTTGTGGTAAAGCATTTCATGGTAAATATACCAATACGAATGTTTTATTTCCACAGTGTGTACTTCTCTTGGAAGGCTCCAGTCTTCTATAACTTGCACCACCTACTCACGTTCGTGCCCGTATTCAGTGAAAATAATTCTATGATATTTTTCATTTTTATATCCTACAAGGAAAACTTAAAGTAACTTACTTTACATACACGGTGATTAGAGCGGAATATTTTCCGGAGGAGTCAGGTCCGGGGAATAACGAGCAATGACTCGTGAAAAGAACCTTTTTCTTCTCTAACCCTAGTCATTTCTGATGAATTTACCATTTTAGGCGCTTATGTTGTTAGTATAGTACGCTCCATTGATTGTTAATGAACGCCCTTGGCATTCCAAAAAACAAAAACCATAACTTTTCCGTTCCATGGAACTGGATTGGCTTTCTTCGGTGCAGGTTCTCCTTTGGCAGTCAATTTTTTGGATTACTGGAGATTGGTGATTAATCCAAGTCTCATCTGCAGCCACAAATACTTCTAGGATTTTTTTTCAATTTCAAAATCTGTTGAAATGCACAGAATTTCCTTTATCTCCAATCGCCGATCATGCAGAACGACTTTGTGGCAAACAATTTTTATTGAAGTAGTTATGGACTTTTCTGAATTATTGGCGAACATATGTAAAGTCCGCAAAGCAAGCTTTGACTGTGATACCGTTTGCCTCGATTTTTATTTCTTCTTTTGGGAATAAATCCTTAATATTCAATCACTGCACGCATTTCAACTCCTCTGCTCGTTTCAACAAGCATAACTTAAGGCCGTAAAAATAGTTTACTATCTGGAGTCGGAATCCTTTCAATTCATTTTCGTAAAAGTATTGTCCTCAATGGTAAATTAAGTGGTATATTTTGACAAATCAAGTTTTTTGGAAGATGTTTCGGTTATAATAACAGTAAACTTTTGCTGTTAAGGTAAAAATAACGCATTTTGAACAGTTATAATTGTGAACTAGAGGAATTTTGCAATTTAAACTTGCACAAACACGTAAATACAATAGTAGCGAGCAAGCCTTCCACAAATTAAATTTTACACTTTCCAAAAAAGAAACTGCAAAAAAGGACTTCAAGGCGGTAATGATCTTATCTGGTGAAGTGGAATGTAATTTACTTTAATTTCTTGCTTTATAAATACATATTAACTTGTATTCAAAAACGGTAGCAGCAAATTGCATACAAAAGTGAATTGTATTCTTTACAGTTGCAACCGCTACTGTCGATATTAAATAATTAAATAATAGTCACGATTCCGGAAGTGGTTATAAAGCGTACAAAATAAAGCCACCCTAATTTATTATTGCGGTTTAAGAGGCGAATTACAAATTAGGAAAGGTACCAGAGGCATTAAACTTTGCACATTTGGTGTTGTAGGAAATTTATTTTTAATGGATCAAGTGCAACTTTTTTTCATTGGAATGCGAAATAAAACTTAATCCTTATTTAATTAATATATAAAAGTGATGAATTTCACTTTCATTGCCACAAAAGGTGGTTAATCGACGTCTAATTGCCATTTACAGATCAAGTATAATATTCCTCTCTTAAATTATCCATACCGTCTAATTATTTTAAGAACAATTCTAGCAAAACTCGAAATTAATTTGTAATTACGCCAAAAGGATAGTTAATTATAGGCATGCAAAAGATGAAATAATAACATACGAGAACATAATATTGAGCCCGAATTCTTACATCTCCATCTAATAAAATGACGTATTTAAAATTCTCTGTGTCTAACATTCGAATAGATAATAACATTGTTACGTTATTAAGATAGAAAGTTTTAGCGAAATTACACAAAAAATGTCATTCAAGACCAGTGTAGATTAATCAGGGCGAGTCGAAACGTTATTTACATGAAAAGGGAATTAAAAAAAAGTAGACTAAAACGACTAAATATGGTCCTGTGTGAAATCTTACATTAATGTAAAGTAACACTAATAAAAAATAAAAATAAATTTGGGTCAATAACGTCACCCTAAATTATATTTAAATCACTTTTACTCACTCTCGCTCGCTGTAAACAAAACACACAATGAGTATCAAAATTAATTACATAAATCATATTGTCCCACTTCGATTTTTTTTGCATAATAAAGTGTGTTACTCCTTTTTTGGTTAATATTTGCAGGTATTTACAATTAGTAAGCAATAATTGGCGACGGCAAGTATGAGACACTAGAAAGTTATGTACTGACTCACACGAAAAACAAATAATAGAACCGATCAAATTTGCATTCAATGATTGCTTTGCCTGTGTAATTGCTAATGTAAAGTAAGTAAAATGTTAAATTCCTATTCAGATGTATTCATACTGTTTGTGTTGTCATTGCTCTATAGTCTATAACTCTACAGGATTTCGAATAAATCGTACAGGGTGAGGAAAATTGTGAATTTTGCAAAAACTGCCAAGAATAGAATTAAATTGGGTTCCCTGTTGAGGATATTTTCTATAAAAAGCTTTAGAATTTAATGGTAATTAACGATCCCGTATTACAGAAATTTGGTACTCTGTTAACTTAGGTATGTGGATCCTTGTGAATTGGAAGGTGCCCACAGATTTTCATCATAATTATTATATCGAACGCCATATATTGCCAATTTCGAATCTTCAATTACGAAATGGATATGTAAAATTTTTTATTAGATTGCATCATTTTTGTTCATTAGTCATCTGTGGCAATGAATCTTCTGTTTCATTGAACTGAATTTAAGCACGCGCCAATATTTCTAAATATGACAATATGTTATCCTCGGAATAGGTATCACCCGGTCAAAAATGATCGTTATCCCTGTTTGTTACTATCTTGGTTTTTTTTCCAAAATAACTCGTTTGTTATTGTCACACTGTTGGCATATCAAACACGGGCGTGGAATTGTTTATATCCTCGTGTAATGTTACTGCCGAATCGGCAATTGTCAGTTCAATAGCAAGTTCATTACCAATTTCAATATTCATGTGTTCGATTCGATTTATTCTAAAGATAAATGCTTTGATGGAGGGTTCGGCACTGCATATTATGAAATTCCTAAGGTACATTATCGAAATGAATAAAACAACGAAACCGCAAAAACAATGTTTTAAATTCAGCGCATTTCCATAGATAATATCGACAAACGGATAATAATGCATTTTTACTATTTTGAACCCTCATCCTTATTCAATTACCTTTTCAAATCTGATCGGAAAAATCTCGTCTTTCAGTTTCCTATTCCGATATTCTTCTTAATACTTTGATAGTTTCGCTATTGCTTTCTTATCCTTTAAAACTATAATTTGGATATCTGTCATCGTAAATCCCTGCCAGAATTCTCCAGAAACCCGTATCACCAACTGCAAATTCCACAGTTGTTACCCAACTTCTTTCGTCGCTTACCATTCCACTTAATTCTTACTGTCTTGTTTTATAGATACAATGGTTCCAGAGTAAAAAACTTTTGGAATCACTTGATACTAATAGTTGGAGTATTTCATCTTGCCTTTTAGCAATTCCTGTTAATTAAGTCAACGTGTTCACAAATTGGAGAGTGAAATCACTGTTACTTTGTAGCACTGTGTGGGTAACTCCAATAGGATCCCATCATTGCCATTAATAAAGTCGATGAGGACCAAGTGCAAATTTAATTTTCGAGCTTAATATTTTTAGATTTTCACTTAGATTTCGTCCAATTATTGAAGCAACTTTGGGAATCCGTTTATATAAATTTTCTGGTAACATTTAGTGGAAAATTGTTCACTTCTGTAGGAAACTGGTGTTTTCAGCAAAACTTTGAAGAGGGTACTTGGAACGATTGCTGTCTAACAAAATTGGTACAAAATCACTCTTCAAATTGTGTGCAGATTGTATACAATTATAGGAAAATCGTTTAATACGACAATTGTTCCTAAATTGGTTTTATGGTATAATTAAGGCATAAAAATCTGATTTTTCTTTGTTGAACTTGCACTTACAAGCGTTTTCTCTGTGTATTCACGTTTCCGAAAGCGAGAAAATCATCAGTCCTTTCCTCTAAATTGTTCGAAAGTAGGTATGTTAATCACTGTTACCGAAAACTTGCCTTTATACCGTGTGAGAAGTTTCACAGCGGGACATAGCTGAATAGCACGGAAAATCACATATTTGCAGTTTGTTGCTTTCATCTACAAGAACGGTAATGATGGCTACCGAAAGAGCATTATTTTCTGAGCCTGTTTATACCAAATTGTTTGGTATACTTACTAATTCAGTGCTTTTTTAATTAAAACAATTTTCAAAAGTTAAAAAGTATGAGCAGCCATGTCAAATTCAAATAAAGTTTAATATTAATTTTTAGACCTGTTGCCTATTAATTTAAACACTCTTTCCTTGTTATAATAACCATTATTATCTATCATTATTCATGGTTTTTTCAGGAAAATGCCATATTACATAATTGAAAATGTTTGATTTGATAATATTCAAAATTATTCGAATTTGACATGTCACGGCTACTCATATTTTTAACTTTTGAAAATTACATAAAAAGCAGCTCAGAAAATAATGCTCTTTCGATAGACATCATTACCATTCTTGTAGATATAATATTGGTGAGCAGCAAACTGCAAATATGTGATTTCCCATGCTATTCGGCTATGTCCCGCTTTGAAACTTGTCACACGGTATGCCCTTCAGCCACGTTTCCCATAAAAATGTTTCTCTCAAGTATTTTTTAGGTTAATATTCAAAATAATAAAATTATACTGTGTGGCAACATTTATACTACTTGAAAAAATCATTAAAAGCCTGTAGTTTTTAAATTGTTGATGCTGTTTAAGAGAAATTTTACTTCATTATTCCGTTAATTAGATACCCTTCATATTCCTAACAACCAAATAATTACCTTTCATGTTTGATAGCATTTGATGCTTGGCCCCTTTCAAATAATTCGATGTAATTACTGATTCATAATTTGAGTTACGTAGATTTTATTTTTGATAAGTTGGATTGTATTTATCGAGAGGAGAAAGTAATTACATCCTCATAGTACTTAATCAATTGTTTAATTAAACTACTTTTTTGTGTCATCCGTTCAAGGTTTTAGCAATCTGTTTTGTTAAAAATCGTATGGTTGCACAACTACTACTGGTACTAATTTATTATGAATTCTAAGAATTCAAAGAAATATTTTTTCGATACAATCTTATAAGAAATTTGGTCCTTTATAATTTAAATTTTTTATAATATAGATAATAATGAAAGCTTCCACAGTTGTTCATTATAATTAAAAAAATTATTTATTTTGGGTAAACTGTGTAATGGTTTTTTATTGATTAAATAATCCAAACGTTTCGGACACCACTTACAGGTTCCTTCTTCAGTGGGTTAAAATTAAAATTAAACGAAAAGAAAACTGACAAATTGTACAATTAAAACTAAATTGTCAACTAATAAATATGCCAACTAAATATTATGATTATCCATCACACGAACATGTTTCAAAACCAAGTGCCAACCCTTATTAAGGCAAATGTTTACCATTGTTAGATATACTTAATTTCAAAAACCGATTCATTAAATCTTTCTTTTAGCGTATACCGTAAGCCGACACATACAGATAGATATCTTAACAAACTCTCTAATCACAATACTTGTCAGAAGATTGGAGTTATCAAGACATTATTTGACAGAGCAAAAAAAATTTCAGATCCTACACATTTAGATGAAGAATTACACCATCTTCGTATGTCTCTTCAAGCCGATGGTTATTCTCTTTTGAAAATTAACAAAGTTTTTTCTTCTAAACCTAAACAACTTCGAGAAAAATTACCACATTTAGGTATGGTTTTTCTTCCATATATTGGAGGAGTTACTGATAAGATTGGTAGAATATTAGAGAAAAATAACATAAAGACCATTTTTATTCCAACAAAGAAAATTTCTGAGTTTTCGAGATCTCTTAAGGACCCTTTAGATCCATTGACAGCTTCAGGTGTTTATAAAATTTTATGTTCTTGTGGTTTGGTATATATTGGAACTACTAAACGTAGTTTTTTATCTAGAAGGAAAGAACACATGCGGTTTTGCAGATTAAATCAACCTGAAAAATCTCGTTAAATAATCTTAGTCATGATATTCTATTTCATAATATGGAGATTTTATCAATAACTTCTAATTTTTATGTTCGCCTTCAACGTGAAGCCATTGCCAAATTCATAAACATCCTAATAATATTAATAGACAGTCTGATAATATTTACCTTAATAAGGCTTGGCACTTGGTTTTGAAACATGTTCGTGTGATTGATAATCATAATCAATTATTTAGTTGGCATATTTATCAGTTGACAATTTAGTTTTAATTGTACAATTTGTCAGTTTTCTTATCGTTTAATTTTAATTTTAACCCACTGAAGAAGGCACCTGTAAGTGGTGTCCGAAACGTTTGGATTATTTAATCAATAAAAAACCATTAATTTTTCTTTTTCCATGAATTAGCTTTTCTTGTCTGCAAAATACGCAGAAATTGAAGCATTCGTTTCTTCATTACTGGAAAATTCTTTTCCTTGCAGTTCGGGAAGAGTCACATCGGAAGTTTAGGCTGGGGGACTAAAATATCGAAGCTCTGCTTGTATAATAGGCTAGCCAGTGAGAGCTTATCATAGTGCACAGGTGCAGGTTGTTGTGTTGCAGGAATTCACCCTTGCTTAGTTTTGCTCCTTAAACTTCTATGGTGGTGCTACATTGCATGGAATGTTATTTGGACTTTGGTTCATATTGATACTCTAACGTTTCATCGTTCAGTATTATTGTTGCTGCAAAAGTCCAAAACTCGCCTGAACATGCAGTACGCTGTAGGTTTTGTAGGGACGTAAGTCTTTTCGAGCCCCTGTGGCATTGTATTTTGGTCATGGCGCATCTTGAAAGTTGTTGTATCGGATAGTCCAAGACCATCATCATACACGATCAAATTGTCGACTTTTTAAACAAGTCATAATGCGATCAAATCATTTTCTTCTAATCATAGACCGTGGTTTTTCCATGGTAAGAGTCCATGCATTTAAAAGTCCAACATGGTTTGCATAGGCTAGTCTTGCTTATTCAGGAACTGAATGACGCAGTGTTCAACTTTTTCCTTCACACTAGTCCCTGATAGCTTACCTGATTATGTTATGGCTTCGTACTTATACTATGTCTCGTAAACCAATAAGCTGTGCGTAGATTCGACGAATACACTTGTACATCAAAAGAAAGAACATTTAGCCCGTCAGAAAATCAGTCTATCAACGTAACTAAGATTCGAACCATGAAAAAAATTTGGTCAACTCATGTAATACACACCACTTGAAGGTAGTTTTATAATGGATATCTAGTTTGGCAGTGGTACATCGTCAATTCCTTTGTTTTGGTGTTATTTTGTTAGAGATATGGTGGAAAATTTCAATATTGGCTGAGAAACAAGTACAGGAAATTGAAATGCAACCATTTGTAGAATTTTTATGGCGTCCTTCAATTTGCACCGACCTAATATATCCACATGATCTTAAAATCGTAAGCGATGTCGATTTTAACTTTTATGTCCACTTCAGTTAACCTTTTTCGAAGGTTATCACTTAATATTCTACAAGTTTTACTGCACTTTGATTATGCGCATACAACTTATATGGTAATCAATTGATATATACCGTGTTAAATATCGCATTTTGTAAATTGTATGCGCTACTTGAAAGCATCGGCTTTAACAACGACATAAACGATAACGCTATTTGTAATCACGTTTCCAGCGCAGAACATACATTCGTCCATTGATAATTTTAAATGTATATACGGGTAGAGTTAAGCGTTTTTCCATTTTTTTCTCTTTATTATACCGGTTATGATAAATATTTATACTGAGTTTCTATTTACATACGTACCTATACCTATATTGTAGGTACTTTTTAGAACATCTTTCTGCATGCCTTAGTTTAAAGAAAAATAAGCAGGTGTGTTTTGCAAATTGGCTTTATGTATAGATAAGATCTTGTCTTTTTCTCTTGTTTATTAAACTAGTCGCTTAATAATTAAACGCTAGACTTTCTATGGTATAATTAGTATATTCATTGTTCGTGTTAATTATATCTACCACGTTTGACATACATGTAGATATTTATTTTCCTGGCAGAGGGTGGCAACTTGGATTATCTTGATATAAATACTTCGACAAATTTGTTATGACGACCACCGTTGGTTTTATTATCATTTTTCAGGAGTAGGATTATCTGTTTACCTCTTGCATAGGAAGTGCGGACCCAGAACGATTCGGCACCCCAGAATGAATTCTATCTTTCAAACGATAGGAGAAGGTTTTATGGTCCGCTTTCGATCATCAGTATCCACTTGTAGACACGCATTTGTAGACCTGGATTTGCTTTGTGGAACTCCTCCATAATTACCTACTCATAGAATCGAAACGGATCGGGTTAAAGAATTCAATAAAATTATTATGGTAATAAAATATGTTCGTTTAAACTTTTTGCTAGAACTGTCTTGGTGGGTTTTCCATTTTCGGTTTTGTTTTCCTCGCACTTTTCTCTGAATTTTCTTGAATTTTGGTGTAATTGTGGTCGAGGAACTTCACATATTCCATAAACCATAAACAGTTATACTTCGTACTTGAAATTTGGTACCTTTTTAAACGTTGATCTTATATGGAATATTGACTTTCGTTTAAAACGATCTATCAGCTAGACCGTGGGAATTTTGAAAAATATAGATTATTAGGGAAAACACTTGGTAGAGTTCCTGAAGGATCACCTCTTCATAGACTGCATTTTTATAATCACAAAATCTCATGCTATTATATAAATGCTCGAGAGCCGTAACTTGATAATAATAGCCTCAATGAATCTGTATAAAGTTAAATCTGGAACCAAATGAAATCAAGGCCGATAAAAACATTCGTTATGAAAGCTCAGTGAAACTGCAAGATTCATGGAATCCATTGATGAACAATAACATTCAGGAGGATAAACTGAAGATTAATTGTAAGGTAAGATGGGAGTCCAAGAATTTTCTTGACGGTTTCAATTTTATTTTCCACAAAATTTTCTTTGTATTCGTCGGCCACTACTGAAACCTTCCAGTGCAGTTGAACTTTAATGTCCGAAAAATTAGCACCATCACTCGCGAAAAATGAACGTCTAAAGGAAGGTTTTATGGATCTGGATATATTTTGCTCAAACCACTGGACGCTGTACTTTTCGTTATTATAAATATGGCTACTTACCTATTTCCTATTATGTGTTGCTTATTTTAATACTTTTTTTTTTAATTCATCCTTCAGAACTACAGGCTAAGAAGAGTATATCAAATCGTTGTGGAATCGTGAAGGAGAAATAAAGGAAAATGCGAAATTATTACAATTTTTCGCCCAAATCTTTATGGTAAAACTTGGGAAACTTGTGCAAAACTACTCTAATTCCAGCATGTTAATTGACCTATTATTACATAATATTTTCCCATTCGGTTTAAGGCGACTGTTCTGCACCCTTTGTTTTAGGTCTTCACTCTACTTTGTAACCATTTACAAAAGTATGTAAAAATTTCGAGACACTCATCAAGAACGATTGAGAAATTAGTGTTAAAATGTAAAATGATAGTGCGCACAGCTCAAGAATGTCACCTTAATAGCGTTTGTCATTCACGATACTTCCTGTGTTCTTTTTATTTTACGCATTTTCCCACAATTACGGACAAATTTGTTAAACGCAGTGGCTTACTTTTTACGTGACCCACTATGTTTTGTCTATCGGAAAAGGATTCATTTACGATACTGCAATTTCAATAAAATAATGGCGAATTTGTTTAGTTTGCATGCGGGCAGGATACGAAGGATGACTTTTTTATATTCCGCAATAATCGCTCGTTACAATTGACAGTTAAAGTATAATATAATGCGTCCTAACGACTGTGTAACACGTTAAAAAACGGGATAATAAAAGATGTGCGAATACAAACGGCCTTCATCGTCGACTCGAAAAGATTTACAAGCAGACATTGGATAAGAAAAAGAATAGTCAATCTTGATTGTTAAAAAATATATTTCGTCATTTAGCCTTGCCTTTATTCAAGGTACGAACAACAATAATAGTAATAATAGTAATCGTGTATGAATTATTTATTACTTGTAATTACATTTATAGGTTGTGGTAGCATAAAATAAGTAAGCCTTAGATATAATTAAACTACTTGGGTCTATGAGTCTGCGTGATTGTTAAGCGATCTGTTATAAATTTACATCATTAATCAAATCGTTCACCGCTAAACTTAATGAAATTATATCATTAGTTAAGCAGAAGCATGAAACTCAATATGTAATCGAAAAAAATCAAATGTAACAACCGCAAAACCTGTATGGATAAGATACCTGTTTCTTCACTACATCTTCATATTTTTTTTCGTTCGTACATAATTTAAATATTAGATAGTGCAATGAGAAGTAGGTACACGCTATTTGTCTAACGGTAAGCATCCGCAAATTAGAATTTTGCCATCGAATTCGTAATTGGCAATTATTTTACGATTTGCTTTCCGAGACAAAGCTTAATTGAAATATAATGGTGCAAGAAAGGAGTTTAAAATGAGGCAACTTAGACCTTGACGATTAGTGTTTATACTATTATTGTTTTTATCACTTTTTCAATCCTACGTTATTTATTTTGCCTTTAAAAAGTGAGTGTTTCGCATTATGTACCTATCTGTGTTTGGCTTCTTATTCCGCATCCGAAAATGTAATATTTTACGCAGCATGATTTCAATTTCATTTTTAAATCCAGATTAAAATATAAACGGGTTTGAAGTTTTTCTGGGGAAAACTCGTATATTTTAATGGTATTACAGTTTAAGCATTAGAAACTTTCATTCGTGTTTCGGACAACAAGTCGTCCTGATTTTGGTTCATTTCGCATCATCTTGCAAGTGCGAGTTGTATTAGGGGAGTAGGCGAAAATTCAGTGTTTCGCATAGACTACACCGGTAATCAAATTTTCATTGGTATTTCTAAGGAAATTTGTGACACTCCGATTTTCAAGATCGATGTGCTATCGGTAAAATTTGGCAAAGGTGTCCACAAATGGTACTTCAACTACACCCCGTGGTTACCTCAGACTGTAATTTAACTTTCAAAATACGAAATATAATTAATACTCTTTCAGACAATTAGGTAAATACCATTCAAACACATCAAAGTATGTAATTAAAATTCTTATTAGATATTTGTCCAATTATAGTTAAATTTAATGATTCATTTTAATAATTTAGGCAAGGACATTATAATAGGTACCTTTATAAATTTTTGATTCTCCATGCTTTTCTTTATGACGATTTAAGCAGAATCTTACAAACAGTATTTTTCCTACAGTGTGTTTCATGTTTCTCTGTGGTAAATGTTAACATTTATTAACTGATTTGTAAACTTTAATTGTTTACACAAACAATGAATGCAAATATGAGTTAACCAGCATACGTATGTGCACTTAGACATAAGCTCCGAGGGACATCAGCATAATTTGTTGTTTTTCAGTATTTATGTCTACGTACAGGATACCCCATTAGTGCGAGGTCCAATATTTCATTCAATATCATACGGATTAAAAAATATTTCAAATAAAGGTTGTAGGATACGAACCATTGCATATTTGTAAAATATTTATAAACATACAGGGTGCTTCGAATAATCGTGGCTCTGTGGCGACCTATTTTTTCAAATGGAACACCCTATATTTGATGTCATATTCCGATTACTCTCTTAAAATGCTATGTGTCCATATTTTTGTTTCTTGTTTTAAATGTAGCTTTCTCAAGTTATGAATTTTTTTCATGATTTTTCTGAAAAAACATGGTCTGATTTAAAAATGCTTAGGCTCGTTCGATTTTAAAATTTTGAGTCAATTTTTGGTAAATACACAAATTAGTGAAGGTCGTTCCTTACTGAATATACAAATATTTGTCGATTTAATTATACAGGGTGTTCTGCAATAATTCGTAAAGTTTTGTACATTTCGAATGGGAAAAACTTTGTTATTTTAAATGGAACACACTGTGTATAATTGTGTAGGTCGATAAAGCTTTTCAATCTCTCCAATTCATGTCTGTACTATGTGTCTTCTAAAACTAGTAGTTTTTACTGGTGTTCCATTTAAAATAACAATAAGCTTTTCCTATTCGAAATAAACAAAACTTTACGAATTATTGCAAACACCCTGCATAATTAAATCGATAAATATTTGTCTATTCACCAAGGAACGACTTCACTAATTTGTGTACGAAAAATTGACTCAAAATTTTAAAACTTGAACATTTTTTAATCAGACCATGTTTTTCATGAAAAAAATTCATAACCTGGGAACGATGTATTTAAAACAAAAAACAAGTTAGTTGATTTTGAAATTTTAGAAACAGTTTTACTGGAAAGTAAAGTAAACTAAAGCGAAAATTTCTTCAAATACATTGTATTTCGCTAAATGTGCGAAAATCGCACTTTTTCAAAGCTGAAAGCTTTTTTTAATTTTTTACTTCTTCAGTATACATTTACCCACATTTTCCCCTTAGAAACTGTTCAGTAATAATCGCCATTTCCCGATTTAACGAATTGAACAATTCAGTCTCCCATGAAGTCATTCTTCCAAAAACGATCGTGGTCGATTTACTTTTTATTTCAACACCGAATTTTAAATGTAAATGGATTGGAGAAAAATAGCTGCTGGCTTCGTCCAGTACACTGTTGGTAGGATGTGCCAACTATTTCACGCCCATGAAATTCGAATAGTTAAGTAGAAACCAATAACCTTATTATTTCTTATTGCATCCTCAGTTTATTACGACAGTACGAGTTATTGTATGCCTGTAACTCAAAAGTAATCCTTCGAATTTTTAGTCATTTTGGAATTGGTTTCATCGTTTGTTCCTAACTCGTAACAGGTCATCAACTTTTTAACTGTATAACGTCGAAACCGTGTTTTAAATTTCAGTTATTGCCAGTAAGTTGAGGACTATGTGTATCTGGGAGTACTGATAATAAATAAATGCGACGAAGAAAAAGAATAGCAAAATATAATAACTGTGACGGAGGAATCTACAAAGAAATATCAAGAAGAGCCAAGATAAGATTAAATAGGACAGTTCTGCGACCATACATGCGAACATGGATCATGAATAGAAACAGCTAATTAAGGTTTAAAATTTGGGAGAGAAGAATACTAGGTGGAAGACTAACGAAATGGGATTGGGAACGAAGAACAAATAAGGAAATATGTACTTATACAAAAAATACGATGAACAACTCATAAGCGAATTTATCAAGACTAGAAGATTGCAATGGCTGAGACATTTGGAGAGAATTCCAGAGGATAGGAGTGTGAAAATAATAGCCTGGGCAGTGCCCGAAGGAACAAATTGGGAGGCCGCGAAAACGGTGGAAACAGGTTATGGAGGAGGACCTAGAGGGGAAAGGAATACAACATTGGAGAAGAGCAGCATAAAACAGAATGAATGGAGCAGAGTCATAAAAGCCATGATACAGTATGAAGAGAGCCATGACATCGATCCCTTTCCCAATTTCCCATACCTTATAATCCTATGGAACATAGGTTTTGAGAAAAAATGTAACCAGAAACCAACGAAATTTTGTTAAAATTTTAATACTGGTAGTTAAGCCTCTGATATTGGTCCATTTGGGAATTAATTAATTAATTTAAAGGAACTCTACCAAATTGGGCGGATTGACAGAGTTTCTGGTGGCTAATTTTAGATCTTTTGACAACATGAAAACTATTCTATAAAACTGGCAACGAGTCATTTCAATCACGAAATTAGATGGTATTAAGCCATCTAATTTTGGTGTTGACTTGTCTCCTTGGATAACGTTCAGGTTTACTTCCCGAATTTTACTTAAAATGCCCGCCCACAATTGTTCGTTTTGGTGCTTTCGTCCGTTTCCATCAAACTTTCGACAGAGTAACGACCAAAAATTCTTCGATTGGCCGAGCTCTCACGGTGCAAAATTAAAGTTAAATGGAACCAAGCGAAGTTAGGCCACTATATTATATCCTCGTCCTGATGATGGGTGTTAATAAAATTAAGCAGTTTGGGAAACCATCATTGAGTATAAAGCTCAGCTTCCAACTTCTCGAACTCAGTCAACATGGGGTACTGTAACCCAGTCCTCTAAAACCGCGCACCTTTGCCAGTAAATTTTGCCTTTGCTGTAAATTCGTTTGGACAGTTTTCAATATTACGGGTTTATAATCATGGGGTTCTCATAAAATGTCTACACCTCAGAGTTCTACAACACCCTGATACTAATTCTAGTTGTACAGTACATGGATGTATTGGGGATACGTCATTTCTGGTCAACATCCTCTGTACAGTTTTGTACGAGACCCCAAAATAGTTTTCGACTAGAGATCCCAATCCTGTCCTAAGCACTTTTACGAGTCTATTAATTAAAATATGAAGGCTTCCAGGCTTTCGGTAAATTAATGCAATTAATGCACAATCCCTATTTCCCTATAAAAGATTGCCCGGCTAACATTTTGATCTTTAAACAAGTTCAGAATTTCACGTTTTAGTAACGGCCTAACTAACCTGTAAATATTCTTGCGAATTTTAAGCTTGTATGACATTTTTAATTTAACTGTTGCAGCGATTGGTTGTTTAGTCCAGTGGCATTCAACCTTTTTTTTTCGTGTACCCCTATAGATAATGTCTCTGACTTAAAGTACCCCAAGTTTTTTATTTACCATTATTTTTGAGTACATAGGTAATGAAATGAAACACCTAGCTGAAGGTGGAAATTATTGTAATTTATTGAATGGAAAAAAACCTGTACACTGTAGGTAGGCAATTGTTTCCTATATTAAATTTATTTAAAAATTTTCAAGTACCCCTTAGGATTATCTGACGTACCCCAAGGGGTACGCGTACCCCCGGTTGAATACCGTTGGTTTAGTCTAATAACAACGATACACGGTTTGTTTGGTAGCTAGGTAATACTTTCATATTTTAAATTCTTAATAATTAGATTAGATTTTTCCGAAATGTCGTTATTATTGAAAAAAACGTCATTAGAAGTAACAGGTTCCTCCAATTATTGCGAATTAAACTGACTTTCAAGGGTGAATGTGTTAGTAATTGGATTAGAATGATACGTATGTAAAGAAATCAAGAATTTTAGTGAAGCGGAAATTTTCAACGAACTTCGTTCGTTACTGGAATCAATATTCCGTCCGTGCGTCCGTGCGTTGCAAGAGATGTGTATTGTCTACAACCGAGTTAAGATATGGATCTTATGTGAAATTTTATGCTGATTCAAGATCCGGTCTCAATTTTTCGATATCTGAAATACTTTTCGAAATATTCGACTTTAAAGTCGAAATTTCGAAATTATCAAATTTTGTCTTTTTGATAAGGCCAGATTTTTTTTATACTTTCGTTACTGCGGTATTCGAAGTTCGTTTTGTAATCCAGGGATTTCAACTAGTTTTTTTTAACTTGCATGGAGCATTTACTTTTAATTGCATTTTTACACGATGAGGTGGAAGGTTGTCTGGGAAATACTTAATTGCCGTTCTAGTTGTCTTGTCGACTACGGAACTGTCATTATGAGGTGAAATTTGATAACATTTAGGTATTAATATGCAAATCTTAAGAATTAAAAATGTGCTCACAAATTAAAATTTCACTTTCAAGCAAAGCCTTGTAAAATTCACTGTATTTAGTTAACACGCACGTAACAGTTATCTGTTATTAATTAAATATCAAATTAGATTTCTTCATTGGTTAACATACGCCACTCAAGTAGTTAACAACCTCAACTAATTATTAAATTAAGTTATAACACTTTAATAGTGATGTAATTATTGATTTCAGATTAAGAAAATATTAAGCGTCAAGAATGTAGTTCACACAAATCCACCACCAATCACCAAAAGATGTTTCCAAACGCAACAGTATCATCAAGAAGCAGTTCGAGTCGTAGCGCTAACAGTTGTAGTCGAAATTCATCGATGCCATCATTACGAATGCCAAATCCTTTATTACCGAAAACGTCATTTAATCCACTTTTTCGCAACACGGACGCGTTTACAAGTTTCGACGCGTCAAATTTCGTTTTTCACGAAAGTAAAAGACTTAAAAAAGAAAAGCAGCCAATTTTAAGACGGTTTAATTCGCACGAATCGCATACGAATTTTATTGATATACGAGCGGAATCGAATACGTCGCATTCGAATAAGAGTCGAACGGAAGATGGATTACCTACACCTAGTGTAAGCCCAAATTCAACCGAAGAACGTAACAGACGTCCACAGTATGAGGCAAGAGATTTTTTAGAGAAATACTCGTTACCTAGAATTGTTAGAGTTGAAGATGGCGAGCCGCTTTTGCTTTATCGGTGTTTTGACAGTTTCACCAAGGTGCAAGCGAGAGGAATCGTCGGGAAAAAGGGAAAGGAAAAGGCCGATTTAAATACGCTGCATTTTCCCGAAGGATATCCTGGTGAGTAACTTTTTATCTTTTTTACGTAACTTGTCTTGATATAAATATACCGTACTGATGAGACAAGGACGTTGTTATACAGTAGGGAGTAATGTGGGAAAATGCGCAATCGGATATTGCAAAAAAATCTTATTGTTTGTATACGATTTTTTTTCTCTTAGGTTAACATAGTTTATCTGACAAACGGTAGCACTGACAACGTCCACGTAATAAATTCACACAAAACCTTATGAGAACAGGGTTTTCGAACGTTGTTATGACATACGTTCTTACGGAAAGCTATTGTAGTTTAACATACAAAGTGTGCTTACTTAACTTTCTCACCGCATTTAGCTTGAAACTCTTCAAGTTACATTCAAATATAACGGCCGAATTGGTGCAATCGCCTTCGCCTTTAATAAACGAGCTTCTTCTATTATAATTATAACACCTAAAGCTATATTCGCCCACCTTTCTCAAACAAACTATTGAAGGTGTCTGTCTAGTTAATTTAAATTTAAAAAGAGAGGCATTAGTTAAAAATACTTGTATTATTATCTAAATTTAATGATTCTGTCAAATGTTCAGTCTTTATACAATTTTATTGACTATTAGCATTTTTATTAATGATACAATATATTTAAATATCTTAGTTGAAAGAATACGTGTGGAAAAATTATTAAAATAAAAATATTTCGACTATTACGTAAATTAATTACGTGTATAATAGGTTAATTTCTCTTCTTGTTAATTACAAGTATTAAGATTTGTCGGGCAACTACTTTGTAAATTTTGTTTTGTAATAACTAGAACATCTTTAACAATTAAAACTTATATAAGCTTGATATTTACGCTCAAGCTAAAAATTGTGAAATTGATCTGAGAAAAAGTTATGTATTGTAAAAGGGGGTCGTAAGTTTGAGAGATTTCAAACTGTCGGCCTTTTTAAAATTGCCAAATATGGTAGTTTGAAGCAATTAAATTAGAAATTTTATTGAAATGTAATTTATCCCAACCGCTCAGCGTGATTTTTTTCATCATAGATAAGCCTTCTACGGTCTCCTGTTGCTTTATGGCAAACAGAAATTAAACAAAATATAGTTTCAAGTTGGTTCCGCTTTCTGTTTCAATTACTAATGGCTCTTTTTCAAAATTAATCATGAATTTTAACATAATGAGTGCCAAATCTATATAACTGATGTTATCGCTACAATTCGCGATCGAAATATCTGGATTTTTCCTGCATTCCCTTGTTACAGGGTTAAATCTACTACATTGCAAATACGCTTAGAAAATCTGCTGTTTTTCTACTTCAACAGTTGTTTGACAAATGTACTGTTTATTTTTCTGTTTCTGTGGATCTTTTGTCGATTTAAAGCTTGGTTAAAGGAAATTTTCAATTATTTGTTGCGTCTTGGCATCTCTGAAGCTCCTTCCTCTGTCTCTGTTCTTTGTAAAATTGTTACATCTTTGAACTCAAACCAATCATTATATAAAGTTCAAAAGTTTATACCGAATGGATTTCCTGTTGGTTCACGAAACTGTTTTATTTCAACGTTTGTAAATTACGTATTAGAGTAGCAATAAAAATGAAATATTAAGGATTTTCAACGCAACCAATTATTATAGTAATTATTTACTTCAAACTTGAATGATTTTATTTACACGAACATTTAACAATATGGGAGGAATTAAGTAGCTCGCGTATAGAAAAAATATGACTAGCAGTACCTGGTCCCCATTAAAAAAAAAATAGTATAATAAGACAGTTAATCAAATCATCACCTACCTACTTTACGATTCCAACATCAATTAATAAATCCTCGTACATTCTTTGTTTACTTTAACATACCGTATAATTATGTCATTACTTGCTTAATATTCATAATACGCGGTTTATGAATGTATTAAATAATAATGTGCCGAAAACCGTTTTTTCGTGTTCTTGTGGGAGGTTGAATTTTATTATAATCGATTTATATCGATCGAGGTTAAATATAAGTAATTAGTTCAAATTTGGCACGACTGCAACCTTGTCCGTCTTTTTTTCTTTCTTTCCGCAAATCTTTTTGTAATGTACAGGTAACCGAATCCTTGGAGGGGTTTTAGACCAACTTGAGGAAAAAATAGTAATGTCCTACCTTGACTCTTATAAGTTTTTTTTCCTAAATTTAAATTAGCAAAGTCGAATCTGTTTATATAAACACTTAACCTTTAACTTCACGGTTTAAAATACAAGATATCGGTTTTCTGTGGGAAAAAGGTTTTTCATTTTCGTATATGTTGAAGGTCTCTGTTTAAGTTTTGATTAATTTGGAAAAAATAGTGTTCCTCTCTACGCAATCAAAGTAGGGTTTAAATAACATTTTAAAAAATGTCCTTTCTACGCTATTTTAAAATATTTGCCCAAATTCGGTTTTTGGTGGTTTTTGAAAATTAAAAATGAAACTAGTCGAGACATTGGCCTTTAGAATGGCAATTGTGGGCGATTTATTAATGCCGAATAGTCATATACTTTTAATAACATTTATTATGAATATTTTGCGAAACCACATTATAACTATTAAGTCGTAAAATAAGAATCAGCTAGTAGGCAGTTATTATCATAGATACGTGGCTTGCTGGGTTCCCCAACCGGAAATAATTTATCGGTTTTCGGTTTCGCAAAGTATTCCGGAGGCGGACACTCATTATAGATTCTGTTATAGTTCAACAAAGTTACACACAGGTGTTTCGTTCGGTACTTCCGAAACTGTACCACTATCACAGTACCACACGAAAGAAAAATCACCATTAGATAATACTTCAGTGGATAATGGAACTACAGCGATCCAATTCAGATAAAAAAAGTGCACCTTAAAACTGTTCTTTCAGCACCTCTTCAGCGCTATACTTATTTGCTAGTTTCGCGAGCACTACATTTATGTATAACTGTCATCATTCGAAATTATCATCCATAATACTTTTGGCCGTTTGGCTCATGATATTCTAATTAATTTACTTATTCGTGAGTTCCGATTGAATATTTCCCAGTTCCTTTGATTGTGCAATATTTGATTCACTATAGATCCCACCCCCATTATCACATCTAACTAATTACCACCCTTTCCAATTCCCGCATCTAGCACCACATGTACCTTAATGCCTATCTCCCTACAATCTACACATACACACGCAATGTTCTTAAAACGTTGCAGACACGTCTTTTCTAAATGCTAGTTAGAAACTGGGCGAGCTTTCCAACTACCAATGGTTCCCATAATTTTGTCGATGGTTTTCTAAACCATGAATTATTACAAATAATAATATATCAAATGATCTTGAAGAAGTAGCGGTGATGTATAAATTTATCCTACACTGTTTCAATCTTTTCACAGCAGCCCCTTATATTCAACGATTCAAGTCATCACTGGTTCATAATATTGTCTTAGAAATGGTAAGATCACTTTTTTTAATTAGGGCGGTTTTATTATCTCTTGAAATGATATTAGTATTGACCGAGTGATCGCCAATTTTACTATTTCTTAAATGATGATTAACGATAGAATTTTAGCCCGCCAAGTTATCAATGCGATGTCTAACCACTAACATAGACTAAGGAGTATTTGGTCTATGCCACTAATACAAATAATATCTGTGATTGGTCGTAAATATCAACCGTTGCTGTACCACTCCTTCAACAATTACACTAAACAAACAGAAATTCTATTGAAAATCTTTATAATATCTATTTTATTCACAAAAATATATTATAAGTGTTGTTTGTCGCCTTGTTGTCTAATTTTTACATAAATGCTTGTGCTTTTATACCTTAACTTTTTAATAAGTGTATCTCATCGATAAAACCCTACTCAGCAATTCCTTCAATCGTGCACTTAACCGCCGCGTAAGATTGTTCACATCGATCCTTTATGTCTTTTGCCATATCTATACATTTAGCTCCAAGTTCCCTTGAGATAAATGGAAATGCCTTCACAACAGTATCCAAATCATAAGAGCCTTCCTTGTTCATAACCATAGATTTATCTTGTAAACATTCCCAAAAGCATTTTAACGCTCTATCTTCACTAGAAAGGTCCACTTCTTTTATCATTTTGTGTACTTTCTTCATGTCTACCTTCGACTTATTTATACATTCCATTTTTATATCCTTTATTCCTTTCTCGAATGTAGCGAGTACATTATCGTTTATCTATAAAAACCCAATTAATACAAACTGGAATAAAAATGTCACAAAAATCTCTTACCTTTTTGGCAGCGACGACTGCAATACACACGCAAACGAGGATTAACAACTTCATTTTTCTTCTAATTCCTAAAACTGAAATCGACGTTTTTATACAAAGTCCTCGCTAATTAAAAACAGTTTAAAATTGGAGATTAAAGTGCTCATTTTAAACTCGTTCACTTCGCATCACTCCGTTATCCTTAATAAACAAATTAATAATCTATTATTATTTATCGTTACGATAAATTTGTTTTATTTCTTTTTTCATGAATTTTCTTAGCCTTATTTTTGTTACTAATCTTCATGGGGATTTTCTGTTTTACACTTAATTGTATTTACATTCACTCGCCCTTTTTTTCTTTTCTCTTGTGCACTTTTTTGCAAAATATGCGTAGTTTTGCAGATCGTTGTTTATAAAAATCGACCACGTACTCGGATTAGACTTTCTTAATCGTGATATTTAGTTCAAATTTCTTACCTAAACAGATCGTGGAAACGGGTGAGGAGAAAACCTATAAAATGAAATGAGAAAACAGAGAAAACAGAGAAATGCTCTCGAATTCTTTCATTTATTAATATTATATTATATTAGAAAATATGGTGGTATAATTACAGTTTTTGTTAATTTTTAGGGTACATTTAAAATGCAATAGTGTAATAAATCCTTTACGTTGCATTATTGTTGTTCATGCATCGCTGTACAATTCTATTCAAGTTCTCTAATAATAAAACTAGTTGGGGGGCGGGGGGGGGGGGGGGCGTTTTAGTCAAGTTTTCAATTTTCTTATGATTTTATTAATTATTATTAATAGATAGTAAAGGTCTAGTAACACACGCACCAAAGCGTATGCGTGCAGCGTTATGTGTCGTCTTTATTGCGGTTACACCATACCGAGTATAAGAATTAACATAAATTTCTAAATCGTGGTCGCCTCGACTATTAACAATTAGAGACAAAATATCTACGCAATATGTCCCACCCAAGTTGACGACCACCTTGTGGATAACCGAAAGTAAATTTTGCACGCACTGTATATCACATATTTTTCTTCTTCTGCGATATTTGTAAAACAATGCACCTAATTTACGTCATTTCTTAATAGTCGATTAGAGCGATATTCTTATCTAAACTGACATTAATAACAATTAATTACTTAATTATATTAGCGCTACGTCAAGGTGTCTGCCAATTCCGAATCCGAACGTAAAATTTGTTGCTAGAACAATAGTCCATAATTTAGTGTAATACTAGACAATCATTTATTATTTAGTGACATTTGTTCAAAACAAGTTTCATCGACCTTGTTTGCTACAAATATTCTCATAATAAATTAATATCGCCGCCTTATTGTTTAAAATATAATAGATGAGAAGTTTTAAAAAAATATTTCGTTTGCTTTACGATAATGAAATGTTGCAAAATTGGAACGTCTGATTTAATGACGCAATTAATCTACGTTTTAACAATTAATTAGGCGATTGATATTGTCGAAAACGAATTCTGAAATGCTCTAAATATTACATCGTTACTGATAGAATTTAACATTTTTAGCATTATTTCAGCTTAAAGAATGTAGGTTCAAATGCAATTATGTAAAAGAATTTTTTTATTGATTATAAATTTTTGAAAAAGACAGACTAATACAAATAGTTGTAAGCTTAAGAAAAAACAGGATATTACGACTTCAAGATGTGATTATGCAATAGCTATCGTTGTGAAATGAGCTGGAATACCAAGTTACATCAAACTACAACCAATTCTCGAATCCTATTAATTAAAAAAATTATTTATCTATTCTTGTTTTTTTTATTATTGTCTGTAAGTATATTTGACCACGAAAAAAATACATAATAGAAATTTAGCACATTTTTTAAAGGTAATCGGTTTATACAGTGTGGAATAAATTTGTTATTTCATTCATTGTGCATATTTATAAAAAAAATCGAAACACGTCAATTTTAGATTTTATTTTATTGCGTAAAAATTTCATCCCAAAATTTAACACCCTTAATATTGTTGAATGAAGTGACTGATGTGATTGAGTCCATAAAGTGGTCGATATGTTTCTCGCGAAATGGGGTGAAATGTAATTGTAATCAAATAATAATAATTCACACAACCTTCCCCACAGTTATATTATTATACAATATTTGAATAAACTTGTTATAGATCAAATTTAAAACTATAAAGTTGACGGTTTTAATCGTCTTGTGATAATAATTAATATTTAATACGACATGTTTCGACGTTAAGTCATCCTCAGGCTAGAATACAATGTATAAGCTACAGAATTATAAAAATGAGATGAAGGTAATTATTTAAGTAAATCAAAGTCATATTGGCATCTCTGAAACCGCAAGACATAAAATTTAGTGAAAAAAGGAACCACTAACAAACCTAATGTTAATAAACGCCCATAGAGAAAGGGGGTGGTGATGACTGAAAGGGATCACGTGGTTCGTTGTACTAGGCTTTCTGAAAATATTAATGTCTAAGTGATTTAGTGATTTTGAGGTCTAAGAAGTTGAGGACCCGGCTATTTTCTTTCCCAAGAGTGAATTTCATGTGGGGATGCAAACTGTTAAGATAATTGAAACATTGGTCGATCTCATTCTCGCCCCCCTGAAAATAACAAATATATCGTCCACATATCTTTTATAGAAAGAGAAACGATCAGTAATCCAATTATTGTTAAACAAGTTGTTAGTTTCTAAGGAGGTTAAGAATAAATCTGCCAACAAGGGAGAGACCAAAGGGTTGTGAATACATTGAATTGTTAAATTTAAAGAAATTTTGTTTTAAATGATGTATCATAAGCCCCTACTTCCAATTTAAAAATGTAGGGGCTGCAATCCTGACGCCTGAGGACGTTAAATTTAGGAAAGATTTTTTTTACTCAATAGGATGTAATTTTAAAATCTAAAATTGACGTGTTTCGGAATTTTTTGTAAATATACCTACACAATGATAGAAAAACGAATTTACTCCGCACTGTATATAATGACAGTTTCCGGATCTGTTTTTCTCTTCTTTAATTGACGTTTGAACATGCAAGTAAACATTCACATACGATTCTCGTATTTGTTGATCTCTAAAACGCTATGGATTAATGAAACTTGCAACTATTTTTTATGTGTACAGTTTTCGGTGGATTTTAAATTAAATGTTCATTGTGTTAATGTGTTCATTTCAATAGGACCCACCCTTAATATTTCAGAAATGCGCCGTGTTAGAAAGAAATACCGAAATATGTCAACTAGTAACTTGAGGGGGGCACCTTTTAGCGCTAGTGTAATAAACGTCAGATTCACCCCCTCCCTACTTGATTGTTCCATACCTCATTTAAAAGGTCTGATCAATCTCCATTCTATCATAATGTTTTTACCTTTGATACCAACCTTCGATTATCTATTATTGAATCATTGTTTGAAATGGAATCTCTTAAACTTTGCATGGTCGAAGAGAGATCCAAATTGTAGCACTATATTGAGGGTAAAACGAACCGTTTCCGACTCGCGGTTTATTTAAAAAAAAATGCTTGTTTTAGCAGCCACCCTCTATTATCATATTTTTATACTTTATTATATAAAAAAGTAACATAACCTTATTTGTCATCATCCAATAAATTTTTGTTCTTAAGGGGGGGTTTAGAGTTTTCTTTTTGCTTTCAGCTGTAAATGTAGGATCTTTTACTTGCATTTTCAATTATACCTACTTTGTGAGTCAATAATTGTATTAAATAATCAAGTTTGTAAAATAAAATGAACAGCGTAATAATAATAGCATGAATCTGGAGAAATATCAAACAATTTTTTTAACCAATATCGAATATCATGTTCAAACCAAACCATCTACATTTATTCAGTAACGACCGTTTAAAAGGTTGCATACTATCAATAAGAGATTGTAATTGTCAAGAGAGAACCAAGAGTTGATGGTGTCCAAATAAATGCTATTAGTTTGTATGACAACAACATAGTGTCGCACATTACATTGCTTATATGTCTTAATTGTTTTTGTTTTTGTTATAGAAGCTAAAACAAAAACAAATCATTTGGACTATTTTTACATAATTTACGGTCACAATGCTATGTTAGATAACGCCATTGTTTCATTTATTTGGATCCTTAATTCTTGGAACATTTAATTATTGAAAGGTTGTTTTGTCTTTTGGATCAGGGGAAAATTTTACAATGTTATAAACCAAATTCAATTTTGTTAGCGAATGTATCGTAAGATATGACTGGCTTATACGTATTTGGTCTGAGTTGCAACAGTTTTAAAATCATATGAAAAACATCCCTCCGTTCAGCTCCCCCCCCCCCCACTGCGCGGGAATTATAAAAATGATACCTTAGAATTAGAAGCTATTTAGGAGATTTTAAACCCCGTAAGAATTAAATTTTGAGCTCGATCGCCTTAGCAGGAATTTTCATTTGAAAGTGGAAGGGGGGCTGAGTGAACATTTACTTCACCCCACCTCTTAAAAATAACAACGGAGGATCGCGCGCGCATAATTAGAAGCTCTTTAGGAGCTCTTAAACCAGTGTAGTTTCGATTTTCGAGGTCCACCCCTTAACTTAAAACAACCCCAAAACTAATTTCGCCGAAGAGGTAACTCATAGAAAATACCATTATATCTATAATTACTTTAATGCATGTAATTCCAGCATTAATAGGCTACAGAAATATGTAACACTTTATTTCCAATTTGCAACCCCTTGTGCCAAACACGCAAAAGGGAATTATGTTAAAGAATTGAGAAACGAATCATTTTATGACGGTGAGTGATCTTTCGATTTAGGATTTTTCGAAATATGTATAAACTGACTTTCGAGTTGCAACCCCTTAGCAGGAAAACTAACCCTTGTGCCAAACACATATGTTAAATAATCGAGAAACGAATCATTTTATAAAGGTGTATTAATATTTTCATCATTACTTATTAGGTTATTGTGATTTATTCTTTTAAAATATTTATACATATACATATATAGGATATAATTTTTTTAATTCCCGCGTGGTGGGGAGGCCAGCTGAACGGAGGTGAAAAACATACGCCTATTGTTAAAGTTAACAAAGTATTTTAACTCACTTTTTTAGTAGTTGATTTTAGTTTTGTTAATAAACGCGAGATTTATTAACAAATGAAGCTATAAATCAAGAAGTTCTACTTTACTACCAAAAAGTAACGCAAATCCTGTAGGGTGGGTTATTGAAAACGAAACAAGGACATTTTCGGATCATTACTGTTATTTTTCGAAAAATTCCTGACACAGTTCAATTTTGTATGTGAGGGGGACAAATTTTGAGTGTATTTCGAACTTTGTAATTTCAACCCCCTAGCGATGGGGACACCAACGCTTAAAATCTTAAATGCGAATAGGGGTCGGGTAGCATATCATTTTAAAGCTTATTTAAAGGCTTATTTAATGGTGTATTTGTTTTTAAATTTTGAGTGGGTGTTTTCGAGGAAATGTACTTTTTTTATAAAATGTTGTGAAACTTGTTATTACAAGAAGTTTTTTGAAACCAACAATGATGTGACAGATGTGACATGTAAATTCACAAATTAATTAAATTAAATGTTGTCATCACATTATTACTGTAATCCTATTAACGTTTTAAATAAAAAGTACCTACCTAAAGTAAAAAGTAAAAACGTTTATTGTGTGTATATCTGCAGAACAGAATACATTCGTCAAATTTAGCATTAAATCGCTTAGAATCAGCATTTTTAATAATCATTGGAAGTTCATCAAGACTAAATAGTTTCGCATGGAGGCTGTAGGTCATCAATTTGAACATTTAATAAAATGATTTTAAGATAATTGCCTATTGACATTCCTGACGTTTAAAATTCAATTTCTCGAAAACTACCACTCAAAATTTAAAAACAAAAACACCATTAAATAGGCCTTTAAATAATCTTTAAAATGATATGCTACTCGACCCCTATTCCCATTTACGATTTTAAGGGTTGGTGTCACCACCGCTAGGGAGTTGAAGTTACAAAGTTCGAAATACACTCAAAAGTTGTCCCCCTCACATACAAAATTGACTTGTTTAAGGAATTTTTCGAAAAATAACAGTAATGATCCGAAAATGGTCCTGTTTCTTTTTCAATAACCCACCCTGTATAATGTATCTGTACAATAATATAATACCACAGAATAAAGCACAAGTGACTGTGCTTTATTCTGTGATAATACGTATTTGATGATTTAGAACCGATTAGGTATGCGTCAAATCGTGCGGGAATATTTATTTCTCTTAAATTTTTCATGCCAATACGTATTATTGATTTTATTGGTATAACCAAAGAGTATATACTATATTATATACTCTTTGGTATAACTTCACGATAAGAAAATTTAAGGAGTGTTGGAAATCGAGCTTTAGTTGATTAATTCAATGTTGTTCCTAGAACGTTTAATTAAATTTTAACTACCATATCTGCAATCAAAGGAAATGACTTGATTGGTCATACTCATAGGCTATTGGACAGGAATTAGTAAACGTTTGGGAAAAATTCCGGGTTTGCCAAGGTCGACAAGGACCTTGCAACAAATAATATGAACTTTTACTACTACCGTTTTCTATTTGAAGCGTCAAAGCGTTTATTACGAAATCGATTTTATTACAATATATCGCTTCAGTAGTTACATGAAAAAAGTAACAATAATAGCAATATTATAAAAGATTTAATCAAATTACCTAACAACTTTTTTCATTACATTCCATTGAAAATTTATTATCGAGAAGTATTTATCGAAAGACGAGAATGTGGAAAACGAATTACTTAATTACCGACATTTTATCACAGAGAAGAAATCTATGGCAACATTAACTTCATTTGTTATCTTATTATTTCTTATTTTTCTCCATTTGTTACAGGTTGGTTCTCCTTAACAAATGAAAAAGGAGAAAAGGCTGCAGTGGCCCATTCTTCGGTGTTACAACTTGTTAGAGAACAAGTTTGTAGTTTTATTAGCATTCAGTCTTTCACTGCCTACACTGCGGGCAATCAAGAATCGTCAGGTAAGTTTATTATTCAATAGATATGAAACTCAACAAATGGAACCAAGTTAATGGAATTAGATTAGTTAAGCTTTCAAGCTCTTTTATCGTATTTCGCTCGAATAATATTCATATACCCTTTTTACTAGATGGTATGAATTCGAGATCTCAATATTTGAAAACTCAAATTCGAGGTGGACAGGTGTTCCAATTACGTGCCGTATTTCAACATCAGGATCGATCATCGGAAGGAGGAAAACATTCAACGCGATCATCTAGAATTTCACGTTCGGCCAGAGATAAAGATCTCGCTAACCGTTATGCGCAACTTACCAGTCAGAATAATCAGGTACGGTTAAGACTTTTAATACCTTCTTATTACCGATGTCCTCCGTTAATTCAAATATCTTGTCATTAGCAAATTATAAAATTATTAGACTGAGACTTTATATAGTTTAGTGGAACTAAACCGAACGATGTTCTACATCTTTTCACATTTTAAGATGGATATCGTTTCTTACGATAATACCGTAATTTTATCTAAATTGTAATTTGTTTAATAGTACGTGGCTATTGGTTTATAACGGGTTTATAACATCGACGAGACACTAATTTCCTGCCCAGATCTTAGTGGCATTTGCGACAGTTAATCAGCTGAATGGACTTAATTATACTCATATATTCGTCCTCGTTTACCAACGTGATTACATAATATTCTCGTAATTAACTGACTGAAATGGGATGGTTTGGATTATAATGTATACACAGTTCGTTAAGATATGTTCTTCAGAAAATCAAATAGGACAACTGTGCCAATTTTTAGCTTTACATTATTTAATTCCGGAGCATGTCCTAAAAGTCCTGGGCTGTAAGCAACCAAAGTAAAATGGTTAATACAATTATAACACGGACATATTGCACCATAATGATGCCTTCTTCTTGTGGCTTCTGCCGATTTCTACGGTTGAAGAGAACCAACGTATTAAAGAAATAAAGTCATACTTGTTGTTGGAACTGAACGGCATACCCAATAAATACGTTCGACAGAGATTGGAAAAAGCGCAAGCAAAAGATATTAAAGTCCTATTGAGATTCCTTTGAAGGGGATAAAATTAATATTGACTATAATATAAGGATTGTTGTTGCCAAAAACGGAAATTCGCCTTAGGTTTCTATTGAGTCTCATTTGTGACCTTAATGTAGGTATAGCTAGCCAAAAGGGGTTGAACTTTTCGATATCGACGGCATAAAAAGCCTTCTTTTATTGACCACCATGCAATAATCAAAAATTACATGCACAAAAAGTTGGCACCCCCACAATCAGCAATTCGGAAAATTCCTATCTAATAATTCAGGAACAATTAAAGACTAATTTTGGAGCGCACCCATAAAGTCGGGAAACGCAGTTTTTGGTTGGGGGTGCTAGCTTGACGTCAAGCCAGCGAAATTTTCTTTGGAATGTAAAGAAAAACGAAAGATTTCCATGCAATAATTAAGGGACAATTAAAAACTAATTCTGGAACACAATAAACAATTTCGGAACGCAAAATATAGTCAGGAAACGAAGTTTTTCGTGGGGGTGGTAGCTTGACGTCACACCAGCGACCTTTTCTTTGGGAAAAAAGTCCTGTGTAATAATTAAGGAACAATTAAAGACTAATTTTGGAACACAATAAACAATTTTGGAACGCAAAATATAGTCAGGAAACGAAGTTTTTCGTGGGGGTGGTAGCTTGACGTCACACCAGCGACCTTTTCTTTGAGAATTTAAAAAAAGTCCTGGCTAATAATTAAGGAACAATTAAAGACTAATTTTAGAACACAATAAACAATTTTGGAACGCAAAATATAGTCAGGAAACGAAGTTTTTCGTGGGGGTGGTAGCTTGACGTCACACCAGCGACCTTTTCTTTGGGAAAAAAGTCCTGTGTAATAATTAAGGAACAATTAAAGACTAATTTTGGAACACAATAAACAATTTTGGAACGCAAAATATAGTCAGGAAACGAAGTTTTTCGTGGGGGTGGTAGCTTGACGTCACACCAGCGACCTTTTCTTTGAGAATTTAAAAAAATTCCTGTCTAATAATTAGGGAACAATTAAAGACTAATTTTAGAACACTATAAAAAAATTTGGAACGCAAACATAAAGAGCTGCTGGATGCAGGGGTTGTTTGGGTGTGAAATAAATTAATTACACATGGAGCCGCGTTCCACCTTACTTTTTTATTTATTTATGTTTAGTTTACATTACGATGTATGGCAACCCTTCGGGTCTGCTTATGTGCGGTACAACAATGCAACAAAAGTTAGCTGAATGACAGATCTTCTAAAAAAGGCAAGCAAAGGGATGTTATTAAGCGGCTACTTGGCATAAAGTTACAAAAAATATCAATTAACCAACTACGATAAGATTTAAATAATCTTGATTTAGGTATAGTCTTTTCAGTAAATAATCCTCATTGACAATTTTATGGATGCGGATGCGGCATACCGTAAGTACAAACAGTAGTAACGTACTCTTGTCATAGTTCACTGAAGATTTGAGTCCTCTGCCTGCAGTGACTTCGTAGTTTTCGCCACACTCGCATAATGGCCACTTTTCAGTTTTATTTGTTTTACGAGGTGCGTGCCAGAATAGGCAATTTTCAAGACAAAATCAGTGGTTTATTGTGTAAGAAGTACGCGAAATGGCAGGAAGGAAAGTAGGAGAAATTGGAAACAGAATACAGAAGTCCGAGTCGTCTCAGCATTACAAAGGCTTCTTTCTTTAATTTCCAAAAAGGAGGTCGTTGGCGTAACGCCAAGCTAGGTCCCCGCAGAAAAATTTAATTCTAACTACATTTTTATATTCCAAAATTTTTTACTGTGTTCCAAAATTAGTCTTTAATTTTTCCTTATGGCATCGAAAATCTTTCGTTTTTCTTCCAATTTCAAAGAAAAGGTCGCTGGCTTGACGTCAAGCTAGCACCCCCAACCAGAAAACTGCGTTTGCTAACTATATTTTTGCGTTCCAAGATTTTTATTGTGTTCCAAAATTAGTCCTTAATTGTTCCTTATTTATTACATAGGATTTTTTTTTAATTCCTAAAAAAAGGTTGCTGGTTTGACGTCAAGCTAGCATCCCCACGAAAAACTTCGTTACCTGACTATATTTTTGCGTTCAAAATTTGTTTACTGTGTTGCAAAATTAGTCCTTAATTTTTCCTTAATTATGGCATCGAAATCTTTCGTTTTTCTTCCAATTTCAAAGAAAAGGTCGCTGGCTTGACGTCAAGCTAGCACCCCCAACCAGAAAACTGCGTTTGCTAACTATATTTTTGCGTTCCAAGATTTTTATTGTGTTCCAAAATTAGTCCTTAATTGTTCCTTATTTATTACATAGGATTTTTTTTTAATTCCTAAAAAAAGGTTGCTGGTGTGACGTCAAGCTAGCATCCCCACGAAAAACTTCGTTTCCTGACTATATTTTTGGGTTCAAAATTTGTTTACTGTGTTGCAAAATTAGTCTTTAATTATTCCTTAATTATTACATCGAAGTCATTCATTTTTCTTCAAATTCCAAAGGTCGCTGGCTTGACCCCCACCCAAAAAACGTGTTTCCTGACTTTATGTGTTTTCCAAATTTTTTTATTTCGTTCCAAAATTAGTTTTTAATTGTACCTTAATTATTAGATAGGAATTTTCCAAATTGCTGATTGTGGGGGTGCCAACTTTTTGTGCATAAAAATTACCTACATAATTTATTATATTTTTTATCAAATTTCAAGGGAAATTTTGTTTTACCACAGAGATTTCAGGTATGTAGGTAATGTACAAAAAATTGGTTAATCTGTTTTAACTATACATATAATACTTCCTACAAATTCAGTTCAAAGTAAGGTCATTATATTCTTACCTTGCTGCCATGATGTAAACGTCAATGACTAGACGGCAAAATCTTACCTGTTTTAAATTTAAAATTTTTGAAACATCAACTGCGGGGGGGGGGCATTCCTAACTGCAGACAAATGTAGGTAAACACAATACAATACGCTTTAATCGCAGAATTAGCCAAAGAATAGCAGAAGGAACATAATTACTGCAGAGCCGGATTTAAGAGTGTGGAGGCCCGGGGAAGTGAAAAAAGTGGGGCCCCTTTCAATAAATAAATATCTTTGGATGATTTTATTTTTACATTAAAAAAACATGTCGTGAAGGCTTAATAGTGAAATTAATACACATACGTAGGTACTATCCCCGACGTAAATTAAGAGAGGTCTCACAAAAAGAAGTATAATATAAATAGGGAGGATGGTCTGAACTTTTATAAATCTCTCCAGACAAGCGCGTATTTGGGGGGGGGGGGGGGTAATGGGGGTAATCACCCCTCCCAAAGTTACGTTAGTATAATAAATATTACCTATTATAATCGGACAGTCTCTTTTATATCTTCTAATCTTTATGTTTTTTCTCAAGTCCTTTTTTTATCCCCCCCCCCCCCTAACAAAATTTCTAGATACGCCGTTGTCTCCAGGAGACTAAAGCTGGCCACAATGGTCGAAAACTAGATATAGGTACACTTGTACTACTTTATACAATATTACATGTTTAGATATAGGTATTTCATGTCTCTTCACTTTTTTGAAAACTGTTAAAAAATGGAAAATTCAAAGTTTTTGGAGGCCCTCAATTTGTGGGGGCCCCGGGGCTTTAGCCCCGCTTGCCTCGCCGTAAATCTGGCCCTGATAATTAGTGTGTATCATAAACAATGCTTAGGAGCCTTAATACGTTCAACAAGACTTTAAATTGAACCATTTAGAAAGAAATCATCAATTTTTGCCTACCACACTCCATATTAATTTAATTGAGACTGAAAAAAAATGTCTTCGTTATTTTACATAAATATCTTGCAACTAAACTAACTTATGTAAATTCGCCAATACATAATATGAAAAATTTAACGGCGGAGTTGCTTTGTTCAAAAATCTTGATGTAAACATGTACCTAAACCATATTAGAATTCTTTTTGGAAATTATTCAAAAAATTTATTTTCAGTAAACAATAAGGATTAATTTTTAATTTTATTTTTAGGAATTGTATGTTCCTTTAACAACCAAAGGTGAATTTTACGAGATTTACAGTACCATGAAGGCTCGATTATGTTTTCCTGGCCTTATAGACAAGACGGGTCCATTAGCACTAGATAAGGATTGTTTGTATAAATTAACACACTTATTAAGAAGAATGGCACTGCCTGTAAAAGTGAAACTCTTAAGTGGATCCTTGCCGCCAGGTGTACCTAAAGAATTTACAGGTAAGAAATGAAATCTTCTTATCGTTCATTAAGAAATCCTTCACGAAGGAATTTAGTTAATAAATTGTTGTAACTGCAGGGAATTTTGTTATGTGTTTACGACAGGTAATAGAACTCTAGTCGGTTGTAATTAGTAAAATCACGTAATATTTGCTGGAGATTTTAATATTAATTACATTTAACTCATACTTGAATCACCTTTTTAATATTTTATTACCACTCCAGCAAACGTTGTGGGTTGAAACGGGAATTTGTATTTTTTTAGTCATGATGCTGGTATTGTATTGTCGTTTTTCAGTAAGTTAATAATAATTAAATCACTTTCGACATTGTAACACATGCTGCGTTCAAAGAAAACGTCGAACATGGCGTGTGTTTTCGAGTTTCGATTTTACTTGTCATTACAGGGCCGCGCATAACAATTTTATTACCTACTACATTATTACACCTTCAGCTTATAAACTCTTTTTTAAGATTCTCGGAATGGCATTCAGGGATAATCGAGATAAGGCCACCCACACTTTTTTTACTTACAGTGAAGATGAAAGTTGCCTACATGTAACGAATCATTTTATAATTAAACATGAAAAAGAAACAATAGTTCAGCAATACCTTATTTGTGAATTATGCAAGCCTTACATTTAGTCGTAATAATTTTTACAAAGGTGTCGCTTATATAGTCGCGCCTTTGACAGTATCCCACACACCATAACTTATATAACTATATGATTTCAGACTCGTTCATCCTAGAGAAAAAGATTCAAGAACCTTTAATGGTCACCTGCACATTACCACCACCATCGGAAGATATCAAACACGTGATTAGCTGTATCAACCTAAACTCTCGGGTAAAAATATCTAAATGCACCCTCGGGTTCGATTCCGAAAGTCGTTTATTTAAGTCCCAACGAGTACAATCGACACTGGCGTTCTGTCACAAAAACGTAGATAATTGGTATCGAGAAGTGCGATTAATCCCTAACATACACTTGGAAGTATTACATCAAACCCCTCATCTTTCCTGCACGGAATGTCGAAAATTGAACAAAGTCTGCACGGACAATTGTCCAACGAAGCAAAGCGAAGAAAACAACCCCAAACAGTTAATTACAAAGCAAGTCATCGATAAATTTCCAAAATCGAAAAAGTGGTATCGACACTTTAAGATTTTGGGACTCGGCGGTGAGCACAATGGTAAATTTGAAGATATGAAAGATCCAATGGATGGCATAGAAAAAGGGAAAAGCATTGAACGATATAAAGATATGTCGAAATTAATTGAAGATAAATTTGGGAAAAAAAGTTACAACCCAGTTAAAAAATCTGCCAGCTTTATGTATTCCAACAAGAGAATGGATCTGCAGGAAACCCCAACTGATAAAAAGGGCAATCCGGCGTTACTGAAATGTCAAAGTTTAGATACTCAGATTTACTCAAACGAAGATGATCACCAATTAAAATTGCTCAAAGAAAAACTTCATCGAAAAATTTCGAATGCGTCCGAAACTTTAAGTGTCGATTTTGAAATGTGCATTCTCGAAAATGAAGGTGGGATTATAAATCGTGGAAAAAATAGCGTTCGGCAGGGACACTCGTTAAAAGATTTAACGACAAACTTGCATATCACCAAAATTAATTTTGACGAAATTAAACCGGTCGAAGATATTGCCAAAATGAAAAAGACAAAGCCCGATTTAATACCAACCCTACCCAAGAATGACGACACTTCGTCGTACATCACGGATCGACTTTGTTCGGAATTTCACGTAAAAACGAAAATGCAAAAGCGATCGGGCAGTAAACTAAATTTACTGGCGAGCTCCGATAATTTCCGAAGCAGTGTACGAATTATAGAGTCGATTAAAGGCCGTCACTTTTCGGTTTTTGACGCTAAAAAAAGTATAAATACTCAATCGGTTGTAGTTCAAGTACACGAAGAATCGTTACCAAAAACCAAAAGTCATAAAATGACATCCGTCATTGTCGACGAGATACCTTATAGCCACGTAATGGACGAAGTACGTGAGCGAGCCAATGGAAAACAGGATGAAAATATTTACGCCGAAATTTGTGAAAATTCCTGTAATTGTGATAGTATGCCAAAATGTGATTGTAAAAGAACTAAAAAGGCTAATTCCGAATATTGTTACGTTAAATTAGGATCGAATGGCGATAGTGTCATTCAATCAGATTCGGATGAAGCCATCTATAATACACTAAGATAATTATTACTTATTTCTTTTAAATTTAATGTATATATTCTACGCTTCTGACATTCAGATCTATCTGTACGTATGTAAATAATTCTTATTTAGAAAATTTCAAGTGTAGTTCAATAAACTATTCCCGAAGTCATTTTTTCATGGAACAAATGATTACTTTGTAACCGCACCTCCACGCCTTCAAAAAGTACCTCCAACGAATAAGTTTGGCAATTTTTTGATTTGATTCGATATTATCATGGTAGTTTCTTGTAAAAATTGGCGGTTGTTTTCCACCGCGTTCGTTTCTTATTCCTGATCCGCAATCAATTACATGTTTACCACATTTCTCCTTGTGTAGCACTTCGAAAATAAACTTTCAAGAAGGTTTTTATTACATTAGTATATTGTATTTTAAATATTTTGTAGATTAAAATTACAAATGCTTTGGTTTCGACTTCAGGTGGCTGTACTGAACTCTAATTATACTGGAACGCTCACTGCCGATCTCTTCAATAGAAACTTCGCGAGCCGAGAGAGATATCGCGCAAGGGTGATTACACATGCAGCGTGAGTGAGAGAGCAGACAGCGTTAAACTAAAAACACACTAACCTAAATGTACTATCGAGAGGACAGGGATGACCCTTGCGAGCCCTCTCTCTCGGATCGGGGTGATGAATGGAGTGAGCGTTCCAGTATAATTATAATTCAGTGGGTGGCTGGTAACGCTACTTCAATCTAGTGAGTTAGCAGTCCTGCCACACCAGTAATAAAGAATCACTCTGGTATTTGAAAGTTCACCAAACTAGGGTTAAATTACATTACATAAATTTTCATTGGCAATTCTGCGATAATAGTTTCTAATCTAACAGCTGTTTA
Organism: Pyrocoelia pectoralis; assembly: GCA_036250285.1. Taxonomy (NCBI): domain Eukaryota; kingdom Metazoa; phylum Arthropoda; class Insecta; order Coleoptera; family Lampyridae; genus Pyrocoelia; species Pyrocoelia pectoralis. The sequence continues at coordinate 3,320,313 of CM070075.1, read as the reverse complement.
ATAACTTAACCTATTACTTTACTCTTAAACTGTATCTCTAATGGCAATAAATTATCTGCATTGTAAGCTTAACAAAATCAATACGCATAGCGCATAACTCAATTGACAATAATTACATAAAAAGGTATAGAGCGGTTTTTTAATACTGTGATAATTTGAATTTCGCGCTAAAAAAAATTTTAAACGTTGGTATAAGTGTCACATATTACCATTGACTTTATAAACTATAGACAACCGCTGCATTTTTATAACATTTGGTCGACAAAACGGAGCTGGAAATGTGTTAGTATGTAGCTGGGCCACCAAATTTTCACATCGGAACTACTTCGTTGTTATATAATACGTTCCATACATAAATTGCAATGTTTTCGTATCTCCGTTTTTCTATAGTTTATAAAGTCGATGGTTTTATAACGTTCCATACTGACATCGACCAGATTTGCAATTGTGTATAATAAGTTGCCTACCGTAAGGGGTTGTCACTCTTCCCTATTTTCTATTTGTTATTTCATACCACTCCATACCACAGTCTAGAGACTGTGTCCATACCTTAAAGATGTGCAGTTCAATGCTCCGTGAATGCAATTTTTAAAATAGATGGTTTTGTTGTGAACCTCTAAAGTTATTTTCAGATCCTATTTGTTGTTAAACTTAGTTTCATTTACATAAAATTTTCCGCTTTAAATCCATCAGTTTAATGGTGCAAAAGCACAGACTTTCGCTTCATAAACTTCAAGGGAGAAGACTACAGTGTCTCATATGTAAGGTGTGTAATCTGGGTGGTGGTGTATGTAGTATCGATTTCATAATTAATAATTTGTTTTTAATTTACAAATAAATCTTGCAGTTTACAACAAATTTTACATTTACACTAAGCACAGTTACAATAACATTTTATCAAATAAAGTATAAAAATTGCCCAAAATGTTCACAACACAATTCCACATTGTCAAATACTTTTTCCGGAGTTACAATAGGCATAATTCTTTCAATTTCCGTAATAATAGTTACTCGTCCAATTTGAATTTTGCGCAAAAAAAAATTTTAAAGGTTGGTACGAGTGTCACATGTTACCATTGACTTTATACACTGTAGATAACCGCTGAATGTTTATAACATTTGGTCGACAAAACGGGAGCTGGAAATGTGTTAGTATGTAGCTAGGCCACCAAATTTTCACATCGCAACTACTTCGTTGTTATATAATACGTTCCATACATAAATTGCAATGTTTCCGTATCTCCGTTTTTCTATAGTTTACAAAGTCAATGGTTTTATAACGTTCCATACTGATATCGACCAGATTTGCAATTGTGTATAATAAGTTGCCTACCATAAGGGGTTGTCACCTTTCCCTATTTTGTCATACTTACAGATGCCAAGTTTAACGCTCTGTAAATCCAATTTTAAAATAGGGTTGACCAAAATAGGTGATTTTGTGTCAACCTGCAAAGCTATTTTCAGATTCTCTCTGTTTCCCACTTTAAAATCACCAATTTAATGTTGCTACGTCACTTCGCTTCATAAACTTCAAAGAAGACGACTAGAGTGTCGTTTTTGGACAAGGCTTACACCATAATGATGTAAGATGTAAGGTGTGTATGTAGTATCACTTTCTTAATTAATAATTTGTTTTTAATTTACAAATAAATCTTACAGTTTACAACAAATTTTACATTTACACTAAGCACAAGTACGACAAAACATTTTATCAAATAAAGTATAAAAATTGCACAAAATGTTCACAACACAATTCCACATTGTCAAATACTTTTTCCAGAGTTACAACAGGCGTAATTCTTTCAATTTCCGTAGTAATAGTTAGTCGTACTTCACCAAGTGTATGGAGGTGGTTTTGAAAAACGTTGAACGGAGTTAAATCTGGAAAACGAGAAGTCATAATACGTGTACATGTACATGTATACATGTTGTAAAGTTATTAGATAACTTACGAAATACGATGAATGAGGGTTCAAACTTGCTTCACTAACTTCTGATTCACACGCTCCAAAACTTTCAATCGTTTACCCGAACTTTTCTAGTTCTCTCGCACTTTTCCATCACCCAATCAATCAATATGAATATCCACGTTGTTCTTTTTCTTTTTCGTCCAAATTTTTAACCGCTATTATTTTTGTTTACATTAATATTCGTAACTGTTTTTACACGCGACACCCCTGACAATTTGAATTTCGCGCAAAAAAAAATTTTAAAAGTTGGTAGAAGTGTCACATATTACCATTGACTTTAAAAACTATAGACTAACGTAGCATGCTTATAAAATTTTGTCGACACAAATGAAGCTGGGAATGTGTGAGTATGAAGCTGGGCCACCAAATTGTCACAGCGGGCCTCATTGTTGTTATATACGTTCCATACATAAGTTGCAACGTTTCCCAAATCTCCTTTTTTCTATAGTTTGTAATGTCAATGCTTTCATAACGTTCCATACTGACATCGACCAGATTTGCAACTGTGTGTTGTGTAATAAGTTGCCTACCCTAAGGGGTTGTCGCCTTTCCCTATTTTTCCGTTTGTTATTCGTTATTCCACTTCTACATCTTACAAAATGCGAAATTCAACGCTTCGTGAATATGATTTTTAAATAGATCAATAGATGGTTTGTTTTGTTGTTGTGAATGTGAACCTCCAAAGCTATTTCCATCTGTTGTTAAACTGTGTTAGTTTTCGGTTATAGCATACAGTTGTTTACGTTAGGTTAATTCATTTACATGAAATTTCCCACTTTAAAACCACCAATTTAATGGTGCAACATCACAGAGTTTCGCTTCATAAACTTCAAAGGAGACGACTAGAGTGTCGTCTGTATAAGGCTTCGCTTAGACCTCATCATAATGGTGTAAGCCTGTAAGGTGTATAATCTGAGTGGTAGTGTATGTTTAAAATAATAATTTGTTTTTAATTTACAAATAAATTTCACAGTTTACAACAAATTTTACATTTATACTAAGCACAGTTACGATAACATTTTATCAAATAAAGTATAAAAATTGTCCAAAATGTTCACCACACAATTCCACGTTGTCACATACTTTTTCCAGAGTTACAACAGGCGTAATTCTTTCAAATTCCGTAGTAATAGTTAGTCGTAGTTCACCAAGTGTATGGAGATGGTTTTGAAAAACGTTGAACGAAGTTAAATCTGGAAAACGAGTAGCCATAATACATGTATGTTGATGTATCCTTTTCTAACTTAACCCATAATTTTATTCTTATACTGTATCTTTAAAATCTAATAGTAATAAATTATTTGCATTGTAAGCTTAACAAAATCAAAACGTATAACGCAAGTGACAATAATTACATAAAAGGTAGAGTGTTTTTTTAATTCAGTGACAGTTTGAATTTCGCGCAAAAAAAAAATTTTAAAGGTTGGTACGAGTGTCACATATTACCATTGACTTTATAAACTATAGACAAACGTAGCAATGTAGCATGCTTATAAAATTTTGTCGACACAAATGGAGCTGGGAATGTGTTAGTATGTAAGTGGGCCACCAAATTGTCACAGCAACCCGCTTCGTTGTTATATACGTTCCATACATAAGTTGCAACGTTTCCCAAATCTCCTTTTTTCTATAGTTTATAAAGTCAATGGTTTTATAACGTTCCATTATAGGTGTTTTCTTTTTGCATTTTGTGGTACACTTAAATCACCTCTGTCAATACACACCATTCGTTTTATAAAAATAATTTGACTCAGTTCTCAATAACCCTATTCGTTTTAAAAGCTTTATTTAAGTTTTATATTAACCTGAGGCAGAAATGTCTAAATGACACAAGGCACTTTAATCACGTGATGCTTGTAACTTTACCTTACCCTGTGGCGGTGCAAAAAGAAAACACCTACTGACATCGACTAGATTTGCAATTGTGTGTAATAAGTTGCCTACCATAAGGGGTTGTCACCTTTCCCTATTTTTTTATACTTACAGATGCCAAGTTTAACGCTCTGTGAAACCAATTTTAAAATAGGGGTGACCAAAATAGGTGGTTTTGTGTCAACCTGCAAAGCTATTTCCAGATTCTATCTGTTTCCCACTTTAAAATCACCAAGTTAATGTTTCAATGTCACTTCGCTTCATAAACTTCAAAGAAGACGACTACAGTGTCGTTTTTGTACAGGGCTTAGACCATAATGATGTAAGATGTAAGGTATGTATGTAGTATCACTTTCTTAATTAATAATTTGTTTTTAATTTACAAATAAATCTTACAGTTTACAACAAATTTTACATTTACACTAAGCACAAGTACGACAATAACATTTTATCAAATAAAGTATAAAAATTGCACAAAATGTTCACAACACAATTCCACATTGTCAAATACTTTTTTCGGAGTTACAGCAGGTGTAATTCTTTCAATTTCCGTAGTAATAGTTACTCGTAGTTCACCAAGTGTATGGAGGTGGTTTTGAAAAACCTTGAACGGAGTTAAATCTGGAAAACGAGAAGTTATAATATGTGTGCATGTATACAATTTTAAACTTATTAGATAACTTACGACGACGTACATGAATCAGGGTTCCAACTTGCCCCACTAACCTCTGATTCACAGGCTCCAAAACTTTCAATCGTTTACACGAACTTTTCTAGTCCTTTCGCACCTTTACATCACTCAATCAATCAATATGAATATACACGTTGTTCTTTTTCTTTTCGTACAAATTTTTAACCGCTATTATTTTTATTTACATTAGGTGTTTTCTTTTTGCATCGCCACAGGGTTAGGTAAAGTTACAATCATCACGTGATTAAAGTGCCTTGCGTGGCGTCATGTAGACATTTCTGCCTCAGGTTAATCTAAAACTTAAATAAAACTTTTAAAACGAATAGGGTTATTGAGAACTGACTCAAATTATTTTTATAAAACGAATGGTGTGTTATTGACAGAGCTGACTTAGCTCTACCACAACGTGCAAAAAGAAAACACCCACGATAGGTATATGGAAAACACCTATTATTATTCTTAACTGTTCTTACACGCCTACCAACTACTTATATACAAGGTGCTTTAAATACTGTACAATTCTGGTTGGTAACATCTCATTCTAAATTGTAATGACCCGGAAAAGATCTAACGGCGTAAAGTACATAATAACTTTAAATCTAAAAGAGCTGCCTCCCTTCAAATGGATTCTCACTTTAATAAAATCAATTCACATGATGATTAGGTATTACAAAAAAGACCTTTGAAAGTGAAATCAACAAACTAGGGTTACATTACATTACATAAATTTTCATTGGCAATACTGCGAAAATAGTTTCTAATCTAACAGCTGTTTTCTAACTTATAATTATACTCCTAAACTGTATCTCTAATGGCAATAAGTTATTTGCATTGTAAGCTAAACAAAATCAATACGGAAGTGACAATAATTACATGAAAAGTACCGGGCGATTCTTTAATATTATGACGGTTTGAATTTCGCGCAAAACAAGAAATTTTAAAGGTTGGTATGAGTGTCAAATGTTACCATTGACTTTACACACTTTAGATAACCGCTAGATGTTTATAACATTTGATCGACAAAACGGAGCTGGAAATGTGTTAGTTTATAGCTGGAGCACCAAATTTTCTCTGGCCATGCTTCGTTGTTATATACGTTCCATACATAAATTGCAAGGTTTCCTTCATTCCCCGTTATTCTATAGTTTATAAAGTCAATGGTTTTATGACGTCCCATACTGACATCGACCAGATTTGCAATTGTGTATAATAAGTTGCCTACCATAAGGAGTTGTCACCTTTCCCTATTTTTTCTGTTTGTTATTCCACACCTTATAGATGTGGAGCTCATCGCTCCGTGAATGCAATTTTTTAAAAAATAGGTGGTTTGGTTGTGAACCTCCAAAGTTATTTCCAGATCCTATCTGTTGTTAGTTAAACCACAGATAAGTAATACAGATGGCTCACGCTTATGAGGATTTGGTTGTCCCAATTCAAACGAATTGGAAACAGAATTTTTTTAGTATGGAAACGGTTTCTTGAATAAGGGGACGGCGCTGTTCTCAGTCGGTGCTGTATCGTCGTCGACTACATAATGAAGCCGGACTCCGTACTTACTTTAATAGAGTGTTCAGTCACATAAATTATTACTTCCGTGGGGGTTTTGGTGTGACAAGCTCAAATTCACAAAAAAATGAAAGGTCATGACATACTGATTCTAAATGTCAAGGCCGTTCAAAATCGGTCCATTCATTAGGGCACAAAACACGAAAAACTAGTTAAGCACATGTACGGAAAGAAGAAAAAACATAGAATTTTTTCGTATATAGATCACAATTTTCTTTGTACAGTGAAAGTTATAAATAATTGCTAAACGTTGCTAATTACATTGGGCCTTACGGAAGAATGAAACTTTAAACGCGATTATCTCAGTTCAGGGTCCGTAAAAATTGGACAAATTTTGACCAACTTTTGCCTCTACATCGAATTATCTAATAAAGTAACGCTTAAATCAAAAAATTTTACTCTTAAAAAAAGTTTCTCTAATCCCTTATCTTTACGTTACACTTAGAATTATAATTTTATCTGTAATATTAAACTAAATATGTAATTAAAAGTAAAACATCGAACTTTTTACTCACTTCAGAACCGTCGGCGCTTTCACAAGGTGAATAGAATCCATCTCTATATTTCACGTACCACCCTTTCGCTCTTACATCATAGGTAGGTACGATCTCGACACAGGTCATTGCCATTATAATTATTGCAATTTTTACATAAATAGTACAGCCAAATAAGTAAATATTTTCTCTAAAAGGAAAAAATTACAAATATGCTGTTCGTTGGTGGAGGGGTGTATTTTTGAGTTATAATTTAAGGTACAAAAAGCCCATCCCCGTATCGTGTTCGCTACGAAAATTGGGTTTGAAGGTGCAAAAAATAGGTTTAACTCAAAGAAGAACACTTTTAGGGGAAAAAGTGAAGACAAAAAAGTTGTAGAGAATATAATTTTACGCAAAAAAGTCGTTACAAAAAATTTGTTTAGTTTAGTTTAGTTTAGTTTATTTATTTTACGAATTTATAATACTTACAAATATTGATCTCACATGTCAAAAGATACGAGCACTTGTACTCGAGCTAGATTTTTTTAAAGCAAAGCAAGGGCTATTTTTTTTTAATGAGAAAGTCTCGAACGCGTCGTGCTTTTTTGTCAATAACTCGAAAACGGCGCGTAGGATCGGAAAAGGATTCAAATGAAAGTTGTAGACAATTTAATTACGAACAATTTTTATTTTTATTTTTTTGTACGATCAATATTGACACAGATATGAATTTTTTACTTTATTTTAACTACATTCAACAAACGATAATAAATTTTAAAAATTAGCTCGAGTGCAAGTGCTCGTACAAAATTTTTGTAAGGACCTTTTTTGCGTAAAATGACATTCTCTACAACTTTCCCGTCTTCGCCTTTTCCCTTAACAGAGATCTTTTTTGAGTTATTGAAAAAAAACCTATTTTTTGCACTATAATTTTCGTAGCGAACAGGGTAAGGGGCTGGGATTTTTGTACCTTCATTATAACCCAAAAATACACCCCTCCACCAATGGACATCCTATCTGGAATTTTTTCCTTAGAGATTAATTTTGACTGCGAGCTAAAATGCGAAACTGAAAAATACATCAAACTATAAATAAAATGTTGGATTATCTAGTGACATGCTTTAGTTTTACATCAATAGATATTTATGTATCAAGTACGGAAAATGATGTTTTAGTGGATGAGTCGAGTTTGTCGGACGAGGCGAAGCCGAGTCCGAAAACTTAGACGAATCCACTAAAACGTTTTGCGTACGTGATGCATACAATATTTTTTTGCATGAATTCTCTAAATTATCAAATTAATTTCATAAAATTTAATTTGGTACGTACAGAACAGTTGTAAACGTCATATTTAGCTTTGACATAGTTGTTATAGCAACAACAAGTAAATTCGTAAAAAGTCAAAATAAAGATATCGTAAATACGTCAAAACGAATGATAATCCAGCATTAAGGTTGTCATAGTGACTTTAGCGTACTTGTCCTTTAAAGATGTATTTTGCGGATTGTTTTCAGTCCTCAAAATGGTTACTTTGGAGACTGAATACAAAAAAAATATTTATGGTCAAGTATCTGAGTTCGATGTATGTAACAATTGCTTGTCTCAAATAATAAACTAAAAACGTGCGTGTGTTTTTAACATCTTAAATAGGCATGTATAAAAAAAGTGTAGATACAGAACAGCACCTTAATTTATATATGCATATAACATTACTTATACAAAATAGGATACAAATTCCTAAAATAACTTAAATTGATGTCATACTGAATCATAGCGGGTGCTGATCCAGGCCCGTGCGCAAGGGGGGGGGGGTTCAAACCCTCCCCATAACCCGTTGAAATATACGGAAATACAATAATATTTACGCCACTGGTTTGAGGCGTTGATTGAAATCATTCAATCAACGTTTGATGTCTTCCCTGTTCTCAACCCAACCCCTCCCATGGACAAATCCTGCGCACGGGTCTGTGCTGATCCGCCCGCTCGGTAATAGCAATTAGCAAATGCTCCTCTAATTATTTTAGGGCCAAAACATAAGAGTACAAAATTTTTCAAAACTAAAAACGCTACCTGAATGGTATATGTTCTCTCCCACCAAAATTGTACTATAAAAAAGAAAATGAAGAATTAAATGTTGAATAAGAATTTGCAAAAACCACATTGCCATGATTATTACCGAGCGGGCCGGATTAGCACCCAGTATGTAGCTAATAAAAAATAATAAATCCCATTATTCCCGGGTGGGACGTAGGGCCGATATTAAACCCTTCCAGTGTGTTCGATTCCCTGCTATGGTTTGAAGTTGCGCTACCTATTGTTTTCCCGCTTTCTTCCATCACTGTCCTTCTCCAGGTTGCACACGGTCTTCCTACTCCCCTCTGACATTGAAAGATTCCATTTTAAGGCAATTATAGAAGGGTCATGGATACTTTTCCGCATTGTATGTCCTATCCACTCCTGTTTTTGTTTTTCGACATCATTTGTAATATCACTCCGCCCTGTTCTATTCCAAATCTTCCATAACTTCGTGCTCACAAGATGTGTAAAATATTTCGTAAACATAGATTAACGAAGATCTGGAGTTTCCGTTTAATGTCACTTGTCATGCACCACGATTCACAGCATCCATATAGATATAACAACACCGATTTTACCATTGAGTTGAACACTTACTTTGGTATACAGGGTTTCCACGGCTGAGTGGGACATAGGGAGAATACACACAAAATCGGTTTTTGAGAGTTAAGAATAAGATAACAAAAATGATCAGGTGCTTTTAATGTTACTTTCTGGCTTTACAAAACGAATTTTTTTTATGTCGAATTGTTCATTGTTAGCCCAGTTGTGTCATGCGGCGATTGAATTTGGATGAGGTAATAGTACTAGGGAGATAATATTCATCAAAAAAATTTTGTGTGTATATTCTCCCTATGTCCCGCTCAGCCGTGGAAACCCGGTATACAGTTATACTACTTGCACGCCATAATTGTGATAGGCCGGAAAAAAACTTCCTCGTGCTTTGCGTATCCTTTCTGTCACTTCCTCTCTGCTTCCCCTTTCATTTGCTACCCACATACATACTTAAAGCTAGCTACCTCCTTCACCTCTTCTTCGAGTGTCACCTCTCTTGCTACTGTACTATTTATACTGAGCAGCTTGGTCCAGTTCTTGTTGATTCTAACTTTGTGCCATTTTTTCTTGATTCTTCTATAACGTTGTTTATGTTTCCTTGCATTGCTTTTTTGCTTTGGCTTAATAGACACACATCATCCGCATATTCCAAGTCCTCTTTGTATTAGTTAAATCCCAAATTACACCTTCCTTTTCCTTGTTGACGTTTGTCATGATCTCATCCATAACGGTTACAAAGAGTAGTGGTAAAAGAATGCATCCTTGTCTTACGACTGTGACCAATATATTTTGTTATTATTAGGTACGTTTCTTATTAAGTGTCTTTTGCAATAGTTAAAGAAAATTTAAACAAATTTTGGGTCTTCGAGTAGAACCCGGACGATGGGCACCAGCGGGCAAACGTAACCTTTATGTATTTTTGTGACGTTATAAAAAATAATTGCATCACATTTTTTTGTTATTACGTTTCTTATTAAGTGTCCTTTCGAATAGTTAAAGAAAATTTAAACAAATTTTGGGTCTTCGAGTTCAACCCGGACGGTTGGCGCCAGCGCGCAAACTTAATCTTTATGAATTTTTTTCGACGTTATAAAAAACATTACATCACAATTTTTTGTTATTAAGTTTCTTATTAAGTGTCCTTTGCAATAGTTAAAAGATTTTTTTCTTATTTTTGGGTCTTCGGTTCAGCAGCATCGTGAAGCATCTACAAGCGCACGTATTTAAAGACTTTATTCATTTAATTACACGGGTAATATATACATAGTAAGTTTTACATGACACGAGAAAAATGTAGTTTATCAAGACAAGACATGTGCAATGTACTAAATTAAATTTGTAATATACTAAACCGTTGATGACTAAACTTTGTATTGTAAACAGAAAACG